>CM020247.1:24676921-25276921 GCA_009819775.1 Phoenicopterus ruber ruber
TTGAACTGGGGAGCCCAGAACTGGACGCAGTACTCCAGATGGGGCCTCACTAGGGCAGAGTAGAGGGGGAGGATAACCTCCCTCGACCTGCTGGCCACACTCTTCTTGATGCACCCCAGGATGCTATTGGCCTTCCTGGCAGCAAGGGCACATTGCTGGCTCATGGTGAATTTGTTGTCCACCAGGACTCCCAGGTCCTGTATGCTTTCCATACAGAATTTATGAAAATTAAAAAAATTCAGAAAAGAATTTGGTATTTATTCTCTTTTCATTATTCTGAGTATGAAGGATATAAAAAGTTCTCAATCTAATATTAGTTTTGCTTAATGAATAGAAGGAATACCAACATAGGATATACCTAAAGTGCATGTACCCAGTGTTATGTGTACCACTTTTGTATGTGCGTGACTTACATGTTTGCTGAGTTAGGGTGGCAGTGGAGCAGCTCCTTATTCTTGCTCAGTCTCTCCCCACTGAGTATTCCTTGAATTGTAGGGTGGATACCTTCTCACAGGCAGTTACTGTCGGCTCAGCCCCAATCAGCTACGTTGTGCTAACAAGAGCATAGTCAATGCCACGGCCTGCACTTCCAGGCGCTTTTGGAATTCAGGAGTGTGGTTAAGGCAAGATGAAATGAAAGTATGGGGTTGTAAGATGGGGTATGCCTTTGGTGAGCAGGATCCCCAAAAGAGAGGCCTTGTTCTCTACACTTTGGCTTTGTTCACTTGCAACCTGTGGTGCTCCCAAAGCAAGTTCATGAACATCTGTGTCTGTAAATGGCTGCTCCTCTGTGTAGCTTAAAAAAGGCTGTGCAATTGCAGAGAATATCCAAATAGGTACATGTTGATACATGAAATGCATAAGGCAGGCTCCTGGAGTGACTCAGTGAAATGTCCAGCATTATGTACTGCACCCAGATTCAGATGTAATTGCTTTACCAGATATTCTGTGTAAAAGATATTTTGCTTTTGATTATGTTGGGTGAAATATGTCATCCTGTGGTATCCCACACAATTCTGTGCTGTGTAATTGTTTCCTTGTTGACTCAGTCGCTCCTGCTGTGATTCTGTTCATCTGCACCACAAATGGTTAGCACAAGCTGGAAAATGAGAAGCTGTAGTACTTAAATGCTGTCAGTTCATGCTATTTGAAGTTGAAGTCTTCAGTGGTCAACGGAAAATGAGCATGTAATATTAAATTCCAGGTTCTGCATATTGTTCTATTTTGCTAGAGCATGTACAGTTAGATTCAGCCAACTTTCCATCTGGCACAATCTTCAAATGCAGTTGTGTAATGGGATAATGGTAGAGCTCTGTTCATGTTGGACTGGCTACTAGAACTCAAAACATAATGTCACCTCCCAACTTTCTGCCCGCAGCAATGCTGCACCCCAGCTATGGGTCATAAACAAATAGTGGCAGAGAAGAGGGACGAGTGACTCGGGTTACTGTGCCAATTTATTCATTCAGTAACTGGGCGTACAAGTTGTCATTCAATATCTGGGCATACAAGTTATCATTGAATAACAGTAAGTTCACTAATTGCTAATCCCGCTTTTCAGTAAAAAGGAAGAGAGAAGGAGAGAGAGAGAGAGAGGAATCAATCATCAGTCCAGGGTCCAGCATTGGTCCAGCCAACGGGGGTCTCTGGTCAGTGGTCATGGAGGCCCTCCCGTTGAGTCATGAGGTTCAGAAAGGACCCCCTTGCTTTCTAAACTCCTTCTCAGAGAGGAGTCTAGGTGCGGCTGAGTCCAGTCCTAGTCTCAGACTTGGTCAACGGTTTATGTCTAAAGGAGTATATCATGTATACCCTTGGGCTGAATTAAAAGGTGGAGACAGAGGAAAGATAGAGGTAAAGGAAAGATCACCACCCTAGGTTCCAGTGATGTCTCTGGTCCGGTTCCGTTGGATGGTGGGTGCGTGCACCCAGCCCCTCTGAGTTGCACTATTTATTGACTAGTCCCACTGCATATGCTAATAACTTTGCATGCGTAGTCTGTTGTTCTCGAACCTTCTCAAAATGAGTTGGGGGGTTTGAGGGGCAGGGGGGGAGTTTGAGGCTAGTGATTTCGGTGCTGCCCCCCCCATCAGAGATGCAGGGGCGGTGCTGCCTCAGGCTTGTCCGTTTTTTTAAGCAATTGCTCAAGATAAGGCCCAGAAGAGCGCAATCCTGCCTCCTCAAGATCCTCCCTTCCAGCTACACCTTATCTCGTTAGTGTGATGACATTCTTCACACCAGGTCCTCCTGTGTCCATTGTTGGAGACAATAATTCTTTCAACTTCTCAGTTTCTTCAAGGTCCTTCTTTGCCAAGTGTTTGAGACATTAACTCTTTCAGCCCCTCAGTCTCTTACACATAATTAATAAGCAAATCAATACTTATGGATGCTCAACCTGTATGAGTAATCTTCAGCTGATCTTTTTTTAGGATGATATGAATGGTTATGAAGACTAGATTGTAAATTTAGTGATTTAAGGTGCATGTAACTTGGTAACTCGATAAGGACTAATGTTTACCTTGTAGTAATACTTACCCTGATATCCTTAGGAATCTTTTTAAAGATATGAAAATGCTTATTCTGTCTTTGACTGTGTTGATTTTCCTCTAAACATGAAGTACTGCAAGGCTGTATTTCTGAGTCTGGAGACTGGCAATTTCTCTGTGTTCTCCTTTGAAGTACCAAAGTAAAATTTCAAAGCATATATTAATTTTCAAAGCTACTATTTAAGAGTCTTGTGAGCAACAGTGAAATCCCTTAAGTATTATGATAACTTTATAATTTAGGGGACACTATGAGCCCCAAGAAGTGCATGTAGTAGAGATTATGAGCAGAAAGAAAGAACTTAAAGAGCAGAAGAATGGACATTATCTTCCTTTCTTCTCCCCTGTTGCTATATGTCTAGCCCTCTCAGTGATAAGGAAGCTGTAGAAATAGAAGATACAGAAAGTTTTTTCTGCCTATCTACAGCTAAAGATTAGAGGAGTTCTGTGTAAATTCTACCTGCAAACAGGCATCTAGTAGCCAAGCCTGTTAACAGTTGCAAGTCAAATCATCAATCCAATAGCAGATATCCAGAGATATAAGAAGGCTCAAAATTAAATCTTTGCAGAGCTCCACATTTTCTCTGCCTTTTACACAGAACTGTTGTTTTCTAAGCAGCTCCCTTTTTTTGTTGTTTGTAAAGCATTATAATGACAGTTGTTCTCTAGCCTTTCTTAATTTCTCAAATTAACTTCTTTTGTATCCCTGCTTTTTCTGAATTTTTCCTGCAATGTTCAAGCTCCTGAATTTCAAGATGTGACTGTTTGGACAGCCTTCAATATACAACTTCTAAATGCTATTTGATATAGTAGACTCTTGTCCTGGTGTCAGCCAGGATGGAGCTGATTTTCTCTCCAGCAGCTACTGTGTTTTGGATTTAGTATGTGAAGAATGTTGATAATACACTGATGTTATTAGTTACTACTAAGCGATCAAGGACATCTTCCAGTTTCTCAGGTTTTGCTAATGTGCAGGTGCAAAAACCTGGGAGGGGTATAGCCAGTGCAGTTGACCCAAACTGGCCAAAGAGAGTATTCCATACCATAGACGTCATGCCCAGTATAAGTGGGGGTCGGTGGGTGGGCCAGTCCCCTTCTTTTTCCCCTTTTTTGTTTGTTCATTCGACTGTTTGTTCCCTCGCTAGCTCTCTCTGGAACTTGCTTTTCTGAGATAGCTGTGGGGGAATATTCCTGTTCCCTGACTGCTGCTCGGGATGGGCTGTATTGGTCGTCAGGTGGTGAGAAATTGTGCATCGTTCATTTTATATATTCTATTATCCTTAATTTTTATTATTATTATTATTAATATATAATATAATATTTCTTTTTCTTTGCTGTCCTGGTCAACTGTTTTTATCTCAACCCATGAGTTTTCCTTTCTCTCCGATTCTCTTCCCCACCCCACTGGGGAGAGGGGGGAGTAAGCTAGCAGCTGCATGGTATTCGGTTACCATCTTGGGTTAAACCACGACAACTCTGTTTGTACTATCTGCATTTTGAAAGTGTGATTTAATTGCTTTTCTCTTTCTTGTTTCTTACCTCCTTTTTGAGGTAAACCCTACAAGATATGATAACAATTCTTGCATCTCCTTGAATTAGGAGAATGGAAGGGTACGGAGTACAGAGAGAAGAATCCATGAGAACAGAAACAGAGATGGGAAACTGGCTGCACAGGAGAGATAAACTCCACAATGAGAAAGAAGGTAGTGCTTAGTTGAGGGAAGGACCTAGGACTCACCTAATTAGGAAAATTTCAGTACAAAGCCTGCATGTCAATCTTCTGCAGTTGTGTTTCAGAAGGGATGTGTGCGTTGCATACCTAGGTGGTCCCATCTTCTGTGAAGCAGAGTTCTTAAGCAGTTAGTGAGTGTAAGGGCTATGGGTTTCACTTTTCCAAAAGAGCAGCAGTGGAGAGTTGGAACCTGGGAAGTGTGCTGAAAAGGTGAGAGCAGCAGACACTGCTGGAGTCCATTTGGACTGAGGGAGTAGAGAAGCAGGTCAGTTAGCCTGCAGGCACTCGCATTCACATCAAGCCTGAGTATATCCATCCACACCATCTTCTCATCTCTGACATAGAAATATCCGATCATGTTGGCCTTCAAACACTGTAGCCTGCTGAATGTCCAGCTCTGGCAGATGTACCGGCTTCTATGAGATAAGTATATTGCTGTAGCCATAGACCCATTCAGAAGACTTTTGTGTTGCTACTGCCAGGTAGATAATACAATACTTACTTATTGTAGAAAATGTTCTCAGGACAAAATGTTATCTCCAGCAGCTGCTACTCTTATAAAGTGTTTATACAAATGGATGTTTATTATATGTACTTAGTTAAAAGGCTGTAGCTGATGGGGTTTAGTCTAATTGCAAGTAATAGAACATTTTATTCTTCTGCTCCCTCCCCCTCGATCATAGATAATCCTAAAGAAGTTTGAAGCAACTTTTAGTTAGTATGTTTTACTGTGTTGGACTGCCTGCAAAATATTAGCTTCTTGAGGAACATAATTAGTTGTAGGCAGCACTTTAATTTATCTAAGCTATACTATAGCTAAACTTTGCTTTTCTCCTTTCAGGTCTTGGGCTAGATTCAGATAAACTTCCCAGTCAGTTGAGTTTCTCTGGCTCGAAATGAAGAAAAAGTTTGCATCCATATTTGCACAGAAGACACAAACTGAGTGGTGCAGCATATTTGATGGTACTGATGCCTGTGTGACCCCTGTTTTATCCTTTGATGATGTTGCCTCACATCAGCATAACAAACAAAGTTCTTTTATCAAAAATGATCAGGAAGAGATAAGTCCTACACCTGCTCCTCTTCTTTCAAGGACCCCTGCTGTTCCATTGTTTAAAAGAGATCTTTTTATAGGAGAACACACAGAAGAGATACTTCTAGAATACAGATTTACTAAGCAAGAGATTGCTAAACTTTATTCCAATAAAGTAATAGAAGACAGTAAACCAAAAGCTAATTTATAATCTCTAACTATGCAGATCAGACAAATTTCAGGCTGATGCAGTAAGTTTTTATGCATTAAAATTGAATTATATGACAAATAAACATTTGCATGATATTGATCTTAAATATTTTTTAAACATTTTTTTAAATGATTGAAGTTTTAAATTTAATTGAAAACAGTGGGAATTATGTACTTGTGTACATGGATCGTCTGCAGTCTAGAATGATACCAAAATTGTGTTCTACAGATCTACACTGTTTGCTTAGTAAGCAGCTGTAAATCCTCAAAATGTTTCTTTAAATAGCATATCCTGTGAAATGTTTGTTTCTCTTAATTCTTAGTTACACTGTTGCTTTGTAATATATGTTGTAATTACTTGAAGGCAGTACTTTTCATAAAATATAGTGATATGCTTCCTAACAGGTGATTGTGTTGTTTACTCCTACATTAGAAGTGATTTTTCCTCTATCTTATCATATTAATTCATTTGCCTTATTGTGCCCAAACAATGATCCAAATAACACTGTTTTCTTATATGCTAATGTAGAGTTGTTATCATAAAGTAGTTCTATTTAACAGCCTGACTACATTTTCTTAATGTAGTCTCCTGATTATATTACGTTTGGAATATCACTTTGCCTAGAAAATCACTTCAGAATGAAGTTGTTATAAAATAGCTGTCAAGTATTAATCCTTTCCTCTCTTTTTGGAAAAATGATAGGCAACTGTGGTGGGTTGACTCTGGCTGGATGCCAGGTGCCCACCAAAGCCACTCTATCACTCCCCCTCCTCAGCTGGACAGGGGAGAGAAAATAAGATGGAAAGAAACTCATGGGTCGAGATAAGGACAGGGACATCACTCAGCAATTACCGTCACGGGCAAAACAGACTCGACTTGGGGAAAAATTAATTTAATTTATTGCCAATTAAATCAGAGTTGAGTAATGAGAAATAAAAACAAATCTTAAAAACACCAGTATATGTGTGTTTCGTGCTTAAACTGCAATTCTTCAGTTGTGGATAGTTGGGAGCTTTGCAGATGCCCAAGAGTGCAGATCTGCTAATGTTAACACACACTTCCCCACCCCGTTCCTTTCATAACTTGTGATTGCAGAGCCATGAAAGTATGTGAGTCCCTCCCCAAGCACAGACCGATCCCACTTGGCATATGATCTGGGCTCCATGTCAGCCAGGGCAGGCAGCACTGACTTGCTGGAGTGCTGCACATAGCCAGAGCAATGACCTTAACGAAAGAGAGTTTCCACGAGGCTCTTCCACCCCCTTCTGAGGTGGCCAAGGCCAACATAGGCAGCACCAGAGGGAAGGAGGAGGCTGTGCTGCAGTCGAGGACTGGAGCATTGGTGCCAAGGAAGTGAGCAGTGGGAAGGCTGGTCATGCACAGCATGGTGATGTTCGGCTGGGAGTTCTACTATGCTGTGGAGGCCGCCTTTGTCACGCTGGTGCTGCTCAGTGTAGAACTGCCCAAGAACCTCTACAGCCTGGTGTGGCTCATCAGCCCTATCTTGGGCTTCATGCTGCAGCCGGTGGTAGGTTCAGCCAGTGATCACTGCACCTGTAGCTGAGGCAGGAGGTGACCTTACATTGTGGGTCTGGGCATCATAATGCTGTTAGGCATGGCTTTGTACCTCAATGGGGATGTGATGATCTCAGGTGAGTGAGGGGCATACACTGTGCTGACAGACAAAACTCACCCTAGCATTTTGAATCAGAAAGAAAAGAGGGGTTCCTTTTTTTCCCTGCTAAAATGGGGTGTGAAAATTGGGTATTGCATTACTCAGCTGCATTGAAGGAGCTGAGGAACACTGCAATTTTTATATATGTTCAATCCTAACACTGCATGTTACATATCCTGTACATAGTGTTCTGTAGTTTGTGCATATGATTACATATGTTGTATGTTGGTGTGGTTGCCTGATAAGTTCACACAAGTAAAGCACTGCCAAGGCCCAGAGAAGTTTTTAAGAACTAAAATCTACCTTGTTAAGTTAAATGATCGATATTGTTTATGTGATGTAATACACATCCAAACTGAATATCTCTTAATCCCTATTTTAGATGGACTGGCATTCAAAATATATATCTTTTTAATTATTGCAGCACTGGCTTGACTTGGGAATGTGTTATGCTGGTGAATAATAGAAATCAGCAACTCCTTGGAAACCACCTGGAATGTGCAAAAACAAATAGGAGTGACATCCCTAGATACTGTTATATTTCAGCTTGAGATGTAACTTCTCAAAGTCTTGGTGGAAAGTTGTTACTGTCGTTATGACTTGACAGTGGGGGAAGGCGTGTGTTTTTAAGGACTGATTCATTCTCTCTTTCTGGATATCAATGGTGTTGTATATACTTGTATTCATTTGCCCAAAAAGAGATGTTATAGTCAACTCTTGATTATCTAAAAACAATGGAAGGGTGGGAGAAATAGAATAAAACAAAAACGTACTACAAAATGCATCTGTGTTAGGCTACCAGAGCATGCCATGGAAGTGCAAAGGAGTAGATTAAGGCTAATGATGCTATTGTGAAGCTTGGAGTACCCTGAGCTTGTGCTGACTCAAGGCAGTAAGTCAACCTAGCTATCCTGGTTCTGGCTGGGATAGAGTTAATTTTCACAAGAAGCTGGGAGGGGACACAGCCAGGATAGCTGACCCAAACTGGCCAAAGGGATATTCGATACCATATGATGTCATGCTCAGTATATAAAGGGGGGGGATGGCACTGGGGGGTGGGATCGCTGCTCGGGAGTGGGTTGGGCATTAGGTTCCAGGCAGTGAGCAATTTGTACTGTGAATCATGCGCCTAGTATATTCTATAATTGTTATTGGGGTATTTTTGTTTCCTCTTCAATTGCTGCCCTGTTAAACTGTTTTTATCCCAAACCATAAGTTTTGCCTTTCTTTTTCCCTGATTCTCTTCCTCCCCCACAGAGGGGGGGAGGAGTGAGCGAGCGGCCATGTGGTACTTAGTTGCCGTCTGGGGCTAAACCACAACAATCCTTTTTGGTGCCCAATGTGAAGCTCGAAGGGTTGAGATAACGACAGATCTAGGGAACTAGCCATGCTGGAGGTGATTTATAACGATCTGAATAATGAGCAGTCATCTACAGATCCACATGAAGTCCAATGCACACAAACCATGTGGCAGAAGTTTCTATGGCGTCCACCGTCGTCGTGTGCCAACTCATTGGCAGTAATGCTCTGGAAAGAAGGCAAGGGACAAACGGTGGATGAATTGGCTGGCCAACTCCAGCAATATGAAGGAAGTCTCTCCTCCTTCCTACGGGTCTGCGTCTCAGCTGTGGAGAAACTGCCAGACACGCTAGCCGAGAAACTGTCCCGAGAGTTCCAGCGATTTGAGGATAAATTCTGCTCCCCACCTGCACAAACCGGTATCTCAGCTATTAAGAGTAAGCGTTCCTCTGCTCAAGAGAGAGAACATAGAGGGTACACACCATGAGGCATCCTTTGGTTTTACCTGCATGACCACAGAGACGACATGAGGAATTAGGATGGAAAACTTAACTCGACCCTAGAGGCACGGATATGTGAGTTGCAAGGAAAAACAATCACAAAAGGGGGTTCTTCCAGGAAAAATGCTGCTCCATTTTCCAGCGGGCAGTTCCCCAGACAGAGTAGAAGGGCTGACCTTACTTCTGATCTTCTTGAAGGGACTTCTGACCTTCTTGAAGGGACTTCTGACTCATATTTACAAGAAGTGAGTAACGAATACTATGACCAGGACTAGAGGGGCCCTGCGTCCAGCCAGGAGGAGGAGAGGAACAACCGAGTTTACTGGATGGTGTGGATACAATGGTCTGGCACATCAGACCCACAAGAGTATAAGGCTCTAGTGGACACCGGTGCACAATGTACCCTAATGCCATCAAGTTATAATGGGGCAGAACCTATCTCTATTTCTGGAGTGACAGGGGGATCCCAACAGCTGACTGTATTGGAGGTCAAAGAGAGTCCGACTGGGAATAAGTGGCAAAGGCACCCCATCGTGACTGGCCCAGAGGCTCCATGCATCCTTGGTATAGACTGCCTCAGGAGAGGGTATTTCAAGGACCCAAAAGGGTACCAGTGGGCTTGCGGTATAGCTGCCTTGGAGACGGAGGAAATTAAACAACTGTCCACTTTGCCTGGTCTCTCGGAGGATCCTTCTATTGTGGGGTTGCTGAGGGTCAAAGAACAAGGGGTGCTGATCGCTACCACAACAGTGCACCGGCAGCAATATCGCACCAACCAAAACTCTCTGATCCCCATCCATAAGCTGATTCGTGAACCGGAGAGCCAAGGAGTGATCAGCAAGACTCACTCACCGATTGGTTGTCCCATATGGCCAGTGTGAAAATCTGATGGAGAATGGAGATTAACAGTGGACTATCGTGGCCTGAATGAAGTCACGCCACCACTGAGTGCTGCTGTGACGGACATGTTAGAACTTCAGTATGAACTGGAGTCAAAGGCAGCCAAGTGGTATGCCACAACTGACATTGCCGATGCGTTTTTCTCAATTCCTTTGGCAGCAGAATGCAGGCCACAGTTTGCTTTCACCTGGAGGGGTGTCCAGTACACCTGGAATCCACTGCCCCAGGGGTGGAAACACAGCCCCACCCTTTGCCATGGACTGATCCAGACTGCCCTGGAAAAGGGTGGAGCTCCAGAACACCTGCAATACATTGATGACATGATTGCGTGGGGCAACACAGCAGCAGAAGTTTTTGAGAAAGGGGAAAAAATAATCCAAATTCTTCTGAAAGCTGGCTTTGCCATAAAACGAAGTAAGGTCAAAGGACCTGCACAGGAGATCCAGTTCCTAGGAATAAAATGGCAGCGCAGAGGCAAACCCATCTGGGCTGCCAACCTGTGGCAAGATATTGCTGCCTGGCTAGAGAAGCTGGTTATAAAAGTACGCCACGTAGATGCCCACGTACCTAAGAGTTGGGCCACTGAGGAACACCAAAACAACCAGCAGGTGGATCAGGCTGCTAGGATTGAAGTGGCGCAGGTGGATCTGGACTGGCAACATAAAGGTGAATTATTCCTAGCTAGGTGGGCCCATGACACCTCAGGCCATCAGGGAAGAGATGTGACATATAGATGGGCTCGTGATCGAGGGGTGGACTTGACCATGGACACTATCGCACAGGTTAGTTATGAGTGTGAAACATGCGCTGTGATCAAGCAAGCCAAGCGGTCAAAGCCTCTCTGGTATGGAGGACGATGGCTGAAATATCAATATGGGGAGGCCTGGCAGATTGATTATATCACACTCCCACAGACCTGCCAAGGCAAGCACCATGTCCTCACAATGGTGGAAGCAACCACTGGGTGGCTGGAAACGTATCCCGTGCCCCATGCCACCGCCCAGAACGCTATCCTGGGCCTTGAAAAGCAAGTCTTATGGCGACATGGCACCCCAGAAAGGATTGAGTCAGACAATGGGACTCATTTCTGAAACAACCTCCTAGACACCTGGGCCAAAGAGCACGGCATGGAGTGGGTGTATATCACATCCCCTATCATGCACCAGCCTCTGGGAAAATTGAACGATACAATGGACTACTGAAAACTACCCTGAGAGCAATGGGTGGTGGGACCTTCAAACATTGGGATACACATTTAGCAAAAGCCACCTGGTTAGTTAACACTAGGGGATCCACCAATCAAGCTGGCCCTGCCCAATCAAAGCCTTTACATACTGTAGAAGGGGATAAAGTTCCTGTAGTGCACATGAAGAATATGTTAGGGAAGACAGTCTGGGTTACTCCTGCCTCAGGCAAAGGCAAACCCATCTGTGGGACTGCTTTCGCTCAAGGACCTGGGTGCACTTGGTGGGTGATGCGAAAGGATGGGGAAGTCCGATGTGTACCTCGAGGGCATTTGATTTTGGGTGAGAATAGCCAATGAATTAAACTGTATGATGTTAATTGCTATATAACCCTGTCACTGTATGTCATCTCTATCACAGTTGCTATATACCAGATTAATGGTATTATAGCAAGAATTACCCAAATTAATAAAGAATGAACTATTGATAAAACTGAGCAACGTGCAGCGGTGATGGAAGCAGAACTGGCTTTAGCAACTGGTGGCCAGCAACTTCCTCAAGAGATCGACATCTTCAACCCACGTACCGTGGACATGATACACCAGCTGCGCCAGATACCCCAACTGCAAGCTCCGGATGCAACAACCCAACACTACACACCATCCTCCCACTGCATCCAGTGTCACGCTTACTATATAGAGGGGGACCGGAGGGGCGGGATCACTGCTTGGGAGCAGGCTGGGTGTAGGGCTCCAGGCGGGAGCGACCTGCGCTGGGAAGCACCGCTAAGTACACTCTGTTGTTGTTATTGTTGGGGTTTTCTTGTTTGTTTGTTTTCTTTTCCTTTGTTGTCCTGTTAAACTGTTGTTGTTGTTAATCCACAGGTTTTGCCTTTCTTTTTTTTCCCAGTTCTCTCCCCCATCCCACTGGGAGGGGCGGGGGCAAGCAAGTGGCTTCGTGGTGCTCAGCTGCCAGCTGGGGCTAAACCCCGACAAGATCCCCACCACCGCCCTAATGGCCCTAATGGCTGCCCACGCAGCGGCGGTTCCAGTGACTGTCTCAATGCTCCCTGCTCCCAGAGAGGTCCTAGGAGGAGCAGGCTGTGGCACGCACGCCTGTCCCCTTTTACTTGGCTTTCCTCTCCGGGGCCTGAGGAGGCTCATGTGGCCCCAAATGGCCTATTTTTCCTCCTAATACCCCGCGGCTGCATCTCCTGAGCAGCAGACTTCCCCACATTACATCGAGGGTTGCCCCGTTTCCCCTCCGCAGTTAGGTTTTCATCAGGAGATGAGCATTCCCTTTCTGCTGTGGGTCGGGCAGACAGCAAAGAGTGCAAAAATCAACACCCAGTTTTCAGAAAACCTCTCTGGCTCAGCTGTCGTGTTTTACAGGGCAGCTAATGGCAACACCAGTCGTCCACCTCATCCTGGGGCTGCCATGGATGGTCCAAGAGAGCACAAACCCCCACACACCTCAGCCTCCATGGGTCACGCTCCAGGATATTAGTGGAAGAGCTGATAAAAACTGTATTTTCCACCAGATCTGCCTCTAAACTGGGCAATCTGGTCCTGTTGCACCTGCTACATCAGCTGTAACTTCTCCTGGAGGGGCAGAGCCCACAGCTGGGGTAGCAACATCTTCAGCAGTCCCTGCTAAATCTGGTCAGGGCAGGGCTGGCATGGCTGCTTGTGGAAAATATGCCACCAGGATTTTAAATAAATACAAATTTTAATCAAGATTTTGGCATTCGCAGCTCACCCGTGCAGAGCCATTAGCTCAGTGGTACCACAAAGGGAAGACCATTATTGTGGAGGCCAGCCTTCTGCCTGCCAAGAGTGTTGTGGAGCTTCAGACAGAAATGTATCCCATCTTCCTGACATGTTCACCATTTCCCCTGCACAGAGCACAGGGACTTGTGTTTGGTTAAATCATACCAGTTTTAATAAAGCTCGTATTCATGCACAGTTGCTCTTTTAATGCAGACTGCCAGAAAAGCAGCTACGTTTGACTGGAGGCCATGGTAGTTTTGTTTTTGTTTAGGCTGCTCACAGGAATGGACATCCATCCAGAAGAGGTGATGAAACAGGCACTGGATTAACACAGCTTTTCAAACTTATGTCCTGCTCCCAGTATTTCAGGATACTGAGTAGTAGACAGCGAAAAGGCCCTTAAAATCAATTCCATGCTCATTTGATTTATTTATTTAAGTTTGTTGGACTACAAAAAGATGTAAAGGCTGCAAGTAGGAATGCAGAATTTGTTCTAACTCTGCAATAACAAACAGAAGAGGTTTATTTCCAGAATACCCTTTATTTTCCAAGTAGAAAGTAGACACCTGGTCCTGTAATGCAGGTACTGATTGTATCCACTGCTATGCTGCCACCCACAAGAAATGGCGGAGAGAAAAATATGTGCATTTTCATTAAAATGAAGCTAGCTTGTTTTTATTATCCATCTCCCTTAGAGACACTATTCCATATAAAGGTTTGTTTCCACAGTTACCATCATGTTACTGGGATACTGCATTTCTTTAAATGATTTTCAGTTTCATTTGTCCCCTCTCACCTTCAGGTCTTGGAGTTTGTGTTTAAAAGGAACTGGCAATTTCTGTTGTGTCACCTTCTTTCATTTCACCTGATGCTGTTTAGTTTATCACATCCAAATAACACCATAATCACACACTAGATAATGTCTAGATTTTGCTATGATTTAACTGAGCAGCTTGTATATACAGTGCTTTGCACCTGCTTTTTTGCTGTCATCCACCATTACAATGGGTACTCTGTGGCAGAAACATTTGAGTCAGGGCCTTATTAAATTATTTCAGTTTCAGGAAGGTGAGGGCAGCATTTTATGAGCATTAAATCCGCTTTGAAAAATTGGATATTAACAAACTAAGAAATAAACAGGCATGAGAGAGAAACAGATATTCTAATTAACCAAGAGATGAGGCTAATGATCTGAATCGAGAAAACTCTCCTGAAGCAGCAAGTTGGCCAGCAGAAAATATATGTTAAAAACAAGGAGCCATCCCCTAGCATGGGCTTGCAGTAAAAACAGTGCAGTGCTTATACATGCAATACCATTTAATATGCATCATTAATATGCAGCAGCAAGTAGGTGGCTGTATGAATTCAGCACTGCAGAGGCAATGGATATAGAAAAGGAGGTTGGTTTTGAGGTTAAAACTACAGTCTATTGGCAGGACACTCAGCTGTGTTTCAGATCTTGTCAGACTACTTTTGTGAGCTTGATTAAGTTACCTCAGTGAGTCACTATCTGTGTCATCCTGTGAAATGTATACACTTCCTATACTGAAGTTAGTGTATTCCACAGTCAGTGTTAAAAAAATGAAATAATATATACTGTGTATTATATCAACATTTCCTACAGGGGTACAGGCACTTCTGTGGTACAGGCTGGCTACACTGCACACCAGACTTTTACAGTTCGTATCAGATTTGCTGTTTACAATTGCGCTCCCTTTTCAGTCCTTTGGAAAAGTACCAAGGCAGGAATGTGAAGTTACAGCTGTACACAAAACCTTGATTCTCCCCTTTCACATGTATATTGTTTACAATTTAGTCCATCTTAATACATGATTAAAGAGATACTGGTAACAGTAGAGTTTGTATTGGTTTTGTTAAATGAAAAAGCAAGAATTGCTCACACCTATTGTAATATTTCAAATCTTGATAATTATCATTGCCTAAAAATGTAAGTATTAGGTCACTACATAAGCTGAAAATTCCCTAGTTAATTCAAACATATCTGCATTAGTCTGAAACTGAGAACTTTAAAGATTCTCATGAAATTTATGGTGGTATTTTTTTATCCCAAGTTTATCAAAGCGTGCAAGCGCAAGTGCTTTATCCCGAAGCCTTCATTTATGCCTTGCCTGAATAGAAGTTCTGCTCCATTCATAACATTTTTTGATATCCACAAAGGTAGTGTAGGTGATATACTCTACATTTCTGACCTCATATTGTGTGCTGTTGTGACACCCTGTCCCTTGTACAGCACACTTGTCAAATGCAACAGCTTAATCTCTGCAATAATCTTGAGTGCCATCACACGGCACGTATGGAACAACCGGGCGATCGGGCCCAGTCAGCATGGGTTTATGAAAGGCAGGTCCTGCTTGACTAACCTGATCTCCTTCTACGACATGGTGACCCACTTAGTGGATGAGGGAAAGGCTGTGGATGTTGTCTACCTGGACTTTAGTAAAGCCTTTGACACCGTCTCCCACAGCATCCTCCTGGAGAAACTGGCTGCTCATGGCTTGGACGGGCATATTCTGCGCTGGGTAGGAAACTGGCTGGATGGCCGGGCCCAAAGAGTTGTGGTGAATGGAGTTCAATCCGGTTGGCGGCCGGTCACAAGTGGTGTCCCCCAGGGCTCAGTATTGGGGCCAGTTCTGTTTAACATCTTTATCAATGATCTGGACGAGGGGATTGAGTGCACCCTCAGGAAGTCTGCAGACAACACCAAGTTGGGCAGGAGTGTTGATCTGCTTGAGGGCAGGAAGGGACTACAGCGGGACCTGGACAGGCTGGATCGATGGGCCGAGGCCAATTGTATGAGATTCAATGAGGCCAATGGTATGAGATTCAATAAGGCCAAGTGCCGGGTCCTGCACTTGGGTCACAACAACCCCAGGCAACGCTACAGGCTTGTGGAGGAGTGGCTGGAAAGCTGCCTGGCGGAAAAGGAACTGGGGGTGTTGGTTGACGGCCGGCTGAATATGAGCCAGCAGTGTGCCCAGGTGGCCAAGAAGGCCAACGGCATCCTGGCCTGTATCAGAAATAGTGTGGCCAGCAGGAGTAGGGAAGTGAGCGTCCCCCTGTACTTGGCCCTGCTGAGGCTGCACCTTGAGTACTGTGTTCAGTTTTGGGCCCCTCACTACAAGAAAGACATTGAGGTGCTGGAGCATGTCCAGAGAAGGGCAACGAAGCTGGTGAAGGGTCTAGAGCACAAGTCCTATGAGGAACGGCTGAGGGAACTGGGGTTGTTTAGCCTGGAGAAAAGGAGGCTGAGGGGAGACCTTATTGCTCTCTACAACTACCTGAAAGGAGGTTGTAGAGAGATGGGGGTCAGTCTCTTCTCCCAAGTAACAGACAACAGGACAAGAGGAAATGGCCTCAGGTTGTGCCAGGGGAGGTTTAGATTGGATATTCGTAAAAATTTCTTCACCGAAAGGGTTGTCGGGCATTGGAACAGGCTGCCCAGGGAAGTGGTGGAGTCACCATCCCTGGAGGTATTAAAAGACATGTAGATGTGGCACTTAGGGACATGGTTTAGTGGCGGACTTGGTAGTGATAGGTTAATGGTTGGACTTGATGATCTTGGAGGTCTCTTCCAACCAAAACAATTCTATGATTCTATTTCAATAGGTTCTTCAGCTTGGAGCATCTCTTTGCCTTTCCGTGTTGTTCTGCTTCTGTGTAAGTGTGGATTCACACATTACTGCTCGCTCTCTTAAGTGTACATCCCACTACACACCAAAAAAAGCCGAAATGAATCTATCCTGAGATCAATACATCCCTCCAAAGTGGCTGTGAATTCATGCTGCCTGAGAATTTGACTCTGTCTGTCTGAGATTATAAATCATAGAATTAGAAATGAAAGCTCACTCTCATACACAAAAAGTAATTGTACAATCTGCCTTGGGCTACTTCATTAAAATTGACATATCCTAGAAAAACTACTGTTTGTGAGTTGTTTAGTCCAGTCAGTCATTGGGGTGATGATCTGGCCTTGCTGCAGTGAAGCAGCTTTGCCCCCTGATAGTATGTAAAATTAGGAGAACAAATTACTGATGTCTGTGACACTGATTTCTGTACTTTTGACCTTTACCCTTGTACCTGAACTAAAATATTCCTCTTTTATTTCTTTTGAGTAACAGCTTATGATATTATTGTGCTTTCATGATTTAGATAAAGAGACTGGCAAATAGCTTTATAGGGCTGTATTGAATTTGCGTGGCAAGGTTTTGGTAGCGGGGGGGGCTAAAGGGGTGGCTTCTGTGAGAAGATGCCAGGAGCTTCCCCCATGTCTGATGGAGCCAGTGCCAGCCGGCTCCAAGACAGACTCGCAGCTGGCCAAGGCCGAGTCAATCAGCGACGGTGGTAGCGCTTCTGTGATAACATATTTAAGATGTGGGAATTTAGCAGCAAAGAGAGGAGTGAGATGGGAGAGCAACAACTCTGCAGACACCAAGGTCAGTGGAGAAGGAGCGGGAGGAGGTGCTCCAGGCGCCAGAGAAGAGATTACCCTGCAGCCTGTGGTGAAGACCATGGTGAGGCAGGCTGTCCCCCTGCAGTCCATGGAGGTCCATGGTGAAGCAGATATCCACTCTGCAGCCCATGGAGGACCCCACACCAGAGCAGGTGGATGCGCCTGAAGGAGGCTGTGGCCCTGTGGGAAGCCCATGCTGGAGCAGGCTCCTGGCAGGACCTGTGGCCTCATGGGGGACCCACGCTGGAGCAGTCCGTTCCTGAAGGACTGCACCCTGTGGAAAGGACCCATGCTGGAGCAGTTCATGAAGAACTGTAGCCCGTGGGAAGGACCCACATTGCAAAAGTTTGTAGAGGACTGTCTCCTGTGGGTGGCACTCCATGCCAGAGCCGGGGAAGAGTGTGAGGAGGAAGGAGTGGCAGAGACAATGCGTAATGAACTGACCACAACCCCCATTCCCCATCCCCCTGTGCCACTCGGGGGCAGGAGGTAGGGAAATTGGGAGTGAAGTTGAGCCCGGGAAGAAGGGAGGGGTGGGGGGAAGGTGTTTTTAAGATTTATTTTTATTTCTCATTATTCTACTCTGACTTTTGATTGGCAATAAATGAAATTAATTTCCCCAAGTCGAGTCTGTTTTGCCTGTGACAGTAATTGCTGAGTGATCTCCCTGTCCTTATCTCGACCCATGAGCCTTTTGTTATATTTTTTCTCCCCTGTTCAGTTGAGAAGGGGGAGTGATAGAGTGTCTTGGTGGGCACCTGGCATCCAGCCAAAGTCAACCCATCACAATACCTTATCTTTATATTGGCTAATCATTAGGAAATAAATATTTTCCTGTGAGTTTATTATTAACCACTATTGTAGGGACTGGAAACTCTAGACCAGGGTTATTCCCAGATTTTGTTTGCCTGGATATTAAGCTTCAGCTCTGTGCTGGGCACCACATGTGCTATTGCTTGGCCATCCTGCCCTAACTTATTTCCAGCAAGCCATTCCTGCTGGATAGCATTGTGCACTGCATTCATTAAACACAATTTCTCTAGCATTGCTAGTGCAATGGACTGATAAGCCTTTGTTTTTATGAGCTGTTTCCATCACCTTGCCCATGAGCCATTTATTTGCACCTTAGCTACGGCAACAATTTATTTAACTTATAACTAATTCATATTCTTCTTTATTTTGTGTTCCTTTGATAATTTGCAAAAGCAAACGTGGACCTTTCTGAGAAGCATGTAGTCTTGGACGAAAGAAAGCATTGATCTGAAATGATGCACTATCTGAAATATTTTATTTGAAACAATCATACTTCTACTCTTTTCTAGTTTAAAAGATGAACGGGAGACAAATTAAATTCCGTCCAGCACTTTCAGCTGCAGACCAGGACTTTTCATATGACAGAATGGCACAAACTGTGGATTCCCATCTCCTGGCCTGAAGTTCCAGTTTTTATGGACTTCCTTAACTCTCTTCAACTTTAGTACGCTGTGAGAACCTGGAGCATTTTTCTTTCAAAGAATTGTTAAGATTGGAAAATGAAGCTCTTTTAGAAACTTAAAAAATGCTAAAATTAAGGTTGCTGCTGTGAATTTAATTTTGCTGTTCTTTCTTACATATTAGTATGCTCTATTTTCTATAGTAACAGTGCTTCATTAACTACACATTTGGATGAAGTTACTGAATGAAGCTGTTCTATATTCATCTTTGGCTATCACATTCCAGTATATGGCCAATGCCTTATTCAGCAAGCATCATATAATTGCTGCTGGATGAAGTCAAGAAGTAGCAAGTGACCATATGATGGGAAGAACATATTGTGAGACATATTCACAGGAAACAGGAGCTAAGATGTCAAAGATGATTTTAACATGGGTAATTCTATTCTTGGTGTTGTAAAAATGTGATTCTTTTAAAACATTGTTTTTTGTGGAATTTCTCAAGTCTACTGGATTGTTTTCAGAAAAGCAGAAGGATAAAACTCCATTTGTGCAATTTTTCACCAGTTAACACAAGAAATCTCTTTGTTTAATAAACCCCTGCACCACATGGGTTTTATTATTTTGTGAATGTGTTCACGGAGGATGCCCTGCCCCATTTCAAATGCAGACGCATAGTATTGAGCCTCTCCCACTGCCACCTTTACAGTCTTCATGCCAAAATCTAGGAGCTGGGTTTTATTGATCCAGTGGTAGAAAAGAGTGACCTGGTCAGTGGAAAATTTCTCCCAACAGGGAGAAATTTGTAAAGTCAAGAAGCCAGCATAGTCTCTTCTCGCAACTATTACCACTCCTTGTTCAGACTGCAAGGTGCTCTGGATGTGGAAGGTCAGTCAACGGAGGATGTGGATGATGGTCCATCTAAACCAGAGGTGTTGCCGAGGCCGGAAAAGCCTACCCCTCGGATCACGACCACCTCCACGAGGAAGAAAAGAAGGGTTATAGGTGTAGGGGACTCCCTTCTGAGGGGAACAGAGGGTCCCATATGCCAGACAGACCCTCCTCTTAGGGAAGTCTGCTGCCTCCCTGGAGCCTGGGTTAAGGACATCACTAGGAAACTTCTTAGCCTGGTACAACCCTCGGACTATTACCCGTTACTGCTCTTCCATGTGGGTGGTGATGAAGCCGCAACGCATAGTCTGAGGGCAATCAAAAGAGACTTCAGGGCCTTGGGACAGTCAGTAAGGGAATCTGGAGTGCAGGTTATTTTTTCCTCCCTCCTTCCAGTTGCAGGCAGTGACATTGGCAGAAACAGAAGGGTCCAGTCTATTAATACATGGCTCCGTGGCTGGTGTCACTGCCACAATTTTGGGTTTTTTGACAATGGGATGGCCTACACGGCACCAGGTCTGCTGGCGTCAGATGGGGTTCACCTTTCTCAAAGGGGGAAGAGGGCCTTTGCCCACGAGCTAGCAGGGCTCATATTGACAGAGCTTTAAACTAGACTTGAAGGGGGAGGGGGATAATATCAGGCTTGCCCATGACAAGCTGTGGGATGACATGCCAAGGTTAGAGGGACGGGGTGCTAGCGAGGGCCCTCAGCCTGTTGCTCCGAGATGAGCTGGCTACACTGCAGCATGCTTGAAGACTTATGGAGAGGAGCCAGGGGCTCCTGAGGTAATCAGAGCCAACAGGGAAACACCAGTGAAAGACCTCAAAGGAATTAAGGGGTGTTCCTTTAAGAAGGTGATATGGCTGACAACCCAGCTGAAGGGCCTCTACCCTAACGCCCGCAGCATGGGCAACAAACAGGAAGAGTTGGAAGCCACTGTGCTGCTAGAAAGCTATGACCTATTTGCCATTACTGAAACTTGGTGGGATGAATCCCATGACTGGACTGCGGTTATCAAGGGCTACAGGCTGTTCAGAAGGGACAGGCGAGGAAGGAGGGGCGGAGGCGTTGCCCTCTACATCAAGAAAAGGATAGAGTGTGAGGAGCTGTCTCTGAAGAACAGCCACGAGCAGGTTGAAAGCTTATGGGTAAGAATCAGAGACCGAGGCAACAAAAGGAATCTTGTGGTTGGGGCCTACTACAGGCCACCCGATCAGGGGGAGACTATTGACGAAGCCTTCTTGCTCCAGCTACAGGAGGCATTGTGCTCGCAGGCTCTCATCCTGCTGGGGGACTTCAACCACCCCGACATCTGCTGGGAAAGCAGCACTGTGAGCTGTAGGCAATCCAGGAGACTCCTGGAGTGCATGGAGGATAACTTCTTAAGCCAGGTAATAGACAGCCCCACCAGAGGGGATGCTATACTGGACCTGATGGCCACCGATGCAAGTGAGCTAATCGGTGACATCAAGATTGGAGGCAGCCTGGGCTGCAGTGATCACGCGCTGGTGGAGTTCACAGTCCTGAGGGATACAGGTCAGGCAAAGAGTAAGGTCAGGACCCTGAATGTTAGGAAAGCAAACTTCCAGCTCTTCAAGGAGGACCCCCTGGGAAACTGCCCTCAGGGACAAGGGAGCAGAACAGAGCTGGCAGATCTTTAAGGAGGCTTTCCATAGAGTGCAAGAGCTCTCGGTCCCCAGGTGCAAGAAATCGGGCAAGGAAGGCAGGAGACTGGCATGGCTGAGTCAAGACCTGCTGGTCAAACTAAAGGGCAAGACGGAAATACACAGGCAGTGGAAGCAGGGACAGGTATCCTGGGAAGAGTATAGGGATGCTGCCTGGTTGTGTGGGGACGGGGTCAGGAAGGCCAAGGCGCAGCTGGAGCTGAACTTGGCAAGGGACGCAAAGAATAACAAGAAGGGCTTCTACAGGTATGTCAGCCAGAAAAGGAAGATCAAAGAAAGTGTACCCCTCCTGATGAGCAGGACTGGCAAACTGGTCTCAATGGACAAGGAGAAGGCTGAGGTACTCAACGACTTTTTTGCCTCAGTCTTCACCGGCAACCTCTCTTCCCACACCTCTCGAGTGGATGGACTGCAAGACAGGGACTGGGGAAGCAAAGTCCCTCCCACTGTAAGAGAAGATCAGGTTCGTGACCACCTGGGGAACCTGAACGTACATAAGTCTATGGGACCTGATGAGATGCATCCCAGAGTCCTGAGGGAATTGGCTGATGTAGTTGCCAAGCCACTCTCTCCATGATATCTGAAAAGTCATGGCAGTCAGGTGAAGTCCCTGGGGACTGGAAAAAGGGAATCTTTGTACCCATTTTTAAAAAGGGTAGGAAGGAGGACCCTGGGAACTACCGACCTGTCAGCCTCACCTCTGTGCCTGGGAAGATCATGGAGCAGATCCTCCTAGAAACGATGCCAAGGCACATGGAGAATAGGGAGGTGATTGGAGACAGCCAGCATGGCTTCACCAAGGGCAAGTCCTGCCTGACCAGCCTAGTGGCCTTCTATGATGGGGTGACTGCATCAGTGGACAAGGGAAGAGCTACGGATGTCATCTATCTGGACTTCTGTAAGGCCTTTGACACGGTCCCCCACAACATCCTTCTCTCTGAATTGGAGCGATATCGATTTGATGGGTGGACTGTTCATTGCATGAGGAATTGGTTGGATGGTCTCATCCAGAGGGTAGTGTCCAATGGCTCAAAGTCCAGATGGAGATCCGTGACAAGTGGTGTCCCTCAGGGGTCTGTATTGGGACCGGTAGTCTCTAATATCTTCATCAATGACATTGACAGTGGGTTTGAGTGCACCCTCAGCAAGTTTGCGGATGACACCAAGCTGAGTGGTGCGGTGGACATACCTGAGGAACGGGATGCCATCCAGAGGGACCTGGACAGGCTTGAGAGGTGGGCCTGGGTGAACCTCATGTGGTTCAACAAAGCCAAGTGCAAGGTCCTGCACCTGGGTCGGAGCAACCCCCGGTATCAGTACAGGCTGGGGGATGATGGGATCGAGAGCAGCCCTGCCAAGAAGGACTTGGGGATACTGGTGGATGAAAAGCTGGACATGAGCCAGCAATGTGCGCTGGCAGCCCAGAAGGCCAACTGTATCCTGGACTGCATCAAAAGAAGCATGGCCAGCAGGTCGAGGGAGGTGATTCTGTCCCTCTACTCTGCCCTGGTGAGACCCTACCTGGAGTACTGCGTCCAGCTCTGGAGCCCCCAACACAAGAAGGACATGGACCTGATGGAGCAAGTCCAGAGGAGGGCCACAAAAATGATCAGAGGGATGGAGCACCTCTCCTATGAAGACAGGCTGAGAGAGTTGGGTTTGTTCAGGCTGGAGAAGAGAAGGCTCCGGGGAGACCTTATTGCAGCCTTTCAGTACTTAAAGGGGGCTTATAGGAAAGACGGGGAAAAACTTTTTAGCAGGGCCTGTTGTGATAGGACAAGGGGTAATGGTTTTAAACTAAAGGAGGGGAGACATAGGCTAGACATAAGGAAGAAGTTTTTCACAATGAGGGTTGTGAAGCACTGGCACAGGTTGCCCAGGGAGGTGGTAGATGTCCCATCCCTGGAAACATTCAAGGTCAGGCTGGATGGGGCTCTGGGCAGCCTGATCTAGTTGAGGATGTCCCTGCTGTTGCAGAGGCTTTGGACTAGATGACCTTTAAAGGTCCCTTCCAACACAAACTATTCTATGATTCTATGATTCTATGATTCTACTCAGGGACGATGTACACACTAGCGAATTGAATAGTAGTAGGAATTTCCATGTCTGGGAATTGCTGGCTTGTAGTGTTTTCGTATTTGTATTCAATGGCGGTGGGCAGCGGCAGCTTCAGCTCCGCTCTTCGGGAGCCATCTAGAGGGAACTATCAGTAATTACACCTTTTGTTTTTTCTCCCCGGAGCGCCACCGGGGGAAACACCTTCCTTTACTTTCCCTTTCTCCTCCTGGCTAATTACAGGAGCTCTTGAGAATTTCGAATACCTTTGGGGTGTTCCAACCGGCATGCTCCTATTACTAGGAATAAGTGTGTCACTTATTGTGTGTCAGGTCTTGCTTAAAATTAAACATCAGTGCAGATGTGGGTGCTGTGCAGTTGCCTCAACCCCTGCTACAAATACCATGGCTACTTCAACCTCTGCGACAGGCACTGCGGTTACTTCAGCCCCTGTGACAGGCATTGTGGCTACTCCAACCTCGGTGACAGGCACTGCAGCTATCCCAAGCCCTGCTATGGGCACCGCGGCTACTCAAACCCCAGTGATAGGCACCACAGATGCACCAAAGCACCAACCCATGCCGGTATCAGTCGCCCCTATACAAAAGAAGAAACACACAAAAAAATCAGTTCACTTTGTGAAAGATAATGATGAATCAGGGACATCACGAAAACAGGGAGAGGCAGAAGCAGAGATAATCACCCGACCCCTATCCCTGACTGAGCTGTGAGATATCCCAAAAGATTTCAGCCATCATCAAGGTGAGTGACCTGTCACCTAGCTGCTCCGATGCTGGGACAATGGGGCCAGTAGCCTGGAACTAGAGGGCAGGGAAGCCAGGCAGCTGGGATCCTTGTCTAAGGAAGCGGCCATTGACAGGGCGATTGGAAGAGAGGCAGAAGCCCGCAGTCTGTGGAGGAGACTCCTGTCAGGTGTGAGGGACAGGTATTTCTTCAAGGAAGATTATTGTATGCCACCTAGGCAATCGGAATTCTTTTCTGATTCTCCTCCCCATCCCACTGGTGGTGGAGGGGAGTGAGTGAGTGGCTGCATGGTACTTAACTGCTAGCTGAGGTTAAACCCCATCAAACCTTGATGTAAAATAACCTCTTAGCTTTAACCTTGGAACCGAGACCATGCTGCTGTTTGTCAGAAACTTCTGTGGTGGTTCTTAGTTGCCTTCCGCTCTATCTTAGCAGGCCGAGTTGCACAAAACTTGTGAAAACAACATAAAATGAGAATAGCAAAATTTGGCTTTCTTTTATATCATGGCCATTACAAGAAATAATGTTAAGGAGCTTAAAATGGGTGTATGTATCATAGTTTCTAAGTGCGTGCTTTATTCTGACCAAAATGGATTAAAATGGCCACGCCATAAAAGAAAATGAAGTCCCCAAAGGAAGCCTTAGGGATTTAAATTTTGTGTGTGTGTGTGTGTGTGTGTGTATATACATGTAAAATAAATATATTTTTGACCCTTAGTACTGTTTTTCTCCAATTCAGTAGCAAAATGAATACTTAGGAAATACATATTAAGACTATATCTCCATAGTCTCCAAACGGTAAAAGTTGATCTCAGATATATTACAGTAATTATAGATATGAACAAACAGTATAGTTTTATGACTATTAATCTTTATTGGGTAAATGTATGTTTTACAAAGTAAGCAAACATTCCTAACACAACAAGAAATACTTTTTTCAAGACTTTTCCTACTGTGGACATTAGCTCATGATGCCTTATATCTCATACAACTTGTGCACTTATTCCGAAAGAATAACATTATCTGATTACCTGGTGGGTGGGTTTTAGTTTGAAGGCATGCCAGAATGTTACTAAAATGCTTATTAAAATTACATGGTCTCAGGTTTTGAAAACCTATATGTAGTGCAAACCTGACTGTCCTAATTTCGGCTGGGATAGAGTTAATTTTCTTCCTAGTAGCTGGTATAGTACTGTGTTTTGGATTTAGGATGAGAATAATGTTGATAACACACTGATGTTTTAGTTGTTGCTGAGCAGTGCTTAGACTAAATCAAGGACTTTTCATCTTCTCATACTGCCCCACCAGCGAGTAGGCTGGGGGTGCACAAGAAGTTGGGAGGGGACACAGCCAGGACTGGCCAAAGGGATATTCCATACCATATGATGTCATACTGAACATATAAGCTAGGGGGAGTTGGCCAGGGGCGGCAGCTGCTGCTCAGGGACTGGCTGGGCATTGGTCAGTGGGTGGTGAGAAATTGCATTGTGCATCACTTGTTTTGTATATTCTTTTATCATTATCATTATTATTATTTTCCCTTCCTTTTCTGTCCTATTAAACTGTCTTTATCTCAACCCACGAGTTTTACCTTTTTTCCAATTCTCTCCCCCCATTCCACTGGGAGGCGGGGGAGTGAGCAAACGGCTGTGTGGTGTTTAGCTGCCTGCTGGTTTAAATCACAACACTGACTCAAGTTCATAAAGAAAAAATAAAATTCATTGGATGACAGTTCATTAAAGCTAATATTTTCAGTAGCTGATGCATAAAACCAAAAAATCACAAGTCATAATCATCAAGTATCAACATGCATTTTTCATCATAAGATGTGGTTTGCATACACTGGGAATGTGTATAGGGGCATACAAATTCATAGGGTGGATTTTGATTCATTTGCTCTATTGTCCTGCTAATGCTATCTTTATCCAGTATTCAAATTTCAAATAAATGTTGTCCTAACCCCCCACCTGCTTATTATACATTAATGGCAGATAATGTCTGGTGCAACTCCCTGTTAAAGTGTGATTTATATTTCATTAGTTAGTGTGTGGAGAGCCAGAATGTGCAGAAGATACATTCAAACTTCAGTATTGTCTTAGTATATTTGATGCTGACTCTGATGAAAAGAAAATAGCAAGACAGGATTTCAGGTACCCAAATTTTGAAAGACTGGTGGCAAATATTAATGCTGAAGAATGGCCCAGTTTACTGTGATCAGAACTTCTGAGCCAGCCAGTGTTTGCTTTCACCAGTCAAATATTGAACTGGGTTAGATGCTGCTTTGCCAGGCTGCAATGTATTTCCTGAAATACTGGCTCTTGGAAGGCATAGGAAAACTGTATCAATAAGTTCACTGTTAAGTAAATATGCAATATTAAAATGGACATCCTTCTAAAAGAGCTCTAAACTCCACAAAGCGCGTGTTTCTCTGTTTGTGCTGTTGACATATCCCAACTTCTCCAGTGTATATGCCTCTGCTTTGACATCTTGCAGTCAGTTACATCAGGTTTTAACATTTTGAAGGCTAGGAAGAAACATTACAGTTCCCCTGTCCAATCCTCTGCACACTGCAGGCTAAATTACCTTAGCTTCAAGCTGCTACTAAGGCAAGAATTACTACCACTCTTTTTTTGAGAGAGCGCGCGAGTATAAATATGTACTAAAAATCTATGAAAAATTACACCAGATGCATCTTCAGAGATTTGAGATGGGGATGCAATAAACCTGAATCCTTGACATTTTTATGTTCACATTTTTTTCTTCTATTTGTAAAGTTCATTCTAGTCCAGTAAAAACTTTTTTCTATAAATCTGGTCTCAGCTGAGCCCACTTACAATTCATTCAGGCCTATTTCCATGATGCAAACTTAACGGAACGTGTAATAAGAACTGAATAAATGAACAGAAAAACATGAATCAATTGTTCAATTCCTGACATATACTTAACTAAAGCATATTTACAGACACAACTGACTTTACTGTGCAAACTGCTTTCTAATCCTTTATTGGATGTGGAAGGAAACAGTGACAAAGGATGAGGAAAAGGCTGAGGCACTTAATGCCTTCTTTGCCTCAGTCTTTAATAGCAAGATCAATTATTCTCAGGGTATCCAGCCCCCTGAGCTGAAAGACAGGGACAGGGAGCAGAATGAAGCACCCATAATCCAAGGGGAAATGATTAGCAACCTGCTACACCACTTAGACACACACAAGTCTATGGGACCGGATGGGATTCATCCAAGGGTACTGAGGGAGCTGGCAGATGTACTCACCAAGCCACTTTCCATCATTTATCAGCAGTCTGGCTGTGCTGGGTCCTGCACTTGGGTCACAACAACCCCAGGCAATGCTACAGGCTTGGGAAGGAGTGGCTGGAAAGCTGCCCAGCGGAAAAGGACCTGGGGGTGTTGGTCAACAGCCGGCTGAATATGAGCCAGCAGTGTGCCCAGGTGGCCAAGGGCAATGGCATCCTGGCTTGTATCAGAAATAGTGTGGCCAGCAGGAGTAGGGAAGTGAGCGTCCCCCTGTACTCGGCCCTGCTGAGGCCGCACCTCGAGTACTGTGTTCAGTTTTGGGCCCCTCACTACAAGAAAGACACTGAGGTGCTGGAGTGTGTCCAAAGAAGGGCAATGAAGCTGGTGAAGGGTCTAGAGCACAAGTCCTATGAGGAGCAGCTGAGGGACCTGGGGATGTTTAGCCTGGAGAAAAGGAGGCTGAGGGGAGACCTTATTGCTCTCTACAACTACCTGAAAGGAGGTTGTAGAGAGGTGGGTGTCAATCTTTTCTCCCAAGTAACAAGTGATAGGACGAGAGGAAATGGCCTCAAGTTGTGCCAGGGGAGGTTTAGGTTGGATATTAGGAAAAATTTCTTCACCGAAAGAGTTGTCAAGCATTGGAACAGGCTGCCCAGGGAAGTGGTTGAGTCACCATCCCTGGAGGTATTTAAAAGACGTGCAGACGTGGCATTTAGGGACATGGTTTAGTGGTGGACTTGGCAGTGTTAGGTTAATGGTTGGACTCGATGATCTTAATGGTCTTTTCCAACCTAAATGATTCCATGATTCTAAATTGTTTAAACTCCTTTCCCTTGGTTTTACAGTCACGTTGAAGAGAGCAATAGAAACATTTAATGGCTCACTAGATGCAACCTAGATGACAATGTCTTCTGTGAATCTGTAAGTGTGTCAACTACCCGATGTATTCACCTGATCTCTGATACACAAATAGCAACGCATTGCATCAAAACAAGCCTTCTTGATCTTTATATGTTGTAATGCTATTCCACAGTCCAGAGAAAAATACCAGTTCCAAAAAAGAAGCTTCCTCAGATAAACATTTATTGGGTTGTTTCTTGTGTTTTACTTGGTTTCAAAAAGAAGAAAGCCAGCAAAGGTGGAGAAGCGTTGATGGTCCCTGTGGAGGGCTCCATTTCCCATTCGCAGCCAAACTTCATCTCCTTTGGCAAGTTTTAGCACTGCACCGTTTCCTGAAGTGTCTGCTTTCCCTTTTGATTCATAGCTAAGGATAAGTATTTTAACAAGTCAGCTTTTTTTTTCTCAACAATGATCAAGCAAACAACTTTAAAAAATGAATCCAAGAAAGCACATTGTTATCCTGAGAAAAACTTCCTTTAAAGGCTTGCTAACATTTTTTTCAGCTTTATAAGGAAATTTTGGCATCTTTGTGCATTTAATCTCCTAGTCAAATTTTGTACCTTACCTAATTGCATCATTTCATTCCTTTCTGAAATTCTGGAAGTTTAACTTACATGTTTTTTTCCAGGACACAGGAACAAATTTATTTTTTAAAATAAAACTGCTCATTCATCACAACACTCCAGATTCCCTGCGATTCTCTTTTTCCCTTGGATCCATCCCAGCTAATTTTAAATGTCTGTAGGTCAGGAGTCTCATGTGAGCTGAGTCCCTGTGCTCCTGGCACAGGCAGTGGGCAGAGACAGGCAGTTTGCTCCATCCTGAGACCTTGCATTGGAACGTAGATACGTTCAGTGTGGGCTAACCTGCTGGCTTTGTGTGAGTGTTGGTTCCCTTTCTTCTGTCTGCTGCCTTTTCTGACATTAATGCTTCAGGGGAAAAAAATGGGTGCTTTTTCTTTTGCAGGAAAGTTCTATTGGGAATGAAGCACCCTTTGGCGGTGCCTCTGTTACAGACTTGAAGAAGCCTGGACAGCTTAAATGAACCTGCTACCATCTAAGTGCCTAAAATCCAGTGTGATCAATCTAAGCTTTTGTGTCTGTTTTTGCAGGCTCAGGAGAGAAGCTTGGTTTTGGCATCAGACCCCTGGTTGGTATTAAACAAATAATATTTTTTTCAAACATGTATTTTTTTCAGATATCCATCTGGCTACAAACTTCTTGATCTGGTCCTTATAGAAGTTGCTAAGCTCAAAGTGGATCCTATTGTTGATGATCCTCCAGGTAACATAAAGAGTACAGAAACTTTTTATTCAAAATATGCTAATGATAACAAAGCCAGTAAGGAGGACCTTTGCTTCTTACTCTTTCTTACTACTGCAGTTTAAATGCTCTCCACCTTTAAAGTAAATTGCTTTCCCCTAATCTTTAAGACGACTGTTATTAGTTGCTGAACACTTCATTATGCCCTTTCTCTGACAGATAAAATGAGGATGAAGATATGTTTTAGCAGAATGACAGCATGTTACCACTGGACTCCAACCCTGACTTGCAGTGCTAATTCCTTTCCCCTGAGCTTTGAGGAACTTGTGATCAAGGCTGAATTTTAGGTCCAGGATCAGTGGCAGGTATGATTCAAATTTGCAAGTTGAGGAGGGCAAAATACAATACTTTTTCTTTGTTGATTGCTTTACCCTACGTAATTTCTTTAAAAAAGGAAAAATGTAATGTTTCTTGAAATGTGACCAAGCAATCGCATTTGTACAAACATGTCTTCTGCAGTGAAAATGGCCTGGCCCTTCACTTACCTATATAAGCTGAAAACTGTATTGCCATTATGCATCAGGTACGTGTACACTTCCTCCACATCTTCATGTTTCATCATATTGAAGGTGAAGAAATACACCCCTGAAATGATTACCAAATATAATGTGTTTGCTTCATAGAGGAAGGTAGTCATGCTACAGACTTGCACTTCTTGCTTAAAAAACATAACAGCTGAGGCCAAAATTACCTTCCAGTTGTCAGTGGTTATTTTGCTTCTGCTTAATAGTGTGCCAAAATCGGATTCATTTTTATTCTGCATATGGCAGGGGTTCAGCCACATCCTGTTCCAGAGAAATGTCTGTACTCGAACATGGCAGGGCTGCCCATCCCTCCCTTCTCACCAAAAGGGAAATTTCCCAGAGGCTGAGTCTAGTGACCTCTCTTTCATCTTTTTTTTCCTTACTTTCTTGCTCCTGCCCTCTCCCCAAAAGGGCAGCCTCCAGGCCAGCCAGGGCTCAGCCTCAGAGGCTGTCAGACAGCCAGCATGTCGCCCAGGTCAGGCAGGGCATGAGCAGTTTTAGCAGCACCCACTGCTGCTCACCTGCTGTACCACATCCTGCACAATGCAGACATAGCCACTGCTTTCTCTTCTTCAGCAACAAACTCCTTGCCATTACCCTTTTCCTTTTAAGTTCTTTCTCTGTCTGAAAGGCACCAACAATGTTGTCAGTGCAACTCTGTTATGTGTCATGAGCTCTACAAGACTCCCCCAGGAGGGATGACAAGCTCCTGGTTCCTGAACAGTAAGTCTGTAGCATTGACCCTGCAATGGGAGCTTGGAGTATGCATCAAAGCCAAGGCTCAATTAGAGATGAAACTGGCCAGTGTTGTGTCAGACAATAAGAAAGGCTTTTTAAAGTACATTAATAGCAAGAGGAGGTCTAAGGAAAACATTGGACCGATACTTGTTGAAGATGGTCACTTGACTAATAGGGATGAAGAAAAAGCGGAGGCATTCAATTTTTTTTTTTCCTCAGTCTTTAATAATATTGATAGACCTGCCCGGTCCTCTGAGTCGGAGGACCATGAGTGTGGGAACAGTGACTTTCCATTTGTGGACGCTGAAATTGTAAGGGACCAGCTGTATCAGCTGAATGTTCACCAGTCCATGGGGCCTGATGGGATTCATCCCAGAGTTCTGAAGGAGCTAGCGGATGTTATGGCAGGACCCCTCTTCATTATCTACCAAAGGTCTTGGGAGTCTGGGAAGGTCCCTGCTGGCTGGAAGCTAGCCAACATTATTTCAATTTACAAGAAGGGCATGAGAGAAGACCCAGGGAACTACAGACCTGTTAGTCTAGCCTCAGTTCCTGGAAAAATTATGGAGAAGGTCATACTGGGTGCTATTGAAAGGCATTTAAAGAATAATGCAATCATCAAACACAGTCAACATGGGTTCACAAAGGGAAAGTCCTGTTTAACTAATTTGATATCCTTCTACGATAAGGTCACTTGCCTAGTGGATGAAGGGAAGGCGGTGGATGTAGTTTTTCTGGATTTTAGTTAGGCTTTTGATACTGTCCCTCACAGCATCCTTCTGGACAAGTTGTCCAACTGTGAGATGAGCGGGTTCATGGTGCACTGGGTGAAGAACTGGCTGGACGGCAGGGCTCAAAGGGTTGTAGTGAATGGGGCTACATCTGACTGGAGATCGGTCACCAGTGGTGTTCCTCAGGGTTCAATTCTAGGGCCAGTTCTGCTTAATATATTTATCAAGGGTCTGGATGCAGGAGTTGAATGAACCATTAGCAAGTTTGCTGATGATACCAAAGTGGGAGGTGCTGTTGACTCTCTCGAGGCACAAGAGGCCTTGCAGAGGGATCTAGATAGATTGGAGCATTGGGCAATCATTAATGGGATGAAATTTAACAAGTCCAAATGCCGGATTCTGCACCTGGGATGGAGTAATGCCAGGCACAAGTATAAACTGGGAGAGGAGTGGCTGGAGAGCAGCCCTGCAGAAAGGGATCTGGGGGTGCTGGTCGACAGCAGGCTCAATATGAGGCAGCAGTGTGCCCTGGCAGCCAAGAGGGCAAACTGCATCCTGGGGTGCATCAAACACAGCATAACCAGCCGGTCAAGAGAGGTGATTATCCTGCTGTATTCAGCATTGGTGCAGCCTCACCTTGAGTACTGTATGCAGTTCTGGGCCCCACAATTTAAGAAGGATGTGAAGGTCCTTGAATGCATCCAGAGGGCAACAAAGCTGGTGAAAGGGCCGGAAGGCATGTCCTATGAGGAGCGGCTAAGGACTTTGGGCTTGTCTAGCTTGGAGAAAAGGAGGCTGAGGGGCGACCTCATGGCTCTCTGCAGCTTCCTGAGGAGGGGAAGTGGAGAGGGAGGTGCTGATCTCTTCTCCCTGGTATCCAGTGATAGTACGTGGGAACGGTTCAAAGCTGCGTCAGGGGAGGTTTAGACTGGACATTAGGAAGCATTTCTTTACTGAGAGGGTGGTCAAACACTGGAACAGCCTTCCTAGAGAGGTTGTCAATGCCCTAAGCCTGTCAGTGTTTAAGAGGCATTTGGACAATGCCCTTAATAATTTCCTTTAACTTTTGGTCAGCCCTGAAGTGGTCAGGCAGTTGGGCTAGATGATTGCTGTAGGTCCCTTCCAATCGAACTTTTCTTTTCTATTCTATAGTCATTAAATCATTGTGGGTCAAAGTTTATTAACATCCACATATACATTAACCTCAAAAGGAAGCAGCTGTGAGGACATACACCCCTAACTGTCAGTAAGATGTACCACAGCAAGCTTGGAGGGCCTGACTTTCATTTAATCTAACATCACTTCTCATAACTGTGAGTAAATGAATGGCAGGGTGAGAAAGGCCAAGTGAAGGAAGGTGGTCTCAGGCTTCACTTAGACATGTTTTTGGTTATGGCCCTACCTCCCCCATCTCCTGTTGCACCTCCTGCACCACAGCTGTGTGAGATGAGGGATTGATACAGCTGAAAAATAACTCAGGAAAAAATGTAATTTCTCATTTCCAGCCACACATCTGTTGCTGGCCAGCTCACAGCTGGACTGGCATGAGGGAAGATGGGGATGAAGAATCATAGAATCATAGAAAACTTTGGGTTGGAAGGTGTCACGGCCCAACTTTCTGCCCGCAGCGATGCTGCACCCCAGCTATGGGTCATAAACAAATAGTGGCAGAGAAGAGGGAGGAGTGACTCAGGTTCACTGATCTACTTTGTTGGAATTGAGCACAGACGGTGCTAAGGTTCACAATTCAGATTTAATGTCACGTCCCAACTTTCTGCCCGCAGCGATGCTGCACCCCAGCTATGGGTCATAAACAAATAGTGGCAGAGAAGAGGGACGAGTGACTCGGGTTACTGTGCCAATTTATTCATTCAGTAACTGGGCGTACAAGTTGTCATTCAATATCTGGGCATACAAGTTATCATTGAATAACAGTAAGTTCACTAATTGCTAATCCCGCTTTTCAGTAAAAAGGAAGAGAGAAGGAGAGAGAGAGAGAGAGAGAGAGGAATCAATCATCAGTCCAGGGTCCAGCATTGGTCCAGCCAACGGGGGTCTCTGGTCAGTGGTTAGGGAGGCCCTCCCGTTGAGTCATGAGGTTCAGAAAGGACCCCCTTGCTTTCTAAACTCCTTCTCAGAGAGGAGTCTAGGTGCGGCTGAGTCCAGTCCTAGTCTCAGACTTGGTCAACGGTTTATGTCTAAAGGAGTATATCATGTATACCCTTGGGCTGAATTAAAAGGTGGAGACAGAGGAAAGATAGAGGTAAAGGAAAGATCACCACCCTAGGTTCCAGTGATGTCTCTGGTCTGGTTCTGTTGGATGGTGGGCGCACGCACCCAGCCCCTCTGAGTTGCACTATTTATTGACTAGTCCCACTGCATATGCTAATAACTTTGCATGCATAGTCTGTTGTTCTCGAACCTTCTCAAAATGGTTCGGGGGGTTTGAGGGGTTGGGGGGTTTGAGGCTAGTGATTTCGGTGGTGTCCCCCACTCCTGTCAGAGATGCAGGGGTGATGCTGCCTCAGGCTTGTCTGTTTTTTAAGCAATTGCTCAAGATGAGGCCCAGAAGAGCGCAATCCTGCCTCCTCAAGATCCTCCCTTCCAGCTACACCTTATCTCGTTAGTGTGATGACATTCTTCACACCAGGTCCTCCTGTGTCCATTGTTGGAGACAATAATTCTTTCAACTTCTCAGTTTCTTCAAGGTCCTTCTTTGCCAAGTGTTTGAGACATTAACTCTTTCAGCCCCTCAGTCTCTTATGGAAGGGACCTTTAAAGGTCATCTACTCCAACCCCCCGAGTGATTGGAGACAGGAAGTAGAAGAGGCGACTGTGAAACCACTGCTGCAACATCAGGCCATGGTGTCGTGGTTTAGCCCCAGTCAGAGGCTGAGCCACACGGTCGCTCGCTCACCCCACCCCTCCCGGTGGGACGGGGAGAGAATTGGGACGAAGAAAAGCAAAAACTCGTGGGTTAACAACAACAACAGTTTAACCAAACAACAAAGGAAAGAGAACAAACAAGCGAGAAACCCCAACAATAACAACAACAGCGTGTACTTAGCGGTGCTTTCCGGACAGGTCGCTCCCGCCCGGAGCCCAACGCCCAGCCAGCTCCCGAGCAGCGATCCCTGCCCCTCCAGTCAACCCCCCTCTAAATAGTGAGCGTGACGGTCACATGGTATAGAACAGACCCCGGCCAGCTTCTGGTGAAAATTAACCCTATCCCAGCCGCAACCAGGGCATTATCCACCCCTTATTCTATACCATATATGTCACGCTCAGATCCTACACTTTCCAATTAATCACTACCACATTTCCTGTTATATATATATATAGATATACACACAGACATCATTCCCTTAGTCTATGGACCATCCCTTTGAAGTGTCCATTGAGTTCATTTAGTCCATGACTTCAGGCTCCATCTGTCAGAATAGTCTCTTGGGGCAGGAAAGATGATGTGGAGTTTGCTCAGTCGGCGAAACAGGGCTGGGTCTCGGCGTGGTGTGGCAGGCGACACTGGACGCAGTGGGAGGATGGTGTGTAGTGTTGGATTGTTGCATCTGGAACTTGCAGTCACGGTATCTGGCTCGGCTGCTGCATCATGTCCACGGTCTGTGGGTTGAAGATGTCGATCTCTTGAGGAAGTTGATGGGCACCAATTGCTAAAGCCAGTTCTGCTTCCATTACTGCTGCACTTTGCTCAGTTTTATCAATAGTTCATTCATTGACTATTCTCACCCAAAATCAAATCCCCTCGAGGTACACATCGGACTTCCCCATCCTTTCGCATCACCCACCAAGTGCACCCAGGTCCTTGAGCAAAAGCAATCCCACAGATGGGTTTGCCTTTGCCTGAGGCAGGAGTAATCCAGACTGTCTTCCCTAACATATTCTTCATGTGCACTACAGGAACTTTATCCCCTTCTACAGTATGTAAAGGTTTTGATTGGGCAGGACCAGCTCGATTGGTAGACCCTCTAGTGTTAACTAACCAGGTGGCTTTTGCTAAATGTGCATCCCAATGTTTGAAGGTCCCACCACCCATTGCTCTCAGGGTAGTTTTCAGTAGTCCATTGTATCGTTTGATTTTCCCAGAGGCTGGTGCATGATAGGGGATGTGATATACACCCACTCCATGCCGTGCTCTTTGGCCCAGGTGTCTAGGAGGTTGTTTCGGAAATGAGTCCCATTGTCTGACTCAATCCTTTCTGGGGTGCCATGTCGCCAGAAGACTTGCTTCTCAAGGCCCAGGATAGTGTTCCGGGCAGTGGCGTGGGACACAGGATATGTTTCCAGCCACCCAGTGGTTGTTTCCACCATTGTGAGGACATGGTGCTTGCCTTGGCGGGTCTGTGGGAGAGTGATATAGTCAATCTGCCAGGCCTCCCCATATTTATATTTCAGCCATCGTCCTCCATACCAAAGAGGCTTTGACTGCTTGGCTTGCTTGATTGCAGCACGTTTCACACTCATGGATAACCTGTGCGATAGTGTCTATGGTCAAGTCCACCCCTCGGTCATGAGCCCATCTGTAGGTTGCATCTCTTCCCTGATGGCCTGAGGTGTCATGGGCCCACAGAGCTAGAAATAATTCACCTTTATGTTGCCAGTCCAGATCCACCTGTGCCACTTCAATCCTAGCAGCCTGATCCACCTGCTGGTTGTTTTGATGTTCCTCAGTGGACCGACTCTTAGGTACGTGGGCATCTACGTGGCGTACTTTTATAACCAGCTTCTCTAGCCGGGCAGCAATATCTTGCCACAATGTGGCAGCCCAGATGGGTTTGCCTCTGCGCTGCCAGTTGTTCTGCTTCCATTGTTGTAACCACCCCCACAGGGCATTTGCCACCATCCAGGAGTTGGTATAGAGGTAGAGCACTGGCCACTTCTCTCGCTCAGCAATATCTAAAGCCAGCTGGATGGCTTTCACCTCTGCAAACTGACTCGATTCACCTTGTCCTTCAGTGGCTTCTGTGACTCTTCATGTAGGACTCCATACAGCAGCTTTCCACCTTCGATGCTTTCCCACAATACGACAGGACCCATCAGTGAACAGGGCATATTCCTTCTCATTTTCTGGTAGTTCATTATATGGTGGGGCCTCTTCAGCACGTGTCACCTCTTCCTCTGTCGACATTCCAAAATCTTTCCCTTCTGGCCAGTCCGTGATCACTTCCAGAATTCCTGGGCGACTGGGGTTTCCTATTCGAGCTCGTTGTGTGATCAGTGCGACCCACTTACTCCATGTGGCATCAGTTGCATGATGTGTAGAGGGGACTCTCCCTTTGAACATCCAGCCCAGCACCGGCAGTCAGAGGGCCAGGAGGAGCTGTGCTTCAGTACCAACCACCTCCAAAGCAGCTCGAACCCTTTCATATGCTGCCCATATCTCTTTTTCAGTTGGAGTGTAGCGGGCCTCGGATCCTCTGTATCCCCAGCTCCAAAACCCCAGGGGTCGACCTCGAGTCTCCCCTGGTGCTTTCTGCCAGAGGCTCCAAGTAGGGCCATTCTCCCCGGCTGCAGTGTAGAGCACATTTTTAACATCTTGCCCTGCCCGGACTGGCCCAAGGGCTACTGCATGAACTATCTCCTGTTTAATGTGTTCAAAGGCTTGTCGTTGCTCAGGGGCCCATTTGAAATCATTCTTCTTTTGGGTCACGTGATAGAGAGGGCTTACAATAAAACTGTAATTTGGAATATGCATTCTCCAGAAACCCACAACACCTAAGAAAGCTTGGGTCTCCTTTTTGTTAGCTGGTGGAGACATAGCTGCTATTTTGTTGATCACATCTGTTGGAATCTGACGACGCCCATCTTGCCATTTTATTCCTAGGAACTGGATCTCCTGTGCAGGTCCTTTGACCTTCCCTGATTTTATGGCAAAGCCAGCTCTCAAAAGGATTTGGATTATTTTTTCCCCTTTCTCAAAAACCTCTTCTGCTGTGTTGCCCCACACAATGATGTCATCAATGTATTGCAGGTGTTCTGGAGCTCCACCCTGTTCCAGTGCAGTCTGGATCAGCCCATGGCAAAGGGTGGGGCTGTGTTTCCACCCCTGGGGCAGTGGATTCCAGGTGTACTGGACGCCCCTCCAAGTAAAAGCAAACTGTGGCCTGCACTCTGCTGCCAAAGGCATGGAGAAGAACGCATTGGCAATATCACAGGTAGCATACCACTTGGATGCCTTGGACTCCAGTTCATACTGAAGTTCCAGCATGTCCGGCACAGCAGCACTCAGTGGTGGCGTGACTTCATTCAGGCCACGATAGTCCACTGTTAGTCTCCATTCCCCATTAGATTTCCGTACTGGCCATATAGGACTATTAAAAGGTGAATGCGTCTTACTAATGACTCCTTGGCTCTCCAGTTGATGAATCAACTCACAGATGGGAGCCAGGGAGTCTCTGTTAGTGCGATATTGCCGCTGGTGCACCGTCCTGGTAGCAATTGGCACCTGCTGTTCTTCAGCTTGCAGCAATCCCACAATGCAGGGATCTTCCAAGAGGCCAGGCAGGGTAGATAGCTGTTTGGTCTTCTCTGCACTCACTGTGGCTACACCAAAAGCCCATCGGTATCCCTTTGGGTCCTTGAAGTACCCTCTCCTGAGGTAGTCTATGCCAAGGATACAAGGGGCCTCTGGGCCAGTCACAATGGGGTGCTTTTCCCACTTGTCCCCTGTTAAGCTCACCTCAGCCTCCAATACCGACAATTCCTGGCATCCCCCTGTCACTCCCGAGATCCAGATGGGTTCCGTGCCCTTATGTTCTGATGGCATCAGACTACATTGTGCACCAGTGTCTACTAAAGCCCTATACTTCTGTGGGTCTGATGTGCCAGGCCATCGAACCCACACAGTCCAGTATACATGGTCATCCCTTTTCTCCTCCTGGCTGAAGGCAGGGACCCTCTATTCCTGTTCCTCGCCAGAGTATTCCCTGTCTGAGCCTTGCAACGCCAGACCAGAAGGCCCCTCCTCAGGATCAAGGGAGGTGATTTCAATTCTTCTGTTTGGGAAATCGCTGATTGCCTTCATGTGTCTCTACAGCAACTCTGCTGACAGCCTTCCTGGGTGGCCCCTTCTTAACAGCTGTCTTCCCTCTCAGTTTGCATACACAGGCTTCCAGCTTAAAGGTGGGTTCACCGTCCCACTTCCTCATGTCCTCCCCCCGGTCACCCAGGAAGAACCAGAGTGCTCCACGTGGCGTGCGTCTGGGGCTCCCTTTCCCTCTGACCGAGGCAGGAGGGGACTGATTTCTTGGGGCATTCCTGATAGCCAAGGCACTGGCCCGTAGGGATGAGGAGGTACAGAGATTTTCTTCAAAGTTTTGGAGCCAAGAAGACACTCTCTCCACAGTTGGTGTATCCATATCCAGGCAATACATCGCTGCCAGGCTGTTAGAATATGATGCTGGGTCACTCTGAATCACCTTCCTCCACATAGCCCGTGTGCACAGGACATCCTCTGGATCTTTGGAGACCTCATCATTGTCTAGATCCCTGTAGATGACTTCCAGCATTGCTAATTCTCTCAGGCACTGGATGCCTTCATCTGCAGTGGTCCACTTTCCTGGGGAGTTCACAAGATCTTCCTTGAATTGATACCTTGCCCTCACACTTGAGAGGAGCTGTCTCCAGAGACTGCAAATTGCTGCCTCTCTTCCAGTTCCTCTCTCAATTCCCAGGTTCCTAGCAAGGGATCCCAGCTGTTGGGCTTCCTTGCCTTCCAAGTGCTGACTGTCGGCCCCGCTATCCCAGCATCGGAGCAGCCAGGCAGCAATCCGCTCACCTGGCTGGCGGCTGTAATCTTGAATGAAGTGAGTAGCCATGAATGCGACCTGCCAAAATGTAGTTCTTAGTCAGTCAATTATTCACGAAACGCACATGTATAGAGGAATCAGCTACAGATTTTTTTTCCTGTATTTGCAGTCTGTTTATTTTCCTGACAGAGATGTTCTTCTAGGGCCTGCTCCAAGGCCATTAAACTCCAGTAACAAAACTCCCATTGAATGAAACTGGAAGAGGACTAGGCTTCTTACATTCAATTGAACTATTCATGACTGTAAAGGTAAGTGTATGGGCAAGTGTTTGCAGGTGAGGATCTTCATTTGGGATTTTATTTACCTTTAACTTTCTCTAGAATGATGCAATAGAAAACTGGTATTGAAATGTATGGTGGTTTTGACAAAAGTGATTTAATTGGGTTTTATATGTTCCCGAATGCCCGAATTTAGACTGGATATTGCTTTTAACTGAATGTGTGAAATAAATAATACTTGATAAAATCCATACACATTAGTGTTTCTTGCTAAATACCTTCAGAGATACATTAAGCATTTTTATTAGAGGTCCCCTAGAAGTGCAGTGGCTGGGACTCAACAGTCAGCGCTTTTTCTCTCTTACCCCTCAGTCATGACAATGGAGGGTGGTGGACATCAAAAGAGGAAACTAAGAAAGTAAAAACTGTGCTTCAACTTCATATTACACTTCTTGCAGTGAGACGTATTGGCCGTGTAAAATGTTTCATAGGAAGCAGTTCAAAACCTCCCACATCATTGGACAATTCAGATTACCCTCAGTAAGATACCAGGGAACGACCTATAGAGAACCATCTTGGATGGGCAGGGAAGGGGGTTATCTCTTCTGTGAGTCTGTGATCCCCCCATCTGACTGTCAGTAGACAGGGTACAGGCAGAATTGAATTGCTGCACCTGGATGCCAGAAGGTCACATAGTGACTTGGCACTTTATTTCTCTCTCTTAACTTCTTAGATGAAAAGTGTTCAATTACAGTTGTTACTGCTCCTCACAAAAATGACATTTTTCATGAGATTCCAGCTCTACTGGTATTTAAAAAAACCCACAGAACTTCTTTTGATTTCAGATCCAAATGAGAACAAAACCAAAACAGGCAAAATCAAATGCAAGTCCAGATCCAACAATGGAAATCATTAGCCATCTGCTCAGAAATTTGAGGAGCTCTAGATGTAAGCTGAAAGCTTGGGCTGATTTTCTTTATTGCTGCATGGATGCTTTTTGTATGACAACAAACTGTTAACTTCTTGCTTCTCAGCCAGGATCACATCAAAGTTCATCATGTGTTAAAGCAAAGCAGCTGCAATGGCAGCTTGATGGAATTTATTATTTTTGTCTAGATTCCATTTCACATTCTCTTTGACCGCAAGCTACTTTTCTTGGGCTGATCAGAAGAGTTGAAAAAGATGTCCTTTCTCCCTAGGTCTCGTTTTGAAGTAGCAGATCAACATGGACATGCAGAGTCTTTCAAAATAATCCTGTACTTAAAACAGTATTGTATTCAAAAGTGTTTTCTCCTCTCCCTACCCCCCCTCTAAAATTCTTAAGCATGATGTTAACAAGAAATGATATGCTATACTCTGTAAAGAATTTTTAAGTACATCTATTAAAAAGTGATGGAATTTTACTTGGAAACAGGTATTGTGGTATGAGCCTTTGTTATTCACCCCCTTTCATTATTCAGTTTTTAATTAAATTACTACCACTATATGTAAGAAAAAATTACTGATTAAAATTACTGATAGCTTATTTTAAAATTGCAAAACCCGAGTCACTCGTCCCTCTTCTCTGCCACTATTTGTTTATGACCCATAGCTGGGGTGCAGCATTGCTGCGGGCAGAAAGTTGGGACGTGACATTAAATTGGCGTACTCAGCAGGATCTAGTCTTGTGTTGGAAGGTTCACGGGGGATACTAACTCTCTACCCGGTAAGCACGGGCAGGGAGAGTTGGGAAGTGACCTCTCAGCTATAAGCCGGGAGAGGTTCGAGCAGTGGCAAGCCATGGCTGCCCGGGAAATACCGGTGCTTGACTGCTCCCCCATTGTTGAGAAGTTAAAGGAGTACAAGGCGTGCCCTTCCCCACCGGGGATGACCTGGGCTCATAATAACTGGCAAAATCCAAACGCAATAACAGAAAGAATCACTATGATGGCTAAAGAGAAAAAGCTGTGACCACAAAAAAGAAAAGCCATAGTATGTGCGATATTGGGAGCAGCACCAGTAGCAGCTCAAGAAAGTAAGAAAGCTGGCGATTAAATGGTTAAATCCTTGCAAGAACAAATAAACACCCTGCAGAGTCAACTGACCGCTGAAAGTAACACCACTCAGCAGCTCCACATGGCTCTGTCGGATGCGTTGGACCGAGAAAACATTTTACAGTCCGAATTAGAGGAAAAGGAACAAGGGTCAGATTTTGACTCTGTTCCGGATAGTGAACCGGGATTCACAAGTTTGGCACAGTTACCCGGGAAACAGAGCCAAAAGTCTGAGTACCCGTTTGGGGAACTAGAAATTAACTGAAAAGCTTTATACCCCTCAGAGGAGGAGGAAATTGTAATTCGGCCCCTAATTAAGATGGAGACTATTGATAATGGTCAGGGTGGCGCTCAGCAAGTTACCACCTGTACCATTCCCTATTCTCCCACTGATGTGGCTAAAATTCAGGAAGAATACTCCTGAGGCCCACGAGAAACTGAAACTGAGGACGTGTGGAGGGTGTCTCTCACGGGGGGGGACTACGAAATCAAGAACTGCCGTACGGAGAGTAGAACAGCAGGAAAATCATCCCCCCGCTCCCCGAGCCTCAGGGGTTAAAAGGAATTTATTGTGGGCTGAGGGAGTGGAGAAGGGAATTCCACGAGATTTGATGGATGGAGTGTCTGCTGCGGTTTTAGAAAAGCTTATGTGGACGTGGAAAGATAAGAGGAAGGCGCCCCACAGGAGTGAAAAAGGTGTAATTATTCCCGTGCACTCTCCCTGTAATTCTCCCGTTCGGCCTGTACACAAGCCGGACGGTAGAAGGCGACTGACAGTCGATTATTGGCGCTTAAACGCCAATACAGGTCCCTTGACAGCTGCTGTGCCAAACACAGCGGGACTGCTTGCGACTGTTCAGGAACAAGCCCACCAGATTTTGAACATGTCCTTTATCGTTCCCTTGCAGGTGTTAATGTAAGGATTAAATATTCCTTATCATTGTCTAAGCACTCTGTACTGGAAATGCCATCCAGTTCCTGATCTGCAACTAGACTTCCGTTTTCTACTTTGTCTGGATTTTCATCCAGTCCTGTGAAGAATGTATTTACCCAAAAGTGAAACATTTTGTCCTTTTTCAGCATCTTGTTCTGTTTGTGGGGAGAAAAAAAAAATCCACTTTGATATCACCACATACTGGCAAAGGTTGAGGGAATTCAAAGTACATATACTTGTCCTCACGTCTTGAGGGTCCTGAAGAGGAGGTGAATATCTTTACCTTTAGCTGCTATGCCACAAACTGAGGATTGCAAATCCCACTGCTGAACACGGGAAACAGCAATGCCACTGGTCTGTAATCCAGGTGATTCTTTAACAGGTCACTATAGTAGTATACGTGGTGTCTCTGACTGGGAATTGTCACTCCCTTCTTGCCTTTGGTCCTTGCTTCCTCATAGAAATCTAGGGCCTCTTGAGCCTTTAAAACCTTGCCTCGATGACCAGTTTGTCCACTGAGGCATTAGCCTCATGCCCTCCCGACTCTGCCAGGCATGGAGCTTGCCTCTCGCCTGCCTGCGTCACAGCACGGGCCACCCTCCGGCTTGTCGGTCTTGCGCGCAGCTGGTGCTCCGAGCCAGACTTCCCCTTCCAGGCTGCTCCTGCACGCGCTCTCCCAACGAGACCTTCCCTCCCAGCCCGCCTGGGACCACACGCCGGGATGCTCCCCGCAGCGTGCCTCAGAGGGGCACAGCCCAGTGCTGGCTGCAGCCGCTGCTCATCAGCTGCCTTCCTCAGGCTCCTTCATTCTGCTGTGTAGCGGGGGCTGCCCAGCCTGTCTTTTCAGCTTTACAGCGGATTGCTGCAACATGGTTGTCACCTTCGCTTAGCCGTTGGTCAAGATCCTCACAAAAAGGTTTGATGGGCTCTGGCTGGGGTGGGTTATGGTCCTCAGGGCAGTGCTGTGCAGCTCTGCAGTTCAATTTGGCAGTGTTGTGCTGTCTTTCAGCACATAGATTGTGTGTCTTGTGATGGTTTTTATGCTTTGAATCCAGGAACCTTACTGCATCATTGGTGTTGTTCCAGCGTACTCCTTCGGGCCTCTCCGCAGGAAAACCCATGGCAGTTATGGATATGGGTCAGGTCCAGGTTGAAGCCATCCTCCTGGTATCGCCTTTTGTTCCTGCTGATGATCTCTTTGATGATGGAGGTTATGTCTGGCCACGGGGTGGTCCAAGAATGGGCAAAAGTCATACCCCCCTGCTATCCCCAAGCTAACGGGATAGTAGAAAGAGTGAATGGGTTGTTAAAACCTGCCCTCACAGGTGTCCTAAACTTGCTGCCTTCTGTCCTGAACCCCCTTCCTTGTTGCCAGGAAGAAAGGAAGGCAAAGATCTGGTAAAACCCCTTCACTACCCGGGACAGCCAGTCTTAGTCAATCTGCCAACTATAGGAGAAGTGCCCCTCACTCTAAAAACCCCACTGAACCTTTATGCGTGGGTAGCTACCGACACCCACGGAAAAGACCATCGCATTCATTCTCGATGGATAATCCCATCCTTCTAATCCTTGTGTTTTGTGTATATATGTACTACAGGTTATCCAAAGAAGCAACGTGGGACCAATGTTAACTCTGACTGTGTTGATCATTGTGTGCATCTTTTGTCTGATTATATTTGTGATCTTTGTGTGTTATAATAGGGAAAGATGTTTTGGGCGACCATCCTCATTACCCTCAACCTCGTTGGTAACATACAAAGGGAGGGATCCCCAAATTTAGCTTGGGAATTGATACAAGGGTTTATACATGTATAAATTATATGTTTATATGGAATTATACTGACCAAGGGGTATGTATGGCCCTCCCTAGGTCAACTCAGGAGGGAATTAGGATGGGACTGCTTCCTATAAATCTCACCCATTTTCTGTTGGGAGTAGAGCAGAGAAATTCGTCCCTGACTCTACCACCCAAGTTAGGCCTAAATTATCCCTGGAACTCTCAGGGAAACCTCACTACAACTGGTGATGAATTTGTGTTTGACTATAATTTCAATTGGAACTTGGAGTGGTGCATCCAACTCCCAACATCTATAATTGGACCTCTCTAAAGAACCGGACACATTACCAGTGGCCCTGGTCCATAAAGCAAATATTAGACAAAATTAAATACAAGGGTTATCAACTGTACCCATGGCCCTGGGGATTCCCTGGAGACATGGTACCTCATGGAACTCAGAATTCTCATTTGAGATATGTGCACATGCTGGGGGTATCCCTCTATGGGATTTAAAAACTCTGATCCGCGTTGTAATGGGACAGCAAAGGATGATGGTGTATATTTACCCCGTATGTAACCCTTAGAATCATAGAATCATAGAATTGTTCTGGTTGGAAGAGACCTCCAAGATCATCGGGTCCAACCATTAACCTATCACTACCAAGTCCCCCACTAAATCATATCCCTTAGGGCCTCATCTAAACGCCTTTTGAATACCCCCAGAGATGGGGACTCCACCACCTCCCTGGGCAGCCTGTTCCAATGCCTGACAACCCTTTCAGTGAAGAAGTTTTTCCGAATGTCCATTCTAAACCTCCCCTGGCGCAACTTGAGGCCATTTCCTCTTGTTTTGTTGTCTGTTACTAGGGAGAAGAGACCAACCCCCGTCTCTCTACAACCTCCTTTCAGGTAGTTGTAGAGAGCAATAAGGTCTCCCCTCAGCCTCCTTTTCTCCAGGCTAAACATCCCCAGTTCCCTCAGCCGCTCCTCATAGGACTTGTGTTCCAGACCCTTCACCAGCCTCGTTGCCCTTCTCTGGACACGCTCCAGCACCTCAATGTCTTCCTTGTAGTGAGGGGCCCAAAACTGAACACAGTACTCGAGGTGCGGCCTCAGCAGGGCCGAGTACAGGGGGACAATCACCTCCCTACTCCTGCTGGCCACACTATTTCTGATACAGGCCAGGATGCTGTTGGCCTTCTTGGCCACCTGGGCACACTGCTGGCTCATATTCAGCCGGCCGTCAACCAACACCCCCAGGTCCTTTTCCGCCGGGCAGCTTTCCAGCCACTCCCCGCCAAGCCTGTAGCGTTGCCTGGGGTTGTTGTGACCCAAGTGCAGGACCCGGCACTTGGCCTTGTTGAACCTCATACAATTGGCCTCGGCCCATCAATCCAGCCTGTCCAGGTCCCGCTGTAGCGCCTGCCTGCCCTCCAGCAGATCAACACTCCCTCCCAACTTGGTGTCATCTGCAAACTTACTGAGGGTGCACTCGATCCCCTCGTCCAGATCATTGATAAAGATATTGAACAGAACTGGCCCCAGTACTGAGCCCTGGGGAACACCACTTGTGACCGGCCGCCAACCGGATTTAACTCCATTCACCACAACTCTTTGGGCCCGGCCATCCAGCCAGTTTCCTACCCAGCGCAGAGTATGCCCATCCAAGCCATGGGTAGCCAACTTCTCCAAGAGAATGCTGTGGGAGACGGTGTCAAAGGCTTTACTAAAGTCCAGGTAGACAACGTCCACAGCCTTTCCCTCATCCACTAGGCGGGTCACCATGTCGTAGAAGGAGATCAGGTTGGTCAGGCAGGACTTGCCTTTCATAAACCCGTGCTGACTGGGCCCGATCACCCGGTTGTCCCGTATGTGCCGCGTGATGGCACTCAAGATGATCTGCTCCATAACCTTCCCGGGCACCGAGGTCAGGCTGACAGGCCTGTAGCTCCCCGGATCCTCCTTCTGGCCCTTCTTGTAGATGGGCGTCACATTTGCCAGCTTCCAGTCAACTGGGACCTCCCCAGTTAGCCAGGACTGCTGGTAAATGATGGAGAGTGGCTTGATGAGCACTTCTGCCAGCTCTTTCAGCACCCTTGGGTGGATCCCATCCGGCCCCATAGACTTGTGCGTGTCTAGGTGGCGTAGCAGGTCACTGACCATTTCCCCTTGAACTTCGGGGTTTACATTCTGCTCCCCATCCCTGTCTTCCTGCTCAGGGGGCTGGGTGCCCAGAGAGCAACTTCCCTTGCTGTTGAAGACTGAGGCAAAGAAGGTATTTAGCACCTCAGCCTTTTCCTCATCCCTTGACACTAAGTTTCCCCCCGCATCCAATAGAGGAGGGAGATTCTCCTTAGCCCCCTTTTTATTGTTAATGTATTTGTAGAAGGACTTTTTGTTGTCTTTTACGGCAGTAGCCAGACTAAGTTCTAATTGGGCTTTGGCCCTTCTAATTTTCTCCCTGCATGACCTCACAACATCCTTGTAGTCCTCCTGAGTTGCCTGCCCCTTCCTCCAAAGGTGGTAGACTCTCTTTTTTTTCCTAAGTTCCAGCCGGAGCTCTCTGCTCAGCCAGGCCGGTCTTCTTCCCCACCGGCTCATCTTTCGGCTCATGGGGACGGCCTGCTCCTGCACCTTTAAGATTTCCCTCTTGAAGAATGTCCAGCCTTCCTGGACGCCTTTGCCCTCCAGGACTGCCTCCCAAGGGACTCTGCCAACCAGACTCCTAAACAGGCCAAAGTCTGCCCTCCGGAAGTCCAAGGTAGCAGTTCTGGTGACCCTCCTCTTTACTTCTCTGAGAATCGAGAATTCTATCATTTCGTGGTCACTGAGCCCAAGACGGCCTCCGACCGTCACATCACCCACAAGACCTTCTCTGTTCACAAACAACAGGTCCAGCGGGGCGCCTTCTCTCGTTGGCTCCCTCACCAGCTGCGTGAGGAAGTTATCTTCCACACACTCCAGGAACCTCCTGGACTGTTTCCTCTCTGCTGCATTGTATTTCCAGCAGACATCTGGCAAGTTGAAGTCCCCCACGAGAACAAGGGCCAGCGATCGTGAGGCTTCTCCCAGCTGCCTGTAGAATACTTCATCTGCCTCCTCATCCTGATTGGGTGGTCTATAACAGACTCCCACCACAATGTCTGCCTTGGTGGCCTTCCCCCTGATTCTAACCCACAGGCACTCAACCCTCTCGTCACCATCCTCGAGCTCAAGGCAGTCCAGACTCTCCTTAACATAGAGGGCTACCCCACCGCCTCTCCTTCCTTGCCTATCCCTTCTAAAGAGTTTATAGCCGTCCATCATGGCACTCCAGCTATGTGTGTCATCCCACCATGTTTCCGTGATGGCAACTATATCATAGTTTTCCCCTTTCACAACAGCCTCAAGCTCCTCCTGTTTGTTGCCCATGCTCTGTGCATTCGTGTAGATGCACTTCAGCTGGGCTAGTGATCCTGTTGCCTTTGTGGTGGGAGAAGCCCTACTCCCTACATGTCCCATCTCAGGTATTTCCGTGGTTCCTACCTGGTCAATGACCCCTGTGTCCCTGCTGCTGCACGGGTCTCTCTGTCCTACCTCATCTGAGACAGCTGACCGAAGGGCCTCGCTGGCACGCCATCCCTCATTCATCGGCGTGCCTCCCCTAGGCTTCTCTCTAGCAAGCCTAGTTTTATCCCCTTCCCCCTTCAAATCTAGTTTAAAGCCCTCTCAATGAGCCCTGCTAACTCCTGCGCTAGGATCCTTTTCCCCCTTTGGGACAGGTGCGCCCCGTCTGCCGCCAGCAGGCCTGGTGCCATGTAAACCAACCCATGGTCGAAGAACCCAAAGTCCTGCCGGTGACACCAGGCTCGGAGCCAGTTGTTGATCTGCTGGCTCCTCCAGTTTCTTCCCTCATCCTTCCCCAGAACTGGAGGGATAGAGGAGAACACTACCTGTGCTCCTGATCCCTTAACCAGTCGCCCCAAGGCCCTGAAGTCCCTCTTGATTGCCCCGGGACTTCTTTTTGCCACCTCCTCACTGCCTACCTGGAAGATCAACAGGGGATAGTAGCCTGAGGGCCTTACTAGGGTGGGAAGCTTCCTCCTCACATCCTTGACCCGGGCCCCTGGGAGACAGCAGACTTCCCTAAGCAGTGGGTCCGGTCTGCATATGGGCCCTTCTGTTCCTTTCAGAAGGGAGTCACCTATGACAATGACCCGTCTCTTGTTTTCCTTTGTGGGGGCAGTTTGGATGCAGGCCCTAGGCTGACTAGTCCTCGGCGGCACCTCCAGGCTGGCTGAACCATCAGCCTGGTCGTTGTTTGGTTCCAGTGGCAGGGCCTCGTACCTATTGTGCAAGGGCACCTGCGGAGGTGGGGTAGGCGCTGAGGAGACACGCCTGCCTCGCCGGGGAGGCACTAGTTGCCACTGTCCCCTACGTCCCTGCATTCAGCCGTGCAGGGAGAGGGTCGGGATCGGGAGTCCCCCGTGACAGGCACCTTGGCTGCCTGTTGCGCCTGTCGCAGGGAGGGCAGGGTGCGAGTCCAATAGTCGATCTCCCTCTCGCACTCCCTGATACTCCTCAACCTGCTCACCTCCTGCCGGAGCTCTGTCACCAGGTGGAGGAGGTCCTCTACCTGGGCACACCTCCCACAGGCATGCTCGCTGCTGCCCGGTGCTGGCCTCAGAGTAGGGCACACCCTGCAGCCTGACACCTGGGTGGCAGCGTGTTCCCACTGCAGCTCCATCTGGGAAGCTGCATCAGCCGTGGCGGGTGCAAGGCTTGGAGCGGCCATGGCTTTCTGCCGGGTGGACACCATCGCTTCCCCCGTCGAGCCGGCGGAGCTTCAGCGCCCTCCCTGCACGCCCTGCCGGCGCGAACTGCCGCGCCGCGCCCTTCCTGCCGCGCCGCGCCGCGCCCCGTTTGCCCGCCCTGTTCGCCACGCTCCGGGTCGCTGGCGCTCCCCGGGGGCTTTGTTTATACCCCGCCGCGGCTCCTGGCCCCGCCCAGGTCTCGTCAGCCGCTCTCGCGCGAGCTGCCGGCTCCTGGCGGGTCCCTCGGCTCCCTCTGAGGCTCCCCGGTTCGGGAAACCCCCCTGTACGCCGCGCTAGGACGCTCCGCTGCAGGTCGCGCCGACACCGGAGCTGATCGCCTCGGCAACTGAGTGATCGCCTCGGCAACTGAGTCTTAAAAGACACCAATTTGTCTTAGGTCTAAAATGACATTACAAAATAGATTAGCCTTAGATATGTTGTTATTAAAGGAGCGTGAAGTTTGTGGTGTGTTATATCATACTAAAGAAGAATACTGTATTACAACCCATAATGCCACTACCTTGACTGAAGAAGCTCGCACTAAAATGAAGGAAATTGCTGACCAAACTGGAGAACTATTCTACACCATGCAGCCGAAGGTGGTGAATGAAGCCTAACTCCTTGACTCAAATCTCTCCGGAGTTCATTGGGACTCACCGGATGGGGAAAGTGGCTGCTGAATATCGGACTAATACTGTTATGTGGATTTTCATTTTTGATGATTGGCTTAACAATAGTGCGATGTATGATTAACCATTTACTCTCTTCAGCTTCCTCTTTCCTTTCCTTTCTTCTCTCTCTCTCTTCTACTTCTGTCCGCTATGTATGGATCACTACCCTAGAAGAAGATGAACTCCACAGGAACGAGATTCGACCGACTGTTTGAGCCACGGGGTGGTGTAAGAGACTGAGGGGCTGAAAGAGTTAATGTCGCAAACTTTCGGGAAAGAAGGACCTTGAAGAAACTGAGAAGTTGAAAGAATTATTGTCTGGACAAAGGAGGACCTGGTGTGAAGGAATACCACACTAATGAGATAAGGTGCAGCTGGAAGGGAGGATCTTGAGGAGGCAGGATTGCGCTCTTCTGGGCCTCATCTTGAGCAATTGCTTAAAAAACAGACAAGCCTGAGGCAGCATCACCCCTGCATCTCTGACAGGAGGGTGGGGTGGCAGCACCGAAATCACTAGCCTCAAACTCCCCAACCCCTCAAACCCCCTGAACCATTTTGAGAAGGTTCGAGAACAACAGACTACGCATGCAAAGTTATTAGCATCTGCAGTGGGACTAGTCAATAAATAGTGCAACTCAGAGGGGCTGGGTGCGTGCGCCCACCATCCAACGGAACCGGACCAGAGACATCACTGGAACCTAGGGTGGTGATCTTTCCTTTACCTCTATCTTTCCTCTGTCTCCACCTTTTAATTCAGCCCAAGGGTATACATGATATACTCCTTTAGACATAAACCGTTGACCAAGTCTGAGACTAGGACTGGACTCAGCCGCACCTAGACTCCTCTCTGAGAAGGAGTTTAGAAAGCAAGGGGGTCCTTTCTGAACCTCATGACTCAACGGGAGGGCCTCCCTAACCACTGACCAGAGACCCCCGTTGGCTGGACCAATGCTGGACCCTGGACTGATGATTGATTCCTCTCTCTCTCTCTCCTTCTCTCTTCCTTTTTACTGAAAAGCGGGATTAGCAATTAGTGAACTTACTGTTATTCAATGATAACTTGTATGCCCAGATATTGAATGACAACTTGTACGCCCAGTTACTGAATGAATAAATTGGCACAGTAACCCGAGTCACTCGTCCCTCTTCTCTGCCACTATTTGTTTATGACCCATAGCTGGGGTGCAGCATCGCTGCGGGCAGAAAGTTGGGCTGTGACACCACACTACACATATTGGTTGTACTGTTGATTTTGTTGTTAATTTGCATGCCTTTTATGAGGATATAAAACATATATGAATGACTGTTGTTGAGAAACAGTATCTTTCAGTTAAAAGGTGTAGATCTGTAAATAGATCAGAACTTCAGTTTTCCCCATAGTCAAAGGGTTTGGAAGTGGGATTTCTTTTTGTGCATGTTTGCTATATCCCATTTTGTCCCTTCTGTGGTGAACTGGGTTTGGGGGGTATGAATCAGATCAAGGCCAAGACGATTCCATTTAAGTGTGTATGTGTGAGTGAGGATGTAAACTCCCTTATAGTTTCCGGAGATCTATATTACACTCTGTGGTACCTGAAATCCCATTTGCCTAAAAGCAGCAATCATCAGTTTAAGTTGAGTTGCTCTTCTAGATCCCCAGTAATTGTAATGGGAGCTTAGATGCTTCCCTGTCCTGGTTGCAGCTGGGATAGGGTTAATTTTCACCAGAAGCTGGCCGGGGTCTATTCTATACCATGTGACCGTCACGCTCACTATTTAGAGGGGGGTTGACGGGAGGGGCGGGGATCGCCTGCTTGGGAGTGGGCTGGGCTCAGGGCGGGAGCGACCTGTCCGGAAAGCACCGCTAAGTACACGCTGTTGTTGTTATTGTTGGGGTTTCTCGCTTGTTTGTTCTCTTTCCCTTTGTTGTTTGGTTAAACTGTTGTTGTTGTTAACCCACGAGTTTTTTGCTTTCTTCGTCCCAATTCTCTCCCCGTCCCACCGGGAGGGGGTGGGGTGAGCGAGCGACCGCGTGGCTCAGCCTCCGGCTGGGGCTAAACCACGACAGTCCTTTTTGGCGCCCAACGTGGGGCACAACAACAGCACTTTTGTATTAAGTGTGCTCTAACTGTAGTAATTACTAAGTGACAAGCTCCTGCACGGGTCAAAAAAAAGTTTGCTGGCTGCACTGTTTATCTATCTCTTGACTTTTGGCAACATGTTAATGCGAATGTGGTTTGTTCTGGCACTGACGGTCTCACTGTGCTGGGGGAGCTATCTGGTGGAGAGGATGAGGGAATACATCATCTCCCTCTCCCTACCCAGGATTAATGTGGACAGGCTTATTACACAGGCTCCTGAGGTACTTACTCACCCTTGTGTGAACTGCTTAGTACTACTTACTAATATTGTTGGCGTATTATGGGGTTTGTGGAATCTGGTCTCATCCTGGTGGAAGAGAAGACAACTTTTGGGTGAGGCTATATTGAAGTGTGACCTGAGGCGGCTAGTCCCAGGGTGGCAGGGTGTGTGGAAGGACTTGGGCAGGTTCCTAGGGCGGTTAACACCTCCCATAGCCTGGGACTTTACACCTGAACAGGTGAGCAACCCTAGCAAACTGACACGCCACCTGATGGAAGGGTGCCTTGCCTATCCCAATGAGAACCAGCAGCTTCTAGCATTGTACTGGGGCCTGGCTTGTGCCTATCGAGCTGCAGTTCAGCATTCCCAGAGAATTCCGGTTGAGGCAGGGACCCAAACTGCACCTGAGGACACCATGGTTGAGATAGGGACCCAAACAACAACACCTGCAATACATTGATGACATCATTGTGTGGGGCAACACAGCAGAAGAGGTTTTTGAGAAAGGGGAAAAAATAGTTCAAATTCTTCTGAGAGCTGGCTTTGCCATAAAACGAGGGAAGGTCAAAGGACCTGCACAGGAGATCCAGTTCCTAGGAATAAAATGGCAAGATGGACGTCGTCAGATTCCAATGGATGTGATCAACAAAACAGCAGCTATGTCTCCACCAGCTAACAAAAAGGAGACCCAAGCTTTCTTAGGTGTTGTGGGTTTCTGGAGAATGCATACTCCAAATTACAGTTTTATTGTAAGCCCTCTCTATCACGTGACCCAAAAGAAGAATGATTTCAAATGGGCCCCTGAGCAACGACAAGCCTTCATGCAGTGGCCCTTGGGCCAGTCCGGGCAGGGCAAGATGTTAAAAATGTGCTCTACACTGCAGCTGAGGAGAATGTTCCTACCTGGAGCCTCTGGCAGAAAGCACCACGGGAGACTCGAGGTCCAACTGAGAAAGAGATTTTGGCAGCATATGAAGGGGTTCGAGCTGCTTCGGAGGTGATTGGCACTGAAGCACAGCTCCTCCTGGCCCCCCGACTGCTGGTGCTGGGCTGGATGTTCAAAGGGAGAGTCCCCTCTACACATCATGCCACTGATGCCACATGGAGTAAGTGGGTCGCACTGATCACACAATGAGCTCGAATAGGAAACCCCAGTCGCCCAGGAATCTTGGAAGTGATCACAGACTGGCCAGAAGGCAAGGATTTCGGAATGTCACCAGAGGAGGAGGTGACACGTGCTGAAGAGGCCCCACCGTATAATAAACTGCCGGAAGATGAAAAGCAATACGCCCTGTTCACTGATGGATCCTGTGGTATTGTAGGAAAACATCGAAAATGGAAAGCTGCTGTGTGGAGTCCTACACAAAGACTTGCAGAAGCCACTGAAGGACAAGGTGAATTCAGTCAGTTTGCAGAGGTGAAAGCCATCCAGCTGGCTTTAGATATTGCTGAGCGAGAAAAGTGGCCAAAGCTCTACCTCTATACCGACTCCTGGATGGTGGCAAATGCCCTGTGGGGGTGGTTACAACAATGGAAGCAGAGCAACTGGCAGCGCCGAGGTAAACCGATTTGGGCTGCCAAATTGTGGCAAGATATTGCTGCCCGGGTAGAGAAGCTTGTTGTAAAGGTACGTCATGTAGACGCTCATGTACCCAAGAGTCGAGCCACTGAGGAACATCAAAACAACCAGCAAGTGGATCAGGCTGCTAAGATTGAAGTGGCGCAGGTGGATCTAGACTGGCAACATAAGGGTGAACTATTCCTAGCTAGGTGGGCCCATGACACCTCAGGCCATCAAGGAAGAGATGCAACATACATATCGGCTCGTGATCGAGGGGTGGACTTAACTATGGACACTATCGCACAAGTTATCCATGAGTGTGAAACATGCGCTGCAATCAAGCAAGCCAAGCGATTGAAGCCTCTCTGGTATGGAGGATGATGGCTGAAATATAAATATGGGGAGGCCTGGCAGATTGATTATATCACACTCCCACAGACCCACCAAGGCAAGCGCCATGTGCTTACAATGGTGGAAGCAACCACCGGATGGCTGGAAACATATCCTGTGCCCCATGCCACCACCTGGAACACCATCCTGGGCCTTGAGAAGCAAGTCTTATGGCAACATGGCACCCCAGAAAGAATTGAGTCAGACAATGGGACTCATTTCTGAAACAATATCTTATGGACCCCTGGGCCAAAGAGCATGGCATTGAGTGGGTGCATCACATCCCCTATCATGCACCAGCCTCTGGGAAAATTGAACAGTACAATGGACTACTGAAAAGGACACTGAAAGCAATGGGTGGTGGAACCTTCAAAAACTGGGACACACATTTAGCAAAAGCCACTTGGTTAGTTAACACTAGGGGATCCACCAATTGACCTGGCCCTGCCCAGTCAAAACCTTTGCGTACTGTAGAAGGGGACAAAGTTCCTGTGGTGCATGTAAAAAACATGCTGGGGAAGACAGTCTGGGTTATTCCTGCCTCGGGCAAAGGCAAACCCATCCGTGGGATTGCTTTCGCTCAAGGGCCTGGGTGCACTTGGTGGGTAATGCAGGAGGATGAAGAAGTCCGATGTGTACCTCAAGGAGATCTGATTTTAGGTGAAAATAGCCAATAGTCTGAACTGTATGATGTTAATTGCTATAATATACTCTATATAATCATTTATATAATGTATATATTGTATATAATTATTTCTATATTTGTGTTCTCTATCAAAGGTATTACAGGAAGAATCACCCGACTCAATGAAGAGCGAACTCTGATGAAACTGAGCGAAGTGCAGCAGTGATGGACTGACTTCAACAACTGGCGCACAGTTGAGATCAACACCTTCGACCTGCTGACTGCGGACAAGCTACACCAGCCGTGCCAGATACATCAGCTATAAGTTCCAGATGCAGCATGCAACAATCTGACATCGCACACCATCTCTCCTGCCCTGAAAGACTGTTAAGACAGATGCAACCCAGGATTGTGGACTAAATGAACTCAAGAGACATTTTGGAGGGATGGTCCATAGACTAAGGGGATGGTATCTGTGTATATATTAAAGACATAAAGTGGCAGTGATTAATTGGAAAGTGAGAGACCTGAGCATAACGTAAATGGTATGGAATAAGGGGTGGATACTGTCCCGGTTTAGGCCGGGACGGAGCTAGTTTTGTTTTCAGCAGCTCCTGCGTTTTGGCTTTAGTGTGAGAAGAACAGTGATAGCACACTGATGTTGCTGGTTGCTGCTGGACGACCAAGGACATTTTGCTGTTTTCCAGGTTCTGCTAATGTGCAGATGCAAAACTAGGGAGGGGTAGAGACAGGATAGTTGATCCAAACTGGCCAAAGAGAGTATTCCATACCATAGACGTCATGCCCGATATAAGCGAGGGTCGGTCGGGGCCGGGGGGGGCCGCTATTCTTTTTAGGCTTTTGAGATCTTTTAGGCTTTTGAGGCTTTTAGACCCTTAACTTGCCTTAATCCTTAAGCTTCCCTTTGGGTTGCTTTTTGTTTCCCTATTTTTACCTTTTTGTTTTTTGTTCGTTCGGCTGTTTGTTCCCTCGCCTGCTTTCCCTGGAACTTGCTGTTCTGGGATAGCTGGGGGGGAATACCCCTGCTCCCTGACTGCTGCTCAGGACGGGCTGTATCGGTCGTCGGGTGGTGAGAAATTGTGTATTGTTTGTTTTATATATTCTATTATCCTTGTATATATTATCATTATTAATATATCTTCATATTTTTCCTTTGCTGTCCTGGTGAGCTGTTTTTATCTCAACCCGCGAGTTTTCCTTTCTCTCCAATTCTCCTCCCCACCCCAACAGGGACGGGGGGAGTGAGCGAGCGGCTGCGTGGTATTGGGTTACAATTTGGGGTTAAACCACGACACAGGGTCTTTGTTATATATTCTCTGTTTATATATTTGCTAAGTTTTCAAAACACTTGTTATCTGGGCTGAAATCTGCCATACTTGGATTGTCCCTAAAGACGTTATTTTTGGAACATTTAAAGGGGAAATCTCTACAAATGTTCTAAAAGCTATATGAATATTAAAAAAAAAAAAACCAACACCTTGTCCTGTCAAATAATGGGGGTTTTGAAAATAAAATAATAGCAAGTAATGCAAGTTAGATGAATATTTCAGTTAGGTTCCTATCCTGCTTTTCACTGATCCCACATTTCATCTGACCTTTGTTGACAAACAAGCATATGTGCAATGAGTGGTAGGAAACAAGAGACTTCATTTGACCTTCAGCAATGAACTATCCTCCACTAAACATAAAGAAAACTGGGTTGTACTGCCAGAAGGAGATGTTAAAAAATGTCTGTGCAGCATATTCCTGTTCACGGCCTCAGACTTGCATATTTACAGGCTATTAAAGTTGGGAGAACCTAAAAAAGTGCCAAGGTACATGGCAAAAATTTGAACTGATCACAACACCTGGTGTTATGGATGTTTGATTATTTGTAGTTGTGGGTGTGTAACTATGAAAACCTGTTTATATGCTGAAATTAAAATAGCAACATAAATAAACTAATGAGTTCATTATACACAGCTCAGCTACTGTAATAATAGTTTTGTAATAGCTTTATTTCAGTGCTTTTCTTTCCCAAATTATTGTATTTATACTAATGGGGTCTCAGTCAATCCTGGCTGGATTTCATAACTAGGCTCTTGTGGTGATTTAGTGGTCACAAAGCTTCCTATGGGTCAGCTGAGGTAGAGGTCCTGGGTTTGATTTTATTTCTCTACCTGCTTTGCATTTTTCCTTCTTTGTTGCTTTTTCCCTACAATTCTCTGCTATTATCCTGAGGTGCAAATCTGCAGTTCTTAAATTCTGGAGGGGAATAGTTACACCAGTCTAACTACTACTTTAATTATTCTACTATTTGTCTTCCTTCCTGTCGTGGTTTAGCCCCAGCCGGAGGCTGAGCCACACAGTCGCTCGCTCACCCCCACCCCTCCCGGTGGGACGGGGAGAGAATTGGGACGAAGAAAAGCAAAAACTCGTGGGTTAACAACAACAACAGTTTAACCAAACAACAAAGGGAAAGAGAACAAAACAAGCGAGAAACCCCAACAATGACAACAACAGCGTGTACTTAGCGGTGCTTTCCGGACAGGTCGCTCCCGCCCGCAGCCCAACACCCAGCCCGCCCAGCCCGCTCCGAGCAGCGATCCCGGCCCCGCCAGTCACCCCCTCTAAATAGTGAGCGAGACGGTCACATGGTATAGAATAGACCCCGGCCAGCTTCTGGTGAAAATTAACCCTATCCCAGCCGCAACCAGGGCATTATCCACCCCTTATTCTATACCATATATGTCACGCTCAGATCCTACACTTTCCAATTAATCACCACCACTTTTCCTGATATATATATATAGATATACACACAGTCATCATTCCCTTAGTCTATGGACCATCCCTTTGAAGTGTCCATTGAGTTCATTTAGTCCATGACTTTAGGCTCTATCTGTCAGAATAGTCTCTTGGGGCAGGAGAGATGATGTGGAGTTTGCTCAGTCGGTGAAACAGGGCTGGGTCTCGGCGTGGTATGGCAGGCGACACTGGACGCAGTGGGAGGATGGTGTGTAGTGTTGGATTGTTGCATCTGGAACTTGCAGTCACGGTATCTGGCTCGGCTGCTGCATCATGTCCACAGTCTGTGGGTTGAAGATGTCCATCTCTTGAGGAAGTTGATGGGCGCCAGTTGCTAAAGCCAGTTCTGCTTCCATTACTGCTGCACTTTGCTCAGTTTTATCAATAGTTCATTCATTGACTATTCTCACCCAAAATCAAATCCCCTCGAGGTACACATCGGACTTCCCCATCCTTTCGCATCACCCACCAAGTGCACCCAGGTCCTTGAGCAAAAACAATCCCACGGATGGGTTTGCCTTTGCCCGAGGCAGGAGTAACCCAGACTGTCTTCCCTAACATATTCTTCATGTGCACTACAGGAACTTTATCCCCTTCTACAGTATGTAAAGGCTTTGATTGGGCAGGACCAGCTCGATTGGTAGACCCTCTAGTGTTAACTAACCAGGTGGCTTTTGCTAAATGTGTATCCCAATGTTTGAAGGTCCCACCACCCATTGCCCTCAGTGTAGTTTTCAGTAGTCCATTGTATCGTTCAATTTTCCCAGAGGCTGGTGCATGATAGGGGATGTGATATACACCCACTCAATGCCATGCTCTTTGGCCCAGGTGTCTATAAGGTTGCTTCAGAAATGAGTCCCATTGTCTGACTCAATCCTTTCTGGGGTGCCATGTCGCCATAAGACTTGCTTCTCAAGGCCCAGGATAGTGTTCCGGGCAGTGGCGTGGGACACAGGATATGTTTCCAGCCACCCGGTGGTTGCTTCCACCATTGTGAGGACATGGCACTTGCCTTGGCGGGTCTGTGGGAGTGTGATATAATCAATCTGCCAGGCCTCCCCATATTTATATTTCAGCCATCATCCTCCAAACCAAAGAGGCTTTGACTGCTTGGCTTGCTTGATTGCAGCACATGTTTCACACTCATGGATAACCTGTGCGATAGCATCCATGGTCAAGTCCACCCCTCGGTCATGAGCCCATCTGTATGTTGCATCTCTTCCCTGATGGCCTGAGGTGTCATGGGCCCACAGAGCTAGGAATAATTCACCTTTATGTTGCCAGTCCAGATCCACCTGTGCCACTTCAATCCTAGCAGCCTGATCCACCTGCTGGTTGTTTTGATGTTCCTCAGTGGCCCGACTCTTAGGTACGTGGGCATCTACGTGGCGTACTTTTATAACCAGCTTCTCTAACCGGGCAGCAATATCTTGCCACACTGTGGCAGCCCAGATGGGTTTGCCTCTGCGCTGCCAGTTGCTCTGCTTCCATTGCTGTAACCACCCCCACAGAGCATTCGCCACCATCCAGGAGTCGGTATAGAGATAGAGCACTGGCCCCTTCACTCGCTCAGCAATATCTAAAGCCAGCTGGATGGCTTTTACCTCTGCAAACTGACTCAATTCACCTTGTCCTTCAGTGGCTTCTGCAACTCGTCGTGTAGGACTCCACACAGCAGCTTTCCACCTTCGATGCTTTCCCACAATACGACAGGACCCATCAGTGAACAGGGCATATTCCTTCTCATTTTCTGGTAGTTCATTATATGGTGGGGCCTCTTCAGCACGTGTCACCTCTTCCTCTGTCGACGTTCCAAAATCTTTCCCTTCTGGCCAGTCCGTGATCACTTCCAGAATTCCTGGGCGACTGGGGTTTCCTATTCGAGCTCGTTTTGTGATCAGTGCGACCCACTTGCTCCATGTGGCATCAGTTGCATGATGTGTAGAGGGGACTCTCCCTTTGAACATCCAGCCCAGCACCGGCAGTCGGGGTGCCAGGAGGAGCTGTGCTTCAGTACCAACCACCTCCGAAGCAGCTCGAACCCCTTCATATGCTGCCAAGATCTCTTTTTCAGTTGGAGTGTAGCAGGCCTCAGATCCTCTGTATCCCCGGCTCCAAAACCCCAGGGGTCGACCTCGAGTCTCCCCTGGTGCTTTCTGCCAGAGGCTCCAGGTAGGGCCGTTCTCCCCAGCTGCGGTGTAGAGCACATTTTTAACATCTTGCCCTGCCCGGACTGGCCCAAGGGCTACTGCATGAACTATCTCCTGTTTAATGTGTTCAAAGGCTTGTCGTTGCTCAGGGCCCCATGTGAAATCCTTCTTCTTTCGGGTCACGTGATAGAGAGGGCTTACAATGAAACTGTAATTTGGAATATGCATTCTCCAAAAACCCACAACACCTAAGAAAGCTTGGGTCTCCTTTTTGTTAGCTGGTGGAGACATAGCTGCTATTTTGTTGATCACATCTGTTGGAATCTGACGACGCCCATCTTGCCATTTTATTCCTAGGAACTGGATCTCCTGTGCAGGTCCTTTGACCTTCCCTCGTTTTATGGCAAAGCCAGCTCTCAGAAGAATTTGAATTATTTTTTCCCCTTTCTCAAAAACCTCTTCTGCTGTGTTGCCCCACACAATGATGTCATCAATGTATTGCAGGTGTTCTGGAGCTCCACCCTTCTCCAGTGCAGTCTGGATCAGCCCATGGCAAATGGTAGGGCTGTGTTTCCACCCCTGGGGCAGTGGATTCCAGGTGTACTGGACACCCCTCCAAGTGAAAGCAAACTGTGGCCTGCACTCTGCTGCCAAAGGGATGGAGAAGAATGCATTGGCAATATCAATGGTGGCATACCACTTGGATGCCTTGGACTCCAGTTCATACTGAAGTTCCAGCATGTCCGGCACGGCAGCACTCAGTGGTGGCGTGACTTCATTCAGGCCACGGTAGTCCACTGTTAGTCTCCATTCCCCATTAGATTTCCGTACTGGCCATATAGGACTATTAAAAGGTGAATGCGTCTTACTAATGACTCCTTGGCTCTCCAGTTGATGAATCAGCTCACGGATGGGAGCCAGGGAGTCTCTGTTAGTGCGATATTGCCGCCGGTGCACCGTCCTGGTAGCAATTGGTACCTTCTGTTCTTCAGCTTGCAGCAATCCCACAACGCAGGGATCTTCTGAGAGGCCAGGCAGGGTAGATAGCTGTTTGGTCTTCTCTGCACTCACCGTGGCTACACCAAAAGCCCATCGGTATCCCTTTGGGTCCTTGAAGTACCCTCTCCTGAGGTAGTCTATGCCAAGGATACAAGGGGCCTCTGGGCCAGTCACAATGGGGTGCTTTTCCCACTTGTCCCCTGTTAAGCTCACCTCAGCCTCCAATACTGACAATTCTTGGCATCCCCCTGTCACTCCTGAGATCCAGATGGGTTTCGTGCCCCTATGCTCTGATGGCATCAGACTACATTGTGCACCAGTGTCTACTAAAGCCCTATACTTCTGTGGGTTTGATGTGCCAGGCCATCGAACCCACACAGTCCACTATACACGGTCATCCCTTTCCTCCTCCTGGCCGAAGGCAGGGACCCTCTATTCCTGTTCCTCGTCAGAGTATTCCCTGTCTGAGCCTTGCAGCGCCAGACCAGAAGGCCCCTCCTCAGGATCAAGGGAGGTGATTTCAGTTCTTCTCTGTTTGGGAAATCGCTGATTGCCTTCGTGCATCTCTACAGCAACTCTGCTGACAGACTTCTTGGGTGGCCCCTTCTTAACAGCTGTCTTCCCTCTCAGTTCACGTACACGGGCTTCCAGCTTAAAGGTGGGTTCACCATCCCACTTCCTCATGTCCTCCCCCTGGTCACCCAGGAAGAACCAGAGTGCTCCACGCGGCGTGCGTCTGGGGCTCCCTTTCCCTCCGACTGAGGCAGGAGGGGACTGATTTCTTGGGGCATTCCTGATAGTCAAGGCACTGGCCCGTAGGGATGAGGCGGTACAGAGATTTTCTTCAAAGTTTTGGAGCCAAGACGACACTCTCTCCACAGTTGGCGTATCAATATCTGGGAAATACATCGCTGCCAGGCTGTTAGAATATGACGGTGGGGCGCTCTGAATCACCTTCCTCCACATAGCCCGTGTGCACAGGACATCGTCTGGATCTTTGGAGACCTCATCATTGTCTAGATCCCTGTAGATGACTTCCAGTACCACTAATTCTCTCAGGTACTGGATGCCTTCATCTGCAGTGGTCCACTTTCCTGGGGAGTTCACAAGATCTTCCTTGAATGGATACCTTGCCCTTACACTTGAGAGGAGCCATCTCCAGAGACTGCAAATTGCTGCCTCTTTTCTAATTCCTCTCTCAATTCCCAGGTTCCTAGCAAGGGATCCCAGCTGTTGGGCTTCCTTGCCTTCCAAGTGCTGACTGTCGGCCCCGCTATCCCAGCATCGGAGCAGCCAGGCAGCAATCCGCTCACCTGGCTGGCGGCTGTAATCTTTCCGCATGTCTCCAAGTTCTGCTGAGGTCAGGGACCGGGTAGTTTCTGCTTCCTGTCGAAATTCTCTCACTCCTTCCTCCAATGTCTTTGTCGAAGGACCGGCTTCGTGATCTGACCCTTCCTCTTCTTCCTTTTCCCTTACTAATCGAGGGTATGGACCCGTTGTCCTCCTTGTCCATTGCTTCTTTTTGACTACTGGGGCAATTACTGTAGTTGGTGGTGTTGTTTGGGTCCCTATCTCAACCATGGTGTCCTCAGGTGCAGTTTGGGTCCCTGCCTCAACCAGAGTCCTCTGGGAATGCTGAACTGCGGCTCGATAGGCACAAGCCAGGCCCCAGTACAGTGCTAGAAGCTGCTGGTTCTCATTGGGATAGGCAAGGCACCCTTCCATCAGGTGGCGTGTCAGTTTGCTAGGGTTGCTCACCTGTTCAGGAGTAAAGTCCCAGGCTATGGGAGGTGTTAACTGCCCTAGGAACCTGCCCAAGTCCTTCCACACACCCTGCCACCCTGGGACCGGCTGCCTCAGGTCACGCTTCAATATAGCCTCACCCAAAAGTTGTCTTCTCTTCCACCAGGACGAGACCAGATTCCACAAACCCCATAATATGCCAACAATATTAGTAAGTAATACCAAGCAGTTCACACAAGGGTGAGTAAGGACCTCAGGAGCCTGTGTAATAAGCCTGTCTACATTAACCCTGGGTAGGGAGAGGGAGATGATGTATTCCCTCATCCTCTCCACCAGATAGCTCCCCCAGCACAGTGAGACCGTCAGTGCCAGAACAAACCACATTCGCATTAACATGTTGCCAAAAGTCAAGAGATAAACAGTGCAGCCAGCAAACTTTTTTTGACCCGTGCAGGAGCTTGTCACTTAGTAATTACTACAGTTAGAGCACACTTAATACAAAAGTGCTGTTGTCGTGCCCCACGTTGGGCGCCAAAAAAGACTGTCGTGGTTTAGCCCCAGCCGGAGGCTGAGCCACGCGGTCGCTCGCTCACCCCACCCCTCCCGGTGGGACGGGGAGAGAATTGGGACGAAAAGCAAAAACTCGTGGGTTAACAACAACAACAGTTTAACCAAACAACAAAGGGAAAGAGAACAAACAAGCGAGAAACCCCAACAATGACAACAACAGCGTGTACTTAGCGGTGCTTTCCGGACAGGTCGCTCCCGCCCGCAGCCCAACACCCAGCCCGCTCAGCCCAGCCCGCTCCGAGCAGCGATCCCCGCCCCTCCAGTCAACCCCCTCTAAATAGTGAGCGTGACGGTCACATGGTATAGAATAGACCCCGGCCAGCTTCTGGTGAAAATTAACCCTATCCCAGCCGCAACCAGGACACTTCCCTTTCTTTTCACTCGTCTTTACCATCCTCAAATTACTTGCCTAATGCAAACCTATTGCTTAATGGCAGCGAATGAGCCTCTGGTGGGATGGGAACTGACAAATGAACATATAGATGTGCTGTATTCCTGCCCTCAAGGTCATCAGCCAGCTTGATCTGAAACAGTAAAGCTTTCTACCTGTGTTTTGAACAATACCAAGTATACCCCCAGAACTCATTAATTTCAAGAGGCTTGGGAATTTATGTTTATGGATACAGAAAACATCTTTCATGCCACCAAAATACTGCTACTCCTCCAATGGGACAGACATGTGCCCTATCCAGCTGGAACCACTGATGGTGGAGCTACCATGGGAATAATGGCTGACCTGACAGCTCAACAAATATGCTTCATATTCAAAGAGTTATGGAAATGTTAAGACTTGCCGATGGGCAGAAGGACTTCAGATTTATGGGGTTTTGGTCAACACTATGCTTTTTACCTTAATTCTGGATAAGGTCTATATTTTATGAGAAAAAAATCATTCTGCCTGTTGGACTGTCTGTTCCTGGAGAACCTGTTTTTGTCTCTTTGTTGCTGTATTATCTCTCCCAGTTGTTAGGAAGAACATAACTGACAATCACCAGACACACTGTTTAAAGCTTTCCTAATATGAGAGAAGTAGTAGCCCTGCTTTCAGCTCATTTTCAGTCCTTGAAGGGGAGTCAAGTACAAGAGGACTGGAATTGCGCAAACATTTTGCACCACCTGAAATGCTAATGTTGCACTGAGATTAAAATCTCCAGCTCTTTTTTCAATAGTGCTTCATATTCATGTTAAATGAGAAGGCAAACTATATACACACCTGCCAAGAGCAAATAAGTAATATCAGCCTAGAAATATCCAAAGACTTAGAACTGTGGATTATAGGTAAGGGAAGGCATGAGTCCAGCAAACGGGATTGCATGTGAGACTCTCTCTGTGCAGGTAAGACTTGTTTTTTTACCCAATGCACTGAAATCCTGAACGACATTATTAGCTAACCAGAAATGTTATCGTAAAATAGATAGTAGAGCTGGTCATAACCAAATGCTATTTGGCATTATGTCTCCAAAAGCTCAGCAGGATATGAAATGGTCCTGCCAGCCTGGTTGTACGAGAACAGTTCCACTGACTTCAAAATAACTACTTATGCAAGTCATAAAGTAGTATCATCTTTACTGATCCTTTGACTAGGAGGAAAAAATGTTCACAGTCAGCTGCCAAGAACGAAGAATATTCAGGATACTCTCAAAAGGATTTGGATTATTTTCTCTTCTTTCTCAAAAACCTCTTCTGCTGTGTTGCCCCACACAATGATGTCATCAATGTATTGCAGGTGTTCTGGAGCTCCACCCTTCTCCAGTGCAGTCTGGATCAGGCCATGGCAAAGGGTGGGGCTGTGTTTCCACCCCTGGGGCAGTTGATTCCAGGTGTACTGGACACCCCTCCAAGTAAAAGCAAACTGTGGCCTGCACTCTGCTGCCAAAGGGATGGAGAAGAATGCATTAGCAATGTCAATGGTAGCATACCACTTGGCTACCTTGGACACCAGCTTGTATTGAAGTTCTAGCATGTCCTGCACAGCAGCACTCAGTGCTGGCGTGACTTCATTCAGGCCACGATAGTCCACTGTTAATCTCCATTCTCCATTATATTTCCGCACTGGCCATATAGGACTATTAAAGGGTGAGGGAGTCTTGCTGATCACTCCCTGGCTTTCCAGTTGACGAATCAGTTTATGGATGGGGGTCAGGGAGTCTCGGTTGGTGCGATATTGCTGCCAGTGCACTGTTGTGGTAGCAATTGGTACCTGTTGCTCTTTGACCCTCAGCAACCCCACAACAGAAGGATCCTCTGAAAGACCGGGCAAGGTGGACAGCTGCTTAATGTCCTCTGTCTCCACAGCAGCTATACCAAAAGCCCACTGGTACCCTTTTGGGTCCTTGAAATACCCTCTCCTGAGGTAGTCTATGCCAAGGATGCACGGAGCATCTGGGGCAGTCACAATGGGGTGCTTTTGCCACTTGTTCCCAGTTAGGCTCACTTCGGCCTCCAGTAAAGTTAACTCTTGGGACCCCCCTGTTACTCCAGAAATGGAAATGGGTTCTGCCCCTCTATAGTTCGATGGCATTAGGGTGCACTGTGCACCAGTGTCCACTACAGCCTTGTACTTCTGGGGGGCTGATGTGCCAGGCCATCGAATCCACACAGTCCAGTAAACTCGGTTGTCCCTCTCCTCCACCTGGCTGGAGGCAGGGCCCCTCTAATTCTGGTTATAATACCCACTATCAACCAATGGGTTCATGTGGGACGCATGGGGTCGAATCTCATCCCTGTTACTCATTTCTTGTAAGTACAAATCAGAAGCCCTTCTGCCCCATCTGGGGAACTGCCCACTGGAGACTGGAGCAGCACTTTTCCTGGAAGAACCCTTATTTGTGGCTGTTTTCTTTTTCAACTCACGTACCCTTGCCTCTAGGGTCGGCGTGGGTTTTCCATCCCACTTCCTCATGTCCTCTCCATGGTCACGGAGGTAAAACCACAGGGTACCTCGCTGTGTGTACCATCTCTCTTGAGCAGGGGAAAATTTTCTCCTAACAGCTGAGATACTGGTCCGTACAGGTGGCAAGTAGGACCTATCCTCTTTGAGTTGCCAAAACTCCCAGCACATTCTTTTGGCCAGTTTTTCCACAGCAGAGACACAGGCCCGTAAGGAGAAAGAGATATTGTCTTCGTACTGTCGGAGTTGGTTAGCCACTGCACGCACTGGTGGTGCCTCATCATCTTTCCAACCCATTGTTGCCAACGAGTTGGCATACGATGATGGTGCCCTATGTACAAACTTCCGCCACATGGGTCGGGTACACTGGATCTCATCTGGATCTATGGATGTCTGCAGGTCATCCAGGTCATGGTAAATCAATTCCTGCACAGCTAATTCCCTCAGAAACTGAATACCTCCCTCCATATTGATCCACTTCTTTGGGCGGCATACAATATCTTCCTTAAAGAAATACCTGTCCCTCACACCTGACAGGAGTCTCCCCCAGAGAGTGCGGGCTTCTGCCTCTCTCCCAATCGCCCTGTCAATGGCCGCTTCCTTAGACAAGGATCCCAGCTGCCTGGCTTCCCTGCCCTCTAGTTCCAGGCTACTGGCCCCATTATCCCAGCATTGGAGCAGCCAGGTGACAAGCTGCTCACCTTGATTACAGCTATAGTCTTTTTGGATATCTCGCAGCTCAGTCAGGGATAGGGGTCAGGTGATTATCTCTGAGTCTGCCTCTCCTTATTCTTGTGATGTCCCTGGTTCATCCTCATCTTTTGTGGGGCGAGCTGATTTCTTTGTGCTTCTCTTCTTTTGTCTCGGGGCAACTGATAACGTCACAGGTGGATCTGCAGTACCTGTCACAGCAGCCACGGTGCTCATAGCTGGGGCTTGAACAGCCGCGGTGCCCGTAGCAGCGATTGGGGCAACCGCGATACCCGCGGCGGGGGGTGGAGCAGCCGTGGTGCCTGCAACAAGGAGTGGGACAGCCGCGGTGCCCGTAATGAGAGTTGGGGCAGCAGCGGTGGCCGCGGCGGGGGGTGGAACAGCAGCGACGGGGGCTGGCCCAGCCGCAACGCCTGTAACAAGGGTTGGGACGGCCGCGGTGCCCCTAACAAGGGGTGGGGCAACCGCGATACCCGTGGCGGGGGGTGGCACAGCCGCGGTGGGGGCTGGAGCAGCTGCATTGCCCATAGCAGGGGGTGGAGCGGCCGCGGTGGCCGTGGCGGGGGGTGGAGCGGCCGCGGTGGCCGTGGCGGGAGGAGCGGAGCAGCCCCGGCACACATAGCGGAGCGCGGGGCGGCCGCGGAGCCCGTGGCGGGGGACGGCGCAGCCGTGGGGGCTGTAGCAGGGAACTGGGGTGACCCTGCCCCTACGCCTGCACCGGTTTCTAAGCTTAAGCAAGATTTGACACAAATGTATTCCTACTGATAGGAGTAACAATCCGGTCCAAACATCCCAAAGGTATTCCAAGTTTTCAGAAACTCCCGTAACTAACCAGGAGGGCAACGAGAAATCAAAGGCAGGCTTTTTTACCCAGGAGGGGAAAGGGAAAGCAAAGGAGGAAGTTTCCCCCTGTTGACCCCCCGGGAAGGAAAAGATAAAGGAATAATTCCTGATAGTCCCCACCAGATTGCTCCCGCAGTACAGAGCTGTAACCGTTGCTGCCGCTTCGTTCCACACGTTGCCCTCCCCCATCCTGTATGAATACAGGTAGTAAACTGGTCTAAACACCATTGACTGTATCACGCCATAAGCCAGTGCTAAAGCACACACCAAAACAATAACCTTAATCCAACATCCAGAGGTAACAAACCACACATAACTACTGATAAACAGCATAAACAGTAAGTTAGGTGCTGCATGGTACAAAATCTGAGAACAACTCTCTAAAGAAATAAAACAACATTGTGACCAGCAACAATTAAAGTAATACAATGGACGCTTATAGCAAATTGTTTTAACACACTCTGGTCAAGTCTGTTGTTATCTCAACCCTTTGAGCCTGACCGGGGGCTTTAAACCCTGGACCCTCAATCTGATGCTCTCTCAGCTGAGCTAGCCAGACCCCTTTCGAGCCCCACGTTGGGCACCAAAAAGGACTGTCGTGGTTTAACCCCAAATTGTAACCCAATACCACGCAGCCACTCGCTCACTCCCCCACTCCCCACTGGGGTGGGGAGGAGAATTGGAGAGAAAGGAAAACTCGTGGGTTGAGATAAAAACAGCTCACCAGGACAGCAAAGGGAAAATATAACAATATTATTAATAATAATAATATATGTAAGGATAATAGAATATATAAAACAAATGATACACAATTTCTCACCACCTGATGACCAATACAGCCTGTCCCAAGCAGCAGTCAGGGAGCAGGGGTATTCCCCCCCAGCTATCCCAGAACAGCAAGTTCCAGAGAGAGCAGGCAAGGGAACAAACAGCCGAACAAATGAAAAAACAAAAAGGAAAAATAGGGAAACAAAAAGCAACTCGAAGGGAAGCTTAAGGATTAAGGCAAGTTAAGGGTCTAAAAAGCCTCCACCCCTCCCAAGTTTTTGCACCTGCACGTTAGCAAAACCTGGGAAACTGCAAAATGTCCTTGATCATTTAGCAGCAACCAGCAACATCAGTGTGCTATCACTGTTCTTCTCACACGAAAGCCAAAACACAGGAGCTGCTGAAAACAAAACTAGCTCTGTCCTGGCCTAAACCAGGACACAGAAGAACCACAGCCCTTTTCAAAATCCTTGCTGCTTGAGCCTTATTCTCCTCACTTGGGGTAAAAAAAGAGGGTTTCCTATGATTCCACAAGGATTAAGATTAGTCTTTGTTTCTTCAAACTCTCCATACCTCATCCCCATCTCAGTAATATGCCAGGGAGTGAAGACACATGATGGCTGACCCCTTGCAGCTGCAATCAATGAAGTTGGGGCATTTTAGCAGATGCAACTCAGAGCCTGTGGTGTTATGCTTTGCTGTCATAGCATGCTGGTATGCTTAAGGTTTTTTACATTATGAAATTACTTAGCACCTCGTTTCACCATTGGGTCTTGGCCTTCTGGTTAGTCACATCCTGGTTTGTTCCCAGGATCTCTTTTGGAGTGCACAATTTCCTCCCTCAAAATTAAGCCTGGGTGATATTTGTGGATTCAGAGACTGCCTTCTGGATGGATGCGACCTTCACCACCATCGCAACAGGCCTCTGGTGCTCCTGGTTCCCTCACATCCCATCCTGAGACATGCAACCTTAGCCTCATGCTCTGAAAGAAACCACTGCAGCACCCTCCACCACAACCCTCACGTTTCTTCAGGCAACTGAATAGGAAGAAAAAGTAAAAAAAGAAAATAAGGGGGATAATTTAGGGCCACAGAGCACCCCAGAGGTCACAGAGGAGCCCCAGCCAAACGCTAAGCAGGGTGGTCAGCCTTGAACAACTTGAGTATGTGTCAGTCCATTGCATTGCAGGGCCAGGGATTATTCCCTGGGACTGATGCCTTCAGTAATGTTGTTGTAGCCATGTACTGGTGAAGTGTTTCTCACAGACCAGGGAGCTACTTGCTCTTGGGAAGGTTGAGAGTGTGTGTGTGTACGTGTATGCATTTGCAGAACTGCATTCTGCAGTTGTGGCTTTCTAGAGGATACTAGTGGGTGGTTCAAAAAATATAATAAGGATATTATTATACATATATAATTTGATTCTTTTAGTCTGAAATAAGCCCACGGTAAATTTATATTTACTTGGCAGCGAAGATATAAAACTTGGTTTGGCAGTTGCATTTAGCAAAACACTAGGAACTCAAGGGAAAAAATATTGCCTGGCTGAGTAGGTTGAACTAATGCTGAGAAATGGGGCTCTGTGAATCTGAATTCAACCCAGTTTTTCAGAGCTACTTACCCAGTCTCCTTCCACTGTTGGCCAACTGACAGAAATTCAGTATTTTTCTTTTAGTGAATGAAACGCATAGTCAGAAACAGCCATTGGGTCAGAATCATATGCAAAAGCTCCTCTTGTGCTTGTTTCCCAATTGCTCTTGGAAGGATTTTTTCGGACTGAGCTGATGCAGTTGTGTGTGTGAATTTCCTGGCAAATAAGAAAGATGACTGTGTCCAAAAGACATTTTAGAGTGTGAATTCACAGCCTTTCCATGTCTAATCAAGGAATGTAAACCATTAGCCACATGTTCTCCATTTCCATCACATTTTTTCACACTTAAACAAAAACATGCCAAAGAAAAGGTGCTACATTTTTTAATGGCCCCAAATAGGAACCACAGGAGTCCTTTAAATGCTGTGGCCATTTCCAGCATACAAATCAATTTTCCTTGTGGTGGTGAATAATGCCTGGTTTAAAGGAGCATGACTGATTTTTGATGAAGGATCCTGACACTTTGGCATTTTTAATTTATTGCACACAACCATATAAAATCTGGTATTGGTCTCAGTGCTAGGAAAGCTGAAAGGACCACATAACTCCTGGTACAGCAAAGAGGTTCTCCTTCTGCAAGGCATTTACTGGACTCCTGATAAATTTTTTTGAATAACATGGCAGAGAAGGATTTCATCAGTTGGCATCTACTGGCTTTATTTTTTCTTCCATTTTGCCTGTGTCAAGATGAATACATGGAGGTGAGCAGAAGATCTTATAAACCAGTGGCCAAAATATTGCAAAGTCACCACCAGACTGGCCGTAAAGGTTCCAGAAGCAGGGAAATATTAAAACAGCGGAGTCAACTTATAGAATGGACTGTTGCTAATAGCACTTCTACAGACCAAACATTCCTGAGACCAGAGGTAGATAATGTAGAACTGTCTACCTCAGATAGAGTCCAGGTACTCTGAATTAATCTTCTAAAGATAACTTTAAAGCTAATGAGATTTTTTTTTCTTTAAATTATTAGTGATATAATGATTTTTATTAAAGCTATATATTGGTCTGTATCCTGCTGGGTTTCTTTATAGGATCTTTTAATGAGCTGGTAGAGCCAGCAGTGGTTGGGGACACTAGTATCAACGTAGACAGCAGCCCTTTGTTTTGCTGAAACTATGATCCTCTGCAATCATATATTGTGATATACAGTCTCTTAATTATTTCAAGGTATTACTTATTTAATATATTAAAGCTTTAGATTCTGTTAACTCATTTGGATGTGAAGGAAAATTACAGACTTTATAGAGAAATTTGGAAAGATTCAATTAGCAGAGAATATGTTTACTTGAAAATTATGTATATAAGGTATATTCTTTTCAGCTACAGACAAACAATGAAATTCTGAGTGTTCAAAAATTTTATTCTAAGGAATAGCTTGAAAAAAACAGGTACTAATGTATCTGAGATCTGAGCAGATTTAATAATAATATATATCAACTTGACAGTTTCAGTGTAAAAAAGACTTGGAATGAAACTCTAAATCATCTGTAGTATCTGCTTTTTAAACTGGGGATCTTTTTATGCCTTTTACATGGCATTTTAGATATTATAGTCATTAGCTCACAGCAAAGGGAAAATGGCATAATTTGAATATACATAAAATATTGCAATCCAAATTTAAAAAGAAAAATCTGAAGGACAGAAGATGAAGCTTTTTCTAGCACTAGGCAAAACAAAATTCCACTCAAATGAAGTTTTTGTTGATTCACGTTTTTTAGAAACAACCAAAAACATGAGTGTTTTGTTCCTATTACTGATACAAATGTTTGAGTCCTGTATAGTTCACCTTTTATCATTTGTGTTTTAAAACTCTTCCAGATCAAACTATTTGAATTCCAAAAATCATGGACATGCAGACAAGTGTTGAATAATAACCTACTTCATGATAAGCAGAGAGGAGATTTGATTTTAATCCTGTCCTAGGCTTAAAGAACTGAAACACATCCAAGTATGGTAAAAGGTTTAATACACCACTATATTCCCTGTATTTAAATTTTATAGTGCTTTGCATTTCATATTTCTTGGGCAGGAGTTATATATACATCAAGTGCACTCAGCAAAATAGATATTTAACTGTAGATATGTTAAATTGCACTTGTGGTATATAAAAAGCGTAAACAATCAGGTATATAGTCCAATGAGCCAGCTAGCGTGTGTTCCTCTCTACTGCAGAGAGAATTGTGCAACTGTATACTACAGACCATATATTATTGGTACTTAAAGAAGATTCCCCTTTAACTCAACATAATTTCAGATAATGCAGGATTTAATACAAAATTATGACTTTTTTAGGGGTCAAACTCTCCCTCACAGAAAGTATCACTGTCTTTGAGGTGCATGTGTCCCTCTGATGAGAGTTTACTGCAACATGCTTAGAGTTGCCTGCTGGAGGAAGAGGCTGTGACATTAAAACTGAGCCCAGAGAGTCTGAGTGTAGCTGATGGCAGTCATTTACCTGCCAGTCCCCTCTCTAGGAAGCAATGTTTGCTGGGGAAATGATGCATTTTTTGGCTTACTGAAATGAAATGGAGCACTAGCAGATGCATGACAGGGATAATCCATCATAGAGTGGCCGTCACAATAGGCATTTTCCATCTCCAGACTCCAGGGATTTCCAGGCAGAGGAGGAACAAAGGTGGCATGGACATGTTTTAATTTATGTCGAACCTCTCCCTTCCCCTTGAGCTATCTGAAAGCTGTTTGGCAACTACAACAGCTGAAAACAACCAATCTGTGAATGGAAAGGTTTCACCCCTAAGTCCCTACTTTCTTGGTTATCTTAGCTCTGGCTGGAGAATTTCATCCTCATGCTAAAGTGTTTTAACGATCCCATTCCCTGTTGTGGAATAGAGACAATAGCATTTGTCTTTGCTGCATTGGGTAAAAGGCCAGTTTCCACGCTGCTGGTAACTTATGAAAAATATAATATGCATTTCCCAAGCACAAGAACTCTTAGAGACTGGAGAGAGCCATACCAGACACATTCTTCCTTTGTAGGTTGCTCCTTGAAAATCTTCAGGTACCCCTCAACCTACTGGTGTTTTGCCCTGAATTTTGGTAGTTTGTTTAATTCTTTGCTAGAGAAGGGGCATGGAGGGCCTTGGTGCCCACAGAGATGTGCTATTTCGCATTCAGAACAGGAGCCAAGAATGGTGGATGTACATTACTCGTCTTAGACAATATAACAGAAAAAAATAATCAGGAAGTGAAAAAGGGCTGGGTCTCCAATTATGATTAGTTCACAACTTTAAGTTAAGGGAATTGTATAGACCATCTGCTGCCTAGAATGTCCTCCTACATACTAAATCATAGGATATTCAGCAAATATCAGGCCTGTTTAGGAGACTGGTTGGCAGAGTCCCTTGGGAGGCAGTCCTGAAGGGCAAAGGAGTCCAGGAAGGCTGGACATTCTTCAAAAGGGAAATCTTAAAGGCGCAGGGAAGAAGACCAGCCTGGCTGAGCAGAGAGCTCCGGCTGGAACTTAGGAAAAAAAGGAGAGACTACAACCTTTGGAGGAAGGGGCAGGCAGCTCAGGAGGACTACAAGGATGTTGTGAGGTTATGCAGGGAGAAAATGAGAAGGGCCAAAGCCCAACTTGACCTTAGTCTGGCTACTGCCCTAAAAGACAACAAAAAGTGTTTCTAGAAATACATTAGCAATAAAATGGTGGCAAAGGAGAATCTCCCTCCTTTATTGGATGCGGGGGGAAACATAGCATCAAGGGACGAGGAAAAGGCTGAGGTGCTAAATGCCTTCTTTGCCTCAGTCTTTAAGAGTAAGGGAAGTTGTTCTCTGGGCACCCAGCCCCCTGAGCAGGAAGACAGGGATGGGGAGCAGAATGAAGCCCCCATAATCCAAGGTCAGTGACCTGCTATGCCACCTAGACACACACAAGTCTATGGGGCCGGATGGGATCCACCCAAGGGTGCTGAAAGAGCTGGCAGAAGTGCTCACCAAGCCACTCTTAATCATTTATCAGCAGTCCTGGCTCACCAGGGAGGTCCCAGTTGACTGCAGGTTAGCAAATGTGACACCCATCTACAAGAAGGGCCAGAAGGAGGATCCGGGGAACTACAGGCCTGTCAGTCTGACCTCGGTGCCCGGGAAGGTTATGGAGCAGATCATCTTGAGTGCCATCACGCGGCACATACGGGACAACCGGGTGATCGGGCCCAGTCAGCATGGGTTTATGAAAGGCAGGTCCTGCCTGACCAACCTGATCTCCTTCTACAACATGGTGACCCGCCTAGTGGATGAGGGAAAGGCTGTGGACGTTGTCTACCTGGACTTTAGTAAAGCCTTTGACACCGTCTCCCACAGCATCCTCCTGGAGAAACTGGCTACCCATGGCTTGGATGGGCATACTCTGCGCTGGGTAGGAAACTGGCTGGATGGCTGGGCCCAAAGGGTTGAGGTGAATGGAGTTAAATCCGGTTGGCGGCCGGTCACAAGGGGTGTCCCCCAGGGCTCAGTATTGGGGCCAGTTCTGTTTAACATCTTTATCAATGATCTGGACAAGGGGATCGAGTGCACCCTCAGTAAGTTTACAGATGACACCAAGTTGGGCAGGAGTGTTGATCTGCTGGAGGGCAGGCAGGCGCTACAGAGGGATCTGGACAGGCTGGATCGATGGGCCGAGGCCAATTGTATGAGGTTCAACAAGGCCAAGTGCCGGGTCCTGCACTTGGGTCACAACAACCCCAGGCAACGCTACAGGCTTGGCGGGGAGTGGCTGGAAAGCTGCCCAGCGGAAAAGGACCTGGGGGTGTTGGTTGACAGCCAGCTGAATATGAGCCAGCAGTGTGCCCAGGTGGCCAAGATGGCCAACGGCATCCTGGCCTGTATCAGAAATAGTGTGGCCAGCAGGAGTAGGGAAGGGATCGTCCCCCTGTACTCGGCCCTGCTGAGGCCGCACCTCGAGTACTGTGTTCAGTTTTGGGCCCCTCACTACAAGAAAGACATTGAGGTGCTGGAGCGTGTCCAAAGAAGGACAAGGAAGCTGGTGAAGGGTCTAGAGCACAAGTCCTATGAGGAGCGGCTGAGGGAACTGGGGTTGTTTAGTCTGGAGAAAAGGAGGCTGAGGGGAGACCTTATTGCTCTCTACAACTACCTGAAAGGAGGTTGTAGAGAGGTGGCTGTCAGTCTCTTCTCCCAAGTAACAGGCGATAGGACAATAGGAAATGGCCTCAAGTTGCACCAGGGGAGGTTTAGATTGGATGTTAGGAAAAATTTCTTCACTGAAAGGGTTGTCGGGCATTAGAACAGGCTGCCCAGGGAGGTGGTGGAGTCACCATCCCTGGAGGTATTTAGAAGACGTGTAGATGTGGCGCTAAGGGACATGATTTAGTGGGGGACTTGGTAGTGATAGGTTAACGGTTGGACTCGATGATCTTGGAGGTCTCTTCCAACCAGAACGATTCTATGATTCTATGAAATAGCCTTAGAAATATTTCCAGTTTTCTATCTGTATTAGGATATCAATGCAGCAGATGCATTTCACAAGCTCCTAATCATATTCATGTCCTGAGAGCAATGCCAAAGATTCATTGTGCAATAAATTCTATGTGCAAATGGCTGCATAGGACACCTTTGGTAAGTAGTCTGTAATTAATCTCTTTGTCCCATTTGAGTGTAATTTTACAGGCACAGGTTTTTTTCCTTTACATATACTCTTCATAAAGTTCTCTGGTTTTAGAGATTAAAAAAGTATCCTGAATATTCTTTGTTCTTGGCAGCTGACTGTGAACATTTTTTCCTCCTAGTCAAAGGATCAGTAAAGATGATACTACTTTATGACTTGCATAAGTAGTTATTTTGAAGTCAGTGGAACTGTTCTCGTACAACCAGGCTGGCAGGACCATTTCATATCCTGCTGAGCTTTTGGAGACATAATGCCAAATAGCATTTGGTTATGACCAGCTCTACTATCTATTTTACGATAACATTTCTGGTTAGCTAATAATGTCGTTCAGGATTTCAGTGCATTGGGTAAAAAAACAAGTCTTACCTGCACAGAGAGAGTCTCACATGCAATCCCGTTTGCTGGACTCATGCCTTCCCTTACCTATAATCCACAGTTCTAAGTCTTTGGATATTTCTAGGCTGATATTACTTATTTGCTCTTGGCAGGTGTGTATATAGTTTGCCTTCTCATTTAACATGAATATGAAGCACTATTGAAAAAAGAGCTGGAGATTTTAATCTCAGTGCAACATTAGCATTTCAGGTGGTGCAAAATGTTTGCGCAATTCCAGTCCTCTTGTACTTGACTCCCCTTCAAGGACTGAAAATGAGCTGAAAGCAGGGCTACTACTTCTCTCATATTAGGAAAGCTTTAAACAGTGTGTCTGGTGATTGTCAGTTATGTTCTTCCTAACAACTGGGAGAGATAATACAGCAACAAAGAGACAAAAACAGGTTCTCCAGGAACAGACAGTCCAACAGGCAGAATGATTTTTTTCTCATAAAATATAGACCTTATCCAGAATTAAGGTAAAAAGCATAGTGTTGACCAAAACCCCATAAATCTGAAGTCCTTCTGCCCATCGGCAAGTCTTAACATTTCCATAACTCTTTGAATATGAAGCATATTTGTTGAGCTGTCAGGTCAGCCATTATTCCCATGGTAGCTCCACCATCAGTGGTTCCAGCTGGATAGGGCACATGTCTGTCCCATTGGAGGAGTAGCAGTATTTTGGTGGCATGAAAGATGTTTTCTGTATCCATAAACATAAATTCCCAAGCCTCTTGAAATTAATGAGTTCTGGGGGTATACTTGGTATTGTTCAAAACACAGGTAGAAAGCTTTACTGTTTCAGATCAAGCTGGCTGATGACCTTGAGGGCAGGAATACAGCACATCTATATGTTCATTTGTCAGTTCCCATCCCACCAGAGGCTCATTCGCTGCCATTAAGCAATAGGTTTGCATTAGGCAAGTAATTTGAGGATGGTAAAGACGAGTGAAAAGAAAGGGAAGTGTCCTGGTTGCGGCTGGGATAGGGTTAATTTTCACCAGAAGCTGGCCGGGGTCTATTCTATACCATGTGACCGTCACGCTCACTATTTAGAGGGGGTTGACTGGAGGGGCGGGGATCGCTGCTCGGAGCGGGCTGGGCTGAGCGGGCTGGGTGTTGGGCTGCGGGCGGGAGCGACCTGTCCGGAAAGCACCGCTAAGTACACGCTGTTGTTGTCATTGTTGGGGTTTCTCGCTTGTTTGTTCTCTTTCCCTTTGTTGTTTGGTTAAACTGTTGTTGTTGTTAACCCACGAGTTTTTGCTTTTCGTCCCAATTCTCTCCCCGTCCCACCGGGAGGGGTGGGGTGAGCGAGCGACCGCGTGGCTCAGCCTCCGGCTGGGGCTAAACCACGACAGTCTTTTTTGGCGCCCAACGTGGGGCACGACAACAGCACTTTTGTATTAAGTGTGCTCTAACTGTAGTAATTACTAAGTGACAAGCTCCTGCACGGGTCAAAAAAAGTTTGCTGGCTGCACTGTTTATCTCTTGACTTTTGGCAACATGTTAATGCGAATGTGGTTTGTTCTGGCACTGACGGTCTCACTGTGCTGGGGGAGCTATCTGGTGGAGAGGATGAGGGAATACATCATCTCCCTCTCCCTACCCAGGGTTAATGTAGACAGGCTTATTACACAGGCTCCTGAGGTCCTTACTCACCCTTGTGTGAACTGCTTGGTATTACTTACTAATATTGTTGGCATATTATGGGGTTTGTGGAATCTGGTCTCGTCCTGGTGGAAGAGAAGACAACTTTTGGGTGAGGCTATATTGAAGCGTGACCTGAGGCAGCCGGTCCCAGGGTGGCAGGGTGTGTGGAAGGACTTGGGCAGGTTCCTAGGGCAGTTAACACCTCCCATAGCCTGGGACTTTACTCCTGAACAGGTGAGCAACCCTAGCAAACTGACACGCCACCTGATGGAAGGGTGCCTTGCCTATCCCAATGAGAACCAGCAGCTTCTAGCACTGTACTGGGGCCTGGCTTGTGCCTATCGAGCCGCAGTTCAGCATTCCCAGAGGACTCTGGTTGAGGCAGGGACCCAAACTGCACCTGAGGACACCATGGTTGAGATAGGGACCCAAACAACACCACCAACTACAGTAATTGCCCCAGTAGTCAAAAAGAAGCAATGGACAAGGAGGACAACGGGTCCATACCCTCGATTAGTAAGGGAAAAGGAAGAAGAGGAAGGGTCAGATCACGAAGCCGGTCCTTCGACAAAGACATTGGAGGAAGGAGTGAGAGAATTTCGACAGGAAGCAGAAACTACCCGGTCCCTGACCTCAGCAGAACTTGGAGACATGCGGAAAGATTACAGCCACCAGCCAGGGGAGCGGATTGCTGCCTGGCTGCTCCGATGCTGGGATAGCGGGGCCGACAGTCAGCACTTGGAAGGCAAGGAAGCCCAACAGCTGGGATCCCTTGCTAGGAACCTGGGAATTGAGAGAGGAATTGGAAGAGAGGCAGCAATTTGCAGTCTCTGGAGATGGCTCCTCTCAAGTGTAAGGGCAAGGTATCCATTCAAGGAAGATCTTGTGAACTCCCCAGGAAAGTGGACCACTGCAGATGAAGGCATCCAGTACCTGAGAGAATTAGCGGTACTGGAAGTCATCTACAGGGATCTAGACAATGATGAGGTCTCCAAAGATCCAGACGATGTCCTGTGCACACGGGCTATGTGGAGGAAGGTGATTCAGAGTGCCCCAGCGTCATATTCTAACAGTCTGGCAGCGATGTATTTCCCAGATATTGATACACCAACTGTGGAGAGAGTGTCATCTTGGCTCCAAAACTTTGAAGAAAATCTCTGTACCGCCTCATCCCTACGGGCCAGTGCCTTGACTATCAGGAATGCCCCAAGAAATCAGTCCCCTCCTGCCTCAGTCGGAGGGAAAGGGAGCCCCAGACGCACGCCGCGTGGAGCACTCTGGTTCTTCCTGCGTGACCAGGGGGAGGACATGAGGAAGTGGGACGGTGAACCCACCTTTAAGCTGGAAGCCCGTGTACGTGAACTGAGAGGGAAGACAGCTGTTAAGAAGGGGCCACCCAAGAAGTCTGTCAGCAGAGTTGCTGTAGAGATGCACGAAGGCAATCAGCGATTTCCCAAACAGAGAAGAACTGAAATCACCTCCCTTGATCCTGAGGAGGGGCCTTCTGGTCTGGCGCTGCAAGGCTCAGACAGGGAATACTCTGACGAGGAACAGGAATAGAGGGTCCCTGCCTTCGGCCAGGAGGAGGAAAGGGATGACCGTGTATAGTGGACTGTGTGGGTTCGATGGCCTGGCACATCAAACCCACAGAAGTATAGGGCTTTAGTAGACACTGGTGCACAATGTAGTCTGATGCCATCAGAGCATAGGGGCACGAAACCCATCTGGATCTCAGGAGTGACAGGGGGATGCCAAGAATTGTCAGTATTGGAGGCTGAGGTGAGCTTAACAGGGGACAAGTGGGAAAAGCACCCCATTGTGACTGGCCCAGAGGCCCCTTGTATCCTTGGCATAGACTACCTCAGGAGAGGGTACTTCAAGGACCCAAAGGGATACCGATGGGCTTTTGGTGTAGCCACGGTGAGTGCAGAGAAGACCAAACAGCTATCTACCCTGCCTGGCCTCTCAGAAGATCCCTGCGTTGTGGGATTGCTGCAAGCTGAAGAACAGAAGGTACCAATTGCTACCAGGACGGTGCACCGGCGGCAATATCGCACTAACAGAGACTCCCTGGCTCCCATCCGTGAGCTGATTCATCAACTGGAGAGCCAAGGAGTCATTAGTAAGACGCATTCACCTTTTAATAGTCCTATATGGCCAGTACGGAAATCTAATGGGGAATGGAGACTAACAGTGGACTACCGTGGCCTGAATGAAGTCACGCCACCACTGAGTGCTGCCGTGCCGGACATGCTGGAACTTCAGTATGAACTGGAGTCCAAGGCATCCAAGTGGTATGCCACCATTGATATTGCCAATGCATTCTTCTCCATCCCTTTGGCAGCAGAGTGCAGGCCACAGTTTGCTTTCACTTGGAGGGGCATCCAGTACACCTGGAATCCACTGCCCCAGGGGTGGAAACACAGCCCTACCATTTGCCATGGACTGATCCAGACTGCACTGGAGAAGGGTGGAGCTCCAGAACACCTGCAATACATTGATGACATCATTGTGTGGGGCAACACAGCAGAAGAGGTTTTTGAGAAAGGGGAAAAAATAATTCAAATTCTTCTGAGAGCTGGCTTTGCCATAAAACGAGGGAAGGTCAAAGGACCTGCACAGGAGATCCAGTTCCTAGGAATAAAATGGCAAGATGGACGTCGTCAGATTCCGTTGGATGTGATCAATAAGATAACAGCAATGTCTCCACCAGCTAACAAAAAGGAGACCCAAGCTTTCTTAGGCGTTGTGGGTTTCTGGAGAATGCATATTCCAAATTACAGTTCTATGGTAAGCCCTCTATCAAGTGACCTGGAAGAAGAAGGATTTCACATGGGTCCTGAGCAACGACAAGCCTTTGAACACATTAAACAGGAGATAGTTCATGCAGTAGCCCTTGGGCCAGTCCGGGCAGGGCAAGATGTTAAAAATGTGCTCTACACCGCAGCCGGGGAGAATGGCCCTACCTGGAGCCTCTGGCAGAGAGCACCAGGGGAGACTCGAGGTCGACCCCTGGGGTTTTGGAGCTGGGGATACAGAGGATCTGAGGCCCGCTATACTACAACTGAAAAAGAGATCTTGGCAGCATATGAAGGGGCTCGAGATGCTTCGGAGGTGGTTGGTACTGAAGCACAGCTCCTCCTGGCACCCCGACTGCCGGTGCTGGGCTGGATGTTCAAAGGGGGAGTCCCCTCTACACATCATGCAACTGATGCCACGTGGACTAAGTGGGTCGCGCTGATCACATAACGAGCTTGAATCGGAAACCCCAGTCGCCCAGGAATCTTGGAAGTGATCACGGACTGGCCAGAAGGCAAAGATTTCGGAATGTCACCAGAGGAGGAAGTGACGTGTGCTGAAGAGGCCCCACCATATAATAAACTGCCAGAAGATGAAAAGCAATACGCCCTGTTCACTGATGGATCCTGTCGTATTGTAGGAAAACATCGAAGATGGAAAGCTGCTGTATAGAGTCCTACACGAAGAGTTGTAGAAGCCACTGAAGGACAAGGTGAATCGAGTCAGTTTGCAGAGGTGAAAGCCATCCAGCTGGCTTTAGATATTGCTGAGTGAGAAAAGTGGCCAAAGCTCTACCTCTATACCGACTCCTGGATGGTGGCGAATGCCCTGTGGGGGTGGTTACAGCAATGGAAGCAGAGCAACTGGCAGCGCAGAGGCAAACCCATCTGGGCTGACAATTTGTGGCAAGATACTGCTGCCCGCCTAGAGAAGCTGGTTATAAAAGTACGCCATGTAGATGCCCACGTACCTAAGAGTCGGGCCACTGAGGAACATCAAAACAACCAGCAGGTGGATCAGGCTGCTAGGATTGAAGTGGCGCAGGTGGATCTGGACTGGCAACATAAAGGTGAATTATTCCTAGCTCAGTGGGCCCATGACACCTCAGGCCATCAGGGAAGAGATGTGACATATAGATGGGCTCGTGATCGAGGGGTGGACTTAACTATGGACACTATCACACAGGTTATCCATGAGTGTGAAACATGTGCCGTGATCATGCAAGCCAAGCGATTAAAGCCTCTTTGGTATGGAGGATGATGGCTGAAATATCAATATGGGGAGGCCTGGCAGATTGACTATATCACACTCCCACAGACCCGCCAAGGCAAGCGCCATGTCCTCACAATGGTGGAAGCAACCACCGGATGGCTGGAAACATATCCTGTGCCCCATGCCACTGCCCGGAACACCATCCTGGGCCTTGAGAAGCAAGTCTTATGGCGACATGGCACCCCAGAAAGGATTGAGTCAGACAATGGGACTCATTTCCGAAACAACCTCCTAGACACCTGGGCCAAAGATCATGGCATTGAGTGGGTGTATCACATCCCCTATCATGCACCAGCCTCTGGGAAAATTGAACGGTACAATGGACTGCTAAAAACTACCCTGAAAGCAATGGGTGGTGGGACCTTCAAACATTGGGATACACATTTAGCAAAAGCCACCTGGTTAGTCAGCACTAGAGGGTCTACCAATCAAGCTGGTCCTGCCCAGTCAAAACCTTTGCGTACTGTAGAAGGGGACAAAGTTCCTGTGGTGCATGTAAAAAACATGCTGGGGAAGACAGTCTGGGTTATTCCTGCCTTGAACAAAGGCAAACCCATCCGTGGGATTGTTTTTGCTCAAGGACCTGGATGCACTTGGTGGCTAATGCAGGAGGATGAAGAAGTCCGATGTGTACCTCAAGGAGATCTGATTTTAGGTGAAAATAGCCAATAGTCTGAACTGTATGATGTTAATTGCTATAATATACTCTATATAATCATTTATATAATGTATATATTGTATATAATTATTTCTATATTTGTGTTCTCTATCAAAGGTATTACAGTAAGAATCACCCGACTCAATGAAGAGCGAACTCTCATGAAACCGAGCGAAGTGCAGCAGTGATGGACTGACTGCAACCACAGGCACACCATCGATATCAACATCCTCGACCTGCCGACTGTTGACAAGATGCACCAGCCGTGCCAGATACATCAGCTATAAGTTCCAGATGCAGCATGCAACTATCCAACACCGCACACCATCTCTCCTGCCCTGAAAGTCTGTCAAGACAGATGGAACCCGAATTCATGGACTAAATGAAGTCAATAGACATTTTGGAGGGATGGTCCATAGACTAAGGGAATGATATCTGTGTGTATATATTAAAGACAAAAAGTGGCAGTGATTAACTGGAAAGTGAGAGACCTGAGCATCATGTAAATGGTATAGTTTAAGGGGTGGATACTGACCTGGTTTAGGCTGGGATGGAGCTTGTTTTGTCTTCAGCAGCTCCTGTGTTTTGGATTTAGTATGAGAAGAATGGTGGTAGTACACTGATGTTGCTGGTTGCTGCGAAATGACCAAGGACATTGTGCAGTTTCCCAGGTTTTGCTAATGTGCAGGTGCAAAAACTTGGGAGGGGTGGAGCCAGAATAGTTGATCCAAACTGGCCAAAGAGAGTATTCCATACCATAGATGTCATGCCCGGTATAAGTGAGGGTTGTTCGGTGGGCCACTAGGCTTTTGAGACCCTTAACTTGCCTTAATCCTTAAGCTTCCCTTCGGGTTGCTTTTTGTTTCCCTATTTTTCCTTTTTGTTTTTTCATTCATTCGGCTGTTTGTTCCCTCGCCTGCTCTCTCTGGAACTTGCTGTTCTGGGATAGCCAGGGGGGGAATATCCCCTGCTCCCTGCCTGCTGCTTGGGATGGGCTGTATCGGTCGTCGGGAGGTGAGAAATTGTGTATCATTTGTTTTATGTAGTCCAGTATCCTTATATATATTATCATTATTAATATATTGTTATATTTTCCCTTTGCTGTCCTGGTGAGCGGCTTTTATCTCTACCTGCGAGTTTTCCTTTCTCTCCAATTCTCCTCCCCACCCCAGCAGGGAGGGGGGAAGTGAGCGAGCGGCTGCGTGGTATTGGGTTACAATTTAGGGTTAAACCACGACATCCTGTCTAAATCAAGATGAGCCCAGAAGGGAGATCCATGATGCAAAGGCTGTTCAGACCCTTGCAGATGCTGGAAGGGATGTGCAATTGATGGTTGCTGAATGATGATGATAAAGTGCTTTCTGTTTTATATTCAGATTCTTTCTGTGGGAAACAGCAAGGCAAGTCAAATCACAGGAGGAGTTGCTGGCTGGAGATGCGGTGGAGAGGGGTGAGCAATGTTCAGTTGGGGTATGTTTGCTGGCAGTACAAGAGCTGGGAAGGGTGTCAGCATTGGCCTGTACCCTGCCACTTTCCTCTGTTATTTCCTATTTAACAGCTCACAGAGAGGAGTGTGGGGCTGTGCTGGTCCCCCGGAAAGGCAGTGCCAGCCCCCACAGACATGCAGGGTCTGGGCTGAGCCAGTGCAGGGGCAGTGCTCAGGGCTGCTGGGAGTGAAGGCCACCAAGGGCAGCTTATTCCCATTTTCTCCTTCTCCATTAGCTAATTGTAGCATAGGAGCAGAGACCTCAGCTGCTGTGGGCTCAGTATTTCCCCCTGAGGATAAACTTGACCTGCTGCCTGCAGTACCTCATTTGTCTCAGTGACAGCCCCAGGAACAGGGGCAGCTCATGGCTATCTCAGTCCACAGGCTTGCCAGACAGAGCTCTGTCTCCTTGCTTTATGCTTTTGCTGTATTTATCTCCCTTATTTTGAGGCTCTAATGGCAGGAATCTTAATTCAATTTCAGTGAAATCTTGGATTCTCAAGCCAGATGTTCAGGATCATTGAATTCACATCATAGATAAGCTCTTGAGCCTTACTTCAGTGTATAAATATTAATCAACTAAATAGCCTTGCAGAAGAGGCTCATCAGCCTATGCTTTATGACTACTGAAAATCCTGATTGGGAAAAAAAAAAAAGCAAATATTCCAGTTATTTCAATGGGCAAGGAGAGATGGAAAGGAAGTCAGTGGAGAGTGAAGCAAGACTTCTGTAAACACAGTTCCAGATTTTGGAAGCTGTTACCACCAAAATGTTTTTTTTTTTTTTCAAGGAGAGAGGATTTTATTGGTAGGAAAGGAGTTTGAAAACCCTGGACTCTGTAAAATTTGGAACGACTCAGAGACTGTATTGGGTTTGTGTGGTAAGGTTTTAGTAGTGGGAGGGGCTACAGGGGTGGCTTCTGTGAGAAGCTGATAGAAGCTTCCCCTGTGTCTGACAGAGCCAATGCCAGCCGGCTCCAAGACGGACCCGCCACTGGCCAAGGCCAAGCCAATCAGCGACAGTAGTAGCACCTCTGTGATAACATAATTAAGAAGGGGGAATTTAGCAGCAAAGAGAGGAGTGAGATGTGAGAGCAACAACTCTGCAGACACCAAGGTCAGTGAAGAAGGAGGGGGAGGAGGTGCTCCAGGTGCTGGAGCAGAGATTCCCCTGCAGCCCCTGGTGAAGACCATGGTGAGGCAGGTGGATGCCCAAAGGAGACTGACCCCATGGGAAGCCTGCGCTGGAGCAGGCTCCTGGCAGGACCTGTGGACCCGTGGAGAGAGAGGAGCCCACGCTGGAGCAGGTTTGCTGGCAGGACTTCTGACCCTGCAGGTGGACCCATGCTGGAGCAGTCCATTCCTGAAGGACTGCATCCTGTGGAAAGGACACATGCTGGAGCAGTTCGTGAAGAACTGCAGCCCGTGGGAAGGACTCATGTTGGAGAAGTACATGGAGGACTGTCTCCTGTGGGAGGGACCCCATGCTGGAGAAGGGGAAGAATGTGAGGAGTCCTCCCCCTGAGGAGGAAGGAGCGGCAGAGACAACATGTGATGAACTGACTGTAACTCCCATTCCCCTGCACCGCTGGGGGGCAGGAGGTAGAGTAAATCAGGAGTGAAGTTGAGCCCAGGAAGAAGGGAGGGGTGGGGGGAAGGTGTTTTAAGATTTGGTTTTATTTCTCATTGTCCTACTCTGATTTTATTGGCAATAAATTAAATTAATTTTTCCCCAAGTCGAGTCTGTTTTGCCTGTGACAGTAATTGGTGAATGATCTCTCTCTGTCCTTATCTCGACCCACGAGCCTTTCGTTATATTTTTCTCTCCCCTGTCCAGCTGAGGAGGGGGAGTGATGATAGAGCAGCTTTGGTGGGCACCTGGCATCCAGCCAGGGTCAACCCACCACAGCTGGGTATATACCATTGCTCCCTGGTCAAGCTGGCAGAGCTACAGCACCCTTCCTGTGTGCCCTTCCATGCAAACTGCTGCGCCATGCCGTTGATGACGTGCCACACCCTGTTTGCCCTCCCTGTTCGTGGCGCTCCTGATCACTAGCGCTCCATAGAGGTTTCTTTTATACATGTTGAGGCTTGGCTTGTTAGATGTTACCTGCAACTTCACCTTTGGAGACTTTTTCCTTAGGAATCTGCTTTTTCTTTGAGGAATACATGTGGTTTTCATTTGGTTACATTCATAGAATCATGAAAAGAATTCATTTTGGGAGGGACACCAAAGTGGAGGTTGCCCAGTCCAACACCCTGCTCAAAGCAGGTGCGATCAGGTTGCTCAGGCACTTTTCCATCTGAGTGTTGAAGATCTCCAAGTATGGAGTTTCCCTATGTCTCTGGCCCCTGTTTCAAGATTTGTTCACTCACACAATGAGAAACTTTTTCCTTTTATCAAATGCTCCAGCTTGTGTCTGTTGCCTCTTGTCCTACCACTGTACACCTTCGAGGTGAGTTGCCTGGCTCAGTCATACCCTCCCATTAGATAATTGTAGACAGCAACAACATTCCCTTCACCTGCCAAAGAATCCTTTCCCAGAGGAGTATTACACCTACAGAGTTTTGCTATCAAAAACGACTGCAGTTTGTTTAAAATTATATTTTTTCTAATAAAAAACCCCCACATAGCAAAGCATTGGGCAATTACGTACATAAACCCAACTGATATATGGGTCCTGAAGCAAAGCTTTTTATGTTGCTTCATAAAAATCAGTGCCTGTGGTTCCCCCCATGTGGTTCACTACACCCGTTCAAGGAAGTGCGGTTTGTAAGACTGGCAGTTGACACCCACATTTGCATTATGTGTCTGATTGCCAGAGACACACTAAAGCTAGGGTGAGGGCTCTGACTCACTAATGGGCTTATGACAAGTCTGGGAGAGCTAACCTGACCACCTGCCCCGCTCTATCTATCCTACCCTCTTTTGGAAGTTCCCATCTCAGCTGCAGGCACAGCTAAATGTCTCCTTATACACTCCTGAACTGCCATAAACTATAACCCAGCATGTTAAGGTAAACCAGCACCAATTTTGGTTTTCTTTCATGCACCAGGGCTGTAATTTGTAAGTTGTGAACTGCTTTCCTCACCAATTATCTGGAACTCAATGGGCATGGAAAGCTTCATTTCCAAACTCAGGGAGCTCTGATAATCAGAGATGAATCTTACAGACTATATTGTGCTCACGGATGATGTGAGCTACAAGGAAAAGAAAGGAGAGGTTATCTCTGCACTCGCAGGCAATGAATCAACAAAGAGACATCATTAAAGAACTAAAGCTGAAGGAAGAGAGCAACGTGAGTTCAAAGTCACATGAACTCACTGGCCATATTCAACATAAGCCACCTGGGAGGTAGGAAATTCTGCATGACTTTGAATTAACCTTTACAGCATAATATTCCTTCAAATAACAGAGCAAAAGAAGAATAGAATCGTTCTAAAAGCCACTGTTGTTGCCAAGTACCTCATTTAGTGACTCAAATAGTCGTCTCTATATACAAGTAGAGCAGATCTGCAGAAGTGTCAGTCTAACTTTTAGACACTTTATTCCTGAGTAATACAAAACTCCCATTGAAATGTAAAGGTTTGACTGACTATAACTTGTACTTAAATATTCCCACAGTCAGTTTGCAAAATAAATATTCTCCAAACCAGGAAAGGGACATGAAAGTCTCCCTTGACTCCAATGATTTTCTATAATTCATACAATGACATCATAGAATCATAGAATCGTTTAGGTTGGAAGAGACCTTTAAGATCATCAAGTTCTAAGCACTAACTTCTGTGCTCACTATCACATGCTGGATGAATGCTACGCTGTCTCACCGCCTCTTCCTGATCCCTTTGATCCAGGCAGACACACCAGCTGCAGCAGCTGCTGACATATGTCTGGAGGAAGAAAATTCTGTTCTGTGGAAGATTTAAAGATTTTCCTGGTTGATTCATTTGAAACTGAAACAAACCTAAAATTATTTTATGAAGAGAAACCTTATCTCAAGCCTATGAAGATTTCATTTTGACAAAACGGAAGTGTTTGTATTTTGTATTGTATTATATAACACACAGTTTAAAAATGTTTGAATATTCAAAAACATTGAAGTGAAAGCAGTTTAGTATACAAACTAGAAACATACATTGAAACAGGACTTTTTCTTCCATCTCATGAGATGAAACCTTAGAAAATTTAATTCCACTTCTTAAAACATTTCAAATTCCACAGATGGACATATCCTAGCAGCCTTTTCCACTGCAGCTTGTTTCACCACTTCCACTGCTGATACCTACACCGGTTTCAGAGCTGTTTTGCATCAATACTGGAGTTACAGGAGTCCTATCACAGCATTTTTATACGTGGGGCCACATTTTCTGGGCAGTGTTTTGAGCACAGCTGTGCAAATCTGCTTGAAAAGACAACCTAGCACAGGTCTGCTCAGGACACCAGCCAGATCTGCCTGGCATGCGGTGAAACACAAATGGAGGTTTTTCTCAGCTCTATCACCAGGCAGACCTGGTGCTGCTTAATTTAACAGCAAGGCTCTGAGCCCAAGATTTGCTGTTAGCAGAATCACGTGGGAATTGTAAAAGGCTCAGAATGACCGAAAATCAGACAGCTTATTCAGATGGCTGAACAGTGGGCTTGGGGACATAACTTTAAGCAGACATTTTCAAAAGTCTTGGCTCTCTCAGCTGTAGGAAGGAAGGTGATAAGCGGTGTTCATTTATACTGCTTAGAGAGATACAGGTATTCAAATAACTGAGACACATTGCTAACTTAAGAAATCTTGCCTCTAATCTAGTGCATATTATATTATCCCCCTTTCATTTGAGTATTCATAACTTTATTATGCAAAAGTCAGTCTTTATTAGGGAATGGAAAAGAGATCAGATTTATCCTCATAATTGTCTTTTCTTTAGAAATGGGGAAAACATTTTCACTGCTACATTTTTGCCTAGCAGAAACTAGAAAGGATATCATGGAAATGTGCTTTCATGGGAGAACTGGTGGTAAGATAGACCAGGACGGAGTCTCAGGGGAAACACAGGGAAGCAGATGTTGACATAAGCAGCAAGAGTGCTCTCCTTTGGCCACCTCAAAGGTAAGCCCCAGAAAAATTTGTCGCCTGTCCGGGTCTTCCACTGTCTTTCCTCAGGACCTGTTTGAACTGTGCTGGAAGCCCACTTCCAGCTGCCACCTTTCCTCAGTCCCCCAGATGTGCAACCATGTGGCCACAGACATGAGTCCCTCCTCCTCTGATCACCCATCAGATTGTTAATGTGATGCTCAGTCCTGTGACGGACATACGTCCAGCTGTCCAAGGGGGCATGCAACAGTTTCTGGTCATAGATGAGCTAGTCCTTCTCTGGAGCACATCTGATGAGATGCTGGAGGAGAAGACATGGTGTGCATCCCTCAAACACCTCCTGCAGAGGCTGTGTAGCCCATAGTAGCTCAGAGGTTGATGCTTTCATTTGATTCCCATTTTCTCCAGGGAGGAAATCACAGAATCACAGAATGGTAGGGGTTGGAAGGGACCTCTGAAGATCATCTAGTCCAACCCCCCTGCCAGAGCAGGTTTACCTAGAACAGGCTGCACAGGACTGTGTCCAGGCGGGTTTTGAATATCTCCAGAGAAGGAGACTCCACAACCTCTCTGGGCAGCCTGTTCCAGTGCTCCGTCACCCTCGCAGTAAAGAAGTTTTTCCTCATATTCAGGCAGAACTTCCTGTGTTCCAGTTTGTGCCTGTTCCCCCTTGTCCTGTCACTGGGCACCACTGAAAAGAGTCTGGCTCCATCCTCTTGACACCCACCCTTGAGATATTTATAAGCATTGATGAGGTCCCCTCTCAGTCTTCTCTTCCCCAGGCTAAACAGCCCCAGCTCCCTCAGCCTTTCCCTGTAGGAGAGATGCTCCAGTCCCTTAATCATCTTTGTAGCCCTCCGCTGGACTGTCTCCAGTAGTTCCTCATCTTTCTTGAACTGGGGAGCCCAGAACTGGACGCAGTACTCCAGATGGGGCCTCACTAGGGCAGAGTAAAGAGGGAGGATAACCTCCCTCGACCTGCTGGCCACACTCTTCTTAATGCACCCCAGGATGCCATTGGCCTTCCTGGCTGCAAGGGCACATTGCTGGCTCAGGTGAATTTGTCATCCACCAGGACTCCCAGGTCCTTCTCCGCAGAGCTGCTTTCCAGGAGGTCAATCCCTAACCTGTACCGGGGCATGGGGTTGTTCCTACCCAGGTGCAGGGCCCTGCACTTGCCCATGTTGAACCTCATGAGGTTCCTCTCTGCCCAACACTCCAGCGTGTCCAGGTCTCGCTGAATGGCAGCACAGCCTTCCAGTGTATCAGCCAGTCCTCCCAGTTTCGTGTCATCAGCAAAGTTGCTGAGGGTACACTCTGTCCCTTCATCCAGGTCATTGATGAATAAATTGAACAAGACTGGCCCCAGTACTGACCCCTGGGGAACACCACTAGCCACAGGCCTCCAACTAGACTCTGCGCCACTGATCACCACCCTCTGAGCTCTGCCATTCAGCCAGTTCTCAATCTACCTCACCATCCACTCGTCTAACCCACACTTCCTGAGCTTACCTATGAGGATATTGTGGGAGACGGTGTCAAACACCTTGCTGAAGTCCAGGCAGACAACATCCACCACTCTCCCCTCATCCTGATGTCCTGAGAGCTACAAGCACAGAAAAGTTCATCGTATTCACGATTACTCTCCCTCAAACAGTGGGTGGCCACATCCCCGCCCCAACAAAAACAGTCCCTGGTTCATGCTACCCACTGACCCTGGTGTTGTCCTTGAGAGTGCGAGACGTGAGCTCATGATTAAACAGCAGGGAAAGGCTGTGCGAGCCCCTGCCCTGGCCCTTGTAGTTGGCACTGGCAGATGTATCCTGGATGCGCAGTCCCCCTGCACAAAGCCCTCTCCTGCCCTACGGTGAGCAGAAAATTGGCCAGGGGCTGCTTGCGGTGGCCCTCTGTACCCTTGGTGTGAATGGATGCTCTTGCGTCATTTCGAGCTGCTTTTACTACAGATTTCTTCTCCTTCCCCTCCAGGCACATTTCCCTTGAAAAATGTCTAGGTCTCCACCTTAGCAATACTCACCTGACACTTCACCAGATGTCAAATGCCTGTTCAAGCACTAAAACAACAATGTCCCTGCAGAGCTTTCATTTACCTGTTAGCAAGTAGATTGAAATTACTGGTTACACGCCTATCACTGCTATGCAAAGGTCAATGAGCTTTAATCTCTTATGGCTAACAAAGGCTAGCAGCAAGCTTGCCTCTTGCGCTTCTGTGCTCTCTCCTCTCTGCCATATGAAATCACTGCAGTCCTTTGAGCTTGATGAGTGGTATTGCCAATGAATTACAGTACAACTGTGAGCCCAGCAGGCACTTGCAGGAAGAACACAGCTACAGAGAGGAGGAAGGAGGAGCAAGGTCGTGCCGCTGCGCTTGAGGCACCGAGTCCAGTTCAGTAAAAAGACGTGTTAGGGGACATTTGGGTTTTGCTCTCTCCTGGACACCAAATCATTCCCCCATTCAGGTGTAGGTCCAAAGGCCCCCATCCCCTGTGAAGGGAGAATGCCTCCAAGAACGGGTGCCTGGAAATGTCTTTAAGCAGCACATTTAAGAGAAAAGGGTTTCCTTGATAAGTGACACGTGCCATCACTGCAGGTCATCACACCTGCCCTGTTGAAAACGGACATTTCTCAAGTCCAGAGAAAGACCCAGAGCTGCTCAAGACACAAATTTTAATTTCAGCACAACAGTATAATTTAATTTTCTCTGGGGGAAAAAGTTTTTCACTGACAGAGAAGTTGAACCTTGAAACATTTGCCTTAAAATCCAGAAGTTGGAATTCAGGTGTTTCCTAAATAGAAGCTTATCACCAAACTGTAAATACCACCATCATCCATCATGATTGTCGTGGTTTAGCCCCAGCAGGAGGCTGAGCCACGCGGTCTCTTGCTCACCACCACCCCTCGCGGTCGCTTGCTCACAACCCCCGCTCCCGGCGGGACGGGGAGAAAACCCAGGAAAAAAGAAAGGCAGAACTCGTGGGTTAACAACAACAACAACAGTTTAACTGGACAACAAAGGGAAAGAAAAACAAACAAACAAGAAACCCCAACAATAACAATAACAGAGTGTACGTAGCAGTGCTTCCCATACAGGTCACTCCCCGCCTGGAGCCCCACGTCCAGCCTGCTCCATATAGTGAGCGTGATGGTCACATGGTATAGAATAGACCCTGGCCAGCTTCTGGCAAAAATTAGCCCTATCCCAGCCACAAACAGGACATTATCCACCCCTTATTCTATACCATCTACATCATGCTCAGGTCCTACACTTTCCAACTAATCACCACCACTTCTCCTGTTATATATATATATATAACAGAGAAGGTCTTGTGGGTGATGTGACGGTCGGAGGCCGTCTTGGGCACAGTGACCACGAAATGATAGAGTTTTCAATTCTCAGAGAAGTAAAGAGGAGGGTCACCAGAACTGCCACCTTGGACTTCCGGAGGGCAGACTTCGGCCTGTTTAGGAGTCTGGTTGGCAGAGTCCCTTGGGAGGCAGTCCTGAAGGGCAAAGGCGTCCAGGAAGGCTGGACACTCTTCAAAAGGGAAGTCTTAAAGGCACAGGAGCAGGCCGTCCCCATGAGCCAAAAGACGAGCCAGCAGGGAAGAAGACCGGCCTAGCTGAGCAGAGAGCTCCGGCTGGAACTTAGGGAAAAAAAAGAGAGTCTATAACCTTTGGAGGAAGGGGCAGGCAACTCAGGAGGACTACAAGGATGTCATGAGGTTATACAGGAAGAAAATTAGAAGGGCCAAAGCCCAACTAGAACTTAGTCTGGCTACTGCCATAAAAGACAACAAAAAGTCTTTCTAGAAATACATTAACAATAAAAAGGGGGCTAAGGAGAATCTCCCTCCTCTATTGGATGCAGGGGGAAACATAGTGTCAAGGGATGAGGAAAAGGCTGAGGTGCTAAATGCCTTCTTTGCCTCAGTCTTTAACAGCAAGGGAAGTTGCTCTCTGGACACCCAGCCCCCTGAGCAGGAAGACAGGGATGGGGAGCAGAATGAAGACCCCGAAGTCCAAGGGGAAATGGTCAGTGACCTGCTATGCCACCTAGACACACACAAGTCTATGGGGCCGGATGGGATCCACCCAAGGGTGCTGAAAGAGCTGGCAGAAGTGCTCACCAAGCCACTCTTAATCATTTATCAGCAGTCCTGGCTCACCAGGGAGGTCCCAGTTGACTGGAGGCTGGCAAATGTGACACCCATCTACAAGAAGGGCCAGAAGGAGGATCCGGGGAACTACAGGCCTGTCAGTCTGACCTCGGTGCCCGGGAAGGTTATGGAGCAGATCATCTTGAGTGCCATCACATGGCACATACGGGACAACCGGGTGATCGGGCCCAGTCAGCATGGGTTTATAAAGGGCAGGTCCTGCCTGACCAACCTGATCTCCTTCTATGACATGGTGACCCGCCTAGCGGATGAGGGAAAGGCTGTGGACGTTGTCTACCTGGACTTTAGTAAAGCCTTTGACACCGTCTCCCACAGCATCCTCCTGGAGAAACTGGCTACCCATGGCTTGGACAGGCATACTCTGCGCTGGGTAGGAAACTGGCTGGATGGCCGGGCCCAAAGGGTTGTGGTGAATGGAGTTAAATCCGGTTGGCGGCCGGTCACAAGGGGTGTCCCCCAGGGCTCAGTACTGGGGCCAGTCCTGTTCAATATCTTTATCAATGATCTGGACAAGGGGATCGAGTGCACCCTCAGTAAGTTTGCAGATGACACCAAATTGGGAGGGAGTGTTGATCTGCTGGAGGGCAGGCAGACACTACAGAGGGATCTGGACAGGCTGGATCGATGGGCCGAGGCCAACGGTAGGAGATTCAACAAGGCCAAGTGCCGGGTCCTGCACTTGGGACACAGCAACCCCAGGCAACGCTACAGGCTTGGCGGGGAGTGGCTGGAAAGCTGCCTGGCAGAAAAGGACCTGGGGGTATTGGTTGACAGCCAGCTGAATATGGGCCAGCAGTGTGCCCAGGTGGCCAAGATGGCCAACGGCATCCTGGCCTGTATCAGAAATAGTGTGGCCAGCAGGAGTAGGGAGGTGATCGTCCCCCTGTACTCGGCCCTGGTGAGGCCGCACCTCGAGTACTGTGTTCAGTTTTGGGCCCCTCACTACAAGAAAGACATTGAAGTGCTGGAGTGTGTCCAGAGACGGGCAATGAAGCTGGTGAAGGGTCTCGAGCACAAGTCCTATGAGGAGCGGCTGAGGGAACTGGGGATGTTTAGCCTGGAGAAAAGGAGGCTGAGGGGAGACCTTATTGCTCTCTACAACTACCTGAAAGGAGGTTGTAGAGATATGGGGGTCGGTCTCTTCTCCCAAGTAACAGACAACAGGACAAGAGGAAATGGCCTCAAGTTGCGCCAGGGGAGGTTTAGAATGGACATTCATAAAAATTTCTTCACCGAAAGGGTTGTCGGGCATTGGAACAGGCTGCCCAGGGAGGTGGTGGAGTCCCCATCCCTGGAGGTATTCAAAAGGCCTTTAGATGAGGCCCTAAGGGATATGATTTAGTGGTGGACTTGGTAGTGATAGGTTAATGGTTGGACCCGATGATCTTGGAGGTCTCTTCCAACCAGAACAATTCTATGATTCACACACACACACACGTTCTTCTTGTGCACTACGGGAACTTTATCCCCTTCTACAGTACATAAAGGTTTTGATTAGGCAGGGCCAACTCGACTGGTAGATCTTCTAGTGTTATCTAACCAGGTGGCTTTTGATAAATGTGTATCCCAATGTTTGAAGGTTCCATCACCCATTGCTCTCAGCGTAGTTTTTAGCAGTCCGTTCTATCATTCAGTTTTCCCAGAGGCTGGTGCATGATAGGGATGTGATATACACCCACTCAGTGCCATGCACTTTGGCCCAGGGGTCTAGGAGGTTGTTTCGGAAATGAGTCCCGTTGTCTGACTCAATCCTTTCTGGGGTGCCATGTCGCCAGAAGACTTGCTTCTCAAGGCCCAGGATGGTGTTCTGGGCAGTGGCATGGGGCACAGGATATGTTTCCAGCCATCCGGTGGTTGCTTCCACCATTGTAAGCACATGGTGCTTGCCTTGGCAGGTCTGTGGGAGTGTGATATAATCAATCTGCCAGGCCTCCCCATATTGATATTTCAGCCATCATCCTCCATACCAAAGAGGCTTTGACTGCTTGGCTTGCTTGATTGCAGCACATGTTTCACACTCATGGATAACCTGTGCGATAGTGTCTATGGTCAAGTTCACCTCTCGATCACAAGCCCATCTATATGTCACATCTCTTCCCTGATGGCCTGAGGTGTCATGGGCCCACCGAGCTAGGAATAATTCACCCTTATGTTGCCAGTCCACATCCACTTGAGCCACTTAAATCCTAGCAGCCTGATCCACCTGCTGGTTGTTTTGATGTTCCTCAGTGGCCCAACTCTTAGGTACGTGGGCATCTACGTGATGTACCTTTACAACAAGCTTCTCTAGCCGGGCAGCAATATCTTGCCACACTGTGGCAGCCCAGATGGGTTTGCCTCTGCGCTGCCAGTTGCTCTGCTTCCATTGCTGTAACCACCCCCACAGGGCATTTGCCACCATCCATGAGTCGGTATAGAGGTAGAGCATTGGCCACTTCTCTCGCTCAGCAATATCTAAAGCCAGCTGGATGGCTTTCACCTCTGCAAACTGACTTGATTCACCTTGTTCTTCGGTGGCTTCTGCGACTTGCCGTGTAGGACTCCACACAGCAGCTTTCCACCTTCGATGCTTTCCCACAATACGACAGGACCCATCAGTGAACAGGGCATATTCCTTCTCATTTTCTGGTAGTTCATTTTACGGTGGGGCCTCTTCAGCACATCACCTCTTCCTCTGTCGACATTCCAAAATCTTTGCCTTCTGGCCAGTCCATGATCACTTCCAAGAATCCTGGGCGACTGGGGTTTCCTATTCAAGCTCGTTGTGTGATCAGTGAGACCCACTTACTCCACGTGGCATTGGTGGCATGATGTGTAGAGGGGACTCTCCCTTTGAACATCCAGCCCAGCACCGGCAGTCGGGGTGCCAGGAGGAGCTGTGCTTCAGTACCAACCACCTCCGAAGCAGCTCGAACCCCTTCATATGCTGCCAAGATCTCTTTTTCATTTGTAGTATAGCGGGCCTCAGATCCTCTGTATCCCTGGCTCCAAAACCCCAGGGGTTGACCTCGAGTCTCCCCTGGTGCTTTCTGCCACCTGTTTGGCCTTCTCTGCATTCACAGTGGCTACACCAAAAGCCCATTGTTATCCCTTTGGGTCCTTGAAGAACCCTCTCCTGAGGTAGTCTACGCCAAGGATACAAGGGGCCTCTGGGCCAGTCACAATGGGTTGCTTTTCCCACTTGTCCCCTGTTAAGCTCACCTCAGCCTCCAATACCGACAATTCCTGGCATCCCCCTGTCACTCCCGAGATCCAGATGGGTTCCGTGCCCCTATGTTCTGATGGCATCAGAGTACACTGTGCACCAGTGTCCACCAAAGCCCTATACTTCTGTGGGTCTGATGTGCCAGGCCATCGAACCCACACAGTCCAGTATACACGGTCATCCCTTTCCTCCTCCTGGCCGAAGGCAGGGACCCTCTATTCCTGTTCCTCGCCAGAGTATTCCCTGTCTGACCCTTGCAACGCCAGACCAGAAGGCCCCTCCTCAGGATCAAGGGAGGTGATTTCAGTTCTTCTCTGTTTGGGAAATCGCTGATTGCCTTCATGTGTCTCTACAGCAACTCTGCTGACAGACTTCTTGGGTGGCCCCTTCTTAAGAGCTGTCTTCCCTCTCAGTTTGCATACACAGGCTTCCAGCTTAAAGGTGGGTTCACTGTCCCACTTCCTCATGTCCTCCCCCTGGTCACGCAGGAAGAACCAGAGTGCTCCACGCAGCATGCGCCTGGGGCTCCCTTTCCCTCTGACCGAGGCAGGAGGGGACTGATTTTTTGGGGCACCCCTGATAGCCAAGGCACTGGCCCATAGGGATGAGGAGGTACAGAGATTTTCTTCAAAGTTTTGGAGCCAAGATGACACTCTCTCCACAGTTGGTGTATCAATAAACAGGCAATACATCGCTGCCAGGCTGTTAGAATATGACGCCGGGGCACTCTGAATCACTTTCCTCCACATAGCCGATGTGCACAGGACATCCTCTGGATCTTTGGAGACCTCATCATTGTCTAGATCCCTGTAGATGACTTCCAGTACCGCTAATTCTCTCAGGTACTGGATGCCTTCATCTGCAGTAGTCCACTTCCCTGGGGAGTTCACAAGATCTTCCTTGAATGGATATCTTGCCCTCACACTTGAGAGGAGCCGTCTCCAGAGACTGCAAATTGCTGCCTCTCTTCCAATTCCTCTCTCAATTCCCAGGTTCCTAGCAAGGGATCCCAGCTGTTGGGCTTCCTTGCCTTCCAAGTGCTGACTGTCGGCCCCGCTATCCCAGCATCAGAGCAGGCAGGCAGCAATCCGCTCACCTGGCTGGTGGCTGTAATCTTTCCGCATGTCTCCAAGTTCTGATGAGGTCAGGGACTGGGTAGTTTCCGCTTCCTGTCTGAATTCTCTCACTCCTTCCTCTGATGTCCTTGTTGAAGGACCGGCTTCATGATCAAGCCTTTCCTCTTATTCCTCTTCCCTTACTAGTCGAGGATATGGACCCGTTGTCCTCCTTGTCCATTGTTTCTTTTTAACTACTGGGGCAATTACTGTAGTTGGTGGTGGTGGTTGGGTCCCTGTCTCAACCATGGTGTCCTCAGGTGCAGTTTGGGTCCCTGCCTCAACCAGAGTCCTCTGAGAATGCTGAACTGTGGCTTGATAGGCACAAGCCAGGCCCCAGTACAGTGCTAGAAGCTGCTGGTTCTCATTGGGATAGGCAAGGCACCCTTCCATCAGGTGGCGTGTCAGTTTGCTAGGGTTGCTCACCTGTTCAGGTGTAAAGTCCCAGGCTATGGGAGGTGATAACCGCCCTAGGAACCTGCCCAAGTCCTTCCACACACCCTGCCACCCTGGGACTAGCCGCCTCAGGTCACACTTCAATATAGCCTCACCCAAAAGTTGTCTTCTCTTCCACCAGGATGAGACCAGATTCCACAAACCCCATAATATGCCAACAATATTAATTAGTAGTACTAGGCAGCTCACATAAGGGTGAGCAAGGACCTCAGGAGCCTGCGTAATAAACCTATCCACATTAATCCTGGGTAGGGAGAGGGAGATGATGTATTCCCTCATCCTCTCCACCAGATAGCTCCCCCAGCACAGTAAGGCCTTCAACGCCAGGGCAAAGCACATACACATTGTACGCATTAACATGTTGCCAAAAGTAAAGAGATAAACAGTGCAGCCAATGAACTTTATGACCCGTACAGGAGCTTGTCACTTAATAACTACTACAGCTATAGCTCGCTTAATACAAAAGTGCTGTTGTTGTGCCCCACGTTGGGTGCCACAAAGGACTGTCATGGTTTAGCCCCAACTGGAGGCTGGGCCACGCAGTCGCTCGCTCACCACCCCCACCCCCCCACTCCCGGCGGGACAGGGGAGAGAATCGGGACAAAGAAAGGCAAAACACGTGGGTTACAACAACAACAGTTTAACCGGACAACAAAGGGAAAGAAAACAAACAAACAAGAAACCCAAACAATAACAGGGTGTACTTAGCAGTGCTTCCTGTACAGGTCGCTCCCCACCCAGAGCCCGACACCCACCCCGCTCCCGATCCCCCCCCTCCAGTCGTCCCCCTCTATATATTGGGCGTGATGATCACATGGTATAGAATAGACCCCAGCCAGCTTCTGGCAAAAATTAACCCTATCCCAGCCGCAACCAGGACAACGATAAAGGGAGACAGTTATATTGCAGGAATCGTATCACAAGAGATATAGTTCAGCTGAGAAGCTTTGGTACAGAAAAGTACAGAGGTATAAAAAAAATGCAATTGCACCTTCTCCCAGAAAACTCAAATGCCATGTCCAAGCTAAATAATTTCAGTGTATGGATTAAATAAAAAAAAACAAAAAAAATACCCACGACTTTTTCCCCCCAGAAAATGCATGCAGTGAAAACCCATATTTTTCAACAGTAAAACATTTTATTTAAAACAATTCAACTAGTTTTATCAAATTATTTTGTTTAAAAGAATACTAAGAAATAAGAACTGGCTAAGACAGCTAGAGAAGCCACACAACCCCCAGCAGACACATTTCCAACAGAGAGCAAAACAGTCTGAGGACTCTGGGTGGTTCAGCTTTCCTAGCACAACCTAATTGATAATCTTGCATGCGAACCTTGCCAGTAGCCCTGCTCAGTGGTAAACACATGACAAACACTGGCTCCTCAGAGAGAAGGAGTCACCTCTGACTGCACAGGATAAACTACTGCGGACCCACTCCTCCATGCACATCTAGGACTTCAGGCAGCGAACTCTGAACTCTTCCATAGGGATGTGGTATTTGTCCCTCTGCAATGCCCTGTGTCAGCAGCTAAAACCATTGCAGTCCAAATAGGAGCAACTGAATTTCACCTTGATTCCTACTATCCAAATTACTCTGCTACATAAGGCTTTCAAAGCTGTAGAAAGGGAAGAGCCCCTTGGTAATGTGCTATTAGGACTATATGATGTATTCAAAGTTCATTCACTCTCTTTCAGAGAATGAATGTTTTCTGGGAGCTCTGGCAGCTTACAATCCTGCCACATGCCAGCAGTGCCATACTGATGCAAAAATATACACACTACATCATTGAAATGTAATAAATAAGATGCAGAAAGTAATAATTCACCTCAAATCAGCACTGAAAAAGCTTCACCTGTAGAACCTGTGTCCATTTTGGGGAAATGTTCTTCAGAAAAGATGTAGACCAAGTGAAATAAGGATGTCAACAAAAATTATCAGCTGTCTAGAAACTTATCTTTCCAGAAAGCAATGGAGCAGGTTGCCTTGGGAAGCTGAGGAGGTTAGAGAATGTCTGTTGGAAATGGCTAAATTATATTTGATCTTATCTTGTAACAGGGGAAAGGACTAGCTGGCCCTTCAGCATCCCTTCCAGAGCTATTTTTGTTCCCACAACAACTCTTCTGCAGATACAGTTTTTCATTGCATCAAGGCACCAGGGTACTCTAAGGTGAAGCATGGAAGCAGTTTTTGGGAGTTGAAACAACACCCATGTGTGAACTGCTAATAACTGTTTTTCCCTAGACTGATCCACCTATTAATTATTTGAGGATGAAATCACAGAAACTGTAGAATAGTTTGGGTTGGAAGGGACTTTTAAAGGTCATCTAGTCCAACCCCCCTGCAATAAGCAGGGACATCCTCAACTAGATCAGGCTGCCCAGAGCCCCATCCAGCCTGACCTTGAATGTTTCCAGGGATGGGGCATCTACCACCTCCCTGGGCAACCTGTTCCAGTGCTTCACCACCCTCATTGTGAAAAAATGCTTCCTTATGTCTAGCCTATGTCTCCCCTCCTTTAGTTTAAAACCATTACCCCTTGTCCTATCACAACAGGCCCTGCTAAAAAGTTTTTCCCCATCTTTCCTATAAGCCCCCTTTAAGTACTGAAAGGCTGCAATAAGATCTCCCCAGAGCCTTCTCTTCTCCAGGCTGAACAAGCCCAACTCCCTCAGCCTGTCTTCATAGGAGAGGTGCTCCATCCCTCTGATCATTTCCGTGGCCCTCCTCTGGACCCACTCCAGCAGGTCCATGCCTTTCTTGCGTTGGGGGCTCCAGAGCTGGACGCAGTACTCCAGGTGGGGTCTCACCAGAGCAGAGTAGAGGGGCAGAATCACCTCCCTCAAACTGCTGGCCATGCTTCTTTTGATGCAGTCCAGGATACAGTTGGCCTTCTGGGCTGCAAGCGCACATTGCTGGCTCATGTCCAGCTTTTCATCCACCAGTATCCCCAAGTCCTTCTTGGCAGGGCTGCTCTCAATCCCTACCTCCCCCAGCCTGTATTGATACCGGGGGTTGCTCTGACCCAGGTGCAGGACCTTGCATCTAACTCCTCCTGTTTGTTGCCCATGCTGCAGGCATTGGTGTAGAGGCCCTTCAGCTGGGTTGTCAGCCATGTCACCTTCTTAAAGGAACACCCCTTAATTCCTTTGAGGTCTTTCACTGGTGTTTCCCTGTTGGCTCTGATTTCCTCAGGAGCCCCTGGCTCATCTCCATCAGTCCTCAAGCATGCTGCAGTGTAGCCAGCACATCTCGGAGCAACAGGCTGAGGGCCCTCGCTAGCACCCCATCCCTCTAACCTTGGCATGTCATCCCACAGCTTGTCATGGGCAAGCCTGATATACTATCCCCCTCCCCCTTCAAGTCTAGTTTAAAGCTCTGTCAACGAGCTCTACTAGCTCGTGGGCAAAGGCCCTCTTCCCCCTTTGAGAAAGGTGAACCCCATCTGGCGCCAGCAGACCTGGTGCCGTGTAGGCCATCCCATTGTCAAAAAACCCAAAATTGTGGCAGTGACACCAGCCACGGAGCCATGTATTAATAGACTGGGCCCGTCTGTTTCTTCCAGTGTCTCTGCCTGCAACTGGAAGGAGGGAGGAAAAGATAACCTGGTCTCTGGATTCCCTTACAGACCGTCCCAAGGCCCTGAAGTCTCTTTTGATTGCCCTCAGACTATGCGTTGCGGCTTCATCACCACCCACATGGAAGAGCAGTAACGGGTAATAGTCCGAGGGTTGTACCAGGCTAAGAAGTTTCCTAGTGATGTCCTTAACCCAGGCTCCAGGGAGGCAGCAGACTTCCCTAAGAGGAGGGTCTGTCCAGCATATGGGACCCTCTGTTCCCCTCAGAAGGGAGTCCCCTACAACTCTAACCCTTCTTTTCTTCCTCGTGGAGGTGATCGTGATCCGAGGGGTAGGCTTTTCTGGCCTCGGCAACACCTCTGGCATAGATGGACCATCATCCACATCCTCCGTGAACGGGCCTTCCACATCCAGAGCCTTATACCTATTGTACAGAGGCACCTGGGAAGGCAAGGTGGGCAAGGGGTGGTTACACCTGCCACCCCGGGTGTGGACTTGCCTCCTTTCACTCCTTTCCTTTAAGCTACTGCCTTTATTCTGGCAGGGGGAGGAGACAGGACCCCTTTGATCTTGGGTGTTTTCTGGTGGCTGCTCCCGTTTCTGCCTCAGGGAGAGCAGAGCATGGTTCCACTAGTCTATCTCTTTCTCATACTCCCTGATGCTCCTCAACCTTTCTACTTCCTCTCATAGCTGTGCCACCAGGCTGAGCAGATCATCCACCTGCTCACACAGCCACTCTCACTACTGCCATCCATTGCCAGTGATAGGCTCTGGCACTGCCTGCAGCCCGAGACCTGCACAGCTGTATGTTTTTGTGGGAGTTCCATCTGGGTAGCCACATCCATTCTGGTGAGTGCAGAGGCCATGGCTTTTTGCCAGGCAGACACCATACCTGGGCTCCTGCCGAGAGGGCGAGGACCACCAACTGAACTCCCCTCTTGAGCCAGTAGGGTGACTACACCCTCCCTGCACACCCTCCCACATGAACTGCTGTGCAAACTGCCACACCACACTCCTGGTCGCTGGTGCTCCCCAGGCTGCTTTTTGTAGGCATAGGGGTAGCCACCGTTGCTCTGGCAACACCCACACCTCATCAGCAGCTCCAGTGAGAGCTGCCAGCTCCTGGCAGGCCTCCCCACTGCCCTGGTGGTTCTCTGCCTCGGGAAACCCCCCTGTGTACCAAGATCTGCCACTCCACTGCAGGCCAAACCAACTCCAGAGCAGCTCTTCTCAGCAACTGACTGCTAGTTTCCCTTACACGGCGTTTAAATCTCCCGCCGTTGCTCTGGCAACGCCCACGCCTCGTCAGCGGCTCTCGCGAGAGCTGCCGGCTCCTGGCGGGTCCCAGCCCCGGGAAACCCCCCTGTGCGCCAAGATCTGCCGCTCTGCTGCGGGTCGGACGGCTCTGGAGCAGCTCTCCTCGGTGACTGACACTTTCATCTGTCGTGAAACCATTTTCATCATATTTGCATCCTCCTATTGAAATTCAGCTAAGGATGGGATGAGAGCAGCAAGATTGCACCCATTTTTAGTAGGACAGAGAGGGAAGAATAACATTTCCTGTAGTCACTACCAAAGGAAGTTCTTTTAAGCAAGATTTTCCAGTTGGAATTTGCCCAGGTATCCCAGGGCTCACATCATCACTCTTTTAAAAGCAATATTAGAACAAATGGCTGGAGAGAATTTGAATTTGCATTGCCTGGCTGAGATGGGACCTCCAGCTGTGCAGCGTCGCAGAGGACTGTGCAGTTGTATCCTGGGGAAGGGATTTGAAGAGGGACAAGACATAGTGCAGAACCAGTGTAGAAGATGCTGCCAGTTTAGACATACTGGAAAGGAAGCTAAAGAAGAAGCTGCAATCCACGAGACCGCAAATCAGCCAGGACTGATAAAGAAATACTCAATAAGCAAATATTCTTGGCCAGGGAATGAGCTCTTACAAGAGGTTTCCACAACAGCACTAGCATAAAAGATGAAAACAGCTATTGAGTGACAGTGAGCTGGTAGTACAGGAGTGGAGGGTGAGGTCAGATATAGCAGGTGAGATGGGGGAAATTCACCTCGCCATTTAGAGAAAAGCTTAAATTTTCCTCCTAACTGGTATTCTACACTCTCCTTATGTAACTGTAGGAAAGTGTTAGTTAAACAGACTCTGGGCTGCTACCCCGAGCAAATTCTTAACCAGCCTGGCAGGTGGCTTGGCAATTGCCTAGGATTCAAAAGCCCAGATGGAAAACAGAAGCTCTCACCACATAACACGTTGGCATCCTGTGGAAAAGACCTTGGCCTGGGACCAGGTACTTCTGAGTAACAAAACCAACCCATAGGACAAGCTAGCGTGGATACTTTTTAATTGTAATTTACATACTGCTTAAACAATTTTAGTCAGTGACAAAAGTACAAGAGTAATAAGGCCATACAAGCACCTACACAGATGTGAAGACAGCAATTACAGTGATGTTACATGCCTGTTAAAAAAACAACCACTTGCCTCTCCCTCCCTCCAAACTGTTTTTCTTTAATTTTCTTTCTTTTGCTGCATACCACCCCACTTCAGTTTCATATGACATTCCCACAGGACCAATCCAGGCCACATGCCCAACACACATCCAATGCCCCTTCACAGACCTTCTCACCTGGAGTGCAGCCAACAATAGTGAAAGCCAGGCCACCTGGGCCAGGCAAGGTATTTTACCCCATGGCCGCTCTTACTGAACCAGGAGGCAGCAGCAATGGTATGAGGAGCTGGACCTGATTCACATCTCACTTGGACTAGTGTTTAAGTTGGGAATATATTGGTGTGCAGCTGCTATGAGTGAGGTCAAAGTGAGCTCTCATGCACAAAAGGGAATACAGAACAGGCAGGTCAAAGTCATAGGAAAGGTGCTGTGATGCTTAATTGCATTTATAGTTACTCTGTACATTATATCATTCATTATGTTCTTCCTGCTCCTGCAGTCAGCCAACAGTCCAGGACTAAGTTGCTGAGGAAATGGCCTTTAGTTCCTCCACCTGTCCCCTCTGTGGCTTGTGGGGGGGCTCTCCATCACTGTGGAAGCATGCAGGACACAGGCTGGGACAGCTGGCATTGCTGCACTCAGTCAACCTATTTAACTGCTTAAAAAACTCCTCTAGCATCCAAGGAAGATACAGAAGGTTAAAATGCAATAGGTTAAAAGGAACCGCTAGGTCCTTCATAGCAGCGTGTGGAAATAAGATGAAGATGCAACACTTTTATTTTGATTATCATGCAATGCTTTCACCACACAGGACAACATCCAGACAGCAGAAAGGGTTCTTCACCTGTGCTTCTCAGTATTACCAGGAGTGTGTGATTCTAGCTACTTCAGATTAGGTGTCCCTGGTCTAAGGGATTTGTTTTGATTCCTTCTGTAGTCAACAAATAGAGAAAGGCAGCTGCAAAGGGGTGATTCACCCCACCCTAAAATAGATGGAATGAGTCATCCCCAGACAGGTTTATCTCCTTCCACTGATTACAGAGAGAGACCAGACAAATAGCTTAGGTGAGATGCTATGGCTTTTAGATGGCTAAAATTAAATGAGTGGTATCCCACTCTCTAATCACAAAGGTCTTCAGGTTTCCTGGCCCAATGATTTTGCTAAGAGATAGAAGTTTTTTCATCTTTCACTTATGATAAAATGATACAAAGTGTCCTTGTGTATTTGGAAAAGCATAGTCCAAACAGAGGTCTCAGCTCTCAGCACAATTAGCAGAAATTCCACAGGGGGATAAATAGGGCTCTAGGTAGCTGGACCCAAAGAAAATCCAGGCTAAGTTATGTGTGCTCCATAGTCACTTAACAGAATGGTGAATGTTTATTGTTAGAGAAATGCATTTTGTGGTCCCCTAGCACCGCTTGCTGTCACAGTTAAACAAACACACCGTGAGACACTTTCTGCAGACACTGAACAAGGAACCTAACTGAAATGCTGGAAAATGAGAAGATGCCTAAAACCAGGGCTTCCTCTGCATGCGTTTTGTGTAGTCTGCACCCCAGCCGCACTCCTCTCCTCCCCTCTGCTGCAGCTGTAAATAAACAGTGCAGGTGTCAAGAAGTATCTGACCTTCTGGTGATACCTTGTACAAAGGCTTAGCGATGCCAAGATGATACCTTGCACAAAGGCTGAAAGATTACACTATGCCTTTGTTGGTAGTTCTGTGTCCTTGCTTGAACAATTTAGAAAGTTTTGGTACGTAGAAATAGACAAGAGACCTAAGAAACCTTGAGCCTTGTAGTCAGAACCAGCCAAGACGAGCTAATTGTAACAAAAGACACAAACCATATGGAGTAACCCACACTGCACATGCGTAATGAAGTTGTGAATATTACAACTAGTTCCCGGAAATGACATGAATATGTATGATTATCCCAAGGATTTTAATGAATATGTATATACTAGAATGATATAAATCTCTACTCTCACAACTTACAGTATGCACATTAGGTGGAGTGATCCCCCGTGCATCCAGCGCTGTAATAAAGAATGCCTGCCTTCTAAAACTCAAAAGGAAGTGTTAGAGGGTTCTTTATTTAACTGATTTTTCCGGTATCACTGGCAGAGAAGAGAAGCAAGGTTTGCTGCAGCAGAGTAGAAACGTAGCTGTGTACCTTCTTAAATAATAAATAATGGCCCATTACCTAGCTCAGGGCAAAGCTGCTAAAAACAAGTGAAGCCAGTTTTGCTGAATAAGGTATGGAGCAGGACGATTACATTGGCAAAATGTCACAGCCCAGAAAAGATGGGGGTGGTGGAATGGAGGGGAAGATCAGAGCTCCTAGATCGAGGCAGAGAGCAGAACGATGCCTTCACACTGCCAAGCACATTTCCTGCAGCATTGGTATTTGCTTTGGTTGTATTTTCCATGCGACGGAAGACAAGGTTGCAGAGCTGCGGAAGGATAAAGCCAATGGACAGTGTCAGTTTCTCTGAAGTCTGCGATGGAAATTGAAACATTCCAGTGTAAGCAAAAGGCCTGTGATTAGTGCTGTAAGGGACACAGTATGGGTATAGACTTATCCCCCAAGAAACGAGGGTGAGCTGCTGCTTGGGAGTGTCTGAAGCACAAACCAAAGCAAAGATATTTCAGCACAGCTGTATTGAAACTGGGGAGATCATATAGCTAAAATCTCCAATAGCTGCCAGGGCCCAATCATTTTTGGAACAGCTGTAGTGATTTAAGGTGTTACTGCCTGTGATGGGGGAGGTCTCCATCACTTTGAAGGAAAGGAAGAGTTAAATAAAAGCATACCACAGTCCCAAAGCTCCCTGACTTGGGAGGCTTAGACCATCTGGTAGGTAGCTATGTTGTTCCTCAAGTGGGGTTGTTTACCTGGTGTGCAAAATGCCAATATACACACAGAGTAGAGGTATTTAATTTAATTCATATTTGCGCAAAGATGGGTGCTAGGTGGTAATTCCACAAAGCTAGCACACCCTGGCTAACATATGGTTAACATGTATACACTTTGAGCAACTGTTATCAGTACTTTCACAGTTACACTTAGTTACCCTCTTGCCCATTGGTCCTTTCAAGTCTCGTCTCTACTTAAAGACACAGCACACATTTATTTTACTACGCATGCTCTATGGGGAAGGGGCTTCTGTGAGTAAGGGGCGACTACAGCCTAGGGGTGTGATTTTTACTATGTTAATGAGCTAAGTTCACACAAAGTTCAGAGTTCTGTTTACCTTCTTCTGGAATGCTCATTCAGTTACAAATTTAAGGACTCAAACAAGGATGTGCCATCCTTTGGCCCCTTGATTAGGCTTCCTTATCCCGTTGTTTTGTCTCCCATACTCCCTGCTCCAGGGCATCCTGTCCTCTGTAAATCGCTCCTTCGCTTTTTCATGAGTAAATCATTCCTTCTTTCATCAATGGTTCTGATGCAAGTATCATTTATATGAGTGGAATATTTTCTACAAAGACATCCTAATCGTACAGCTCTAGCAACTGGCCCTGGTCGTTGGACTCCATAATCTATTGTGGAGCAATTAAAAGCTCACGTACAGTTCCATTCAGAATACGGGGACTCTTTACTCCTTCTCTTTGCTATATTTATTAAGAGTGTTATGTTTGTATTCATGCTCTCCGATTCCTCTCCGGTCCATTCAATGCACCAAGGTGTACTTTGCATATAATGCCACTCACCTTCTTCCGAGTTGGTCCAGACTCGTGGTAGGCCCATTCCCCATGGAAAGTTGCCACAAGATGTTTGATTGGGATATCTAGCTGTGGTATTACTATCTTGTACTTCTTTACAAGTGTTGTTCTTACCTTTTCCCAGAGCAATTGCTTTATTTCCACTTTCTTTAAGGTTTATTATTGCAGAATTATTGGTTATCATAGACTAAAATGTTCAATTTAGGTCTATAGTCAAAATTCCCCAACCAAGAGGATTCACTGCAGGTTTTGGTAAGGGAAGGCATGCAGTTAAGCTACTACTATTGTGGATTCTCCTGAATGACTGGATGAGTTGTAAGATTAGATTTCCCCTACAAATAGTAAAGATTAAACAGGTGAGTACAATACTTATAATCTTCATCTTAGTAGAGTTAAATCAAAAAATATTTTGCCTTATACATAACAATCGACCTTGTGAACATTCAACTTCTACATAAGCAAGTCCTCCTTCCCAGGTACAATTCATGAGATGTCCTTAGTCAATCAAAGCTTGAGGTCTCCGGTTCGTGTCAGGGTCCATTTTTCTTGATCTGGTTCTGGTGCTCTTTTCACCCATGTATAGTGAATCCAGGAGTCAATTCCTTCTACTTTAACTGCAGTATATGTCTTTAATAACACAATATAAGGTCCTTTCCACTTCTCCTTTGGTGGTTCATCTTTCCAGGTCCATATATAAACAATATCTCCTGGTTGGAATGGGTGAACTGCTGAGTCCAATGGAAGAGAAACCTTGTGATTTAGGTACCTGTGCAGTGAGGATAAATTTTCTCTTACTTTAGGTGTAATCCGAATTCTCATTAATGCTATAGGTAGGATATTGTCATGGTTTAACCCCAAATTGTAACCCAATACCACGCAGCCGCTTGCTCACTCCCCCACTCCCCGGTGGGGTGGGGAGGAGAATCAGGGAGAAAGGAAAACTCGCGGGTTGAGATAAAAACAGCTCACCAGGACAGCAAAGGGAAAATATAAAAATATATTAATAATAATAATAATATATATAAGGATAATAGAATATATAAAACAAACGATGCACAATTTCTCACCACCCGATGACCGATACAGCCCATCCCGAGCAGCAGGCAGGGAGAAGGAATATTCCCCAGCAGCTATCCCAGAACAGCAAGCTCCAGAGAGAGCAGGCGAGGGAACAAACAGCCAAATGAACGAACAAAAAACAAAAAGGAAAAATAGGGAAACAAAAAGCAACCCAAAGGGAAGCTTAAGGATTAAGGCACCAAGGGTCTCAAAAGCCTAGTGGCCCACCCACCAACCCTCACTTATACTGGGCATGACATCTATGGTATGGAATACTCTCTTTGGCCACTTTGGATCAACTATTCTGGCTCTACCCCTCCCAAGTTTTTGCACCTGCACATTAGCAAAACCTGGGAAACTGCCAAATGTCCTTGGTCATTTAGCAGCAACCAACATCATCTGTGTGCTATCACCATTCTTCTCACACTAAATCCAAAACACAGGAGCTGCTGAAAACAAAACTAGCTCTGTCCTGGCCTAAACCAGGACAGATATCTATCCACTTCATTTGCATTCCCTGACACAGCTTTAAGATCTATCTCTTTAGGGTCTGACTCATCCTTTCTACCTTCCCACTTGACTGTGGTCTCCAAGGTGTATGCAGAGCCCACTGTATTTGTAGAAACTTAGCAACTCCCTGAACTACTTCAGCTATAAAGTGAGGCCCATTATCTGATGACATCCCTTCTGGGATGATGAATCTCGGTATAATTTCTTTTAACAAGTTTCTAACTACTTCTCTAGCTTGGTTGGTAAGGCAAGGGAAGGCCTCTGGCCAGCCAGAGAAAGTATCTACTAATACCAACAAATATTTATATTGGTTACATCTAGGTAACTCTGAAAAGTCTATTTGCCAGTATTCCCCAGGAGTTATTCCTTGCTTCACAATCCCTCCTATCATTTTCTTCTCAATCTTTGGATTACTAGCACAACAGATGGTACATTTTTTTACCACAATGTCTGCTATACTCTGTAATTTAGGCCCCAAAAAGTTTCTTTTCACAGTTAATGCTAGTGCATCTGCTCCAGTATGCGTCTCTTGATGTAGTCTTTTAAGTAGAATTTCCATCATTTTCTCAGGGACCAGCAACTGTTTCAACAGTGTTACCCACCAACCTTGATCATTTTTGGAGCATTCTAATTGCTCCACTAACTGGTTCTCCTTTTCAGTATATTTTGGTGGTAACAATTCTAAGTGAGATCCCGGGATTAAGGCTCCTTCTATGTTTGACTCCTCTAGGGCTGCCTTTTTAGCTTGCCAATCTGCTTTTTGGTTTCCTTTTATAATTTCACTATTTCCCTTTTGATGAGCTCTACAATGTATTATTGCAACTTCCTTTGGTAGGAGAATTGCTTGTAATAGTTTCATAATTTCTGTCCCATATTTCATTGGAGTCCCTTGTGAATTTAACAGCCCTCTTTCTTTCCAAATTGCCCCATGTGCATGCACCACTCCAAATGCATATTTAGAATCAGTATATATATTGACTCTCTTTCCATGACTTAATTCTAATGCTCAGGTCAATGCTATTAATTCTGCCTTTTGAGCAGATGTATTACTAGGCAGTGCTTTGGCTTCTAGAGTTTGGGTATTTGTTACCACTGCATATCCGGCTCTTCGTTTTCCTTCCATCATATGGCTGCTGCCATCAGTGAAGAGTTCCAGTTCCGCATCAGGCGGATGAACCTACAGTTCATCCTGTAGGTCTGGTCTGCTGGAATACACTTGTTCAATAGTGGTTAGACAATCATGTTGTAACTCATCAGACTCAGAAACTGGGAGCAAGGTAGCAGGATTCAGGGTGGAAGTCAAAGAAAGTGTGACATCATCCTGTTCTAGTAGTACAGCTTGATATCTGGCTAGCCTATTCGGGGAGATCCAGTGATGTCCTTTATTTTCAAGGAGGGATGATACAGCATGAGGTACAAATACAGTAATCAGTTGGCCCAGTGTCAGTTTTCGAGCTTCCTCAGTCAGGGTTGCCATTGCAGCTACTGCTCTCAAGCAGGCAGGCCAACCTTTACTGACCTCATCCAATTGTTTGGAAAAGTATCCCATTGGTCTTTTCCAGTCTCCCAATTTTTGTGTCAGTACTCCCAATGCTACTTGTTGTCTCTCATGTACGTATAATTGAAAGGGTTTTCTTAGATTCGGTAGTCCCAAAGTAGGGGCTTTTATCAGTTCCTTTTTAATCTCATCAAAACTCTTATGGCATTCTGCTGTCCATTCCAAGATTTCTCCAGGTCCTTTTATAGCAGCATACAATAGTTTGGCAATTAATCCGAAATTAGGAATCCATAGCCGACACCATCCGGCCATTCCTAAAAATCCCCTTAATTGTTTCTTTGATGTAGGTACTGTAATCCTACAAATAGCCTCCTTTCTTTCAGCACTCAATTCTCTTTTTCCTTGTGTCACCTCAAATCCCATATACTGGACCCTTTCTTTTCCGATCTGGGCCTTTTTCTTAGACACTCGGTAGCTGGCTAAACCTAGAAAATTGAGTAAGCTAATAGTGGCTTCTAAGCATCCCTCATAGGTATCAGATCCAATCAACAAGTCATCTACATATTGTAATAATGTTATGGTATTGTACTCACTGTGCCATTGCTCTAGTTCTTCCACCAATGCATTACCGAATAATGTGGGGCTGTTTTTGAATCCTTGGGGAAGGACCATCCAGCAGAGTTGCATTTTCTGTCCTGTAGTCGGGTTTTCCCATTCAAAAGCAAAAATGGTCTGGCTCTGTTCATCCACAGGTATACAAAAGAAAGCATCTTTCAAGTCCAGTACTGTAAAATAAGTATTACTATCAGGAATTGAGGCGAGGAGAGTGTATGGATTCAGAACCACAGGATGCATATCTATAGTCCTTGCGTTAACCTCTCGTAGGTCCTGTACCAGCCTATATTCATGAGAATTAGGTTTCTTTACAGGCAGAATTGGAGTATTGAACTCTGATTGACATTCCTTTAATTGTCCATGCTCTAAGAAAGAATCTATTATAGGCTCTAGTCCTTTCCAAACTTCCAATTTAATAGGATATTGTTTCTTTCTTACCGTCTGGGCTCCTGGTTTCAGTTCAATCTTCACTGGAGTCATGTTTTTTGCTCGTCCTGGTGTTCCTGAAGGGATCACCACATCCAATACTTCATCTGGAATGTCTCCTTCTTCCGCTTGGTTCTTTTCAGTTAATAAGCATATCTGGTCTCTCCATGCATTCTTTGGAGGGATATGTAACTGAACAGAATCTTTAGAGAAGGTTAACTGTGCATTCAACTTACTTACAAAGTAAATCTCATCCAAACAATGGTAAAGGGCATTCTGGCATATAGAGAAATTTATGTGTTAATTTGGTATCCCCAATTGAGAGCTCCATAGGCTGTAAAAATGGTCTCAAAGTTCTTTTCCCTGTCACACCAACCACACTTACCTTAGTCTTGCTTAATGGTCCTTTACAGCTAGTCACTACAGAATGGGTGGCCCCACTACCAATCAAAAAAATCTACTATCTCATTCCCCAGCTTAACTGGAACCAGAGGGTTGGCTGGGGAAACTTTAATAGATTCCTCCGGTCCCCTTCAGTCTAATCCAATCTCCGCTATCACCCCAATTTCCTCCTCTGTCCCTCTTGCCTGGTTACTCGAAAGGCATGGACACTCCTTTTTCCAGTGTCCCTCCTCCCAACAAATTGCACATTGGTTTGGCCCCAGTGGGGCTCGGTTTTGGGGGCCTCTTCCTGATATCACTCCCACCAGTTCCCCTTTACTTCTCCCTCTGCCTCTTCTAATACTGTTCGTTTCTCTTCCGAAGTAAAGAAAGTGTTTAAGAGTGCTTTCACATCCCCCCAGTTAGGATTATGAGTTAACATGATAGTTTCTAGCAACTGATACATTCCCTCCGGATTACTCTGGTAAGATCCTACAGATTGCTTCCAGTTTAACAAATCTGAGGTCATGAAAGGAACATGTACAAAGACCAGTTGCCCCTCCACTCCCACTGCCTGTCTTCAGAGGGGCTTGTATTACGGGGGGTTGTCCCCTTGTTCTGCCAGCTATTGGGCTGAAGTTCTCTTCCCCAGCCCCACCCACTGCCCCCCCTACAATCCCTTCATAAGGGGGTGGTGTGTTCTGATGGTACTAACAATTGTACATCCTCTGCTTCCTCCCCCCCTCCACCATTTTATGATTATTACAATTCTGAAAACGCTCATTCTTTTTTTTGCTTCCAATCCAGCAAGCATAATTATATGACTTTTATACCACATTTCTTTTGGTTGTTTGGTTTTCTATACAAAGTCATAAAGGCATCAATCATACTGCACTTTGTCCCATTTTTCCATTCCACGACAAAATAGCATCAATTGTAATATAGTACTATATTTTAGAGACCCATTTTGTGTCCACCTTTCCCCACAATCCAATTTATAATTTGGCCACCATTGATTGCAATATCGCTTAAGCTTATTTTTAGTCATGGGATCCCCTCCAAATTTATTCCAATTCTTCAGGATGCATCTTAGAGGAGAACAGAGGGGTGTCTCCAGGGAAGTAGTAGCGCCCATTTCAGTACCGAAAAAGAATTTCCTAGCCCAACGTTTCATACACAAACCAAACAAACCAAAACAAGGGACGTCTCCCTTCGCTAGAAACAAAATTATGCTACTGCTTCATATCTTTCCTGATGCGTCTTATGCAGAGCCCAAAACGAAACAAATATTACCAAATGCTACCTGCTTCCCAAGAGATCTCGCCCCGTCCCCCCTTTTCCTCGTATTAAAAGAAGTACCTCTTTCAGTAGCGTTGCACCGTTGTGTCGCTTACTGCCTGACTGCAGGAGAGGAGCCGATGGATCAACAGGTTGGTGCGCGCTGGAGTCCACTCAGTTCTCTTCTCCCCATCGGATGCAGCAAGACAAACCAGGCAAGGCTGTCAGCGCGGTCCCATCTGGGTTGCCAAAAACTGTTGTCCCTCAAGTGGGGTCATTTACCCGGTGCGCAAAACGCCAATATACACACAGAGTAGAGGTATTTAATTTAATTCATATTTGCACAAAGATGGGTGCTAGGTGGTAATTCCACAAAGCTAGCACACCCTGGCTAACACACAGTTAACATGTATACACTTTGAGCAACTGTTATCAGTACTTTCACAGTTACACTTAGTTACCCTCTTGCCCATTGGTCCTTATATGTCTCCTCTCTACTTAAAGACACAGCACACATTTATTTTACTATGCATGCTCTATGGGGAAGGGGCTTCTGTGAGTAAGGGGTGACTACAGCCTAGGGGTGTGACTTTCACTGTGTTAACTAGCTAAGTTCACACAGCGTTCTGTTTATCTTCTTCTGGAATGCTCATTCAGTTACAAATTTAAGGACTCAAACAAGGATGTGCCATCCTTTGGCCTCTTGATTATGCTTCCTTATCCCGTTGTTTTGTCTTCTATGCTCCCTGCTCCAGGGCATCCTGTCCTCTGTAAATCGCTCCTTCACTTTTTCATCAGTAAATCGTTGGTAAATCGTTCCTTCTTTCATCAAAATTACTCCTGCCAGACAATGAGCTATCAGATCCCTTCCAGATGGAATTTGTACTTTGAAGCAACACTGTGCCCTGAGGAACCACATTACAGAGCAGGAGACATTGACCTCAGAGGAAGCAGAAAGGTTTGCGTGGCTCCTGCGTGCCTGACACAGATCAGAGCTGAGGCTCCTTTTAATGGACACACAAAGTTTTTGTGGACAGGATCAATGGAAATACAATAGGTATGGAAAGAGGTGTGCCTGGCCACTCTGCTCCCTGGGCTGGCAGCACTCATCCCTCTTTCCTGCAAAGAGCTGGAGTGGAGCAGGGCTGTCTGCATGCTGTGGAACCTCAGAGCGGGTTTACGCCCTGTTTTCAAGAGGGATGTAGGAAAAATCCATCTTACATGGTAAGCTGCACTGCGGAGCGATAGTCCCGGGGATGTGACTTCATTTCCCAGGTAAATCAAATCACAAGGGGAGCAGAAGGCTTGTGACTGTCCAAGAGACATGGATGCACAGCCAGCCCTGACCCTCACTGCCCCTTTGTCCAAAACTAGTGATATCATGCTACAAGGTGAATCATAGCACTGGTTTCCCTTGTTTTTATGAAAGATGCAAGTGGTATTGCCCATGACTGTTACATGATCTGCTTCCTCTTTAAAATGTTCTTCCAAGAACAATGTTACTTCCCTATTATCTTCTCTTTTCTCTCCTCTCCCCTTCTTCCTAATCCCTTCTCCACAGACCAGTCATTTGTCATTGTTTTCTCAGACTAAATTCCCCATCAAAACCTCCTCCACCAGAGGTGGAGAAAGGGGGCTGCAAGCGTCCTACATACCAGTCTTCAAGGCTTTGCAATGCCTTGCACAGGTCAGCCATGGCTGCCTGCTCCAAAACTCTCAACAATCCCTCTTCTCTCAAAACACATATCTCAGGGTATTAGGTGGGCAACACAGTGACTTGTAAATGCCAAGAAAGCTTAGCGTGGTGTACTTGAGGATCAGGGAAGGATCTTGTTCTGCTCCTCTCCACCCGTCACTTACCCAGGCTTGCCACACACTGAGCAGCCAGTAGCTTTTTAATCGAAAAAGCCACCTCACAACCTCTATTTGGTTTTATAGAATCATAGAATCGTTTAGGTTGGAAGAGACCTTTGAGTCCAACCATTAACCTGTCACCACCAAGTCCACCACTAAATCATGTCCCTAAGCACCACATCTACATGTCTTTTAAATACCTCCAGGGATGGTGACTCAACCGCTTCCCTGGGCAGCCTGTTCCAATGCCCAACAACCCTTTCAGTGAAGAAATTTTTCCTAACATCCAATCTAAACCTCCCCTGGCGCAACTTGAGGCCATTTCCTCTTGTCCTATCTCCTGTTACTTGGGAGAAGAGACCGACCCCCACCTCTCTACAACCTCCTTTCAGTTGTAGTTGTAGAGAGCGATAAGGCCTCCCCTCAGCCTCCTTTTCTTCAAGCTAAGCAACCCCAGTTCCCTCAACCGCTTCTCATAGGACTTGTGCTCTAGACCCCTCACCCCATTTTGCAGGACTGAAATTACCAGCAGGATGCTGTGAATAAGCTAATGTAATTTTTAAGGGAGGTCAGGTACGTGGCCTACTAATTTTGACAAACTTTATCATACACGTTTAACTCAAGCACTTTACTACAGGTTTTTATATAGGTGTTTTCAAGCAGCTGAAGGCAGAGGGGTCAGGGGAGTCTCATCTACCTGAGCTTCAGGTCAGCCTCAGGGTAGGGCAGTTTGTCAAGGAAAAGAGGGCAGGGAGAGGAGGGAAACCAGACTGTACACAGTCTAGTCCCGCTGTGGTTTTGGTCTCTCAGCATTAATTAACTTCATTGAGAGCAGCTCTAATGTACACTGCAGCTGCAAGCGCTGTAGGCACAGCATGAGGAACAAGGAGTTGCCACTACTCATTGAAAGTCACATGCCTGAAACCAGTTGCCATTGCTCATGGCTAAGGTCTAGAGCATGCATCTCCCTCTGAACAACTGCCACCAGCAGCTAAGAAATGTCCTCGGGCAGGGCATGGAGGAAAAAAGCCAAAGGCTCTTGTTTAAACCAGTTCTGTGTTTGTGTTTGCTTCAAAGGAGTCACCCAACCATCGCACACAAACCAGAGAACAAAATTTTAGACCCTCAGGACTGGATCCCATTTCCTGGGAAGTCAGTGACTAATCTCCCAGGAATGGCTGCGGTGGGAGATTGTTGCTGCACAGTCCTGCTGCCTCACAGCTCACCCCAACGGTGGGCTGAACAAGGCTCAGCTAAGGAGCTCCACAATGAGCACACTTCTTTGTATTGCCCTGTAACTGCAAACATCATATTGTTTCTCACACTGATCCTTCCCATCCATCCTTGCCAACCTCTGGCTGAACTGATTAGTATCACTGAGATGCTGGATGAAGAGTGGCCGGAGAGGGGACAGGGAAAGGATGGGGTGAACACTCCTGGCAATGAAATTTGAAATTTCCCTTCCAGGAGAGCCCTAACTCTCTCTGTCCTGGGGAAGAAGTGGCTATCAATCAGGAGCTGCACACTTTCTGTTGTGGGGAGAGCTGAGACCCTGAACTGACCTGTTTTAATGTATGAAAAATGAGATCAGAAAAGTGGGAAGACAAAACTTGCTTCATACCATCTTTCATACCCTTCATACCTGAGGACCTGAATTCATCTAAAACTGGGGATTTAAAGCTCATATTTCACCTCTTGGGGGAGAGTCAGGCTAAAACACCCACCCCATTTAGCCTTCTCAGTCAGTGTCAGAAATAAAAGTCTGCGTGTCGGAAAGCCCCTTGTTGCTCCAGCAGTGACAGCAAAGGCTGGAAAACTTCCCCATTCCTGGAAATCCCCTGTCAGCTCCAGCAGCCCCGGGGTTGGGGAGGTGAGCCAGAAATGACCAGTGTTATACTCCCGGAAAGCCCAACCAGGCAGCAGAGCCAGGCAGGGGCTGTGGAGAGCATCGCAGGCAGCGGGGCAGAGCAGTGTGCGCTGCAAAACAGCGGGACTGGGAGCTGCAGGATGGTGAAGGACAGTAGGAGAGGGTGGTGGAGAGGAGCCTGGGCTTTTTCAGCAGGGAATAATCCAGGAAAATGAGGATGACTGAGGGGATTTTCTGTTCCTCCCTCAACCTCCCTTTTGGGACAGGAGTTACCAGGGGCCAGCTGAGACTGGGGGGGACCAGCATCTGCTTCCTCTGCCTTTTCAATTTGTTTATATATGTATATTACTGTCTGGAAGAAATGTCTTCTGCATTCCAGACAGCGATAATGAAATCCATTCAGGGCAGGGGGAACAGGGACGTCAGGTAAGGCAGCACAGGTGGCCCAAGCCAAGGCCTTGGCTGTGCACAGGCAGCAGGCCAGCAGTTCCACACCATTGCCATACACCGTTACATGCAGGAATTGGCTTCCTTCGGCCTCCTCCCCCTTCCTCCCACTGCCCCTTCCCTTCCCCTCTGTCCAGTTCCTAAGGAAACTGAAGTGCACTTAGGAAGACGCAACTCATCAGCCTGGGACTTGCTCAGAATATTCAAAATCCCTTTCTCATTAGGGTTTTTCACATCCAATTGGTTTGATAAACATTTTGACCTCTGCATACCACTGATAAACTCTGAAGGCTGCTCCCGTCTTCCCTCTACCCTTACTGTAAATATCTTGCAGATGCTCTGCTCATTTTTCTTCTATTATAGTCAGCTGGCAACTTTGTTGGCATGCCAAAGAATTCCAGTCCTTGTATCAAAGAAACCTTTTAGTCTTTAACTCTGGATGTTTTCTCACCAATATGCCAATCAGTTGATATTTTTAAGATTTCTATTTAATTTTGCCATTAGACCAGGGGACAGAAAGTGTAATCTAGAATAAGAATCTTCAGAATAAGCATCTTCAGAAAACCCTGTCCATCAGAATAAGAACATTAAATAGATGCAGCTGAGAAACATTATGGAAAGGGCCAAGTGAATTTCACAAAAGGTTAGTGCCTTCATACAAAATATTTAAACCAGTCTATAGCATTTTATAATAGGGATAGAATTCTCTATTAAATTCCTTAGATGGGGCTAAAAGTTTGCCTGGAAGGTTCTCATTCAGTATTGAATTTTGATTTGTTGACTATATCCCAGACATTTCCAACTTTGTTTCTATATAATACTATTATTTTCATCCCTATTAAATGCTAAACACTTTTCCATAGAAGAAGTGAAGCAGCTAGCAGGATCTGCCAGGTAGTTGTAGTGGTTTAACCCCAGCCAGCAACTAAGCACCACATAGCCGCTCACTCACTCTCCCCCTAGTGGGATGGGGGAGAGAATCGGAAGGGTAAAAGTGAGAAAACTCATGGGTTGAGATAAAGACAGTTTAATAGGTCAAGCAAAAGCCACTCTCACAAGCAAAGCAAAACAAGGAATTCCTTCACTACTTCCCATTGCCAGGCAGGTGTTCAGCCATCTCCAGGAAAGCAGGGCTCCATCATGTGTAATGGTTACTTGGGAAGACAAAATGCCATCACTCCAAATGTCCTCCCCTTCCTTCTTCTTCCCCCAGCTTTATATGCTGAGCATGACGTCCTATGGGACGAGTACAGGGGGACGATCACCTCCCTACTCCTGCTGGCCACACTATTTCTTATACAGGCCAGGATGCTGTTGGCCTTCTTGGCCACCTGGGCACACTGCTGGCCCATATTCAGCCGGCTGTCGACCAACACCCCCAGGTCCTTTTCCGCCAGGCAGCTTTCCAGCCACTCCCCGCCAAGCCTGTAGCGTTGCCTGGGGTTGCTGTGTCCCAAGTGCAGGACCCGGCACTTGGCCTTGTTGAACCTCATACAATTGGCCTCGGCCCATCGATCCAGCCTGTCCAGGTCCCGGTGTAGTGCCTGCCTGCCCTCCAGCAGATCAACACTCCCTCCCAATTTGGTATCATCTGCAAACTTACTGAGGGTGCACTTGATCCCCTCGTGAGATCCCAACAGATCCCAACGTTGTCAGATCCCAACAGATGTGATCAATAAATAGCAGCCATGTCTCCACCAGTTAACAAAAAAGAAACCCAAGCTTTCTTAGGTCTTGTGGGTTTCTGGAGAATGCATATTCCAAATTACAGTTTCATTGTATGCCCTCTGTATCAAGTGACCCAAAAGAGGAATGATTTCAAATGGGCCCCTGAGCAACGACAAGCCTTCGAACAAATTAAACAGAAGATAGTTCATGCAGTAGCCCTTGGGCCAGTCCGGGCAGGGCAAGATGTAAAAAATGTGCTCTACACCGCAGCCGGGGAGAATGGCCCTACCTGGAGCCTCTGGCAGAAAGCACCAGGGGAGACTCGAGGTCGACCCCTGGGGTTTTGGAGCCAGGGATACAGAGGATCTGAGGCCCGCTATACTACAAATGAAAAAGAGGTCTTGGCAGCATATGAAGGGGTTTGAGCTGCTTCGGAAGTGATCGGCACTGAAGCCCAGCTCCTCCTGGCACCCCGACTGCCGGTGCTGGGCTGGATGTTCAAAGGGGGAGTCCCCTCTACACATCATGCCACCAATGCCATGTGGAGTAAGTGGGTCGCACTGATCACACAACGAGCTCGAATCGGAAACCCCAGTCGCCCAGGAATCTTGGAAGTGATCAAGGATTGGCCAGAAGGCAAAGATTGTGGAATATCGACAGAGGAAGAGGTGACACGTGCTGAAGAGGCCCCACTGTATAATGAACTACCAGAAAATGAGAAGGAATATGCCCTGTTCACTGATGGGTCCTGTCGTATTGTGGGAAAGCATCGAAGGTGGAAAGCTGCTGTATGGAGTCCTACACGACGAGTCACAGAAGCCATTGAAGGACAAGGTGAATCGAGTCAGTTTGCAGAGGTGAAAGCCATCCAGCTGGCTTTAGATATTGCTGAGCGAGAGAAGTGGCCAATGCTCTACCTCTATACCGACTCATGGATGGTGGCAAATGCCCTGTGGGGGTGGTTACAGCAATGGAAGCAGAGCAACTGGCAGCGCAGAGGCAAACCCATCTGGGCTGCCACAGTGTGGCAAGATATTGCTGCCCGGTTAGAGAAGATGGTTATAAAAGTACGCCACGTAGATGCCCACGTACCTAAGAGTCGGGCCACTGAGGAACATCAAAACAACCAGCAGGTGGATCAGGCTGCTAGGATTGAAGTGGCACAGGTGGATCTGGACTGGCAACCTAAGGGTGAATTATTCCTAGCTCTGTGGGCCCATGACACCTCAGGCCATCAGGGAAGAGATGTGACATATAGATGGGCTCGTGATCGAGGGGTGGACTTGACCATAGACACTATTGCACAGGTTATCCATGAGCGTGAAACATGTGCTGCAATCAAGCAAGCCAAGCGGTCAAAGCCTCTCTGGTACGGAGGACGATGGCTGAAATATCAATATGGGGAGGCCTGGCAGATTGATTATATCACACTCCCACAGACCCACCAAGGCAAGCACCATGTCCTCACAATGGTGTAAGCAACCACCGGATGGCTGGAAACATATCCCGTGCCCCATGCTACTGCCCGGAACACTATCCTGGGCCTTGAAAAGCAAGTCTTCTGGCGACATGGCACCCCAGAAAGGATTGAGTCAGACAACGGGACTCATTTCTGAAACAACCTCATAGACCCCTGGGCCAAAGAGCATGGCACTGAGTGGGTGTATGACATCCCCTATCATGCACCAGCCTCTGGGAAAATTGAACGGTACAATGGACTGCTAAAAACTACACTGAAAGCAATGGGTGGGAATAGTCAATGATAATTCATTGTATGTTGTTAATTGCTATATAACCCTGTCACTGTATGTCATCTCTATCACAGTTGCTATATGGCAATTCAGTGATATGATAGCAAGAATTACCCAAATTAATAAAGAATGAACTATTGATAAAACTGAGCAAAGTGCAGTGGTGAGGGAAGCAGAACTGGCTTTAGTAACTGGCGCCCATCAACTTCCTCAAGAGATCGACATCTTCAACCCACAGACCATGGACATGATACACCAGCCGAGCCAGATACCACAACTGCGAGCTCCAGATGCAACAATCCAACACTACACACCATCCTCCCACTGCGTCCAGCGTCACCTGCCGCACCGCACCGAGACCCAGCCCTGTTTTGCCGACTGAGCAAACTCCACATAATTTCTCCTGCCCCAAGCGACTATTATGACAGATGGAGCCTGAAGTCATGGACTAAATGAACTCAATAGACACTTCAAAGGGATGGTCCATAGACTAAGGGAATGATGTCTGTATGTATATATACATATATAACAGGAAAAGTGGTGGTGATTAATTGGGAAGTGTACTATCTGAGCATGACATATATGGTCTAGAATAAGGGGTGGATAATGTCCTGGTTGCAGCTGGGATAGGGTTAATTTTTGCCAGAAGCTGTCCGGGGTCTATTCTATACTATATGACCATCGCTCACTATATAGAGGGGGTCGACGGGAGAGGGGGGATCGCTGCGCTGCTCGGGAGCGGGCTGGGCATCGGGCTCTGGGTGGGGAGCGACCTGTACGGGAAGCACAGCTAAGTACACTCTGTTGTTGTTATTGTTGGGGTTTCTTGTTTGTTTGTTTTCTTTCCCTTTGTTGTCCGGTTAAACTGTGGTTGTTGTTAACCCACGAGTTTTGCCTTTCTTTGTCCTGATTCTCTCCCTGTCCTGATGGTGGGCGGGGGTGAGCGAGTGACTGCGTGGCTCAGCCTCCGGCTGGGGCTAAAGCACGACACTTACAATCAAGAGTGCTTGTTTTGTGAAAAATCATACAATTTTTGCTTCACCTTTACTCCGGACAGACAGGCACACACAACCCATAAACTGTCTGCTGGAAAACTCCCAAATTCTTAAGGCAATAGGCAAGTTAGTCTCAAGCAATATCAGATTAATCCATCCCAAATAAAATAGAATGAAAGCCACAGAGCTTGACTGCATTTTAAAAGGGCATTTTAGCTGCCAGATATATAATTATGTTTACATGTTTCTCTGCCCAAAATGCAAGTCGTGGTACACTGGTGAAACAGGAAACTTTCACATTCCACAGCATCCAGACATCACAGAAACAACTGTGAAAAGTTCGCACAGCAGGTCAGCTTGTCCTGCATTGCTTCAGTCAAACACTATGCATTTGTGAACCGGGAAACTCATTGTCAGTGCAGCCCTGGCAGGACTGCAGACATGACAGAAAGTGTGCCAAAACACTGCTTAGGGCTGTATGGGTGTGCAAGTGAGTTGCTGTTTAAAACCATTAACTGCCTAACATGAATGTATTCACTATTAACTGAGAATATTAGAGTTAGATAATCCCTGTTTAAGATGATTTTCGGTTGTCAGATATCCTTTATTAGAGAGACAGTACAATTCTTGGCTTGTCCCATTTCCTTGACACAGCAGTACTTAAAGATGACAGAAGTCAGTCTAAATTCCTAGTATGATGAAAATAAATTCTTCATGGTAAAAAAAATAAAATTCTTTTGCTTTCCAGGCATGACCATAGGCCCATTTAGCCTTCAGCCTTTGTTATTCTGAGTAAATTCATCAAATAGATGTTTTAAATTAGAGAGAAGCCAGAATCAGAAACCTGGATCCTCACCAACACTCTGACCTCGGGCATGTTTCAGTTATTTTCTAAACCTTTCAGATGGGCCACTTTCTATAAAAAAGACCAAATCCAAACTCTTGATCTGGACATGCTGAAACTTTGCAAAGGGATTCAGTTTCAGGTCTAAACAACATAGCTTGAGCTTGCAAAGAGTTGAAACCAAGTTTGTCATTACAAAATAGTGACTTCGGGTGACTCCATTTTGGGGTGTTGGATACGAGCTTGTTGTGGTTTAACCCTAGCCGGCAACTAAGCACCACACAGCTGCTCGCTCACTCTCCCCCTAGTGGGATGGGGGAGAGAATCGGAAGGGTAAAAGTGAGAAAACTCATGGTTTGAGATAAAGACAGTTTAATAGGTCAAGCAAAAGCCGCACACACAAGCAAAGCAAAACAAGGCATTCCTTCACTACTTCCCATCGGCAGGCAGGTGTTCAGCCATCTCCAGGAAAGCAAGGCTCCATCATGCATAACGGTTACTTGGGAAGACAAATGCCATCACTCCGAATGTCCTCCCCTTCCTTCTTCTTCCCCCAGCTTTATATGCTGAGCATGACGTCCCATGGTATGGAATATCCCTTTGGTCAGTTGGGGTCAGCTGTCCCAGCTGTGTCCCCTCCCAACTTCTTGTGCACCCCCAGCCTACTCGCTGGTGGGGTGGTGTGAGAAGCAGAAAAGGCCTTGACTCTGTGTAAGCACTGCTCAGCAATAACTAAAACATCCCTGTGTTATCAACACTGTTTCCAGCACAAATCCAAAGCATAGCCCCATACTAGCTACTGTGAAGAAAATTAACTCTATCCCAGCCAAACCAGCACAGTAGTACCATTGTAAGGCATCAGCATGCACAAACTGCATTAAGTCCACGAGGCTGACATCCAAGGAATGCATGCAAAATCACAAGAAAAATGGGCTGGGGACAGCCCCTGTTGTGCTGTGAGCTGTGTGAGGAAGAGAGCTGTCGAGAGAGGAATTCAGTTCCATCCACGTCAGCAGTGAAAAGAACAGATGAAGCACAGGGGAGGGTGGTTTGAGGCTGATTCAATATAACCTGTATTTAATGGAGCTTGTTAGTTTGGACTCTGGGACACACAAACCTGGTCACACAGCTTCCAGGCAGCCCTGAGCACAGGCAAGGCAAGACTGTTTCCACTCACCGCACACCGTACAGGCCAGAGCAATATGCTTGTCTGAAGGAAGCCAAGTCTGTGGTTTTCAAGCACTCCTAGCACTCATTCCTCTCTCAGTACCGCCACCGTGTTATTTCCATGCAGCAGCCTGAGGAGCGCTGAAGTGAATTGCAATGGTCAATCCCTTTTTCTCCTTCTCCATATACACTTTTAGCAGAGGAGTTCATTGACCCGCTCCAACATGTAACATCACATGTGGCACCATAAACAGTTGTTTTAGCATAAGTAACAAGGAGGCGTGAGGATGACACAACTAGGAGCGTGGGTAGGAACAGGTTAGGCAGGTGTAGCCATTGGGAAAAATATCTACAAAGGCTGGCTCAGAAATGGAGAGGCTGATCCACAGGTAAGTGGGGGAAAGACAGAAGGGGTGATCATGTGAAGATCAGCCTGATACAGTAGAGAGGGCAAAGACAGGAACCCACAGAACAACAGTGGAAAATCAGGGAGGTCTGAGGAGTGCCAGGAGGCCAGGAGAGGATGGAGCAATGAAACCAAGGGAGAATAGCATTTTGATGAGTGTGTCTGGTGAGTGAAGGGAAAGAAGCAGAAGCCAGATTGATGGCATGTCAAACAGTTCTGGAAGAGACAAATTTCACAGAATCACACAGAATGGTAGGGGTTGGAAGGGACCTCTGGAGATCATCTAGTCCAACCCCCTTGCCAGAGCAGGGTCACCTAGAGCAGGCTGCACAGGACTGTATCCAGGCGGGTTTTAAATATCTCCACAGAAGGAGACTCCACAACCTCCCTGGGCAGCCTGTTCCAGTGCTCTGTCACCCTCACTGTGAAGAAGTTTTTCCTCATGTTCAGGCAGAACTTCCTGTGTTCCAGTTTGTGCCTGTTCCCCCTTGTCCTGTCACTGGGCACCACTGAAAAGAGTCTGGCTCCATCCTCTTGACACCCGCCCTTGAGATATTTATAAGCATTGATGAGGTCCCCTCTCAGTCTTCTCTTCCCCAGGCTAAACAGCCCCAGCTCCCTCAGCCTTTCCCTGTAGGAGAGATGCTCCAGTCCCTTAATCATCTTTGTAGCCCTCCGCTGGACTGTCTCCAGTAGTTCCTCATCTTTCTTGAACTGGGGAGCCCAGAACTGGACGCAGTACTCCAGATGGGGCCTCACTAGGGCAGAGTAAAGAGGGAGGATAACTTCCCTCGACCTGCTGGCCACACTCTTCTTAATGCACCCCAGGACACCATTTGCCTTCTTGGCAACAAGGGCACATTGCTGGCTCATGGTGAATTTGTTGTCTACCAGGACTCCCAGGTCCTTCTCCGCAGAGCTTCTTTCCAGGAGGTCAATCCCTAACCTGTACCAGGGCATGGGGTTATTCCTCCCCAGGTGCAGGGCCCTGCACTTGCCCGTGTTGAACCTCATGAGGTTCCTCTCTGCCCAATGCTCCAGCCTGTCCAGGTCCAGGTCTCGATGAATGGCAGCACAGCCTTCCAGTGTTTCAGCCAGTCCTCCCAGTTTCATGTCATCAGCAAAGTTGCTGAGGGTACACTCTGTCCCTTCATCCAGGTCATTGATGAATAAGCTGAACAAGACTGGGCCCAGTACCGACCCCTGGGGGACACCACTAGCTACAGGCCTCCAACTAGACTCTGCGTCGCTGATCACCACCCTCTGAGCTCTGCCATTCAGCCAGTTCTCAATCTACCTCACCATCCACTCGTCTAGCCCACACTTCCTGAGCTTACCTATGAGGATATTGTGGGAGACAGGGTCAAATACCTTGCTGAAGTCCAGGTAGACAACATCCACTGCTCTGCCCTCATCCAGCCAGCCAGTCATGCCATCATAGAAGGCTATCAGATTGGTCAAGCATGATTTCCCCTTGGTGAATCCATGTTGACTACTCCTGATCACCTTATTTTCTTCTACATGCCTGGAGGTGGACTCCAGAATGAGCTGCTCCATCTCCTTTCCAGGGATGGAGGTGAGGCTGACTGGCCTGTAATTTCCCGGGTCCTCCTTCTTGCCCTTCTTGAAGACTGGAGTGACATTGGCTTTCCTCCAGTCCTCAGGCACTTCTCCTGTTCTCCATGACCTTTCAAAGATGATGGAGAGTGGCTTGGCAATGACATCTGCCAGCCTCCCTCAGCACTCATGGGTGCATCCCATCAGGGCCCATGGATTTGTGGGTATTCAGTTTGCCCAACTGATCTCTAACCCGTTCCTCCTCAACCAAAGGCAGGCCACCCTTTTTCCAGGCTTCCTCTCTTACCTCCAGGGTCTGGGATTCCTGGGGGCCAGCCTTGGCAGTAAAGACCGAAGCAAAGAAGGCATTCAGTAACTCTGCCTTCTCTGCATCCTTCGTGACCAGGGCACCCACCTCATTCAGCAGAGGGCCCACGTTTTCCCTAGTCTTCCATTTGTTATCGATGTATTTGAAGAAGCCCTTCTTATTGCCCTTGACATCCCTTGCCAGATTAAATTCCAGGTGAACCTTAGCCTCCCTTGCAGCATCCCTGCAGACCCTGACAGCATTCCTGTATTCCTCCCATGTGGCCTGTCCCTTTTTCCACATTCCATGGACTTCCTTCTTCCATTTGAGTTTAGCCAGTAGTTCCTTGCTCATCCATGCAGGTCTCCTGCCTCCCTTACCCGATTTCTTACTCCTGGGGATGCACCGCTCTTGAGCTTGGAGGAAGTGATGTTTGAATATTGACCAGCTTTCTTGGGCCCCCCTACCTTCTAGAGCCCTAACCCATGGGATTCCTCCAAGCAGGTCCTTGAAGAGGGCAAAGTTAGCTCTCCTGAAGTCCAGGGTTGTAATCCTGCTTAGCATCCTGCTTCCTCCATGCAGGATCCTGAACTCCACCATCTCGTGGTCACTGCAGCCAAGGCTGTCCCCAGCCTTCACATCCCCAACCAGACCTTCTTTGTTTGTTAGTATGAGGTCCAGCAGCACACCTCTCCTCGTCGGCTCCTCCACCACCTGCGTCAGAAAATTGTCATCAATGTTCTGCAGGAACCTCCTGGACTGTGCGTGCCTAGCTGTGTTGTCCCTCCAACAGATATCGGGGTGGTTGAAGTCCCCCATGAGAACCAGGGCCTGTGATTGTGAGGCTGCTTTCAGCTGCCTGTAGAAGGCCTCATCAACTTCCTCTTCCTGATCAGGTGGCCTGTAGTACACACCCACAACAGTGTCCCCCATGTTAGCCTGTCCCTTAATCCTTACCCATAAGCTCTCGACATGTTCTTCGTCCTCCCCTAGGCAGGGCTCGATACACTCCAGTTGCTCCCTCACATAGAGAGCAACTCCACCACCTTGCCTTGCTGGCCTGTCCTTCCTGAAAAGTACATACCCATCCATGACAGCATTCCAGTCATGCGAGCTGTCCCACCACGTCTCTGTAATTGCTATGAGATCATGGCCCTGCGAGCGCACACAGATCTCTAGTTCTTCCTGTTTATTCCCCATGCTGTGAGCATTGATGTACAGGCATTTCAGAGAGGTAGTCGAGCTCGCAGGTTTCCCTGGAGGGGTGCAAGAGGATCCACCATAGCCATACACACCCTTAGGGCAGTTGGCCTTCTGGTTCTCATCTTGGGAGGCAGCTAAGGAACATTTGTCTCTGCTCAGGTTGGCCTGGCTTACTCCCCAGTTGGATGCAATGGCATGAGCATTGCCACTTTGGACCCCTCCCCCCGAGTCCTTCAGTTTAAAGCCCGCCTCACCAAGCTGGCCAGCCTGCCACCAAAGATTCCCCTGCCCCTCTTAGACAGGTGGATCCCATCCCTCCCCAATAGGTTGTAGTCGCCAAAGAACATCCCATTGTCCTAAAAGCCAAAACCCTCACGATGGCACCAGCCACGAAGCCAGGAGTTGTTATGTATTATGCGCCTATTTCTGGCTGCCCACTTTCCTCCCACTGGTAAAATGGAGGAAAATATAACTTGGGCACCAATATTTTTCACTTGCTCCCCCAGGGCTTTAAAGTCTTCCTTGATTTTGCCCAGGTTGTGGCTTGCGGCGTCATTCGTGCCCACATGGAAGAGTAGCAGCAGATAGTAGTCCATGCTCCTGACAAGTCACGGCACCCTCTCGGCAACATCTCGGACCTCGGCTCCCGGGAGGCAGCACACCTCTCGTGCCTCCCTGTCAGGTCGGCAGATGGGCGCCTCAGTGCCGCTTAACAGAGAGTCTCCCACTACGAGCACTTGTCATTTCTTTTTTCGGTGTGTGCTGTGTGCTGCTAGAGTAGTTTCTACTTGCCCGCCTTGCTTGTGGGTGTCTGCAGCTGTTAAAGCTTCATATCTATTTCTAGTTGTGATACTGGAGGGCGAGGACTGAAGCGGAGCCCTGCTTTTGTGGGTTACTAGAGTCCAAGGTGTTTCATCCTCAGTGGTGTCTGGCGCAGGAGTGTGGCTATGGAACCACCTATCTATCTCTGTTTCGGATCCTCTGATGCTGCACAGTCTTTTAACTGTGTCTCGCAGCTCAGCCACCTGACATAACAGATCTTCGACATGTGCACACCTTGTGCAGGAACTTACCTTTGCATCAGGAGAAGGGTGAGGGCACTTGCTGCAGCCTCCCACCTGTACTGAGATTTCCTCCCCTACCAGTTCTGTCTGGCAGGATGCATCAGTCATCTCAGGGGCTTTCACCATAGGAGCACCCGTTTTAGCTCTGAGGCAGGTGCCCACCATTGTGGCAGAGGCACCGAGAGTGCTTCCCTGGGCTGTGGGACCACAAGCAGGCTGTAGGGCCCTCCCTGCGCGCCCTCCGGCACAAACTGCTGCGCAAAGTGCTGCGCCACGCCCTGACTGACGCGCCACACCCTGTTTGCCCACCCTGGTCACTGGTGCTCCTTAGGGCCATTTAAATCTCCCGTGGTTGCTCCTGGCAATGCCCAAGCCACGTCAACCTCGCTCTCAAGAGCTGCTGGCACCTGGCGGGTCTCTCTCCTCTCTGCTCTTGCTCAGGATTCTCTGGCTCCGGGAACCACCCTGTCCACCTCAATCTAGCGCACTGCTACAGAACTCGCTGTTGCCGCTGCTGTGTTCCTTGCCGACTGAGTCATTTGAGATGAAACTATGGATTCTGCTTCTGAGGCAGAAGTGATTGATTTGTGCATGACTGTTACTTTTATCCAGCCTACCAAATGAAAGGTTGTTTGCTGTCACAGCATGATTCAAGCATTTTCAAGGACCAGGTCTGGAAGACACAGTTAAATACATTGAGCAGTTGTGCCTAACTTGCACAAGTTGCACTTGAATGGATGCACTGGTAAAAAAATCCAACACTGGCTCAAAATCTTTATGGATGCTCAAGTAAAAACTGCATGCACCTCTCTTTCCTTACTCCCTGCACACACAATATTTCCACCTTCCCCTTTCTCCTCCATATCCCCTCTTTTCCTTTGACTTGAGGGCTGGATAAAGAGGCAATCACAGCCAGCCAGGAGAACAAGAGATATAGGAAATCTGACTGACCAACTGGCTACTGATTCTTGGCAAGCAAAAAGGTTAAACAAATAGATTCACAGGCCTCGTGTGCACAGGCAGACTGAAACACAGCTGAGTTACTTGCTTCCCCTAGCTCAGCATGACCTCTGAACCTCAGCCCAATTCATCAGCTCCTGACAACCGAAACACTATCTCTGAACTCTCCTGGGATTAATCCAAGCCCTGCTGCTGTGTCCAGCATAGTCACCCTGCCTGTCCCTGCTAACATCAGCCCTAACCCTTTGCAGTTCCTTGGGATGAGTCCCATCTCAACCTAATCATCTTGATCAGACTTTCCCCTTCCCTTCACAACTAGTGTCAAATCCAGTCAAGATCTAAGAGCTTGAATTTCCCAGCTCCACCGGTACCCACATTTGTTCAGTAGCCCATGCAGACCTTAATGCAGAGGTGTCTTCCCCCCAGGTCCAATCACACAGCTCCTGCCTTAGTCCTTTCTTATTTTCTCCTTCTGTTGTGGTTTAACCCCAGCCGGCAACTAAGCACCACACAGCTGCTCGCTCACTCTCCCCCTAGTGGGATGGGGGAGAGAATCGGAAGGGTAAAAGTGAGAAAACTCATAAAGACAGTTTAATAGGTCAAGCAAAAGCCGCGCGCACAAGCAAAGCAAAACAAGGAATTCCTTCACTACTTCCCATTGGCAGGCAGGTGTTCAGCCATCTCCAGGAAAGCAGGGCTCCATCACGTGTAATGGTTACTTGGGAAGACAAAACTTTATATGCTTTATATAGCTGAGCATGACGTCCTATGGTATGGAATATCCCTTTGGTCAGTTGGGGTCAGCTGTCCCAGCTGTGTCCCCTCCCAACTTCTTGTGCACCCCCAGCCTACTCGCTGGTGGGGTGGTGTGAGAAGCAGAAAAGGCCTTGACTCTGTGTAAGCACTGCTCAGCAATAACTAAAACATCCCTGTGTTATCAACACTGTTTCCAGCACAAATCCAAAGCATAGCCCCATACTAGCTACTATGAAGAAAATTAACTCTATCCCAGCCAAAACCAGCATAGAGATAAAATTAATGATCTTGATTTTTTGAATGTGGGTGCTTGAAACGTTTTGACCATTCAGTTATTTTAGAGAGATTTATACCTCAAATCACTTAACACTGTTTAAAAGTCTTTCCTCCATAGAACTGTTTAATGGTGGCCAGAACTTACTTGGCATTCATTGTTTCACAGATAATTAATGGATTTAATAACAGAATAATGTCTGATTCTATATATATATTAACTCATCCGGCACACTTTAAAGTATTTGGAAATCTAATTCAGTTTGTACAATTCTATGCTCCTGCTTTACAACTTTGCCAGTAATGCAATCTCTATCATTCACTCAGAGATGTCCACTGAGGTTTTACGCTTCAACATGTACTAAGTAAATCAGTCGGCGAGGAGCACGGCGGCGGCAGCAACGTGCTCTGTAGCCGAGCACTAGAGTGCGGTGGACGGGGGGGTTCCCGGAGCCAGGGAATCCCGAGCAGCGAGGAGAGAGCAGCGAGGAGAGAGCAGCGAGGTAAGAACAGCCAGTCCTGCCAGGCACCGGCAGCTCTCGCGAGAGCGGCTGACATGGCTTGGGCGTTGCCAGGAGCAACCGCGGGAGATTTAAACGCGCTGCAACCAACAGCAGCACTCAGTCGGTGAGGAGCACGGCGGCGGCAGCAACGTGCTCTGTAGCCGAGCACTAGAGTGCGGTGGACGGGGGGGTTCCCGGAGCCAGGGAATCCCGAGCAGCGAGGAGAGAGCAGCGAGGTAAGAACAGCCAGTCCTGCCAGGCACCGGCAGCTCTCGCGAGAGCGGCTGACATGGCTTGGGCGTTGCCAGGAGCAACCGCGGGAGATTTAAACGCGCTGCAACCAACAGCAGCACTCAGTCGGTGAGGAGCACGGCGGCGGCAGCAACGTGCTCTGTAGCCGAGCACTAGAGTGCGGTGGACGGGGGGGTTCCCGGAGCCAGGGAATCCCGAGCAGCGAGGAGAGAGCAGCGAGGAGAGAGCAGCGAGGTAAGAACAGCCAGTCCTGCCAGGCGCCGGCAGCTCTCGCGAGAGCGGCTGACGTGGCTTGGGCGTTGCCAGGAGCAACCGCGGGATATTTAAACGGCCCTCAGGGAGCAGGAGCGACCAGGAGCACGGCGAACAGAGCGGGCAGCCAGGGCGTGGCGCAGCAGCCAGGGCGTGGCGCAGCAGCCAGGGCGTGGCGCAGCAGTTAGCGCGGGAGGGCGCGCAGGGAGGGCGTAGTCCCCGGCCGCCTCAGGGGGGAGTTTAGCCGGTCGTTCTCGCCCTCTCAACAGGAGACCAGATATGGTGCCCACCCGGCGAAAAGCCACGGCCTCTGCCCCTGCCAGGAGAGATGCGGCCACCCAGACGGTGCTCCCACAAAAACATGCAGCCGTGCAGGTGTCGGGCTGCAGGGAATGCCAGAGCCTCGCCCTGGCAATGGGTGGCAGTAGTGAAAAAGTTTGCGTGAGGTGTGATCAGGTGGACGATCTGCTCAGCTTGGTGGCAGAGCTACGGGAAGAGGTGGAAAGGTTGAGGAGCATCAGGGAGTCTGAGAAAGAAATCGACTGGTGGAACCATGCTCTGGCCTCCCTGAGAAAAGAACAGCCACCTGAAACCACCCGAGATCAAAGAGGTCCTGCACCCTCCCCCTGCCAGGATAAAGGCAGTAGCTTAAGGGAAGGGGGGGAATGGAGGCAAGTCCGTGCTCGGGGCAGCAGGCGTTCCTCACTCTCGCCCACCTCACCTCTTCAGGTGCCTCTGCACAACAGATACGAGGCCCTGGATGTGGAAGGGCAATCATCAGAGAATGAGGATGATGGTCCTGAGACACCAGAGGTGTTACTCAGGCCAAAAAGGACCACCCCTCGTGTCACTACCACCTCCACGAGGAAGAAAAGAAGGGTTATAGTCATAGGTGACTCCCTTCTGAAGGGCACAGAAGGTCCCATATGTCGGACAGACCCTCCTCTGAGGGAGGTCTGCTGCCTTCCTGGTGCCAGGGTGAACGATGTCACTAGGAAACTTCCTAGCCTAGTAAGGCCCTCGGACTATTACCCACTACTACTCTTCCATGTGGGTGGCGATGAGGCGGCAACACGTAGTTCGAGGGCAATCAAAAGAGACTTTAGGGCCCTGGGACGGTCAATAACAGGATCTGGGGCACAGGTCATCTTTTCCTCCCTCCTTCCAGTTGCAGGCAGAGACATAGACAGGAACAGACGGGTCCGCTCCATTAATACGTGGCTCCGTGACTGGTGTCACCGCCACAACTTTGGGTTCTTTGACAATGGGATGGCCTACACGGCACCAGGCCTGCTGGAGTCAGACGGGGTACACCTTTCCCAAAGGGGGAAGAGGGTCTTTGCCCATGAACTAGCAGGGCTCATAGACAGGGCTTTAAACTAGAGTTGAAGGGGGAAGGGGATGTTACCATGCTTGCCTGTGACAAGCTGGGGGATCACACACCATGGTTAGAGGGATGAGATGCCAGTGAGGGCCCCCAGCCTATTGCTCCGAGACATGCTGGCTACACTGCAGCACGCTTGAAGACTCATGGAGATGCGCCTGGGGATTCTGAGGTGATAGGAACCAAGAGAGAAGCACCAGTGGAAGATCTCAAGGGAATTAAGGGATGTCCCTCCATGAAGGAGACACGGCCGACAGCCCAGCTGAAAGGCCTCTACACAAATGCCCGCAGCATGGGCAACAAACAGGAAGAGTTAGAAGCCACCGTGCTGCTGGAAGGCTATGACCTAGTAGCCATTACAGAAACTTGGTGGGACGAATCCCATGACTGGAGCGCGGCTATCGATGGCTATCGGCTGTTCAGAAGGGACAGGCGAGGAAAGAGGGGCGGAGGCATTGCCCTCTACATCAAGAAAGGGATTGAGTGCGAGGAGCTGTCTCTGAGGAATAACCATGAGCAGGTTGAAAACTTATGGGTAAGAATCAGAGACCGAGGCAACAATGGGAACCTTGTGGTTGGGGTCTACTACAGGCCGCCTGACCAAGGGGAGCCTATTGACGAAGCCTTCTTGCTCCAGCTACGGGAGGCATCGTGCTCGCAGGCTCTCGTCCTGCTGGGGGACTTCAACCACCCCGACATCTGCTGGAAAAGCAGCATGGCGAGCTGTAGGCAATCCAGGAGACTCCTGGAGTGCATGGAGGATAACTTCTTAAGCCAGGTAATAGACAGCCCCACCAGAGGGGATGTGATACTGGACCTGATGGTCACCAACGCGAGCGAGCTAATCGGTGACGTCAGGATTGGAGGCAGCCTGGGCTGCAGTGATCATGCGCTGGTGGAGTTTACAATCCTGAGGGATATGGGTCACAGGAAGAGCAAAGTCAGGACCCTGAATTTTAGGAAAGCAAACTTCCAGCTCTTCAAGGAGTTAGTCAATGGGACCCCCTGGGAAACTGCCCTCAGGGACAAGGGAGCGGAACAGAGCTGGCAGATCTTTAAGGAGGCTTTCCACAGAGTGCAAGAGCTCTCGGTCCCCAGGTGCAAGAAAACGAGCAAAGGTGGCAAGAGACCAGCATGGCTGAGTCGAGACCTGCTGGTCAAACTAAAAGGCAAAAAGGAAATGCATAAGCAGTGGAAGCAGGGACGGGTATCCTGGGAAGAGTATAGGGACGCTGCCTGCTTATGTAGGGACGGGGTCAGGAAGGCCAAGGCGCGGCTAGAGCTGAACTTGGCAAGGGACACAAAGAATAATAAGAAGGCCTTCTACAGGTATGTCAACCAGAAAAGGAAGGTGAAAGAAAGCATACCCCCCCTGAAGAGCAGGAGCGGCAAACTAGTGTCAACGGACGAGGAGAAGGCTGAGGTACTCAATGACTTTTTTTCCTCCGTCTTCACTGGCAACCTCTCCTCCCACACCTCTCGAGTGGATGGGCTGCAAGACAGGGACTGGGGGAGCCAAGTCCCTCCCACGGTAAGAGAAGATCAGGTTTGTGACCACCTGAGGAACCTGAACGTACATAAGTCTATGGGACCTGATGATATGCATCCCAGAGTCCTGAGGGAATTGGCTGATGTAGTTGCCAAGCCACTCTCCATGATATTTGAAAAGTCATGGCACTCAGGCGAAGTCCCTGGGGACTGGAAAAAAGGAAATGTAGTACCCATTTTTAAAAAGGGTAGGAAGGAGGACCCTGGGAACTACCGACCTGTCAGCCTCACCTCTGTGCCTGGGAAGATCATGGAACAGATCCTCCTAGAAGCTATGCTGAGGCACATGGAGGACAGGGAGGTGATTGGAGACAGCCAGCATGGCTTCACCAAGGGCAAGTCCTGCCTGACCAACCTAGTGGCCTTCTATGATGGAGTGACTACATCAGTGGACAAGGGAAGAGCTACGGATGTCATCTATCTGGACTTCTGTAAGGCCTTTGACACGGTCCCCCACAACATCCTTCTCTCGAAACTGGAGAGATATGGATTTGATGGGTGGACTGCTCGGTGGATGAGGAATTGGTTGAATGGTCGCATCCAGAGGGTAGTGGTCAATGGCTCAATGTCCAGATGGAGACCGGTGACAAGTGGTGTCCCTCAGGGTTCTGTATTGGGGCCGGTCCTTTTTAACACCTTCATCAATGACATAGACAGTGGCATTGAGTGTACCCTCAGCAAGTTCGCGGACGACACCAAGCTGAGTGGTGCGGTGGATACGCTTGAGGGTCGGGATGCCATCCAGAGGTGTAGGTGACCCGTTTTACGACAGGTTAGAGCTGAATTGAAACAGCAGTGCTGCAAAGGTCAATGAAGGGACACAGTAAGGTAAACAAGAGTAACCAGAAGCAGTCAGAACCAGAAAGAAGTTTGTTGTTACACTAAAGAATTTCTTTGTTATGTTTAAGTGCACAAATTTAGAAATGTTTAAACAGGTGTTAGAGCGCGTGTAGTAGATAAGGAAGCTTTATAAACCCCTGTAAGTGTGCATTAAAGGGTCTCCGCTTTCCACCTATGCCAGAGTCCGTGCCTTCATTCCCTCAAATGGTGACCCCGACGTGATGGGGTAAATCAACGCTGCACGAGCGTCCGAAAAAGCAACGCTGCATAAGCGTCCCTTAAAGCAACGCTGCATAAGCGTCCAGTAAAGCAACGCGGAGCGTCCGGAGGGAACCCAGCCGAACGAATCAAGCTAGCAGCTGGACTGCGGCTTCCACCCCGGGACATCGCCTGAAAAACAGGTGAGCGGCTGGGCATTTATAATGGGAGCTAATATTTCTGCGGAAGAAGAAGCTCTAGTTAAGTTATTAACGCACCTTTTGACAAAAAGGGGAGTAAAGTATGACTCTTATAAAATCAAACTGTTGCTGAAGTTTTTGCAAAAGCAAGGAGTCCCCTCTACTGTCTCTGCTGTGTTTGATGTAAAGACGTGGGAGCAGGCTGGAGAAACGATATGGGAAGCAGTTTCTAGAGGGAGTACAACTGCCGCTGAAGTTATGACTACATGGCGTTTAGAAACTGAAACTTTAAGATCATGGCAGGCGGAAAAGAAGGTTCAAAGTGCTGCTGCTCAAGCAGTACTCACAGCTGATTCGCGCTCAGAGCCAGCAAAAGCATTAAAGGAGGGAAATCCAATAGGATTAGCCCTCCCCACGCGGCGCGGACCGGAGCAGCCTCCCCTCCCCTGGCTGCCATGGCTCTCTAAGGCCGGTATCGGGAGCGGAGAGCGGAGCTCAGCGAGCCCGCAGCAGGGAGCAGCCCCCCCACGGCCGGCCGCAGTCACCATCACACCGCGGGAGGCGGAGCGAACAGCCAGTCACCACCACCGTCCGCACCGAACAGCCGCCGCCGCCCGCCGCCGAAGGAGGAAAAAAAAAAAAAAAAAAAAGCATACATGCAGTTTACTGATAGATTACGCGATGCTTTAAATAAGCAGCTTGATAACCGTGAAGCAAAAGAAGCCTTAATGTTAAAATTAGCTGTGGAAAATGCGAATACGGACTGTAAAAAAAAAATACTCCAGGCGATGCCAGCGAATACTACACTAGTGCAAATGATTGAAGCATGTAACCGTGTTGGGTCGGTGGAACATCACACCGCCGCGTTAGCTGGAGCTTTTGCAGCAGCTCTGCAAGTCGGAGACAAACGTTGTTTTTGCTGCCATGCTACGGGACACATTGCTATTGAATGTCCCTACAAGGAAACAGGGGGAGGCGCAGTGACGCTGCCCGCCCACCCCCCCCTCGACCTGTCCCCGCTGAAGGGATGGCACTGCGCGTGCGCAACTGCGAGGAGTTAAAGGGAGCGAACTCATTTTAATAACGACCGCCTTTGCGAACTCATTTTAATAACGACCGCCTTTGCGAACTCATTTTAATAACGACCGCCTTTGCGAACTCATTTTAATAAAGACTGCCTTTTCGGGGAAAGGTGATGAATATGTATAAACGTATGATGAATATGTAACATTTTGCTGACTAACTGGAGTGATAATTGTGTGTCTTGCTTGTAAATGCCCAGGTATTTTATGGTACTTTACTTTATGGTACTTTACGGTATTTTGTGGTGTTTTATGCTAAAAGCATTTGTTTTGTGGGTGTGTGTATTTTATGTTAAAAGCATTTGTGGATATTTTGTGTTAAAAACATTTGTGTGTGTTGTGGGTGTGTGTGTTTGAGACGCGGCGCCGCTGTGAAGCGAGTGAGTCCTGATTTGTGGTTCTGTAACTCTGTGTGGGTCCCGTTGAAGAAGAAAAAAAAAAAAAAAAAAAAAAGGAAAAAAAAAAAAGAGGTATTGGATTATCCCAGAGATTTGGGACGTTTGGGAATGAAAACGAAGCACAATAGCTAATAAGAAACAATCTAGAAAATAAGTATAAGGAGTCAGAAGAGATGGGTAACACTCAGAATAAGGGTATTTTAAAGAAAAGCCCCCTTGGTCGTATATTGACACATTGGAGGGATATTGTTGGAACCGGGGGTACAGAGAATAAGAAGACTCTCATTAAATATTGTAATCAACGGTGGCTGATTTATAAGCTGGAAGATGGAACTAAGTGGCCACTTAATGGGTTAGTTCCACTTCATGGGTCAATTGATTATAACACTATCTTGCAATTAATGTTGTTTTAAGGAGAGAAGGAAAATGGGATGAAGTGTCATATGCAGATATGTTTTTCACCCTCCGAAATCACCCGGAGTGGCAAAGGGACTGTGGAATGGTGCTCCCACAGGACCCTATGGTACTCGCCCTCGAGCGGGAAAATAACAAAGAACTTAAAGGTAAACTGAAGCGGTGTTGCTCGGCATGTAGTATCGGACAAAGGTGTACTAAAATAGATAAATTCACCGGGCATCAGAACAAGATCTAACTGATTTGCTTAAGCCTCCCCCTCGATCACAGAAACAGAATGTATGACTGAGATGGAAAAACATTAATTTTTAAAAAACTGCAGGGGCTTTGGCTAAGGACCATATCCTTTGATAACCTGGGGGCGAGGATATGCTTGTGTTTCCACAGGACGAGGACCACGATGGGTACCAGCCCGTGGTGTGCGGCCTTGGTTGGGATCATCATCCTCTACTGTTGCGGTTTCAGTGCCTCATGGATCTCCATCCAACCCAGAGCAAACATCTGGGTCACACTTGCCAACATGACGGGACAGAACCATATGTGCCTCTCGATGGCCAGCGCAGCCAACCCATTTACGACATGTTTAGTTGGAATTTCCGCTTTCAGACAAGGAAGTTGTGACTGTTGTTAATAATACTTCAGTAGGGCATCATATTATGTCTAAATGGAAAGTTAATCTGACGGGAAATGCTAGTAAGGAAGCGGTAACCAACTGGGATGGCTGGGCCAACTATTTGCCGATCGTTCCATTGGAGCCGCAAGAATTAGATATTTTGGGAAGTGTGAGTGCCTATGCCTGTCTAAGCTTTAATTATACTGGACGTGATAACACCGTAATTGATGTAACAGCAAGTTTATCCGTCTATAAGAACGCATCTGTGTGGTGTAATTATACCACCTCTAAAATATCTAAGTCTTCAAACAAACCTTTAGCCTTGCTGGCCGGTGTGTTTCTCATTTGTGGGGACCGGGCTTGGCAAGGCGTTCCTTCTCATGTTGCAGAAGGCCCTTGTACTCTGGGCCGCATAATGTTATTAACACCAAAAACATCCATGGTTTTAAATATTAACAGACTTCATGGGCGATCAAAACGATCAGTGAATCATTATCGAGAAGATTGTAAGGACAATGTGGATTTTTGGGAGGCCGATAAGACTATCGTAGCCTCAATCTTAGCGCCTGGTGTCACTGCCGCAAAAGCCCTTGCGACACTTAATAAATTAGGATGTTGGCTTGCTAAGCAAAACAATGCCACATCAAAAGCTTTAAGTGCTTTGCTGGTAGATACAGATTCTATTAGGCACGCCACTTTGCAAAATAGAGCAGCTATAGATTTTTTGTTATTAGCACAAGGACATGGGTGTGAAGAGTTTGAAGGCATGTGTTGTATGAATTTAAGCGATAACTCTCACACAGTATTTCAACAGATAAAGAAATTGAAAGAGCTATCTGAGCAATTAACCACAAGCTCAGTAGGATTAGAATCTTGGCTGAAAGGGTTAGGATTAACAGGATGGTTAGTAGAATTAGCGAAAGGAGGACTTGTTTTGCTCATTGTATTAGTCGCAATTATTATTGTAGTGCCTTGTCTGTTGCAGTGTTTGCTAAAAATGATTGAACGTTTAATGCACTCTATTTGGCTTCTAAAAACAAAGAAAGGGGGAATTGTAGGTGACCCGTTTTATGACAGGTTAGAGCTGAATTGAAACAGTAGTGCTGCAAAGGTCAATGAAGGGACACAGTAAGGTAAACAAGAGTAACCAGAAGCAGTCAGAACCAGAAAGAAGTTTGTTGTTACACTAAAGAATTTCTTTGTTATGTTTAAGTGCACAAATTTAGAAATGTTTAAACAGGTGTTAGAGCGCGTGTAGTAGATAAGGAAGCTTTATAAACCCCTGTAAGTGTGCATTAAAGGGTCTCCGCTTTCCACCTATGCCAGAGTCCGTGCCTTCATTCCCTCACAGAGGGACCTGGACAGGCTTGAGAGGTGGGCCCGGGCGAACCTTATGAGGTTCAACAAGGACAAATGCAGAGTCCTGCACCTGGGTCAGGGCAACCCCCGGTATCAGTACAGGCTGGGGGATGCAGGGATGGAGAGCAGCCCTGCCGAGAAGGACTTGGGGGTGCTGGTGGATGAAAGGCTGAACATGAGCCAGCAATGTGCACTGGCAGCCCAGAAAGCCAACCGTATCCTGGGCTGCATCAAAAGAAGCGTGGCCAGCAGGTCGAGGGAGGTGATTCTGCCCCTCTACTCTGCCCTGGTGAGGCCCCACCTGGAGTACTGCGTCCAGCTCTGGGCCCCTCAACATAAGAAGGACGTGGACCTGCTGGAGCGGGTCCAGAGGAGGGCCACAAGGATGATCAGAGGAATGGAGCACCTCTCCTACGAAGACAGGCTGAGGGAGTTGGGCCTGTTCAGCCTGGAGAAGAGAAGGCTCCGGGGAGACCTTATTGCAGCCTTTCAGTACTTGAAGGGGGCCTATAGGAAAAATGGGGAGAACCTCTTTAGCAGGGCCTGTTGTGACAGGACAAGGGGTAATGGTTTTAAACTAAAGGAGGGGAGATATAGGTTGGAAATCAGAAAGAAGTTTTTTACAATGAGGGTGGTGAAGCACTGGAACAGGTTGCCCAGAGAGGTAGTAGAAGCCCCATCCCTGGAAGCATTCAAGGTCAAGCTGGACGGGGCTCTGAGCAACCTGATCTAGTTGAGGTTGTCCCTGCTCATGGCAGGGGGGTTGGACTAGATGGCCTTTAAAGGTCCCTTCCAACCCAAACGATTCTATGATTCTATGATATTCCATACCATAGGACATCATGCTCAGCTATATAAAGCATATAAAGTTTTGTCTTCCCAAGTAACCATTACACGTGATGGAGCCCTGCTTTCCTGGAGATGGCTGAACACCTGCCTGCCAATGGGAAGTAGTGAAGGAATTCCTTGTTTTGCTTTGCTTGTGCGCGCGGCTTTTGCTTGACCTATTAAACTGTCTTTATGAGTTTTCTCACTTTTACCCTTCCGATTCTCTCCCCCATCCCACTAGGGGGAGAGTGAGCGAGCAGCTGTGTGGTGCTTAGTTGCCGGCTGGGGTTAAACCACAACAGAAGGAGAAAATAAGAAAGGACTAAGGCAGGAGCTGTGTGATTGGACCTGGGGGGGAAGACACCTCTGCATTAAGGTCTGCATGGGCTACTGAACAAATGTGGGTACCGGTGGAGCTGGGAAATTCAAGCTCTTAGATCTTGACTGGATTTGACACTAGTTGTGAAGGGAAGGGGAAAGTCTGATCAAGATGATTAGGTTGAGATGGGACTCATCCCAAGGAACTGCAAAGGGTTAGGGCTGATGTTAGCAGGGACAGGCAGGGTGACTATGCTGGACACAGCAGCAGGGCTTGGATTAATCCCAGGAGAGTTCAGAGATAGTGTTTCGGTTGTCAGGAGCTGATGAATTGGGCTGAGGTTCAGAGGTCATGCTGAGCTAGGGGAAGCAAGTAACTCAGCTGTGTTTCAGTCTGCCTGTGCACACGAGGCCTGTGAATCTATTTGTTTAACCTTTTTGCTTGCCAAGAATCAGTAGCCAGTTGGTCAGTCAGATTTCCTATATCTCTTGTTCTCCTGGCTGGCTGTGATTGCCTCTTTATCCAGCCCTCAAGTCAAAGGAAAAGAGGGGATATGGAGGAGAAAGGGGAAGGTGGAAATATTGTGTGTGCAGGGAGTAAGGAAAGAGAGGTGCATGCAGTTTTTACTTGAGCATCCATAAAGATTTTGAGCCAGTGTTGGATTTTTTTACCAGTGCATCCATTCAAGTGCAACTTGTGCAAGTTAGGCACAACTGCTCAATGTATTTAACTGTGTCTTCCAGACCTGGTCCTTGAAAATGCTTGAATCATGCTGTGACAGCAAACAACCTTTCATTTGGTAGGCTGGATAAAAGTAACAGTCATGCACAAATCAATCACTTCTGCCTCAGAAGCAGAATCCATAGTTTCATCTCAAATGACTCAGTCGGCAAGGAACACAGCAGCGGCAACAGCGAGTTCTGTAGCAGTGCGCTAGATTGAGGTGGACAGGGTGGTTCCCGGAGCCAGAGAATCCTGAGCAAGAGCAGAGAGGAGAGAGACCCGCCAGGTGCCAGCAGCTCTTGAGAGCGAGGTTGACGTGGCTTGGGCATTGCCAGGAGCAACCACGGGAGATTTAAATGGCCCTAAGGAGCACCAGTGACCAGGGTGGGCAAACAGGGTGTGGCGCGTCAGTCAGGGCGTGGCGCAGCACTTTGCGCAGCAGTTTGTGCCGGAGGGCGCGCAGGGAGGGCCCTACAGCCTGCTTGTGGTCCCACAGCCCAGGGAAGCACTCTCGGTGCCTCTGCCACAATGGTGGGCACCTGCCTCAGAGCTAAAACGGGTGCTCCTATGGTGAAAGCCCCTGAGATGACTGATGCATCCTGCCAGACAGAACTGGTAGGGGAGGAAATCTCAGTACAGGTGGGAGGCTGCAGCAAGTGCCCTCACCCTTCTCCTGATGCAAAGGTAAGTTCCTGCACAAGGTGTGCACATGTCGAAGATCTGTTATGTCAGGTGGCTGAGCTGCGAGACACAGTTAAAAGACTGTGCAGCATCAGAGGATCCGAAACAGAGATAGATAGGTGGTTCCATAGCCACACTCCTGCGCCAGACACCACTGAGGATGAAACACCTTGGACCCTAGTAACCCACAAAAGCAGGACTCCGCTTCAGTCCTCGCCCTCCAGTATCACAACTAGAAATAGATATGAAGCTTTAACAGCTGCAGACACCCACAAGCAAGGCGGGCAAGTAGAAACTACTCTAGCAGCACACAGCACACACCGAAAAAAGAAATGACAAGTGCTCGTAGTGGGAGACTCTCTGTTAAGCGGCACTGAGGCGCCCATCTGCCGACCTGACAGGGACGCATGAGAGGTGTGTTGCCTCCCGGGAGCCAAGGTCCAAGATGTTGCCGAGAGGGTGCCGTGACTTGTCAGGAGCATGGACTACTATCTGCTGCTACTCTTTCATGTGGGCACGAATGACGCCGCAAGCTGGAACCTGGGCAAAATCAAGGAAGACTTTAAAGCCCTGGGGGAGCAAGTGAAAAATATTGGTGCCCAAGTTATATTTTCCTCCATTTTACCAGTGGGAGGAAAGTGGGTGGCCAGAAATAGGCACATAATACATAACAACTCCTGGCTTCGTGGCTGGTGCCATCGTGAGGGTTTTGGCTTTTAGGACAATGGGATGTTCTTTGGCGACTACAACCTATTGGGGAGGGATGGGATCCACCTGTCTAAGAGGGGCAGGGGAATCTTTGGTGGCAGGCTGGCCAGCTTGGTGAGGCGGGCTTTAAACTGAAGGACTCGGGGGGAGGGGTCCAAGTGGCAATGCTCATGCCATTGCATCCAACTGGGGAGTAAGCCAGGCCAACCTGAGCAGAGACAAATGTTCCTTAGCTGCCTCCCAAGATGAGAACCAGAAGGCCAACTGCCCTAAGGGTGTGTATGGCTATGGTGGATCCTCTTGCACCCCTCCAGGGAAACCTGCGAGCTCGACTACCTCTCTGAAATGCCTGTACATCAATGCTCACAGCATGGGGAATAAACAGGAAGAACTAGAGATCTGTGTGCGCTCGCAGGGCCATGATCTCATAGCAATTACAGAGACGTGGTGGGACAGCTCGCATGACTGGAATGCTGTCATGGATGGGTATGTACTTTTCAGGAAGGACAGGCCAGCAAGGCAAGGTGGTGGAGTTGCTCTCTATGTGAGGGAGCAACTGGAGTGTATCGAGCCCTGCCTAGGGGAGGACGAAGAACATGTCGAGAGCTTATGGGTAAGGATTAAGGGACAGGCTAACATGGGGGACACTGTTGTGGGTGTGTACTACAGGCCACCTGATCAGGAAGAGGAAGTTGATGAGGCCTTCTACAGGCAGCTGAAAGCAGCCTCACAATCACAGGCCCTGGTTCTCATGGGGGACTTCAACCACCCCGATATCTGTTGGAGGGACAACACAGCTAGGCACGCACAGTCCAGGAGGTTCCTGCAGAACATTGATGACAATTTTCTGACGCAGGTGGTGGAGGAGCCGACGAGGAGAGGTGTGCTGCTGGACCTCATACTAACAAACAAAGAAGGTCTGGTTGGGGATGTGAAGGCTGGGGACAGCCTTGGCTGCAGTGACCACGAGATGGTGGAGTTCAGGATCCTGCATGGAGGAAGCAGGATGCTAAGCAGGATTACAACCCTGGACTTCAGGAGAGCTAACTTTGCCCTCTTCAAGGACCTGCTTGGAGGAATCCCATGGGTTAGGGCTCTAGAAGGTAGGGGGGCCCAAGAAAGCTGGTCAATATTCAAACATCACTTCCTCCAAGCTCAAGAGCGGTGCATCCCCAGGAGTAAGAAATCGGGTAAGGGAGGCAGGAGACCTGCATGGATGAGCAAGGAACTACTGGCTAAACTCAAATGGAAGAAGGAAGTCCATGGAATGTGGAAAAAGGGACAGGCCACATGGGAGGAATACAGGAATGCTGTCAGGGTCTGCAGGGATGCTGCAAGGGAGGCTAAGGTTCACCTGGAATTTAATCTGGCAAGGGATGTCAAGGGCAATAAGAAGGGCTTCTTCAAATACATCGATAACAAATGGAAGACTAGGGAAAACGTGGGCCCTCTGCTGAATGAGGTGGGTGCCCTGGTCACGAAGGATGCAGAGAAGGCAGAGTTACTGAATGCCTTCTTTGCTTCGGTCTTTACTGCCAAGGCTGGCCCCCAGGAATCCAGACCCTGGAGGTAAGAGAGGAAGCCTGGAAAAAGGGTGGCCTGCCTTTGGTTGAGGAGGAACGGGTTAGAGATCAGTTGGGCAAACTGAATACCCACAAATCCATGGGCCCTGATGGGATGCACCCATGAGTGCTGAGGGAGGCTGGCAGATGTCATTGCCAAGCCACTCTCCATCATCTTTGAAAGGTCATGGAGAACAGGAGAAGTGCCTGAGGACTGGAGGAAAGCCAATGTCACTCCAGTCTTCAAGAAGGGCAAGAAGGAGGACCCGGGAAATTACAGGCCAGTCAGCCTCACCTCCATCCCTGGAAAGGAGATGGAGCAGCTCATTCTGGAGTCCACCTCCAGGCATGTAGAAGAAAATAAGGTGATCAGGAGTAGTCAACATGGATTCACCAAGGGGAAATCATGCTTGACCAATCTGATAGCCTTCTATGATGGCATGACTGGCTGGCTGGATGAGGGCAGAGCAGTGGATGTTGTCTACCTGGACTTCAGCAAGGTATTTGACCCTGTCTCCCACAATATCCTCATAGGTAAGCTCAGGAAGTGTGGGCTAGACGAGTGGATGGTGAGGTAGATTGAGAACTGGCTGAATGGCAGAGCTCAGAGGGTGGTGATCAGCGACGCAGAGTCTAGTTGGAGGCCTGTAGCTAGTGGTGTCCCCCAGGGGTCGGTACTGGGCCCAGTCTTGTTCAGCTTATTCATCAATGACCTGGATGAAGGGACAGAGTGTACCCTCAGCAACTTTGCTGATGACATGAAACTGGGAGGACTGGCTGAAACACTGGAAGGCTGTGCTGCCATTCATCGAGACCTGGACCTGGACAGGCTGGAGCATTGGGCAGAGAGGAACCTCATGAGGTTCAACACGGGCAAGTGCAGGGCCCTGCACCTGGGGAGGAATAACCCCATGCCCTGGTACAGGTTAGGGATTGACCTCCTGGAAAGAAGCTCTGCGGAGAAGGACCTGGGAGTCCTGGTAGACAACAAATTCACCATGAGCCAGCAATGTGCCCTTGTTGCCAAGAAGGCAAATGGTGTCCTGGGGTGCATTAAGAAGAGTGTGGCCAGCAGGTCGAGGGAAGTTATCCTCCCTCTTTACTCTGCCCTAGTGAGGCCCCATCTGGAGTACTGCGTCCAGTTCTGGGCTCCCCAGTTCAAGAAAGATGAGGAACTACTGGAGACAGTCCAGCGGAGGGCTACAAAGATGATTAAGGGACTGGAGCATCTCTCCTACAGGGAAAGGCTGAGGGAGCTGGGGCTGTTTAGCCTGGGGAAGAGAAGACTGAGAGGGGACCTCATCAATGCTTATAAATATCTCAAGGGCGGGTGTCAAGAGGATGGAGCCAGACTCTTTTCAGTGGTGCCCAGTGACAGGACAAGGGGGAACAGGCACAAACTGGAACACAGGAAGTTCTGCCTGAACATGAGGAAAAACTTCTTCACAGTGAGGGTGACAGAGCACTGGAACAGGCTGCCCAGGGAGGTTGTGGAGTCTCCTTCTGTGGAGATATTTAAAACCCGCCTGGATACAGTCCTGTGCAGCCTGCTCTAGGTGACCCTGCTCTGGCAAGGGGGTTGGACTAGATGATCTCCAGAGGTCCCTTCCAACCCCTACCATTCTGTGTGATTCTGTGAAATTTGTCTCTTCCAGAACTGTTTGACATGCCATCAATCTGGCTTCTGCTTCTTTCCCTTCACTCACCAGACACACTCATCAAAATGCTATTCTCCCTTGGTTTCATTGCTCCATCCTCTCCTGGCCTCCTGGCACTCCTCAGACCTCCCTGATTTTCCACTGTTGTTCTGTGGGTTCCTGTCTTTGCCCTCTCTACTGTATCAGGCTGATCTTCACATGATCACCCCTTCTGTCTTTCCCCCACTTACCTGTGGATCAGCCTCTCCATTTCTGAGCCAGCCTTTGTAGATATTTTTCCCAATGGCTACACCTGCCTAACCTGTTCCTACCCACGCTCCTAGTTGTGTCATCCTCACGCCTCCTTGTTACTTATGCTAAAACAACTGTTTATGGTGCCACATGTGATGTTACATGTTGGAGCGGGTCAATGAACTCCTCTGCTAAAAGTGTATATGGAGAAGGAGAAAAAGGGATTGACCATTGCAATTCACTTCAGCGCTCCTCAGGCTGCTGCATGGAAATAACACGGTGGCGGTACTGAGAGAGGAATGAGTGCTAGGAGTGCTTGAAAACCACAGACTTGGCTTCCTTCAGACAAGCATATTGCTCTGGCCTGTACGGTGTGCGGTGAGTGGAAACAGTCTTGCCTTGCCTGTGCTCAGGGCTGCCTGGAAGCTGTGTGACCAGGTTTGTGTGTCCCAGAGTCCAAACTAACAAGCTCCATTAAATACAGGTTATATTGAATCAGCCTCAAACCACCCTCCCCTGTGCTTCATCTGTTCTTTTCACTGCTGACGTGGATGGAACTGAATTCCTCTCTCGACAGCTCTCTTCCTCACACAGCTCACAGCACAACAGGGGCTGTCCCCAGCCCATTTTTCTTGTGATTTTGCATGCATTCCTTGGATGTCAGCCTCGTGGACTTAATGCAGTTTGTGCATGCTGATGCCTTACAATGGTACTACTGTGCTGGTTTTGGCTGGGATAGAGTTAATTTTCTTCACAGTAGCTAGTATGGGGCTATGCTTTGGATTTGTGCTGGAAACAGTGTTGATAACACAGGGATGTTTTAGTTATTGCTGAGCAGTGCTTACACAGAGTCAAGGCCTTTTCTGCTTCTCACACCACCCCACCAGCGAGTAGGCTGGGGGTGCACAAGAAGTTGGGAGGGGACACAGCTGGGACAGCTGACCCCAACTGACCAAAGGGATATTCCATACCATGGGACGTCATGCTCAGCATATAAAGCTGGGGGAAGAAGGAGGAAGGGGGGGGACATTTGGAGTGATGGCATTTGTCTTCCCAAGTAACCGTTACGCATGATGGAGCCTTGCTTTCCTGGAGATGGCTGAACACCTGCCTGCCGATGGGAAGTAGTGAAGGAATGCCTTGTTTTGCTTTGCTTGTGTGTGCGGCTTTTGCTTGACCTATTAAACTGTCTTTATCTCAACCCATGAGTTTTCTCACTTTTACCCTTCCGATTCTCTCCCCCATCCCACTAGGGGGAGAGTGAGCGAGCAGCTGTGTGGTGCTTAGTTGCCGGCTAGGGTTAAACCACAACAAGCTCGTATCCAACACCCCAAAATGGAGTCACCCGAAGTCACTATTTTGTAATGACAAACTTGGTTTCAACTCTTTGCAAGCTCAAGCTATGTTGTTTAGACCTGAAACTGAATCCCTTTGCAAAGTTTCAGCATGTCCAGATCAAGAGTTTGGATTTGGTCTTTTTTATAGAAAGTGGCCCATCTGAAAGGTTTAGAAAATAACTGAAACATGCCCGAGGTCAGAGTGTTGGTGAGGATCCAGGTTTCTGATTCTGGCTTCTCTCTAATTTAAAACATCTATTTGATGAATTTACTCAGAATAACAAAGGCTGAAGGCTAAATGGGCCTATGGTCATGCCTGGAAAGCAAAAGAATTTTATTTTTTTTACCATGAAGAATTTATTTTCATCATACTAGGAATTTAGACTGACTTCTGTCATCTTTAAGTACTGCTGTGTCAAGGAAATGGGACAAGCCAAGAATTGTACTGTCTCTCTAATAAAGGATATCTGACAACCGAAAATCATCTTAAACAGGGATTATCTAACTCTAATATTCTCAGTTAATAGTGAATACATTCATGTTAGGCAGTTAATGGTTTTAAACAGCAACTCACTTGCACACCCATACAGCCCTAAGCAGTGTTTTGGCACACTTTCTGTCATGTCTGCAGTCCTGCCAGGGCTGCACTGACAATGAGTTTCCCGGTTCACAAATGCATAGTGTTTGACTGAAGCAATGCAGGACAAGCTGACCTGCTGTGCGAACTTTTCACAGTTGTTTCTGTGATGTCTGGATGCTGTGGAATGTGAAAGTTTCCTGTTTCACCAGTGTACCACGACTTGCATTTTGGGCAGAGAAACATGTAAACATAATTATATATCTGGCAGCTAAAATGCCCTTTTAAAATGCAGTCAAGCTCTGTGGCTTTCATTCTATTTTATTTGGGATGGATTAATCTGATATTGCTTGAGACTAACTTGCCTATTGCCTTAAGAATTTGGGAGTTTTCCAGCAGACAGTTTATGGGTTGTGTGTGCCTGTCTGTCCGGAGTAAAGGTGAAGCAAAAATTGTATGATTTTTCACAAAACAAGCACTCTTGATTGTAAGTGTCGTGCTTTAGCCCCAGCCGGAGGCTGAGCCACGCAGTCGCTCGCTCACCCCCCGCCACTCCCGGTGGGACGGGGAGAGAATCGGGACAAAGAAAGGCAAAACTCGTGGGTTAACAACAACAGTTTAACCGGACAACAAAGGGAAAGAAAACAAACAAACAAGAAACCCCAACAATAACAACAACAGAGTGTACTTAGCGTGCTTCCCGTACAGGTCGCTCCCCACCCAGAGCCCGATGCCCAGCCCGCTCCCGAGCAGCGCAGCGATCCCCCTTCTCCCGTCGACCCCCTCTATATAGTGAGCGATGGTCATATAGTATAGAATAGACCCCGGACAGCTTCTGGCAAAAATTAACCCTATCCCAGCTGCAACCAGGACATTATCCACCCCTTATTCTAGACCATATATGTCATGCTCAGATAGTACACTTCCCAATTAATCACCACCACTTTTCCTGTTATATATGTATATATACATACAGACATCATTCCCTTAGTCTATGGACCATCCCTTTGAAGTGTCTATTGAGTTCATTTAGTCCATGACTTCAGGCTCCATCTGTCATAATAGTCGCTTGGGGCAGGAGAAATTATGTGGAGTTTGCTCAGTCGGCAAAACAGGGCTGGGTCTCGGTGCGGTGCGGCAGGTGACGCTGGACGCAGTGGGAGGATGGTGTGTAGTGTTGGATTGTTGCATCTGGAGCTCGCAGTTGTGGTATCTGGCTCGGCTGGTGTATCATGTCCATGGTCTGTGGGTTGAAGATGTCGATCTCTTGAGGAAGTTGATGGGCGCCAGTTACTAAAGCCAGTTCTGCTTCCCTCACCACTGCACTTTGCTCAGTTTTATCAATAGTTCATTCTTTATTAATTTGGGTAATTCTTGCTATCATATCACTGAATTGCCATATAGCAACTGTGATAGAGATGACATACAGTGACAGGGTTATATAGCAATTAACAACATACAATGAATTATCATTGACTATTCCCACCCATTGCTTTCAGTGTAGTTTTTAGCAGTCCATTGTACCGTTCAATTTTCCCAGAGGCTGGTGCATGATAGGGGATGTCATACACCCACTCAGTGCCATGCTCTTTGGCCCAGGGGTCTATGAGGTTGTTTCAGAAATGAGTCCCGTTGTCTGACTCAATCCTTTCTGGGGTGCCATGTCGCCAGAAGACTTGCTTTTCAAGGCCCAGGATAGTGTTCCGGGCAGTAGCATGGGGCACGGGATATGTTTCCAGCCATCCGGTGGTTGCTTACACCATTGTAAGCACATGGTGCTTGCCTTGGTGGGTCTGTGGGAGTGTGATATAATCAATCTGCCAGGCCTCCCCATGTTTATATTTCAGCCATCGTCCTCCGTACCAGAGAGGCTTTGACCGCTTGGCTTGCTTGATTGCAGCACATGTTTCACGCTCATGGATAACCTGTGCAATAGTGTCTATGGTCAAGTCCACCCCTCGATCACGAGCCCATCTATATGTCACATCTCTTCCCTGATGGCCTGAGGTGTCATGGGCCCACTGAGCTAGGAATAATTCACCCTTAGGTTGCCAGTCCAGATCCACCTGCGCCACTTCAATCCTAGCAGCCTGATCCACCTGCTGGTTGTTTTGATGTTCCTCAGTGGCCCGACTCTTAGGTACGTGGGCATCTACGTGGCGTACTTTTATAACCATCTTCTCTAGGCGGGCAGCAATATCTTGCCACACTGTGGCAGCCCAGATGGGTTTGCCTCTGCGCTGCCAGTTGCTCTGCTTCCATTGCTGTAACCACCCCCACAGGGCATTTGCCACCATCCATGAGTCGGTATAGAGGTAGAGCATTGGCCACTTCTCTCGCTCAGCAATATCTAAAGCCAGCTGGATGGCTTTCACCTCTGCAAACTGACTCGATTCACCTTGTCCTTCGTTGGCTTCTGTGACTCTTCGTGTAGGACTCCATACAGCAGCTTTCCACCTTCGATGCTTTCCCACAATACGACAGGACCCATCAGTGAACAGGGCATATTCCTTCTCATTTTCTGGTAGTTCATTATACAGTGGGGCCTCTTCAGCACGTGTCACCTCTTCCTCTGTCGACATTCCAAAATCTTTGCCTTCTGGCCAGTCCGTGATCACTTCCAAGATTCCTGGGCGACTGGGGTTTCCGATTCGAGCTCGTTGTGTGATCAGTGCGACCCACTTACTCCACATGGCATTGGTGGCATGATGTGTAGAGGGGACTCTCCCTTTGAACATCCAGCCCAGCACCGGCAGTCGGGGTGCCAGGAGGAGCTGGGCTTCAGTGCCGATCACTTCCGAAGCAGCTCAAACCCCTTCATATGCTGCCAAGACCTCTTTTTCATTTGTAGTATAGCGGGCCTCAGATCCTCTGTATCCCTGGCTCCAAAACCCCAGGGGTCGACCTCGAGTCTCCCCTGGTGCTTTCTGCCAGAGGCTCCAGGTAGGGCCATTCTCCCCGGCTGCGGTGTAGAGCACATTTTTTACATCTTGCCCTGCCCGGACTGGCCCAAGGGCTACTGCATGAACTATCTTCTGTTTAATTTGTTCGAAGGCTTGTCGTTGCTCAGGGGCCCATTTGAAATCATTCCTCTTTTGGGTCACTTGATACAGAGGGCATACAATGAAACTGTAATTTGGAATATGCATTCTCCAGAAACCCACAAGACCTAAGAAAGCTTGGGTTTCTTTTTTGTTAACTGGTGGAGACATGGCTGCTATTTATTGATCACATCTGTTGGGATCTGACAACGTTGGGATCTGTTGGGATCTCACGAGGGGATCAAGTGCACCCTCAGTAAGTTTGCAGATGATACCAAATTGGGAGGGAGTGTTGATCTGCTGGAGGGCAGGCAGGCACTACACCGGGACCTGGACAGGCTGGATCAATGGGCCGAGGCCAATTGTATGAGGTTCAACAAGGCCAAGTGCCGGGTCCTGCACTTGGGACACAGCAACCCCAGGCAACGCTACAGGCTTGGCAGGGAGTGGCTGGAAAGCTGCCTGGCGGAAAAGGAACTGGGGGTGTTGGTCGACAGCCAGCTGAATATGGGCCAGCAGTGTGCCCAGGTGGCCAAGAAGGCCAACAGCATCCTGGCCTGTATAAGAAATAGTGTGGCCAGCAGGACTAGGGAGGTGATCGTCCCCCTGTACTCGGCCCTGCTGAGGCCGCACCTCGAGTACTGTGTTCACTTTTGGGCCCCTCACTACAAGACAGACATTGAAGTGCTGGAACGTGTCCAGAGAAGGGCAACGAAGCTGGTGAAGGGTCTAGAACACAAGTCCTATGAGGAGCGGCTGAGGGAACTGGGGATGTTTAGCCTGGAGAAAAGGAGGCTGAGGGGAGACCTTATCGCTCTCTACAACTACCTGAAAGGAGGTTGTAGAGAGATGGGGTTTGGTCTCTTCTCCCTAGTAAAAGACGACAAAACAAGAGGAAATGGCCTCAAGTTGCGCCAGGGGAGGTTTAGAATGGACATTCATAAAAATTTCTTCACTGAAAGGGTTGTCGGGCATTGGAACAGGCTGCCCAGGGAGGTGGTGGAGTCCCCATCCCTGGAGGTATTCAAAAGGCCTTTAGATGAGGCCCTAAGGGATATGATTTAGTGGGGGACTTGGTAGTGATAGGTTAATGGCTGCACCCGATGATCTTGGAGGTCTCTTCCAACCAGAACAATTCTATGATTCTATGACGTCCGTCTTGCCATTTTATTCCTAGGAACTGGATCTCCTGTGCAGGTCCCTTGACCTTCCCTCGTTTTATGGCAAAGCCAGCTCTCAGAAGAATTTGAATTATTTTTTCCCCTTTCTCAAAAACCTCTTCTGCTGTGTTGCCCCACACAATGATGTCATCAATGTATTGCAGGTGTTCTGGAGCTCCACCCTTTTCCAGTGCAGTCTGGATCAGCCCATGGCAAAGGGTGGGGCTGTGTTTCCACCCCTGGGGCAGTCCATTCCAGGTGTACTGGATGCCCCTCCAAGTAAAAGCAAACTGTGGCCTGCACTCTGCTGCCAAAGGCATGGAGAAGAACGCATTGGCAATATCACAGGTAGCATACCACTTGGATGCCTTGGACTCCAGTTCATACTGAAGTTCTAGCATGTCCGGCACGGCAGCACTCAGTGGCGGCGTGAATTCATTCAGGCCACAATAGTCCACTGTTAGTCTCCATTCCCCATTAGATTTCCTTAGTGGCCATATAGAACTATTAAAAGGTGAATGAGTCTTACTGATGACTCCTTGGATCTCTAGTTGATGAATCAGCTCATGGATGGGAGCCAGGGAGTCTCCGTTGGTGCGATATTGCCGCCAGTGTGCCATCCAGGTAGCAATTGACACCTGCTGTTCTTCAGCTCACAGTAATCCCACAATGAAGGGATCTTCCAAGAGGCCAGGCAGGATAGTCAGATAGCTGTTTGGTCTTCTCTGCATTCACAGTGGCTACACCAAGAGCCCATTGGTATCCCTTTGGGTCCTTGAAATACCCTCTCCTGAGGTAGTCTATGCCAAGGATACAAGGGGCCTCAGGGCCAGTCACAATGGGGTGCTTTTCCCACTTGTCCCCTGTTAAGCTCACCTCAGCCTCCAATACCGACAATTCTTGGCATCCCCCTGTCACTCCCGAGATCCAGATGGGTTTCGTGCCCTTATGTTCTGATGGCACCAGAGTACACTGTGCACCAGCGTCTACCAAAGCCCTATACTTCTGTGGGTCTGATGTGCCAGGCCATCGAACCCACACAGTCCAGTATACACGGTCATCCCTTTCCTCCTCCTGGCCGAAGGCAGGGACCCTCTATTCCTGTTCCTCCTCAGAGTATTCTCTGTCTGACCCTTGCAGCGCCAGACCAGAAGGCCCCTCCTCAGGATCAAGGGAGGTGATTTCAGTTCTTCTCTGTTTGGGAAATCGCTGATTGCCTTCATGTGTCTCTACAGCAACTCTGCTGACAGATTTCCTGGGTGGCCCCTTCTTAACAGCTGTCTTCCCTCTCAGTTTGCATACACAGGCTTCCAGCTTAAAGGTGGGTTCACCGTCCCACTTCCTCATGTCCTCCCCTGGTCACCCAGGAAGAACCAGAGTGCTCCACGTGGCATGCGCCTGGGGCTCCCTTTCCCACTGACCGAGGCAGGAGGGGACTGATTTCTTGGGGCACCCCTGATAGCCAAAGCACTGGCCCATAGGGATGAGGAGGTACAGAGATTTTCTTCAAAGTTTTGGAGCCAAGACGACACTCTCTCCACAGTTGGCGTATCCATATCTGGGCAATACATCGCTGCCAGGCTGTTAGAATATGACGCCGGGGCACTCTGAATCACTTTTCTCCACATAGCCCGTGTGCACAGGACATCCTCTGGATCTTTGGAGACCTCATCATTGTCTAGATCCCTGTAGATGACTTCCAGTACCGCTAATTCTCTCAGGTACTGGATGCCTTCATCTGCAGTAGTCCACTTTCCTAGGGAGTTCACAAGATCTTCCTTGAATGGATATCTTGCCCTCACACTTGAGAGGAGCCGTCTCCAGAGACTGCAAATTGCTGCCTCTTTTCCAATTCCTTTCTCAATTTCCAGGTTCCTAGCAAGGTATCCCAGCTGTTGGGCTTCCTTGCCTTCCAAGTGCTGACTGTCGGCCCCGCTATCCCAGCATCGGAGCAGCCAGGCAGCAATCCGCTCCCCTGGCTGGTGGCTGTAATCTTTCCGCATGTCTCCAAGTTCTGCTGAGGTCAGGGACCGGGTAGTTTCTGCTTCCTGTCGGAATTCTCTCACTCCTTCCTCCAATGTCTTTGTCGAAGGACCGGCTTCATGATCAAACCTTTCCTCTTCTTCCTCTTCCCTTACTAGTCGAGGATATGGACCCGTTGTTCTCCTTGTCCATTGTTTCTTTTTAACTACTGGGGCAATTACTGTAGTTGGTGGTGGTGGTTGGGTCCCTGTCTCAACCATGGTGTCCTCAGGTGCAGTTTGGGTCCCTGCCTCAACCAGAGTCCTCTGAGAATGCTGAACTGCGGCTCGATAGGCACAAGCCAGGCCCCAGTACAGTGCTAGAAGCTGCTGGTTCTCATTGGGATAGGCAAGGCACCCTTCCATCAGGTGGCGTGTCAGTTTGCTAGGGTTGCTTGCCTGTTCAGGAGTAAAGTCCCAGGCTATGGGAGGTGATAACCACCCTAGGAACCTGCCCAAGTCCTTCCACACACCCTGCCACACTGGGACTAGCTGCCTCAGGTCACATTTCAATATAGCCTCACCCAAAAGTTGTCTTCTCTTCCACCAGGATGAGACCAGATTCCACAAACCCTGTAATATGTCAACAATATTAATAAGTAGTACTAGGCAGCTCACATAAGGGTGAGCAAGGACCTCAGGAGCCTGTGTAATAAACCTATCCACATCAATCCTGTGTAGGGATAGGGAGATGATGTATTCCCTCATCCTCTCCACCAGATAGTTCCCCCAGAACAGTGAGGCCTTCAACGCCAGGGCAAAGCACATACACATTGTACGCATTAACATGTTGCGAAAAGTAAAGAGAGAAACAGTGCAGCCAATGAACTTTTTGACCTGTACAGGAGCTTGTCACGCAATAACTACTACAGCTATAGCACACCTAATACAAAAGTGCTGTTGTTGTGCCCCACGTTGGGCGCCAAAAAGGGCTGTCGTGGTTTAGCCCCAGCCGGAGGCTGAGCTATGCAGTCGCTCGCTCACCCCCTGCCACTCCTGGCGGGACGGGGAGAGAATCAGGACAAAGAAAGGCAAAACTCGTGGGTTAACAACAACAGTTTAACTGGACAACAAAGGGAAAGAAAACAAACAAACGAGAAACCCCAACAACAACAATAACGAAGTATACTTAGCGGTGCTTCCCGTAGAGGTCGCTCCCCGCCCAGAGCCCAATGCCCAGCCCACTCCTGAGCAGTGATCCCCCCTCTCTGGTCAACCCCCTCTTTATAGTGAGCGTGACGGTCACATGGTATAGAATAGACCCCGGCCAGCTTCTGGCGAAAATTAACCCTATCCCAGCCGCAATCAGGACAGTAAGCAATCAGCAGATGCTGTGTGTCAGTTTCCTTCTGGTTTTCTTCCCAAGCATCAAGATATGCAGCTTTTAAATACCCACTATCAGCAGGGCCCAGGCTTTCATAACTCAAAAAACATGTGTATTTCCCAGTTGAGGGTAATGGGCTTGTGGTGGCTTGACCTTGGCCGGACGCCAGGTGCCCACCAAAGCTGCTATATCACTCCCCCTGCTCAACTGGACAGGGGGAGAAAAATATGACGAAAGTCTCGTGGGTCAAGATAAAGACAGGGAAAGATCACTCACCAATTACCATCACAGGCAAAACAGACTAGACTTGGGGAAAAATTAATTTATTATCAGTCAAATCAGAGTAGGGTAATGAGAAATAAAACCAAATCTTAAAACACCTTTCCCCGACCCTTCCCTTCTTCCTGGGCTCAACTTCACTCCTGATTTTCTCTACCTCCTCCCCCTGAGCAGCGCAGGGGGACAGGGAATGGGGGTTGCGGTCAGTTCATTACACGTTGTCTCTGCCGCTCTTTCCTCCTCACACTCTTCCCCTGCTCCAGCATGGCGTCCCTCCCACGGGAGACAGTCCTCCACGGACTTCTCCAACGTGGGTCCTTCCCACGGGCTACAGTTCTTCACAAACTGCTCCAGTATGGGTCCTTTCCACAGGTAGGTCCTCTTTCAGCGTAGGTCCCCTGCAGGGTCACAAGTCCTGCCAGCAAACCTGCTCCAGCGTGGGCTCCTCTCTCTCCATGGGGCCACAGGTCCTGCCAGGAGCTTGTTCCAGCATGGGCTTCCCATGGGGTCACAGCCTCCTTTGGGCATCCACCTGCCCCAGCATGGGGTCCTCCATGGGCTGCAGATGGATATCTGCTCCATCATTAACCTCCATGGGCTGCAGGAGGACAGCCTGCCTCACCCTGGTCTTCACCATGGGCTGCAGGGGAATCTCTGCTCTGGCGCCTGGAGCACCTCCTGCCCCTCCTTCTTCACTGACCTTGGTGTCTGCAGAGTTGATGCTCTCACATATCCTCACTTCTCTCTCCCACTGAAGTTGCTCAGCAGTTTTTCCCCCTTCTTAAATATGTTATCACAGAGGCGCTACCACTGTCACTGATTGGCCTGGCCTTGGCCCGCGACGAGTCTGTCTTGGAGCCAGCTGGCATTGGCTCTATCAGACATAGGGGAAGCTTCTAGCAGCTTCTCACAGTTATTATTAAACAGTTATTCTGCTCCCAAAGCAGCCGCCTCCTTCTCTCTCGATGCTGCTGTTGTCTGTGGCCAGGCTGAATTGAATCAATGTAAGGCCAATACGTTATTGATCACCTTCTGGGTAGGCATGACAAGGTACAGAGCCTCAGGGGCTGTAGGAAAAGGAAAAAGGGACTGACAGAGGGCAAGGTCTGTAGCTGAAGGTCAGCAATTCCCTCCCGTAATTAGACAGACACACAACTATCTGGTTTTGCTAAAAACTACAGACAGGGAACTCCCTTTTCACCCACCTCCCCCATGGTTGGGTAGGAGATGCAGACTCCTGGTGTCACTGCCTTGTACGTTTCTCATAATATGAGGACACTGGAACTTGTAAGGACTCTAAAAGCAGTTCTCCACGGCAGGTCTCTGGAACCATATCAGGATTTACTGCACTGTCTCTGATGGGGGAGGAGTATCACAGGCAGATTGATTTCAATGCGTCAGGAATTTCTGTCTATGGAGCCTGTGATTGCATTGAATGGACAGAGAGACTTTTCTAAATTGCTTTTCCAGAACATCAAGGAAGGACTTTTAAAAACTAATATGCATAATGAGGATATACTAATTTATATTCAGTCTCTTGCAAAGCACTCATAGGTGGGCTCTAGAAGCTAGCCTGTGAGAACCTCTTCACAGCTGGTGCCAGTGATGTACATCAACACCCACGAAACACAGAAGAATGACCTTCCCTTATTTCTTCCTCTTTTGTTGCATAATACTTTCTCTTTTTATGACACTATGTTCAGTAGAAATGCCATGTCTACTCTTTTATTCAGTCTTTAAAATCCATTTTCTCCTTTCTGTTTGTCAATTCTGCACACATATTATGTCTGCATCCCCTTTGTCTTAATGCCAAATATAGGTAATAGATCAGCTTCAGCTCGCTAGTTAATTTGGGACTCTGTACAGTTACTGGCTATGGCCAAGGTTATTTGCTCAAGCAATTATCAAACACTAAGAAACACTTATTGGTAAAAAATGCACTAAAATCTTTTTACCTCATTAAGTATACTTTGCAGGAGTATATTTAAGAAAAGAACAAACAAAACCAGGGCAGAAACTAGTTGCTGTGAAAAATCTGTAATGAGTGAGGCTGCATCAGCTGCAGATTTCCATCCAAAAGATGGAGATGTCCCTTATAGTCTAAATTCTAGGAGAACCTTATGCACTCACTTTGCATCCACACTGGATATAAGGATCAGCTGGGAAAAACAGCAATGGGTATTAACCATACTTTGAAAACAACTCCCTCTGGGCTCCCACAACTTGGAATATTTGCATTAGTAAACTAACAACAGCCAAAGCACAGACCTGAGCACTGGACCAAAATCTTTCATTCTGCTTCAGTGTTTGCATGACTTCAGCCTGTGTTAACAAAGGTCTATGGCAGACCATGCTCACCTTTACACAGGCATCAGCACTGAGTAGCTACCACTCCCAACAGGCAGCTTGGCCATAAGCTTTTTTGGGCACGGCTCACTGACATGCATGCAGTGACTATAGGGTGCTCTGTAAAGTCACAGACAGGCCAAGAGAATGGAAGAAAGTGAAGGATGTGTAAAAATGGTAGGAATGTATGGTTGTGTGGATTTGACTGAACTTTTTTCTGTAGTTGTATTATTATTTTAAGAACACCTCTAGCAAGAGGGAATGAGAGAAATCAGAGGAGGAAAAAGAGGAAATTGGACAGTGTGTAAGAAAAATATACAAAGAAGGGACAAGGAGCCACAAAGAAAAACCATGAAACATGATTAGGGAGAAAAAGAAGAAAAGTTTTGAAAGGGCCCGTTTGGAAAGCAGAACAACAAAAAAAAGAAATAATAAATGCTGAATCTGTGTTTGATGCACACTTATGAACTGAGATGTCATTTATATTCCAGTGAGTATTATTTGTTCCTTCACACCCAGAAAACAAACTCCCACTCCCACTTTATAATATAATCTCAATGTTAGCTGGATACAGTTATACTCACAAACAGGCTGCAATAAATTTCTGTTCATGTATGCACATAAAAGAAAAATATTTGCTGTATATTTTCTGATTTTGCTGACCTGCTTAAATGTTAAGGAGGTTAAAAAGCATTAACAGAAACTATACATTTTCAACCTCCTCCCCCCTCCCTCTGCCCCAAAATTTGTGCTACAAGTTTTCATTTAAAGTTCAGGTTGATTATTCTGTGTTCTTAAATCAAACATACACACAGCTCAAAAATACACACAGAGCCCAATTTTTAGGGCAGAGTTCCACATCTTTCCTATTTTTCCTCAGCAGTAAGGCCAGCATAAAGAGTCCCCATTGCACACTCCACCCCGGGATGTGGGCTCACAGCTCACAACTTCTCCAGCTGAGCTGATACAATTGTTTGGGAGGCCACGCTGTACACATTTTTGCAGTATTTATGGAAATGATCTTGGTAAAACCCTCCCCGCTTTTCAAAGATAGAATGCTATTTCACTCCAACATGGAGGTTTTGCTGGAGTATGACCTTTGTGTTTTTATAACTGATCCAGATCAGGGTTATCATTAGTTTAAGGGTTTCCAAACATGCTCTCCCAACCACTTCTCCTTCTCCCAGGCCAGTAGCAGTCTGCAAAACCTTGTAACAGCCACAGAGGGATCTTTTATTTGAGGCTGTGCAGGAGAATTTTTCTGATGCAGCCCCTAGCTAATATCATACCCATTCTGCTTATCTATCCAGGATGAAAACTTTAGGAAAACCCAGTCTAGACCTAGGTTCCTAAGGAACTTCTTTTTGTTGACAGAAAAAGAAACTGCATTTGAATGATGTCATGATATGAATGATGATAGCAATAAGAGAGGTTTTCCGGGGTTATCTGTTGTTACTCGTGCATTTTTATTATTGCTTTTAAAAACATCTATAGAGCATTCAGACCATAATCACAGTTATCAAGTATTCCTATCTCCCAGATCATTACTCCTCAGAGACAGAGGAGGCTGGGGTGGAGGGACAGAGGCAGATCTCAGCCGAATGGAAAGGACAAGGACTTGTACCTCACAGAACTAAGTTAATTAGAACCCCTGAATAGCAATGATTTTTATCAGTGACCTGGGTATGAACATGAAATTTCTGTCCAGAATTTGCTTTGGAAACATCAGAGTTTATAAATACAAAACAAGATTATCATGCTCAGATTGGCAGTATCTCACACAGTTTTTCCTCCTATTAAAAAGTTTATTCATGATTTTCCATATGAATCCTGTTCAAAGGTAACAAGCAAATCACACAAAGAACATTACTGTATCTTTATTCTCCTACTGTTGCAAAAATGCTGTATCTTTTAGAGTTGTTTGCAACAGAAAAAAAAATTAAAGATGGATGGATTTTTATGGTTATAAGTGACCACCATGTGCATTCAATCTCATCATAGGTGTAGCCTGTGTCACAGAATTTCACTCAGTTAATCTTTTACCCAGTCCAGTAACTTGCAACAGCTAAAGCTCATCTCCTGGAAAGGCATCCATCTGCTCTTGAAAATTCCTTCCTGAATTTGTGCTGAATTCCAGGGGCCGGCAATCACTTTGTTCTAATGCCCCATCGCATCAGTCTGAGATATTAATGTAATTTACAGCTACTCAGAGGTCCCCTTTCATTGGCAGAGCAACGTAAAGAAGGCTTAATATGAATGCAACTGAGTTCCAAATGCATAAGTAACCAAAATTGCAAGTATACGTGAGGTCAGCTATAGCTACCTGATGAACTGGCCAGAGAAGCCCAGTGGCAAACTGTGTTCTGTTCAGCCCTGGAAATTGTGCCCACTTTGGCCTGATAGATCATGGGAATTTATCATCAGCTTTAGGATTTTGTTCACATTCGTTTGACCTTCAGGGCATGTTCAAGTGCCCTTCTGCTTTCCTAGGTAATTAATGGGGGGAAGCAAGGAGATCTGGGCTCTGGAAGGTAGTACGTTTTGAGCAGTGTTAGCTTGGATAATTAGTCAGATTAATTGATAGACAGAAGCTTTCTTTTTTCTATCATCTGTCTACTCTATAATATAACTATTCTCATTGTAGATGTACTCAGGCTTGAGTATAAATCTAGATATATTAATTAAAACATAGTCTTTAAAAAGACCAATCCATGTTCAGTAGCCTTATAAAAAATGAATCACATCACTAAGGCTGCCCTATCTGACACAGTACCTGGGAAGAAAGGATGGGTAGAGGGAAAGAGAATTGTTGAGGAGAGAGACAGAGAGTTAAAACAAGAGTGGGAGAAACAGAGGCAGAGGGGAGCGAACCATGCAGGGAAAAGAAAACATAGGTCATGGAAGAGAGAAAAGGATGAAGGGGAGGTGTAAAGGGAAAAATGCAGACAAAGAGAGAGCAAATGGGCTGGAGACTGAAAGACAAAAGGTGTGGGGAAGGAAGAAGGGAGAGGAGGAACTAGAGGAACCTATTTCATCAATTATTGTCATTACTACTGGAAATATTTTAAAAATTTTGATGGATGCAAGGTCCTCTCAAAAATTTACACATGCACCATGGGAAGGTTTTGAATGCAGGGCATTTCTTTACATGCATGGCTATGAAACCCAAATTTTGCCCTGATCAGTGAAGGGAATTGTCAGCATAAATGATGTTTAATGGCTGTTCTTGACACTAGAAAGGATTTCTCCGCACACTTCATTTATAGCCCCAAGGTGATAGTCCATGAAAGAATCTTATACACTGAATTTCCAGTTTAATAGACACTGCCCCAATATTCAATAGAAGCATTTCATGTTCTTCATATATTCTTTTTCTATGGATTTCATCTCATCTCAGAGCAATAAAATCTTAGGATATGTTCCTATTGATTAAAATTTAAATTAAACATAAATTGATCTTATTGATTAGCTGATCTATAGAGTCTCAACCTGCCACTACCTGGAGATTTGATGAGAAGCGTTCACTCTCTTTTACACATCTTCAGATCACTTTTGTAGCAGGGAAAGGAAAAGCTTAGATTGATACATTTTCATGAAAGAAAAAGATTGAAGAATATGACTATGTGGTGGAATGCTTTCAACTAGACATAATACACATATAGCTACAGGTTTTAGCTATTTGTCTGATATTTATGCAGTTCAGCCCTTTCTCATATCTGTAATCTGTTTTATAGAATCATAGAATCATAGAATTGTTCTGGTTGGAAGAGACCTCCAAGATCATCGGGTCCAACCATTAACCTATCACTACCAAGTCCACCACTAAATCATATCCCTTAGGGCCTCATCTAAACATCTTTTGAATACCTCCAGGGATGGGGGACTCCACCACCTCCCTGGGCAGCCTGTTCCAGTGCCCAACAACCCTTTCAGTGAAGAAATTTTTACGAATGTCCAATCTAAACGTCCCCTGGCGCAACTTGAGGCCATTTCCTCTTGTTCTGTCATCTGTTACTAGGGAGAAGAGTCCGACCTCCATCTCTCTACAACCTCCTTTCAGGTAGTTGTAGAGAGCAATAAGGTCTCCCCTCAGCCTCCTTTTCTCCAGGCTAAACATCCCCAGTTCCCTCAGCCGCTCCTCATAGGACTTGTGCTCTAGACCCCTCACCAGCTTCATTGCCCTTCTCTGGACACACTCCAGCACTTCCATGTCTTTCTTGTAGTGAGGGGCCCAAAACTGAACACAGTACTCGAGGTGCGGCCTCAGCAGGGCCGAGTACAGGGGGACAATCACCTCCCTACTCCTGCTGGCCACACTATTTCTGATACAGGCCAGGATGCTGTTGGCCTTCTTGGCCACCTGGGCACACTGCTGGCCCATATTCAGCCAGCTGTCAACCAACACCCCCAGGTCCTTTTCTGACGGGCAGCTTTCCAGCCACTCCCCGCCAAGCCTGTAGCATTGCCTGGGGTTGCTGTGTCCCAAGTGCAGGACCTGGCACTTGGCCTTGTTGAACCTCATACAATTGGCCTCGGCCCATCGATCCAGCCTGTCCAGGTCCCGCTGTAGTGCCTGCCTGCCCTCCAGCAGATCAACACTCCCTCCCAATTTGGTGTCATCTGCAAACTTACTGAGGGTGCACTCGATCCCCTTGTCCAGATCATTGATAAAGATATTGAACAGGACTGGCCCCAATACTGAGCCCTGGGGGACACCACTTGTGACTGGCCGCCAACTGGATTTAACTCCATTCACCACAACTCTTTGGGCCCGGCCATCCAGCCAGTTTCCTACCCAGCGCAGAGTATGCCCGTCCAAGCCATGGGTAGCCAGTTTCTCCAGGAGGATGCTGTGGGAGATGCTGTCAAAGGCTTTACTAAAGTCCAGGTACACAATGTCCACAGCCTTTCCCTCATCCACTAGGCGGGTCACCATGTCATAGATAAATAAAAATGATTTATTTTAATAGAACTATTTGCGTGAGAAGAAGCTATCTGAGTAAGTAAATGTTTCCAGGATTGGCCCCTAACTGCTTTTAGCATGGTTATCAACATTGGCCATTTGTGTTTTTTCATTTTAATTCTGTAAATGAATGCTTGCCCTTTGCAAATTTCAAGGACCAGGAAGTAGTAATAAACCTCTTCTGCAGCTCTAGACTGAATACTCCAACAATCATTAATTGATGGGATATGCAGTAAAAAGAATTCTTTTTGACAGTACAATTTGTAAGCATAATTTCCTTTTGCTAACAAGTATCATACCATTTCTGTGCAAAGATGTGGCTAGCTTAGCTGTGTGCTTAGCAGTTTTGAGCTTGTCTTTTGTGATGCAACCTAACCCAAAGAGCAAGTATATAATCAGATAAGTAGGTCTATGTTAATGGTACATCCGTATTTTGGATTATTAGGGTTTTCACTTCATTTTATTTTGTTTTAGAGACTGTAAATTCCAAGCCTGTATTTTTTAGTTGGTAAGTAAGGAGAATTAAAAACTTGCAACCAATGAAAAGTAGCAGTTCAATCTGCCATCTATACGGGTATGGCTGGAATGCTGGTAAAGGATACAGTCATGATCTTATGATTGCTTAGCTTACTCAGCTTTTGTTAACTCTCCCATAATTACTTTTAATAATGAGACAATACCTAAGGATCCAATCTCTGTACTGGTTTCATGTGACTGGGAGCTGTAACCATGTAAATGAAAGCAGATCTGGCTCCAGGACCAGATACCTACTTAATATTAGCTGAGGGAAAGAATAGAGCATATGGATAGGTTCTAATTTACACTAAGGCAAGTAAAACAGTGAAAATGTAATTGGATCCACGTTAAAGGAACTTTACACGCAATAAACAACATAAATCAGCCTTATAAATGCAAAAAAGAAGACAATATATTGTATTAAATTGGCACAAAATTAAGATTTGTAATTTTTCACAAAGTTCTCAACTAATAAACATCCTCATGAAAGAAAAAAGTTGATGTTAATAAACACAATTCCCACATAGAGCATGAAGCCTGCAAAGCAGAACTCTGCTAATGTTCTTACCCTGAGACTGAGCACAAATTGACAATAAACTGTTCTCTAACCATCCAGGAGAGGAAAAAGTGTAAAAAAAAACCCCAAAAGCATGACGACTGATAAGATGTATCATTTTTACTTACTGATTTCAGGTATTAATTGCAACATAGTTAAGGATTTTTTTTAAACAAATGATCCTATTAGCTCAAGTACGTCATTTATGAGGAACATCACATTCTTCGCTAACCTTCTGGACTAGTGAAGCATGAAGCCATTCCTAATGGACCAATGCTTCTTTGTGTCATGGTTTAACCCCAGTCAGCAATCAAGCACCACACAGCCTCTCACTCACTCCCTCCCCCACAGTGGGATGGTGGAGAGAATAAAAAAAAACACCTCGTGGGTTGAGATAAAAGTTTAATAGGATAGTAAAGGAAGAGAGAATAATAATAATAATAGAATATACAAAACAAGTGGTGCACAAAGCAATTGCTCACCACCCGCTGACCGATGCCCAGCCTGTCCCTGAGCAGTGATCCCTCCCTGGTCAGTTCCCCCCAGTTTATACACTGAGAATGATGTCATATGGTATGGAATATCCCTTTGGCTGGTTTGGGTCAGCTGCCCTGGCTATACTCCCTCCCATCTTCTTGTGCACCTCCTCGCTGGCAGAGCATGGGAAGCTGAAAAATCCTTGACTTTCATAGGAAGTTGAGAAGTCCTCTACACTAATGTCTGCAGCATGGGCAACAAACAGGAAGAGTTAGAAGCCACTGTGCTGCTAGAAAGCTATGACCTAGTTACCATTACTGAAACTTGGTGGGACGAATCCCATGACTGGAGCGCGGCTATCGATGGCTACAGGCTGTTCAGAAGGGACAGGCGAGGAAGGAGGGGCGGAGGCATTGCCCTCTACATCAAGAAAAGGATAGAGTGTGAGGAGCTGTCTCTGAAGAACAGCCACGAGCAGGTTGAAAGCTTATGGGTAAGAATCAGAGACCAAGGCAACAAAGGGAACCTTGTGGTTGGTGCCTACTACAGGCCACCTGATCAAGGGGAGACTATTGACAAAGCCTTCTTGCTCCAGCTACAGGAGGCATTGTGCTCGCAGGCTCTCGTCCTGCTGGGGGACTTCAACCACCCCAACATCTGCTGGAATAGCAGCACAGCAAGCTGTAGGCAATCCAGGAGACTCCTGGAGTGCATGGAGGATAACTTCTTAAGCCAGGTAATAGACAGCCCCACCAGAGGGGATGCTATACTGGACCTGACGGTCACCAACACAAGTGAGCTAATTGGTGACGTCAAGATTGGAGGAAGCCTGGGCTGCAGTGATCATTTGCTGGTGGAGTTCACAGTCCTGAGGGATATGGGTCAGGCGAAGAGTAGTGTCAGGCGAAGAGTAAAGGCAGGACCCTGAATTTTAGGAAAGCAAACTTCCAGCTCTTCAAGGAGTTAGTCAATAGGACCCCCTGGGAAACTGCCCTCAGGGACAAGGGAGCAGAACAGAGCTGGCAGATCTTCAAGGAGGCTTTCCACAGAGTGCAAGAGCTCTCGGTCCCCAGGTGCAAGAAATCGGGCAAAGAAGGCAAGAGACTGGCATGGCTGAGTCAAGACTTGCTGGTCAAACTAAAGGGCAAGAAGGAAATACACAGGCAGTGGAAGCAGGGACGGGTAACCTGGGAAGAGTATAGGGACGCTGCCCAGTTGTGTAGGGATGGGGTCAGGAAGGCCAAGGCGCAGCTGGAGCTGAACTTGGCAAGGGATGCAAAGAATAACAAGAAGGGCTTCTACAGGTATGTCAACCAGAAAAGGAAGGTCAAAGACAGTGTACCCCCCGATGAGCAGGACTGGCAAATTGGTATCAATGGATGAGGAGAAGGCTGAGGTACTCAATGACTTTTTTGCCTCAGTCTTCACTGGCAACCTCTCCTCCCACACCTCTCGAGTGGATGGGCTGCAAGACAGGGACTGGGGGAGCAAAGTCCCTCCCACGGTAAGAGAAGATCAGGTTTGTGACCACCTGAGGAACCTGAACGTACATAAGTCTATGGGACCTGATGATATGCATCCCAGAGTCCTGAGGGAATTGGCTGATGTAGTTGCCAAGCCACTCTCCATGATATTTGAAAAGTCATGGCACTCAGGCGAAGTCCCTGGGGACTGGAAAAAGGGAAACATTGCACCCATTTTTAAAAAGGGTAGAAAGGAGGACCCTGGGAACTACCGACCTGTCAGCCTCACCTCTGTGCCTGGGAAGATCATGTAACAGATCCTCCTAGAAGCTATGCTGAGGCACATGGAGGACAGGGAGGTGATTCGAGACAGCCAGCATGGCTTCACCAAGGGCAAGTCCTGCCTGACCAACCTAGTGGCCTTCTATGATGGAGTGACTACATCAGTGGACAAGGGAAGAGCTACGGATGTCATCTATCTGGACTTCTGTAAGGCCTTTGACACGGTCCCCCACAACATCCTTCTCTCTAAATTGGAGAGATATGGATTTGATGGGTGGACTGTTCATTGCATGAGGAATTGGTTGGATGGTTGCATCCAGAGGGTAGTGGTCAATGGCTCAAAGTCCAGATGGAGATCGGTGACAAGTGGTGTCCCTCAGGGTTCTGTATTGGGACCAGTACTCTTTAATATCTTCATCAATGACATAGGCAGTGGGATCGAGTGCACCCTCAACAAGTTTGCAAACGACACCAAGCTGAGTGATGCGGTGGACACGCCTGAGCAGCTTTTTAGCTGGGGCCTGCTGTGATAGGACAAGGGGTAATGGTTTTAAACTAAAAGAGGGGAGATATAGGCTAGACATAAGGAAGAAGTTTTACACAATGAGGGTGGTGAACCACTGGAACAGGTTGCCCAGAGAGGTGGTAGATGCCCCATCCCTGGAAACATTCAAGGTCAGGCTGGATGGGGCTCTGGGCAACCTGGTCTAGTTGAGGATGTCCCTGCTTATTGTAGGGGGGTTGGACTAGATGACCTTTAAAGGTCCCTTTCAACCCAAACTATTCTATGATTCTATGGTTCTGTGATTAGTATAAGCACTACTTACCAACAACTAAAAACATCAGTGTGTTATCAACGTTATTCTCATACTAAATCCAAAACACAGCACTATACCAGCTACTAGGAAGAAAATTAACTTTATCCCAGCCAAAACCAGGACAGTTGGATACCAGTTGTATAAGGCAATACATGCTACTTTGTAGATTGAATTCTGCTAAATACCAATGGCAATCTCACTCCATCAAAGAGTTATAGTAAATGGGGTTACATCAGGCTGGCGGCCAGTCACCAGTGGGGTTCCCCAGGGCTCAGTTTTAGGGCCAGTGCTCTTTAATGGTTTTATAAATGATCTGGATGCAGGAATCAAATGTACATTAAGTAAATTTGCCAATGATACTGAACTAGGAGGAGCTGTGGACTGCCTCGAGGGTAGAGAGGCCATACAGAGAGATCTGGATAGACTAGAGAGCTGGGCAATCACTAACCATATGAAATTTAACAAGAGCAAAGCCAGATTCTGCACCTGGGATGGGGTAATCCTGGTTATACGTACAAATTGGGGGACGAGAGGCTGGAGAGCAGCCCTGCGGAAAGAGATCTGGGGGTTTGGGCTGATGGCAAGTTGAACATGAGTCAACAGTGTGCCCTGGCAGACAAAAGGGCCAACTGTGTCCTGGGGTGCTTCAAGCGCAGCATAGCTAAGCCAGTGGAGGGAGGTGATTGTCCCCCCTCTACACTGCACTGGTGCAGCCCCGCCTTGAGTACTGTGTGCAGTTTTGGGCACCTCAATACAAGAAGGACATCAAACTATTAGAGTGTGTCCAGAGGAGGGCGACCAAGATGGTGAAAGGTCTCAAGGACAAGACTTATGAGGAGTGGCTGAGGTCACTTGGTTTGTTCAGCTTGGAGAAGGGAAGGCTGAGGGGTGACCTCATTGCAGTCTACAACTTCCTCAAGGGGGGCAGTGAAGGGGGTGGTGCTGATCTCCTCTCTCTGGTGACCAGGGAAAGGACACGTGGAAATGGTATGAAGCTGCATCAGGGGAAGTTCAGATTGGACATTAGGAAAAGGTTCTTCAATGAGAGAGGGTGGTCGGTCACTGGAACAGGCTCCTCAGGGAAGTAGTCACAGCACCAAGCCTGTCAGAGTTCAAGGAGCAGCTGGACGATGCTCTTAGTCATATGGTTTTGTGTTAGGTAGTCCTGTGAGGAGCAGGGAGTTGGACTCAATGATCCTTATGGGTACACTTTGGATGTCTTCGAACCACCTGTGTTGGGGACTCTTTGCCCAGGAGAGCAGACTGAACATTGTCTGAAGGAAAAACTTCCAACTGCATGTAGTATAAATATGGGGGCCTCAGCTCCAACTGCTCTGATCCTCTCCTCATGCACCAAACAGCTTGCTAAAGTAGACATAGGCCACTATTATCCTGGTTTGGAAGATGTCTCTCACTGAGCCCTTCTATTCACTTGTATAATATGCGTTCCTTACTGAGGAAAAAAGGTACGATTTGATATATTCTGAAGGACGGCAGGTGGGAAGGTCAGGTTCCTGGAACTGACAGCAGAGTATTGGGAAGGAACGATGCTGACAAAGAGAGGTGAAGGAAAGTTCAAAAGCTGCATGAAAGCTCTGTCAGAAATAAAAATGAATATGAAATTCAAAGGCAAGACTGCCATTCCCAAGGGAATTTCTCATTCCATGGACACAGTCCTGTGCAGCCTGCTTTAGGTAAACCTGCTCTGGCAGGGGGGTTGGACTAGATGATCTCCAGAGGTCCCTTCCAACCCCTACCATTCTGTGATTCTGTGATTCTGTGATTACATTAATAGAGACTTTCAGAGCAAATGAACCTATTTGCTTTCTTCAGAAAATGCAGTGCTGCAAACAAATCTCTCAAAGCACAGAACATGTTGAAGGATGAAGTCGGTATCAGAGATTGTCTTCTTCACCAGTCAGCATCTCATCGCAACCAGCTATGACCTCATTGCAACCTTTGAAGAATACATTTTCCAGATATAATCATTGTGAATGTGATTGCAGTTTCATTCTGCATACTATTTCATATACAAACTGGACTTAAGACATCCAGAGGAGCTGTCGTGGTTTAACCAAATGCCACGCAGCTGCTAACTCACTCCCTGCCTCCCCAGTGGGGTGGGGAGGAGAATTGGAGAGAAAGGAAAACACACGGGTTGAGATAAAAACAGCTCACCAGGACAGCAAAGGAAAAATATAAAAATATATTAATAATGATAATAATAATAATATTTATAAGGATACTAGAATATATAAAATGAACGATGCACAATTTCTCACCACCCGACGACCAATACAGCCCGTCCCGAGCAGCAGTCAGGGAGCAGGGGTATTCCCCCACAGCTATCCCAGAACAGCAAGTTCCAGAGCGAGCAGGCGAGGGAACAAACAGCTGAACGAATGAACAGAAAGGCCCGAATGAACAAAAAAAAAAAAAAAAGGAAAAACAGGGAAACAAAAAGCAACCCAAAGGGAAGCTTAAGGATTAAGGCACTAAGGGCTAGTGGCTCAATGGCCGACCCTCACCTATGCTGGGCATGACGTCTATGGTATGGAATACTCTCTTTGGCCAGTTTGGATCAACTATCCTGTCTCTACCCCTCCCAAGTTTCTGCATCTGCACGTTAGCAGAACCTGGGAAACTGCAAAATGTCCTTGGTGGTTCAGCAGCAACCAGCAACATCAGCGTGCTATCACCGTTGTTCTCACACTAAATCCAAAACACAGGAGCTGCTGGAGACAAAACTAGCTCTGTCCTGGCCGAAACCAGGACAGGAGCAGAGCAAAACATATGCAGGACTCAGGAATAAATACCAAGAAAGGCTGAATTTAACAGTGATTGAATGAAATTTTAGAAGTGATGTGTTTTGAGCTGAATTGAAACTTGTTGGAGATTTAATGAGACAAAAAGAGGTATATGAAACTTGTTCCAAAAGTCAGAATAGCAGAGGCTAAGACTTTTGCCCCAGTAGGAATTAAATTCTGGATGGAAAACAGATACAGCCCCAACTAATGACAGAAAATACATATATATCGAAATGCAAAGATTTTAGCATCTTCATTTAAAATATTTACAATGAAAAAAATTAATATACCATTTAACAATCTGGTTCAATTATGGGGCTATCCTCAGGGATAACTCCATAGAGAAAATTATGCTGTTGTAGAGTTTGGAAGGCAAAATTTGGCTCATGTGATAAAAGGAGGAAGGCAACCTAGTCCTTTTTGATAAAATGACAGAAAATTATGGTTTACAAGCCATTCTGTGAGCCTTCATATGCATAAATGTTCTCCAGACTCTTCCTTTCTTTGAATTTTCTAAACAAAAACCTCTTGGTTTCACGAATGGTTGCACAAACAAATGCTGAGAAAAGGCAATAAAAATTATTTTAAGGTACTTGGTATTTACTTTGTTCCAACAAGCACCAACTATCTAATGTTCTTAGAAAAAATGTTTGCTTTGTCCATCTGTCTCCACTTTTCGGTATCCAATTGCAGCTATACCTTTGTTATTCAACTACTTAAAATGGAATTGACAACATCCTTACTGCTAATAGGTATGCACTATTTATTTACAAAACAGATTTGTGTTTTAAAATTGCAAAATAAAATAAAATGGCAAGCAAGTATCCAAGTAAACAATTCTATCTTAATTACTTTCTGTGCCATATTATTACATTTTATTGTAAATGGTTCCATTCCTTCCAGTAATCATTTCAACCTGAGGCTGCAGTTTCTTGGCTTTTATTTTAAAATGCACTTGAAAGTTGATTAATAAAGTGTATCCATGTCTCTCAGTAGTTGTATTTTTCCTTCCAGGGCAATAGAAGGAAATAACTAGCAACTGACTAGAAACAAATGTTTGTTTTTTATGTTTAATGATGTTTATTGAACCTGAAAGCTAAAGGAAATGGAAGCAGCACCAGACTGTCAGCCTCACTCTCGCTGTCATGGCCTGCAAGAACAGACTCCCATGCCCAGGGCAAAAGCTGACAGGTTCCAGAGTCGGGCTCCATATTTCCTCAGAGGTCAGTACTACCAGACCCCTTTGTAAGATCAGACCTTTCTGCATAAATTGGAACTCTTGCAAAAAAAGGTGCTCTATTCTCATTTCTTGGACAGCAGTTCAAACCCAGGAAAAGTTTGAAACTGGAAGAACTAATGTGAGCAAATTCAAAACTGTACTTTCTGTTTATTGAAAGACAACAGTAAGACACTCCAAGATATTGCTGATCCCAAATAAAAGTTGGAGATAGGAGTCTTACTTCTAGGAACTCTGCATACCATCAGTTAGTCCATGGTTTCAAGGTAATTATTAGTGGATTTGTGCATGGCTAGGCACCTCTCAGTACAAACTTGATCTGCCTTAAATCTGAGCACATCTAACCTGGCATCAGATCAGCACAGCCACCACATGGTGTTTACACTGATGTGCACATGGAGTGCATTGCTGGGTATCCCTTGTATTCCACTATCCACTTAGCTGGCTAATGCACTCCGGAAAGGCTCCAAGCCTGTAGTGGATTGCTGGCCCCTTCCCACAGTCATGACCATTCATTTTGTTGAGTCCTTTCACATTCTTTCAGCTCCCAAATTCTCACCAACTGGGAAGAAAATGATTACTGCTTGAGTGTCTTCATTCCCAGATGCCAGCTCTCTAAGCAAGAGAATAAAAGTGGTTCACATAGCAAGTCCTGGGAGACAAAATCCTACTCTCCTCCTTATCAGACAGAGTCTATTTGGCAGGACAGTGTTGGTGATAGCCAGGCCTATCTGTCTGTCCCAGATCTCCACCTGGAAGGGGAGGAGAGGCAGAGGAGTGAGTCCTAATGGTTCCTAGGAAATTAAGGCTTGTGGTATGCTTGGTGTAATTGGAAAGCAGCAGATGGGTTTGTGGTGAGAGCATGTTAGGACTCCTGTCGTATGTGTTTGACTGGGAGAGAAAGATGAGATTTGGCCTAGACTCAGTCATGGACACATGAATCCCCAACTGGTCATGAAGGATGGATGAGTGCGTGGGAAGGAGAATGGAGGAATCACCCAGCTGGTGACCACTGACCTTTTGACACAATCCTCACATAGAATGATGCGATCCTGTGAGTCGTTCCGCAGTAGAAAAATTATTTCTTCCCTCAAGGCCAGAGGAACCTGCTAAGCAGATGGATTGAGGCTACTTTGGCGATAGGCAATGAAATGTTCGAGACTGAACATTCAAGCAAAAGAGCAAGTGCACAATATAAAACTGAGAATGGAGGACGTTTCAGCCATGGCATTGTACAGACACGCAATATTCCATGTGGGGAAAAAATATGCTGGACAAAAGAAATCCCTTTAAAGAAATCACTTCAAAAAGGTATGAATGATTTCTGTTGAGTGGAGTGAATTTATACTGGTTCAGCTCTCTGCAGAATGTGGCCTTGGCTTTTTTAACCTTGATAATGCCAAACTCAGATCTCATCAATTCGTGAAACTCTGCCAATGGGTCCATATTTATAATCTTATACATTGTTGCGGTTTAGCCCCAGCTGGAAGTTGAGCACCACACGGCCACTCACTCGCCCTCCCTCTCCCAGTGGGATGGGGGAGAGAATCGGTGAAAAAAAAGAAAGGCAAAACTCGTGGGTTGACAACAACAGTTTAACTGGACAACAAAGGAAAAGAAAACAAACAAACAAACAAACAAACAAACAAACCCACAACAATAACAATAACAAAGTGTACTTAGTGGTGCTTCCCAGTGCAGGTCACTCCCCGCCCAGAGCCCTACGTGCAGCCTGCTCCCAAGCAGCGATCCCTGCCCCCCTCTATATAGTGAGCGTGATAGTCACATGGTACAGAATAGACCCCTGCCAACTTCTGGTGAAAATTAACCCTATCCCAGCCAGAACCAGGATATTATCCACCCCTTATTCTACACCATATACGTCACGCTCAGGTCCTACACTTTCCAATTAAACACCACCACTTTTCCTGTTTTTTTATATATAGAGAGAGAGAGAGATACACACAGACATCATTCCCTTAGTCTATGGACCATCCCTTCAGAGTGTCTGTTGAGTTCATTTAGTCCATGACTTTGGGCTCCATCTGTCATAATAGTCTCTTGGGGCAGGAGAGATGACGGGGAGTTGGCTCAGTTGGCGAAACAGGGCTGGGTCTTGGTGCAGTGCAGCAGGTGACACTGGACGCAGTGGGAGGATGGTGTGTAGTGTTGGATTGTTGCATGTTGCATCTGGAGCTTGCAGTTGGGGTATCAGGCTCAGCTGGTGTATCATGTCCACAGTCTGTGGGCTGAAGATGTCGATCTCTTGAGGAAGTTGATGGGCGCCAGTTGCTAAAGCCAGTTCTGCTTCCCTGACCGCTGCACTTTGATCAGTTTTATCAATAGTTCATTCTTTATTAATTTGGGCAATTCTTGCTATAATACCATTGATCTGGCATATAGCAACTGTGATACAGATGACATACAGTGACAGGGTTATATAGCAATTAACAACATACAATGAATTATCATTGACTATTCCCACCCAAAATCAAATCCCCTCGAGGTACACATCGGACTTGCCCATCTTTTCGCATCACCCACCAAGTGCACCCAGGTCCTTGAGCAAAAGCAGTTCCAGGGATGGGTTTGCCTTTGCCTGAGGCAGGAGTAACCCAGACTGCCTTCCCTAACATATTCTTCATGTGCACTACAGGAACTTTATCCCCTTCTACAGTATGTAAAGGTTTTGATTGGGCAGGACCAGCTCAATTGGTAGATCCTCTAGTGTTATCTAACCAGGTGGCTTTTGATAAATGTGTATCCCAATGTTTGAAGGTCCCACCACCCATTGCTCTCAGTGCAGTTTTCAGCAGTCCATTGTATCATTCAACTTTCCCGGAGGCTGGTGCATGATAGGGGATGTGATACACCCACTCAGTGCCATCCTCTTTGGCCCAGGTGTCTATGAGGTTGTTTCGGAAATGAGTCCCATTGTCTGACTCAATCCTTTCTGGGGTGCCATGTCACCATAAGACTTGCTTCTCAAGGCCCAGGATAGTGTTCCGGGCAGTGGCATGGGGCATGGGATACGTTTCCAGCCATCCCGTGGTTGCTTCCACCATTGCAAGCACATGGCGCTTGCCTTGGCAGGTCTGTGGGAGTGTGATATAATCAATCTGCCAGGCCTCTCCATATTTATATTTCAGCCATCGTCCTCCATACCAAAGAGGCTTTGACTGCTTGGCTTGCTTGATTGCAGCACATGTTTCACACTCATGGATAACCTGTGCGATAGCGTCCAGGGTCAAGTCCACCCCTCGATCACGAGCCCATCTGTATGTTGCATCTCTTCCCTGATGGCCTGAGGTGTCATGGGCCCACTGAGCTAGGAATAATTCACCCTTATGTTGCCAGTCCAGATCCACCTGTGCCACTTCAATCCTAGCAGCCTGATCCACCTGCTGGTTGTGGTGATGTTCCTCAGTGGCCCAACTCTTAGGTACGTGGGCATCTACGTGGCGTACTTTTATAACCAGCTTCTCCAGCCGGGCAGCAATATCTTGCCACAATGTGGCAGCCCAGATGGGTTTGCCTCTGCGCTGCCAGTTGCTCTGCTTCCATTGCTGTAACCACCCCCACAGAGCATTTGCCACCATCCAGGAGTCGGTATAGAGGTAGAGCTTTGGCCACTTTTCTCGTTCGGCAATATCTAAAGCCAGCTGGATGGCTTTCACCTCTGCAAACTGACTCGATTCACCTTGTCCTTCAATGGCTTCTGTGACTCTTCGTGTAGGACTCCATACAGCAGCTTTCCACCTTCGATGCTTTCCCACAATACGACAGGACCCATCGGTGAACAGGGCATATTCCTTCTCATTTTCTGGTAGTTCATTATATGGTGGGGCCTCTTCAGCACGTCACCTCCTCCTCTGTCGACATTCCAAAATCTTTGCCTTCTGGCCAATCCTTGATCACTTCCAAGATTCCTGGGCGACTGGGGTTTCCTATTTGAGCTCATTGTGTGATCAGTGCGACCCACTTACTCCACGTGGCATCGGTGGCATGATGTGTAGAGGGGACCCTCCCTTTGAACATCCAGCCCAGCACCGGCAGTCGGGGTGCCAGGAGGAGGTGGGCTTCAGTACCAACCACCTCCGAAGCAGCTTGAACCCCTTCATATGCTGCCAAGATCTCTTTTTCATTTGTAGTATAGCGGGCCTCAGATCCTCTGTATCCCTGGCTCCAAAACCCTAGGGGTCGACCTCGAGTCTCCCCTGGGGCTCTCTGCCAGAGGCTCCAGGTAGGGCCATTCTCCCCGGCTGTGGTGTAGAGCACATTTTTTAAGTCTTGCCCTGCCCGGACTGGCCCAAGGGCTACTGCATGAACTCTCTCCTGCTTAATTTGTTCAAAGGCTTGTCATTGCTCAGGGCCCCATCTGAAATCGTTCTTCTTCCAGGTCACTTGATAGAGAGGGCTTACAATAGAACTGTAATTTGGAATATGCATTCTCCAGAAACCCACAATGCCTAAGAAAGCTTGGGTTTCCTTATTGTTAGTTTGCGGAGACATTGCTGTTATTTTGTTGATCACATCCATTGGAATCTGACGACATCCATCTTGCTATTTTATTCCTAGGAACTGGAACTCCTGTGCAGGTCCTTTGACCTTACCTCGTTTTATGGCAAAGCCAGCTCTCAGAAGGATTTGGACTATTTTTTCCCCTTTCTCAAAAACCTCTGCTGCTGTGTTGCCCCACATAATGATGTCATCCATGTATTGCAGGTGTTCTGGAGCTCCACCCTTTGCCAGTGCAGTCTGGATCAGTCCATGGCAAAGGGTGGGGCTGTGTTTCCACCCCTGGGGCAGTTGATTCCAGGTGTACTGGATGCCCCTCCAAGTAAAAGCAAACTGTGGCCTGCACTCTGCTGCCAAAGGAATTGAGAAAAACGTATTAGCAAAGGGATTGAGAAAAATGCACTGGCAATATCAATTGTGGCATACCACCTGGCTGCCTTGGACTCCAGGTCATACTGAAGTTCTAGCGTGTCTGGCATGGCAGCACTCGGTGGTGTGACTTCATTCAGGCCACGATAGTCCACTGTTAATCTCCATTAGCAATCTCCGTTGTTCTTCAGCTCGCAGCAATCCCACAATGAAGGGATCTTCCAAGAGGCCAGGCAGGATAGATAGCTGTTTGGTCTTCTCTGCATTCACAGTGGCTACACCAAAAGCCCATCGGCATCCCTTTGGGTCCTTGAAGTACCCTCTCCTGAGGTAGTCTATGCCAAGGATACAAGGGGCCTCTGGGCCGGTCACAATGGGGTGCTTTTCCCACTTGTCCCCTGTTAAACTCACCTCAGCCTCCAATACCAACAATTCCTGGCATCCCCCTGTCACTCCCGAGATTCAGATGGGTTCCGTGCCCCTATGTTCTGATGGCATCAGACTACACTGTGCACCAGTGTCTAATAAGGCCCTATACTTCTGTGGGTCTGATGTGCCAGGCCATCAAACCCACACAGTCCAGTGTATACAGTCATCACTTTCCTCCTCCTGGCCAAAGGCAGGGACCCTCTATTCCTGTTCCTCCTCAGAGTATTCCCTGCCTGACCCTTGCAGCGCCAGACCAGAAGGCCCCTCCCCAGGATCAAGGGAGGTGATTTCAGTTCTTCTCTGTTTGGGAAATCACTGATTGCCTTCATGTGTCTCTACAGCAACTCTGCTGACAGATTTCCTGGGTGGCCCCTTCTTAACAGCTGTCTTCCCTCTCAGTTTGCATACACGGGCTTCCAGCTTAAAGGTGGGTTCACCATCCCACTTCCTCATGTCCTCCCCTGGTCACCCAGGAAGAACCAGAGTGCTCCACGCAGCATACGCCTGGGGCTCCCTTTCCCTCTGACTGAGGCAGGAGGGGACTGACTTCTTGGGGCATTCCTGATAGCCAAGGCACTGGCCCATAGGGATGAGGAGGTACAGAGATTTTCTTCAAAGTTTTGGAGCCAAGAAGACACTCTCTCCACAGTTGGTGTATCAGTGTCCGGGCAATACATCACTGCCAGGCTGTTAGAATATGACGCTGGGGCGCTCTGAATCACCTTCCTCCACATAGCCCGTGCGCACAGGACATCCTCTGGATCTTTGGAGACCTCATCATTGTCTAGATCCCTGTAGATGACTTCCAGTACCGCTAATTCTCTCAGGTACTGGATGCCTTCATCTGCAGTGGTCCACTTCCCTGGGGAGTTCACAAGATCTTCCTTGAATGGATATCTTGCCCTCACACTTGAGAGGAGCCGTCTCCAGAGACTGCAAATTGCTGCCTCTTTTCCAATTCCTCTCTCAATTCCCAGGTTCCTAGCAAGGTATCCCAGCTGTTGGGCTTCCTTGCCTTCCAAGTGCTGGCTGTCGGCCCCGCTATCCCAGCATCGGAGCAGCCAGGCAGCAATCCGCTCACCTGGCTGGCGGCTGTAATCTTTCTGCATGTCTCCAAGTTCTGATGAGGTCAGGGACCGGGTAGTTTCTGCTTCCTGTCGGAATTCTCTCACTCCTTCCTCCAATGTCTTTGTCGAAGGACCAGCTTCATGATCAAACCTTTCCTCTTCTTCCTCCTCCCTTACTAATCGAGGATATGGACCCATTGTTCTCCTTGTCCATTGTTTCTTTTTAACTACTGGGGCAATTACTGTAGTTGGTGGTGGTGTTTGGGTCCCTATCTCAACCATGGTGTCCTCAGGTGCAGTTTGGGTCCCTGCCTCAACCAGAGTCCTCTGAGAATGCTGAACTGTGGCTCAATAGGCACAAGCCAGGCCCCGGTACAGTGCTAGAAGCTGCTGGTTCTCATTGGGATAGGCAAGGCACCCTTCTATCGGCGTGTCAGTTTGCTAGGGTTGCTTGCCTGTTCAGGTGTAAAGTCCCAGGCTATGGGAGGTGATAACCACCCTAGGAACGTGCCCAAGTGCTTCTACACACCCTGCCACCCTGGGACCGGCTGCCTCAGGTCACATTTCAATATAGCCTCACCCAAAAGTTGTCTTCTCTTCCACCAGGATGAGACCAGATTCCACAAACCCCATAATATGCCAACAGTAATAATAAGTAGTACTAAACAGCTCACATAAGGGTGAGTAAGGACCTCAGGAGCCTGCATAATAAACCTATCCACATTAATCCTGGGTAGGGAGAGGGAGATGTATTCCCTCATCCTCTCCACCAGATAGCTCCCCCAGCACAGTGAGGCCATCAATACCAGGGAAAAGCGCATAACCATTGTTTGTATTAACATGTTGCCAAAAATAGAGAGATAAACAGTGCAGCCAACGAACTTTTTGACCCGTACAGGAGCTTGTCACTTAATAACTACTAGAGCTATAGCACGCTTAATACAAAAGTGCGGTTGTCGTGCCCCACGTTGGGTGCCAAAAAGGACTGTCGTGGTTTAGCCCCAGCCAGCAGCTGAACACCACATGGCCGCTCAATTGCCCCCCACTCCCAATGGGATGGGGGAGAGAATCGGGGAAAAAAAAAGAAAGACAAAACCCATGGGTTGACAACAACAGTTTAACCAGACAACAAAGGAAAAGAAAACAAACAAACTAGAAACCCCAACAATAACAATAACAGAGTGTACTTAGCGGTGCTTCCCAGCACAGGTTGCTCCCTGCCTGGAGCCCAATGCCCAGCCCGCTCCCAAGCAGCGATCCCCCCTGGTGCCATCCCTGTCTATATAGTGAGCCTGATGGTCACATGGTATAGAATAGACCCCTGCCACCTCATGGTGAAAATTAACCCTATCCCAGCCGCAACCAGGAGATACATAGAATCATAGAAACGTAGAATTGTTCTGGTTGGAAGAGACCTCCAAGATCATCGGGTCCAACCATTAACCTATCACTACCAAGTCTACCACTAAATCATATCCCTTAGGGCCTCATCTAAACATCTTTTGAATACCTCCAGGGATGGGCACTCCACCACCTCCCTGGGCAGCCTGTTCCAATGCCCAACAACCCTTTCAGTGAAGAAATTTTTACGAATGTCCAATCTGAACCTCCCCTGGCGCAACTTGAGGCCATTTCCTCTTGTTCTGTCATCTGTTACTAGGGAGAAGAGACCAAACCCCATCTCTCTACAACCTCCTTTCAGGTAGTTGTAGAGAGCAATAAGGTCTCCCCTCAGCCTCCTTTTCTCCAGGCTAAACATCCCCAGTTCCCTCAGCCGCTCCTCATAGGACTTGTGCTCTAGACCCCTCACCAGCTTCGTTGCCCTTCTCTGGACACACTCCAGCACTTCCATGTCTTTCTTGTAGTGAGGGGCCCAAAACTGAACACAGTACTCGGGGTGCAGCCTCACCAGGGCCGAGTACAGGGGGACGATCACCTCCCTACTCCTGCTGGCCACACTATTTCTGATAGAGGCCAGGATGCCGTTGGCCTTCTTGGCCACCTGGGCACACTGCTGGCTCATATTCAGCCAGCTGTCAACCAACACCCCCAGGTCCTTTTCTGACGGGCAGCTTTCCAGCCACTCCCCCCCAAGCCTGTAGCGTTGCCTGGGGTTGCTGTGTCCCAAGTGCAGGACCTGGCACTTGGCCTTGTTGAATCTCATGCCATTGGCCTCGGCCCATCGATCCAGCCTGTCCAGATCCAGCTGTAGCACCCGCCTGTCCTCCAGCAGATCAACACTCCCTCCCAACTTGGTGTCATCTGCAAACTTACTGAGGGTGCACTCAATCCCCTCGTCCAGATCATTGATAAAGATATTAAACAGGACTGGCCCCAGTACTGAGCCCTGGGGAACACCACTTGTGACTGGCCGCCAACTGGATTTAACTCCATTCACCACAACCCTTTGGGCCCGGCCATCCAGCCAGTTTCCTACCCAGCGCAGAGTATGCCCGTCCAAGCCATGGGTAGCCAGTTTCTCCAGGAGGATGCTGTGGGAGACGGTGTCAAAGGCTTTACTAAAGTCCAGGTACGCAACATCCACAGCCTTTCCCTCATCCACTAGGCGGGTCACCATGTTGTAGAAGGAGATCAGGTTGGTCAGGCAGGACTTGCCTTTCATAAACCCATGCTGACTGGGCCCGATCGCCCAGTTGTCCCGTACGTGCCGCGTGATGGCACTCAAGATGATCTGCTCCATAACTTTCCCGGGCACCAAGGTCAGGCTGACAGGCCTGTAGTTCCCCGGATCCTCCTTCCGGCCCTTCTTGTAGATGGGCGTCACATTTGCCAGCCTCCAGTCAGCTGGGACCTCCCCAGTTAGCCAGGACTGCTGGTAAACGATGGAGAGTGGCTTGGTGAGCACTTCTGCCAGCTCCTTCAGCACCCTTGGGTGGATCTCATCCGGCCCCATAGACTTGTGTGTGTCTAGGTGGCATAGCAGGTCACTGACCATTTCCCCTTGGACTACGAGGTCTTCATTCTGCTCCCCATCCCTGTCTTCCTGCTCAGGGGGCTGGGTGCCCAGAGAACAACTTCCCTTGCTGTTAAAGACAGAGGCAAAGAGAAAAGGCACCGCAGCCTTTTCCTCATCCCTTGACACTATGTTTCCCCCTGCATCCAACAGAGGAGGGAGATTTTCCTTAGCCCCCTTTTTATTGTTAATGTATTTGTAGAAGGACTTTTTGTTGTCTTTTATGGCAGTAGCCAGACTAAGTTCTAGCTGGGCTTTGGCCCTTCTAATTTTCTCCCTACATAACCTCACAACATCCTTGTAGTCCTCCTGAGTTGCCTGCCCCTTCCTCCAAAGGTTGTAGACTCTCTTTTTTTTTTCCCAAGTTCCAGCCAGAGCTCTCTGTTCAGCCAGGCCGGTCTTCTTCCCCACCGGCTCATCTTTCGGCTCATGGGGACGGCCTGCTCCTGCGCCTTTAAGATTTCCCTTTTGAAGAATGTCCAGCCTTCCTGGACGCCTTTGCCCTTCAGGACTGCCTCCCAAGGGACTCTGCCAACCAGACTCCTAAACAGGCCAAAGTCTGCCCTCCGGAAGTCCAAGGTGGCAGTTCTGGTGACCCTCCTCTTTACTTCTCTGAGAATCGAAAACTCAATCATTTTGTGGTCACTATGCCCAAGACGGCCTCCGACCATCACATCACCCACAAGACCTTCTCTGTTCACAAACAACAGGTCCAGCGGGGCGCCTTCCCTCGTGGGCTCTTGTAGGTGACCCGCTTTACGACAGGTTAGAGCTGATTGAAACATCAGTACAATAAAGGTCAATGAAGGGACACAGCACGGTAAACAAGAAAAGTTAGAAGCAGTCAGAACCAGAAACAAGTTTGTTGTTACACTAAAGAATTTCTTTGTTATGTTTAAGTGCACAAATTTAGAAATGTTTAAACAGGTGTTAGAGCGCATGTAGTAGATAAGGAAGCTTTATAAACCCCTGTAAGTGTGCATTAAAGCATCTCCGCTTTCCACCTATGCTGGAGTCCGTGCCTTCATTCCCTTCAGGCTCTCTCACCAGCTGCGTGAGGAAGTTATCTTCCACACACTCCAGGAACCTCCTGGACTGTTTCCTCTCTGCTGCATTGTATTTCCAGCAGACATCTGGCAAGTTCAAGTCCCCCACGAGAACAAGGGCTAGTGATCGTGAGGCTTCTCCCAGCTGCCTGTAGAATACTTCATCTGCCTCCTCATCCTGATTGGGTGATCTATAACAGACTCCCACCACAATGTCTGCCTTGTTAGCCTTCCCCCTGATTCTTACCCATAGGCACTCAACCCTCTCGTCACCATCCTCGAGCTCAAGGCAGTCCAGACTCTCCCTAACATAGAGGGCTACCCCACCGCCTCTCCTTCCTTGCCTATCCCTTCTAAAGAGTTTATAGCCGTCCATCATGGCACTCCAGCTATGCGAGTCATCCCACCATGTTTCTGTGATGGCAACTATATCATAGTTTTCCCCTTGCACAACAGCCTCAAGCTCCTCCTGTTTGTTGCCCATGCTCTGTGCATTCGTGTAGATGCACTTCAGCTGGGCTAATGATCCTGTTGCCTTTGTGGTGGGAGAAGCCCTAATTCCTATGTGTCCAATCTCGGGCATTTCTGTGGTTCCTAACAGATCAGTGACCCCTGTGTCCCTGCTGCTGCACGGGTCTCTCTGTCCTACCTCATCTGAGACAGCTGACCGAAGGGCCCCGCTGGCGCACCATCCCTCATTCATTGGCATGCCACCCCCAGGCTTCTCTCTAGCAAGCCTGGTTTTATCCCCTTCCCCCTTCAAATCTAGTTTAAAGCCCTTTCAATGAGCCCTGCTAACTCCTGTGCTAGGATCCTTTTCCCCCTTTGGGACAGGTGCGCCCCGTCTGCCGCCAGCAGGCCTGGTGCCATGTAAACCAACCCATGGTCAAAAAACCCAAAGTCTTGCTGGTGACACCAGGCTCGGAGCCAGGTGTTGATCTGCTGGCTCCTCCTGTTTCTTCCCTCATCCTTCCCCAGAACTGGAGGGATAGAGGAGAACACTACCTGTGCTCCTGATCCCTTAACCAGTCGCCCCAAGGCCCTGAAGTCCCTCTTGATTGCCCCAGGACTTCTTTTTGCCACCTCCTCACTGCCTACCTGGAAGATCAACAGGGGATAGTAGCCTGAGGGCCTTACTAGGGTGGGAAGCTTCCTCCTCACATCCTTGACCCGGGCCCCTGGGAGACAGCAGACTTCCCTAAGCAGTGGGTCTGGTCTGCATATGGGCCCTTCTGTTCCTTTCAGAAGGGAGTCACCTATGACAACGACCCATCTCTTGTTTTCCTTTGTGGGGGCAGTTTTGGTGCAGGCCCTAGGCTGACTAGTCCTCGGCGGCACCTCCAGGCTGGCTGAACCATCAGCCTTGTCATTGTTTGGTTCCAGTGGCAGGGCCTCGTACCTATTGTGCAAGGGCACCTGCGGGGGTGGGGTAGGCACTGAGGAAACACACCTGCCTCGCCAGGGAGGCACTAGTTGCCATTGTCCCCTGTCCCCTACGTCCCTGCATTCAGCCGTGCAGGGAGAGGGTCGGGATCGGGAGTCCCCCGTGACAGGCACCTTGGCTGCCTGTTGTGCCTGTCGCAGGGAGGGCAGGGTGCGAGTCCAATAGTCGATCTCCCTCTCACACTCCCTGATACTCCTCAACCTGCTCACCTCCTGCCGGAGCTCTGTCACCAGGTGGAGGAGGTCCTCTACCTGGGCACACCTCCCACAGGCATGCTCGCTGCTGCTGCCGCCCGGTGCTGGCCTCAGAGTAGGGCACACCCTGCAGCCTGACACCTGGGTGGCAGCGTGTTCCCACCGCAGCTCCATCTGGGAAGCTGCGTCAGCCGTGGCGGGTGCAAGGCTTAGAGCGGCCACAGCTTTCTGCCGGGTGGACACCATTGCTTCCCCCATCGAGCTGGCAGAGCTTCAACGCCCTCCCTGCGCGAACTGCCGCGCCGCGCCCTGTTCGCTAGCGCTCCCCAGGGGCTTTTTTATACACCGCCGTGGCTCCTGGCCCCGCCCAGGTCTCGTCAGCCGCTCTCGCGCGAGCTGCCGGCTCCTGGCGGGTCCCTCGGCTCCCTCTGAGGCTCCCCGCTTCGGGAAACCCCCCTGTACGCCGCGCTAGGACACTCCGCTGCAGGTCGTGCCGGCACCGGAGCTGATCGCCTCGGCAACACACCTGCATTCCTCTGTAATGTTTTGGTTTGTCATGATCTCTAAGAATTGGTACAGCATATCAAAGATTTACTCTCACTCCTTTGTTTGCTACATATTTGGTGGTAATTAGGTGCTTCATTTGTATAAATCCTTATGCAAAGCCTCTCTGCTGGAGCAGGATTACATAAGATTTTTATCTGTCCTTGTGCTAAATGCAGAAATCTCCAAGGTCTCCACACTAAATCACAGAGTCTTAACTTTGGATCCCATCCCACTTTCCAACCCGTTGATATTTTTTCTTCTGATCCAGGAAAAATGCTACAGCCATCTCTGAGAAGTGAAAAGGAAGGTCTGACACTCATTTACACCAACCCCAGCAGCGGCAGGGGGCTTTGCATGCAAATATGAATCAGACCCAAACAAATTGTTAGTTTGATTATAGTGATACAGGGGAAAGAAATCTTGGATTTTCCTTTCTTTTTTTTTTTAGGAAGTTTTGATTTATACATACAAAAGAAAGATTCTAAAGCCTCAAAATAAATGAAGACTCATAGAAGAAAAAATATGGTATAAAAGTCTCTGTATCAGAGGAAGCGTTTTTAAAAGCAAAACAGGTGACTGACATAGTGAGATTTGGTTCTTTTGGAGATGTAAATAAACTTCTTTTTCAAAAGCTGGAGGAGTGACAGCAAAGATAGAATGCATATGGGATGTTGCACCTCCACAACAAAATCAGCAGCAGAAATCGTGTCATGGGAATACAGCATGTGACAGAACTGAAGTTTCAGCTTGCAGATGCCAAGTACATTAAGAAATCTTGCAAGGAGCAAAGACAAGGAGCAAAGCCCTTGTTCTCGTGGGGGACTTGAACTTGCCAGATGTCTGCTGGAAATACAATGCAGCAGAGAGGAAACAGTCCAGGAGGTTCCTGGAGTGTGTGGAGGATAACTTCCTCACACAGCTGGTGAGGGAGCCAACGAGAGAAGGCGCCCTGTTGGACCTGTTGTTTGTGAACAGAGAAGGTCTTGTGGGTGATGTGACGGTTGGAGGCCGTCTTGGGCACAGTGACCACGAAATGATTGAGTTTTCGATTCTCAGAGAAGTAAAGAGGAGGGTCACCGGAACTGCCACCTTGGACTTCCGGAGGGCAGACTTTGGCCTGTTTAGGAGTCTGGTTGGCAGAGTCCCTTGGGAGGCAGTCCTGAAGGGCAAAGGCGTCCAGGAAGGCTGGACACTCTTCAAAAGGGAAATCTTAAAGGCACAGGAGCAGGCCATTCCCATGAGCCGAAATACGAGCTGGCAGGGAAGAAGACCAGCCTGGCTGAGCAGAGAGCTCCGGCTGGAACTTAGGGAAAAAAAAGAGAGTCTACAACCTTTGGAGGAAGGGGCAGGCAACTCAGGAGGACTACAAGGATGTTGTGAGGTTATGTAGGGAGAAAATTAGAAGGGCCAAAGCCCAACTTGAACTTAGTCTGGCTACTGCCGTAAAAGACAACAAAAAGTCTTTCTACAAATACATTAACAATAAAAAGGGGGCTAAGGAGAATCTCCCTCCTCTGTTGGATGCAGGGGGAAACATAGCGTCAAGGGACGAGGAAAAGGCTGAGGTACTTAACGCCTTCTTTGCCTCAGTCTTTAACAGCAAGGGAAGTTGTTCTCTGGGCACCCAGCCCCCTGAGCAGGAAGACAGGGATGGGGAGCAGAATGAAGACCCCATAGTCCAAGGGGAAATGGTCAGTGACCTGCTACGCCACCTAGACATGCACAAGTCTATGGGGCCGGATGAGATCCACCCAAGGGTGCTGAAGGAGCTGGCAGAAGTGCTCACCAAGCCACTCTCCATCATTTATCAGCAGTCCTGGCTAACTGGGGAGGTCCCAGTTGACTGGAGGCTGGCAAATGTGACGCCCATCTACAAGAAGGGCCGGAAGGAGGATCCGGGGAACTACAGGCCTGTCAGCCTGACCTTGGTGCCCGGGAAAGTTATGGAGCAGATCATCTTGAGTGCCATCACGCGGCACGTACGGGACAACTGGGCGATCGGGCCCAGTCAGCATGGGTTTATGAAAGGCAAGTCCTGCCTGACCAACCTGATCTCCTTCTACGACATGGTGACCCGCCTAGTGGATGAGGGAAAGGCTGTGGATGTTGCGTACCTGGACTTTAGTAAAGCCTTTGACACCGTCTCCCACAGCATCCTCCTGGAGAAACTGGCTACCCATGGCTTGGATGGGTATACTCTGCGCTGGGTAGGAAACTGGCTGGATGGCTGGGCCCAAAGAGTTGTGGTGAATGGAGTTAAATCCAGTTGGCGGCAGTCACAAGTGGTGTTCCCCAGGGCTCAGTACTGGGGCCAGTCCTGTTCAATATCTTTATCAATGATCTGGACAAGGGGATCGAGTGCACCCTCAGTAAGTTTGCAGATGACACCAAGTTGGGCAGGAGTGTTGATCTGCTGGAGGACAGGCAGACACTACAGAGGGATCTGGACAGGCTGGATCGATGGGCCGAGGCCAATGGCATGAGATTCAACAAGGCCAAGTGCCAGGTCCTGCACTTGGGTCACAGCAACCCCAGGCAACGCTACAGGCTTGGCGGGGAGTGGCTGGAAAGCTGCCCAGCGGAAAAGGACCTGGGGGTGTTGGTTGACAGCCAGCTGAATATGAGCCAGCAGTGTGCCCAGGTGGCCAAGAAGGCCAACGGCATCCTGGCCTGTATCAGAAATAGTGTGGCCAGCAGGAGTAGGGAAGTGATCGTCCCCCTGTACTTGGCTGTGGTGAGGCCGCACCTCGAGTACTGTGTTCAGTTTTGGGCCCCTCACTACAAGAAAGACACTGAGGTGCTGGAGTGTGTCCAGAGAAGGGCAACAAAGATGGTGAGGGGTCTAGAGCACAAGTCCTATGAGGAGCGGCTGAGGGAACTGGGGATGTTTAGCCTGGAGAAAAGGAGGCTGAGGGGAGACCTTATTGCTCTCTACAACTACCTGAAAGGAGGTTGTAGAGAGATGGGGGTCGGTCTCTTCTCCCAAGTAAAAGACAACAAAACAAGAGGAAATGGCCTCAAGTTGCGCCAGGGGAGGTTCAGATTGGACATTCGTAAAAATTTCTTCACCGAAAGGGTTGTTGGGCATTGGAACAGGCTGCCCAGGGAGGTGGTGGAGTCCCCATCCCTGGAGGTATTCAAAAGATGTTTAGATGAGGCCCTAAGGGATATGATTTAGTGGTAGACTTGGTAGTGCTAGGTTAATGGTTGGACCCGATGATCTTGGAGGTCTCTTCCAACCAGAACAATTCTATGATTCTGTGACAAAAAAATAAGCAGTTCGAAATGCCATTTGCAAGGTGCTTGGTTTCTCTGTAATGCAAATAGTCATATAAAATATGCAGGAAAGTGGATTTGTTCAGTGTGAATGGGAAGAGGAAATTGATTTACAAATCCTGAATGGAATAGAAACGTTAGAGCAAAAGTAGAGACAAAGCAAATCCCTGCATGGGGTGGAATAAATATGACATGTAGCTGCCTCTTCCTGTGGGAACTGCTTCGACTTTCGTGCTATTACAACATAATCAAGGTGCTCCCCAGTGTAATTGAATACTAGGGATTTTACTCTTTAGTGATCCTCAGATTAGTATAATGTTCTTCTTGGCTATTCTTGGGCAAATGGCCTTTCAGGACTTTCAATGGTGTGTCTTCAAAGAGCCCTTTATATTTGCAGAGGGGTTGAAGACAGCTCTCCGCAAGGTGTCTTCTGCTTGGCCTCTGGTAGTCTGGTGACTTCACACAGATGTTCCCATCAGGCTTCACAGAAGTCTCCACCCTCAAGCTTGCAGGGAGGCCTCTAGGTTGTGCAGGGGCGAGGAAGCATGGGATTTTCTCATGAGTCATCTTGGTCCCCAGCTGTTCCTTGAGTATCTGTGGGGCCAAGCAGAGAGAAAATCTTCCTCTTGCTTGCAGAAAAATGGTGAAAAGTTGAGCAATCCGAAATGCACAGAATTCCCATGGCCATGTGCAGGAGCGGCTGTCAGGTGAGAATGAGACACTCTGTTAGAAAAAACAAAGCAGAAGATGCTACACAAAACCAGTTCATTCACGGTATTGCTATCAAAGGGATAAGACAACCGTAACGGGTTTGTCCTGAAATCATGACAAGAACAGAAAGTCCCTAAAACAAAGGCCTGCAATTTTAAGATAAAAATTAAATAATAAAAACACCTTCCCCCCACCCCTCCCTTCTTCCCGGGCTCAACTTCACTCCCGATTCCTCTACCTCCTCCCCCCAAGCGGCGCAGGGGGACGGGGAATGGGGGTTGCAGTCAGTTCATCACGCATCATCTCATCCGCTCCTTCCTCCGCAGGGGGAGAACTCCTCACACTCTTCCCCTGCTCCAGCATGGGGTACTTCCCACAGGAGAATGTCCTCCACGGACTCCAGCATGAGTCCTTCCCACGGGCTACAGTTCTTCACAAACTGCTCCAGCACGGGTCCTTTCCACAGGGTGCAGTCCTTCAGGAACAGACTGATCCAGCGTGGGTCCCCCTGTGGGGTCACAAGTCCTGCCAGCAAACCTGCTCCAGCATGGGCTTCTCTCTCCACGGGGCCACAGGTTCTGCCAGGAGCCTGCTCCAGCGTGGGCTTCCCACAGGGCCACAGCCTCCTTCAGGCATCCACCTGCTCTGGCGTGGAGTCCTCCACGGGCTGCAGGTGGATATCTGCTCCACCATTAACCTCCATGGGCTGCAGGGGGAGAGCCTGCCTCACCCTGGTCTTCACCACAGGCTGCAGGGGAATCTCCGCTCTGGTGCCTGGAGCACCTCCTCCCCCTCCTTCTTCACTGACCTTGGTGTCTGCAGAGTTGTTGCTCTCCCATCTCACTCCTCTCTCTGCTGCTATATTCCCACAGCAGGTTCCCCCCCCTTCTTAAATATGTTATCACAGAGGCGCTACTACTGTCACTGATTGGCTCGGCCTTGGCCAGCGATGGGTCCGTGTTGGAGCCGGCTGGCATTGGCTCTGTTGGACACAGGGGAAGCTTCTAGCAGCTTCTCACAGAAGCCACCCCTGTAGCCCCCTCGCTACCAAAACCTTGCCACTCAAACCCAATACACCTGCACAAAGCATTTAAGCTTTGGCTAGGAGAGCAAGCTGACTAGAGCGGAGTCTTATGCTGTCCAGAACTAGAAGCATGAAGCCAAATAGCTCCGGAGCAGAAAACGAGGTGGAAGGTAGAACCCTTGACTTCTGACAGAGGGAGGCAGGAGCCACAGCACTTGTTTCAGGAGGGAAAGAAGGCTAAATCCTCCTTTCCCAAGAAGAGGTGGTTGAGGACAACCTATACATTCCAGAGATCAAGTCTCCCCCTATACACTGTATAGTGGAATCCAAAATTATTATTGAAGAACACAGTACACTGAGGGAAAGCTATGATCATGATGTGTTTCAGGCTTATTTAATTTAACACCCAATAAAAGAAGGACACCTAAATAAATACAAGTTTCAGTAGTTCATTTTCTAAATAATTGGGTAAAGTGGTCAGACAACATTGCTATTTTACTTTTTAGCCAGAGTGAACTCTGTATGCGTTTTTTTGTCACAATTACCCTGAAAGAAAGTAGTACATGTACACAGGGTGGATAGTGCAATTTTCAACAATCCCATGCTCCTTTTTAGGTTAATTGTAGCTTTCAGTGGATAAAAGAATTTAAAGGCTGTTTAAGAGAGATTCTGCTTTATTATTTTTAAAGTTGCCCCACCCAAGTTTTGTTCTCCCGCACATTCACTCCAGAGCACATGGGAACACAGCGATTTCAATGGAATGCATCTTTCTGTTCTAGACCCCCGTATAGCATTTTATACTTTAAAAACTGTTGAACGGAAGCCTACTAGTTAGAACATTGAGCATTAAAAAGAAGTGCCAAGCCTTAATTAGCATAGCCTCTAGATTAAGACGGAGATACTTTATACTACAACATACCTAACTGCCTCATCATTTTGAGATTTATGGAACAATGACTATACCACAGGCCAAAAAGCAGAAATTTTCATAGGAACTGCAAGCTTTTCAACCCCTACATGATAGTACAACAAATATGCATTTTCAGAAATACCAGAAGTTAGAGCTAGCAATTAGCATTGGGAAATCCCAGCCTGTCTTGGCTCTGCTTCTGACAATAGCTACTTTTCCTGCTGAACTGCACAGCCAATTTTCCATTTTAGAAGACATCATACTATTTTAACTTTTCAGTATCAAAGGTATTTGGAAACAAATCTCAATTCTAATCTTCCTCTTGTCCAGTCAAGAAGCTAGCAATTAGAAGAAAATTGGTCCATTGTCAAACTGCAAGACATGGTTTTTCAGCTGATCTTCAATACTCACAGAAAATGGTCCTAAAACTTTTCAGTTATTCACCCACAGATATAAGTCAGAGAGTGAAGACAATCCAACTCATCACAGCCTTCACACAATATCCCTTTTCTAGAGTAAAGAACACCGTTAAAAACAAATCTACCTAAACAAATCACCTAGGTTCCTACATCATCTTAGTATCAAAGAGCTAGATATTTAAATGTGTATAGGTGTCTAAAAATGTAGATTAGCATCTTGTCATATTTAAGAAGTAGACAAAACACGTTTAGACAGGCTTGATATCTTCGCACATTTGAAAATCCACTCGGCCCTCATCTGCCTGCTTAAGATTCTAGATGCTTTTGAAGTCAGGCCACAAACTGACTAGCTATTACAGAAAACATTCAAATCTCAAATATTAATAAGACAACTTTTCCAAGTGTTACATGTAATCTTACCTTGCAACAATTAAAATGGTGATCCTTTTAGGTTGTCAGCTTTAGGTGTTACCAATAGTAGGTTGAGTTTGATAATGAAGAGCTGCTCAGGCAGAAGAAACTAGTTGCTTTGTCAAGACATAAGTGCAGTTTCTGTTGTTTTGTCTACAGACTCTAGAAGCATGTACATCCACTACTTAGCTTCTAGTCTCAGCATTTGCTCCCACCTAGGCATCCTGTTCACAGATTTCTAGACTTCAAGCATCCTCCTGTAACTACACATCACACTTTGACAATACTCATTTGTGACAGAGAGATAAATCCCATTCCTCCACTCCAAATACACATGTTCACATGGCAACAGTCATTCCCAGGAAGGATTTCACAGCGATTAAATGTGTCAAGGGAAAGGGATTCTCCAAGTATGAGAGCTGCCTGCACACACAGACAGTGAATCAGGTAAGGTACAGGGGAGCTGAGGAGCAAAAGCGTGAAGTGTAAAGTCACAAGAGGAGTCACTCTCCCATCTAAGAAAAGTCATACTCTCATCTCTCAGCTGTGGACTATATCAATTGTGCTAAATATCAGAATTAGCAACCTTATTTACTTGTGTGTTCCTGTAACTCCTTTGCTGGCATGCCCACCCCTGTGCTTTTTAGGCCAATAATCTCAAGGTGTGATTTGACAAAGCAGCTAAGCCAAGCAACAGCTGCAGAAAGGGAAGTCCTGCTGCTCCTCCTACTTTAACCACCCCTCTCAGGGCTGACCCTACAGTAAGACAGAGCAGGGAGTTAACCAGCTAAAACTCACCCCACAAAGTCATTTTTCCATCCCTATGTCCCTGAACTGACTCACTGCAGGGTCAGATACCCTCAAAGCCAGAAGGGCAGAGATGAAAGAAGAGGGAGCAGGGACATCTCTTTTGGAAGCTGCAAGACTGGTGTAGCTATAGCACCAAAGCAAAACCCTGCATCAGGAACACAGAGATATATGCATGAGTATCAGCAGTTGTGCCCACTTTCAATTCAACCACCCCAGAACAGCCTAGAGAGTTTTAATACATCAGTGAAGTTTCTTATGCAGTCTTCATTCTAGCATACAGTTTTATGTTATCAGCCTTACTGCTGGAGAAGTGTTTGACTAATTCTTGTCTCCCACACACACCTTTAAGACTTATTCCTATTCCTCCCCCTCTTCCTATTTATTATGCTAATACTGAGGCTAAAAGGAAGGGTACCGTTCCCTCCCCCAAGACACCTCCAGTTCTACAGAATAAGACATTAAAGACTTCCTCCAGAAAGAAACACAAGGGAGGTGGGATGAGAAAAAGAGTCCCTCCATCCCTGCTGACTTTACTCTTATCCCCAATCTGAAAGCAGTTACCACATTTTATAAATTGAGATACAAATAAGACTAATTCCACTTAAAACCACCTCCTCCTCCTTACAAATTATAGCTAAGAGAAGGATAATTTTCCTTGCTTATCTTGCACAAAATATAGAACAGCTCCTGTTGGCTGTTTTGAATTATGCCCTTAAGGTTTGGCTTCAACACAGAGGAAGCCAGACTGCCACGGATTTAGACTGCTGTGCCCTTAAAGCTACATATCTAAATTTTAGGTATCTGAAAAATCCTTTGTGGTCAACTTTGTCTCCAGCCAGTAGACAGCAGTAGTATCAAAACAGCAATTACTTTCAGATTTCACTTGGTTTGGGGAAGAGGCATGAGTGAGTTATCAAGGATAAGTAAGGAATAAGTGAACCAGTGCAATTTATAACGGCGAGCGGACTAGCTACAGCAAGATCTAGTTGCATCACGCATGTCACTTAACCTTTGCTCTAGAGCAGCAGCCCAGCCAACTAGCATGAAAGCGTGAATAAAAACCATCCTAACACACAGGCACACCTAACTTCTACAATACCAAGTGTGTTCATACTTAAACCAAGGGACTGTTCTCATTACTCAAGCAGATGCCTATAAAAAGTTTTACTGGTGTAGGTGAACTCAAATAGCAATTGCTGCTATTTGTCACAACAGCAGCAACAATTTCTGATCACGAAATTCTAGCAATTCTAGACTGAATGGCATATTCAGTTAGATGAGACATCAGAGACTTGTGACATGATTTTTATTGGTTGTAAAGTGGCACAAGACACCGTGCCACTGGCTGATTCAGTCTGGTGACTAGCAAAAGCCAAACACTGCTTAAGTAGTTAAAAGGGTTACACTCTGCTCCCAAAGGTTGTTTGACATATTTAGCTTGGTTATAGAGCTGGTCTTTTTAGAAAGAGCTCTTGCTAAACTGAAGGAATAGAGCATCCACCAGTGCTGCTGCTAGGAAGCCAATACTGCAGCTGCCTGCAACCAATGCTAACCTGTAGCTCAAAAGACTTTTTAAGCAGTAATCAGCACATCTGCAGATCACACCACAACAGCATCTCTTCCTTCTTCCCAGCTACTGAAGCATGTTACAAGCTGGCTAAAGACATCACTCTAATGGTGTGCCATGAGACCATCTTTACATCAAAGCGCGGCCTGTACTACTGCAGCTGGCCAGGGGGCTATTCTATACCATGTGACCATCATGCTCACTATATAGAGGGGGACAGCACCAGGGGCAGGATCGCTGCTCCGGAGCGGGCTGGGCGTTGGGCTCCGGGTGGTGAGAGACCTGTGCTGTGAAGGCGCTAAGTACACTCTGTTATTGTTGGGGTTGGTTTGTTTGTTTTCTTTTCCTTTGCTGTCCTGTTAAACGGTTGTTATCCCAACCCACAAGTTTTGCCCTTTTTTTTTTTCTTTTCTCCCCCTGATTCTCTCCCCATCCCACTGGGAGGGGAGGAGCGAACGAGCGGCCGCGTGGTGCTTAGCTGCCAGTTGGAGCTAAACCACGTCAACTACTCCTGAGTGCAATGTGTAACGATATTCCTGAACATCAAAACTTCTAAAAGAAGCTCCATTTTCAAACCTAATGCATCTTCACCAAACATGGCTGCTCTAGGATCCTGTGGGAATCTGGCCATGACAAACAACAATGCATCACTTCTTTCAAAGCAGCACACAAATTTAGGATGAAGGACGGAACATTACATTCTTCACAGATCATGGAGATTTGTTACAAATTCCACACAAAATCTGGAAAGTCAATTAAACAAAGTCACCTATTTCGCTGACTGCTTACTGCACTATCACATGAGCATTAACACTAGTACATGACAAGAAGCTGGAATGAGTAGCAGTAGGAAAAGACAGACAGGCAGGACTGGACTACAGCAGTCCTGCTACTGCAAGGGAAGTATGCTTACTATACAAGTTCAAGCTTGGGTCTCCACTGATACTACTACTACTAGCAAGAGACAATATATGATGTGCAACCCAATGTCTCTCTAAATGCAGTTCTGAAGAGTCTCCTGTAGGACCTCCATATTTATGTCTGTCATCCTCACTGCTCAAGCCTCATATCCACCTCTCCTGTCCTCCCTGGAATTGATAAGCCACAGCTGCCCTAATTGCACAGCTGGTTCTTGTATTCTTGCTGACAAAGAAACACTGCCACAGACTGAGGAGACCTTTCATTAAGTGCTTAAATGCCACACTGATAAGAATGGTATTATGCTTAGACAGAAATATGATCAGGCAGTAAAGTCCTTACTAGGCTTAATCCTGTACCTGGAACAAAGTTTCAATCTGGACATCGGCACAATCTAAAAGAAGTTCTGCAGACCCCACACACGTGCATGACTCGGTTATAGGGAGCAAGGTAGTGAAATACTATTAGTTTGCATAACAGAATTGGACTCCAAATAGAAACAGCCTACTCCATACTGTACTGTGTCCAGTTCTGGGCTCCCCAGTTCAAGAAAGATGAGGAACTACTGGAGAGAGTCCAGTGGAGGGCTACAAAGATGATTAAGGGACTGGAGCATCTCTCCTATGGGGAAAGGCTGAGGGAGCTGGGGCTGTTTAGCCTGAGGAAGAGAAGACTGGGAGGGGACCTCATCAATGCTTATAAATATCTCAAGGGCGAGTGTCAAGAGGATGGGGCCAGACTCTTTTCAGTGGTGCCCAGCGACAGGACAAGGGGCAACGGGCACAAACTGGAACACAGGAAGTTCTGCCTGAATGTGAGGAAAAACTTCTTTACTGTGAGAGTGACGGAGCACCGGAACAGGCTGCCCAGAGAGGTTGTGGAGTCTCCTTCTCTGGAGATATTCAAAACCTGCCTGGACGCGGTCCCGTGCAGCCTGCTCTAGGTGAATCTGCTCTAGCAGGGGGGTTGGACTAGATGATCTCCAGAGGTCCCTTCCAACCCCTACCATTCTGTGATTCTGCGATTCTGTACTCAGCTGTCACCTTTGTGCTTGGAAAAAATGTTTCTCTGTCATTCATTAACCTACAGCCTTATCAAGGTGGGAGTGTAGAACTTGTTTCCAGCATGGAAACCAGCAGTCAAACCAAGCAAAAATACTTACGTCACTCTTCCTGAACTTTGCTTTTAAGCTCTTCATGCTGATCACATTCAACCTTCCAAACCTTTGAGAAGCTTTTTATCCTTCTTCAATATCTAAACAAAAAAGAAAGAAAAGGTAAGATTCCAACTTGATACCGTTCAGTTCACTGGCAGCCAAGTCTGAATTGAATTTGCATACCTATATCACCTTTTGAGGGTTTAGCCCTCAAGCTCTAAAAAAAGATTAACAGCCAGCTAAGGGAAACTTTCTGTTTCTCCAAACTTAAAAGCAAGCTTAAGTCTGACCACAGAATAATAGAGCAAATCTTTACCAAAAATTCAAACATGTTATAGTAGCTACCTCTCACCATAATTAGATCACTGACAAGTTTATACATGTAAGCAGCTTTCTCTGCCCACTGCCTATTTTAACATTATCATCAGGGCAGCCATTTGTAAAGTGGGAAAAGCAGAAATAAGTATGCAAAGTCATTCAATTAAAACTTCACTATCCTACAACTGTGGGTGTGAACTGGGTAGCAGAAGTACCACCACTATTGTATGTACAAGTTTAACCACTAACCAAATTCAAAAGTATACTTAAACCATGCATGACATACTAGTACAGCTCAACACAACATAGCAGATGGAACCATCTGAGTAAGAACAGAGGTTATCACTGGAAGAATTGTTTTATACTCTTCCCCATAATAAACCGTATGTGTATTCTTGGAGTCATGGCTGGTTTTAATTTGACAATGCACTATCACAGACGGTCATGTTCCTCCTTCCTCCCTTTCAAATGAAGAAAAGTAGCAGTTGCACAAACATATATAACCAACATTACAGACAAGCTGCAAGCTCTCACAGGGAAACAGGGAGCAAGTACCTAGGGCAAAGTTTCCTACAGAAAGCTTCAATATACGACATATTACCAATCCAAGACAAATGTAACGGCGAACGGCATGTTAAAGTAGCATGGCAATGTGTATTTTCCTAGAACACAATAGAAAAACTTAATGAAAGAGCAACATACTTCTGGACTGGGCAAAGCCTTCTATACAAAAAATGTTCCAAATTTCTAGTTTTACAGTATGTTCACTTGTCTACCCCTCTCATCTACCAAGTTTTAGCTGCTATACAAATTCCTTCTGAAGGAACAGTTCAATGTAAAGGATGTTCAGCTGTATAAACTTCTTCCCTCCACCCTAGAGAAAAAAAAAAAAGAGAGAAAAAAAATATTACAAGTCTATCCAGATAAATAAATAACTAAAATGAGAACTGGACCATAAATTCAAATAGGTCATGCAGGGTCACTAATGTTTCACATCACTCTTCAGAAACAGTAGATTACAGTTTGATAAGCAAAGTGAGATTCAATTGTTTCATAAAAGAAAGTCCCCTATTATTATGAAGCAAGTTGCTATGTTCTACATGATCCCTCTACTACGAGTTAAGTTTTAAAACGCAACTACATGGTACACTCTTGGTAGAGTATATACAAATGCTTCCACAAAATACAATGCTGAGCACCATTAATAGTGAATAGTGCTAAGTAAACATGTCATTTAGTTCAACCCCATATTTATCTGGCAGCCATTTAAGATAAACACAAGTACATTTCTTCAAAAAAACCCCAAACAAACAAGAAATCCCATACACTACATATACACAAATACATTTCCCACAGAACACACACCTCCAATAGGTAATCTGGATGGGATAATTCTGTAGGCTGTTAAAATATCATTAAATTGAATTAAATGACCAAGTCTAATTAAACAGTCATTCTGAAGTCATATCAGATTCCTGACTGCTTTCAGGTATATGAAGGAGGGGTTTCATTTGAAGTTCTTGCTTTTCATCTCAAGGAGAATGGGCTTGTGGCATTTTAATTCTTTACCGTGCAAAAGGAGAAAAAAAAAAAAAATGAAAAAGAAAAAAAAATTGAAAAAGCTTTTCACTCCCTGGCTTAAGTGACAATTTCTTAGCTTTTTCTTGGGCTGAACGGAATATTTGTAAAATAGTAACAAAAATATAACAAAAACAAGAAAAAGCAAGTTTTGAACAACCAAAAAGAAGGAATTATTTTAGGTTGCTCTGAGAGAAGCATACCACTTTTTATTTCTGCTACACCTACTCAAACTTTGGAGAAAGTGTGAAATTGCACAACAGCCGTCATAACCTGCACTGGAAAGGAGCCTGAACCTCAGCAAGAGCCCAATAATCTCCTAAATTGTTCTCTAGCAACACCAAGGATGATGAGCATTGCAAAGACCAGAAATGCCAGGGTACAGACAGGACAAATGCCATTACACTTATCTGGCCTTTTTTTCATACCACGCCAGCAAAAAAGGAGGCGAAAAAAAAATGGAGACCAAAATCCCAAACTGTTTTTAAAACCAGAACAAAACAAAACCACAATTAAAAGGAACTTTAAAACTTTAAAAGCTGGGAAACATCATACAATATCTGACAAAATCCAAAACTTAACAGGACTTTTTATTTTAAAAGATAAACATATTTGACTAAAAAAAAAAAAGTAACCAGGTTCATTAGACCATTTAATAAAATATAAAGAAATCCTTTGCATGGGGAAGTGAAAACAAGAAATCTTTCCTCACATACAGATTGCCAAAGAATTATCTGCTATAGGCTGTCTTTCCCCTTCCCACCCCCTCAGCATTTTTGGCTCCCATGAACGAAACATTTGTTATAGCTCCCATGGAAGATAAAGTACTCAACTACAGGGCTATGGGGGAAATGACAACTCCTTGTAGGTATATACACAGAACAGCTGCAAAGCTGGACTCTCTTCTATGAGGAATCTGTAAATACAGTCTAATCAGCAAGCTGTAGTGGTTTGACCCTAGCTAGATGCCAGGTGCCCACCAAAGCCGCTCTATCACTCCCCCTCCTCAACTGGACAGGGGAGAAAAAATATAACAAAAGGCTCGTGGGGCAAGATAAGGAGAGGGAGATCACTCAGCAATTGCCGTCACGGGCAAAACAGACACAACGTGGGGAAAAATTAATTTAATTTATTGCCAAATAAATCAGAGTAGGATAATGAGAAATAAAACCAAATCTTAAAACACCTTCCCCCCGCCCCTCCCTTCTTCCCGGGCTCAACTTTACTCCCAATTTCTCTACCTCCCCCAAGCGGCACAGAGGGACAAGGAATGGGGGTTGCAGTCAGTTCATCACACATCGTCTCTGCCGCTCCTTCCTCCACAGGGGGAGGACTCCTCACACTCTTCCCCTGCTCCAGCATGGGGTCCCTCCCACAGGAGACAGTCCTCCACGGACTTCTCCAACGTGAGTCCTTCCCACGGGCTACAGTTCTTCACGAACTGCTCCAGCACGGGTCCTTCCCACAGGGTGCAGTCCTTCAGGAACAGACTGATCCAGCGTGGGTCCCCCTGTGGGGTCACAAGTCCTGCCAGCAAACCTGCTCCAGCGTGGGCTCCTCTCTCTCCATGGGGCCACAGGTCCTGCCAGGAGCCTGCTCCAGTGCAGGCTTCCCACGGGGCCACAGCCTCCTTCGGGCATCCACCTGCCCCAGCGTGGGGTCCTCCACAGGCTGCAGATGGATATCTGCTCCACCTTTAACCTCCGTGGGCTGCAGGAGGACAGCCTGCCTCACCCTGGTCTTCACCACAGGCTGCAGGGGAATCTCTGCTCCAGCGCCTGGAGCACCTCCTCCCCCTCCTTCTTCACTGACCTTGGTGTCTGCAGAGTTGTTGCGCTCACATATTCTCACTCCTCTCTCTGACGCTATAATCCCGCAGCAGGTTTTTTTCCCCCTTCTTAAATATGTTATCACAGAGGCGCTACTACTGTCACTGATTGGCTTGGCCTTGGCCAGCGGCGGGTCCGTCTTGGAGACGGCTGGCATTGGCTCTGTCGGACACGGGGGAAGCTTCTAGCAGCTTCTCACAGAAGCCACCCCTTGTAGCCCCCTCGCTACCAAAACCTTGCCAGGCAAACTCAGCACACAAGCTTTGCAAGCACTCCTAGCATGCGACTTTTCCCCCTTTTGAGGGAGGAGGAAGGGAGGCGAGCTGTGTTTCTGTTAGAAGCCAACTTATTCTTCCCACAGGATACTTCACCTCTTGCATAAATGCATTTTATACGCTGAATGTGAAACTTAAGTCTGCAGCATAATTAAAAAAGCATGCATAAGCACGCAAAACAGCATTCCCGGGTTTAGTGTGTGTCACATCTGTATTTTTCCATAAGAGGTAGTTAAACACAAACATTAAGATTACAGCTTGTGCATCATAATGCCCATAATCCTTCAGCTGTAGAGATAAAAACTTGTGAAGCAGTGAGGGCTGCCTTTTCTTGGCACTGTTTAAAGGAGGAAGTCACCTCTCAAAGGGTGTAATTATTGGAATTGATGCAAAGAGAGGTCAACATTCTCATTTAGCACAGCTTTATGACAATTGTTCATTTGCCAGAGGGGGGATAAAGGAAGCGCCATTAATACACTCCTGGTTTACAAGATAGGAAACTACTACTAGAAATTCACTAGGGAGCATCAAGACACTTCAAAACAGTATTTCTGCAGTGAATCACAGGTATTAACAAGAAGCAATCTCTAATAGTGTCATTTCTCTGCTTTGAGAACAAGTGTGATAAATAAATACTGAGCGCTGTCATTTTGTAGCTGCAGCAAGTTAGCAGTAGAGAAGTGCTTAAGATTAGAATAATCTTCCCCACTGATTTACAGTGAGATTCATGCAAACCACAGTAAACCACCATACTGACATATTTTTTTTCCTTTCATTAAATTGCATTAAAATCAGAGCAAGGTCTTTCAAACAATGTTACAATTAACTCCTTGAATGGCCAAAGATCCAGTGATGCAACAGTAAAACAACCTTAGCTTTACTAAGTAAAACTACAAGTTTACAGTAAAACAGTATGCTATGCACACTGTGCATGCCAATGACAGTTACCCTTTACTGATAAGGGAATGCTGAATTCAATTAATTTTAGGTGTCAAAAATCTTGCACCTCTTTCAGAACACCCTGAGAAGTCTCCATCTCAGACAGTGCTCTTCTGCAGCAAAGTATCATTCAATGTCAACTAATTTCCCATTCCCCTACCAAAAATACTTCAAAATTTTTTTCACCTTGTGAAGTTACAGAAAAGAACTAGAGACTCCATGCAAGATCTGACAACATAAAGAGAAAAAAAATAATGAAAAAGGGTCTGGAAGAATACCATTGCTGCCATACACTTACATCTACAGGAGGACTACAAGGATGTCATGAGGTTATGCAGGGAGAAAATTAGAAGGGCCAAAGCCCAACTAGAACTTAATCTGGCTACTGCCGTGAAAGACAATAAAAAGTGCTTCTATAAACACATTAGCAACAAAAGGAGGGCGAAGGAGAATCTCCCTCCTTTATTGGATGCGGGGGAAACATAGTGACAAAGGATGAGGAAAAGGCTGAGGTACTTAACGCCTTCTTTGCCTCAGTCTTTAACAGCAAGGGAAGTTGTTCTCTGGGCACCCAGCCCCTGAGCAGGAAGACGGGGAGCAGAATGAAGCCCCAATAATCCAAGGGGAAATGGTCAGTGACCTGCTACACCACTTGGACACACACAAGTCTATGGGGCCGGATGGGATCCACCCAAGGGTGCTGAAGGAGCTGGCAGAAGTGCTCACCAAGCCACTCTCCATCGTTTATCAGCAGTCCTGGCTCACCAGGGAGGTCCCAGTTGACTGGAGGCTGGCAAATGTGACGCCCATCTACAAGAAGGGCCGGAAGGAGGATCCGGGGAACTACAGGCCTGTCAGTCTGACCTCGGTGCCCGGGAAGGTTATGGAGCAGGTCATCTTGAGTGCCATCACGCGGCACGTACAGGACAACCAGGCAATCAGGCACAATCAGCATGGGTTTATGAAAGGCAGGTCCTGCCTGACCAACCTGATCTCCTTCTACGACATGGTGACATGCTTAGTGGATGAGGGAAAGGCTGTGGATGTTGTTTACCTAGACTTCAGTAAAGCCTTTGACACCGTCTCCCACAGCATCCTCCTGGAGAAACTAGCTGCCCATGGCTTGGATGGGTATACTCTGCGCTGGGTAAAAAACGGGCTGGATGGCCGGGCCCAAAGAGTTGTGGTGAATGGAGTTCAATCCGGTTGGCGGCCGGTCACAAGTGGTGTTCCCCAGGGCTCAGTACTGGGGCCAGTTCTGTTTAATATCTTTATCAATGATCTGGACGAGGGGATCGAGTGCACCCTCAGTAAGTTTGCAGATGACACCAAGTTGGGCGGGAGTGTTGATCTGCTTGAGGGTAGGAAGGTGCTACAATTAAACAGTCATTCTGAAGTCATATCAGATTCCTGACTGCTTTCAGGTATATGAAGGAGGGGTTTCATTTGGAGTTTTTGCTTTTCATCTCAAGGAGAATGGGCTTGTGGCATTTTAATTCTTTACCATGCAAAAGGAGAAAAAAAAAATTGAAAAAGAGAGAGAGAGACCTGAAATATGCCCTGTTGATTCTGTGATAGGCTTTTAATAAAACTTTGTTCTTTACCTCCAAAGGTCTTGTTGCCGATTTGGACAGTTGCCTTTCTGCATGCTGAGCTTTTCTATAAGAAGAAATGAAACACTTTTTTTCCTTTTTAAATTATTCACATATATGCACTGCCATTTTAGGCACGATCTGTTTGTTTAAGGAGCGCGTAATCCTCTTTTGTTGTTTCCATGGACTTGTGCTTTTAAAATAATTTAAGAATGAAATATGTTATGGAATAATTCTGAGGATGAGTCTCCATGGGAAAGCTGCATTAGATCATCAAGCCCACTGCCTTGCAGCTCCAAGCTGTGGTCCTCACAGGAAAGATGTATAAGATAAACTTATTTTACACTGGATGTTAGTGAAAAGGCCAAGAAATTATTTTTCTCCTAGTTAAACCTTCAGAAAGCACATTCATATCAAAGACACTAACATGCGAGCACAAATTTCCATAATAATGTGAGAAAGTGAAAGGAAAAAAGAAGAGGATTTTTACTTTGTAGTTAAGAAGGATTGCATTAATTCCCTTTGTATATCCCAGTGGCTACAAACTAAACTGAAAAATTGTGCTGGTTTTGGCTGGGATAGAGTTAATTTTCTTCACAGTAGCTACTATGGGGCTATGTTTTGGATTTGTGCTGGAAACAGTGTTGATAATACAGGGATGTTTTAGTTATTGCTGAGCAGTGCTTACACAGAGTCAAGGCCTTTTCTGCTTCTCACACCACCCCACCAGCGAGTAGGCTGGGGGTGCACAAGAAGTTGGGAGGGGACACAGCTGGGACAGCTGACCCCAACTGACCAAAGGGATATTCCATGCCATATGATGTCATGCTCAGCATATAAAGCTGGGGGAAGAAGAAGGAAGGGGAGGATGTTCAGAGTGATGGCGTTTGTCTTCCCAAGTAACCGTTACACATGATGGAGCCCTGCTTTTCTGGAGATCGCTAAACACCTGCCTGCCGATGGGAAGTAGTGAAGGAATTCCTTGTTTTGCTTTGCTTGTGTGTGTGGCTTTTGCTTTACCTATTAAACTGTCTTTATCTCAACCCATGAGTTTTCTCACTTTTACCCTTCCGATTCTCTCCCCCATCCCACTAGAGGAAGAGTGAGTGAGCGGCTGTGTGGTGCTTAGTTGCTGGCTGGGGTTAAACCACAACAAATATATATTCAGAGGCAGATAATGTCCTTCCTCTCATAGGGAGAGAAGAGTAAGCTATATTTCTGGAGGACTGTTCTCTTTCCTAACTGGAACCTGCTCAAGCACTGATCCATTCGGTCCCACTCAGGTAAGGCTGCTGTTTAAGGCAGGCTCCCCAAGGAGGAGGATTTAGCAACAGTGACACAAACAGCCTGGCCTCCTCCTTCTGGTCCTGATTTCTGCTGCTATGGCAGAGGAGGAATATACAGATTTTCGGGGCCCAGTTGAGGGCAGCCCGGCCTCATGGTACCTCTTGCGGCCACGTCAAAGGAGGGCCCTGAGGCGCAGGAAGAATCTCAAGGGCAAAACAACTGAATTTCTCTGGAGCTTTCCTGGAAATGTCACCTGGGACTGTAAAAAGGTCAAACAAGTGTCATAGACTGGAACTCCATGCAGAAAGGTCCAAAGAGAATAGCGTAGATGTAAAAACCATGAGGAAGAAGGAAGGTTGGTGGAGGCAGAGGAAATATCCATGTAGCGAGTGAAAGTTGAAATAATCTAGGCAATTCCCTGCAACTATTTCTGGATTTTTCCTTCAGCCTTTGAAAGATCACTTCAAAGGAAAAGAGGTCCCTAGTTAGGCTTTCCTCTCTCTCAAGATTTTGTCTCAGTTAAGAGCCCTGTCTGAGCAGCTCCAGTTGTGACTTTCTTCAATTTTTAGTATTTTCCTGTGTTGACTCTGTCAGGCCCATTGCTGGTGCTACGCAAACAGCACAGAAACAGTAAAGGAGAAAAATTCCCAACCAAGTTTTCTGAAACATGCCATATTGTGAAGAGGCATCAAGTACCTCCTTTTTGTGCTAGCAAGTAATTAAAAAAAAGAAAGTGCTCTGGTGGGAGCAGATATAAACCACACTTTTTAACTCCCTCTCACTTGTTACCACAGATATTCCTGCATTTATGGGGGACATCTGTCACAAGGGGTGAAAAAAATATTTTACTGTAAGCAAAGAACAGCCCGGGAACAAAATCATGTCTCAAAATCTAAACCCAAACTTTCTTTAAATTGAACTTCAGCAAAAAAATAACAGCCAGGATTAGCAAAACAAACTATATTCAGATTGTAAATAATCAGACCAGAACAAGTCCAATGAGGGAAGAGAACATGTGGCACTCACAGCTCATAGAACAGGTTTATGCTGCTTGAAAGATGGCAGGGAAGTGATCAACCAGCTCAGGAGTGTGATTTCCTTTGCAAATAATTTCTAAGTGGAGATGCGACCAGCTCTTTGTGTTCTGCAGAAGGCAGTAGCCAGAAGCAGGAAAAAAAAAAAAATCCAAAAAACCAACTAGCCAGAAGCAGCAGAAAAAAATTAATAACACCAAGTAAGCTAATTAGCAGATGCTATCAAGACAGTGCAGACAGAGTGATAAGGTGTGATTAAAGACATCTTTAAGCCACTTCCAGGCCTCTCCCTTCTGGAGAGGTAGCTAGGAATGCATGGGTGGTTTCATCACATCCTCACCATGGTGGGCAGCCACTCGAAGTCAAAACTGGCTGCAATCCCCCCAGCTTTTCCAGGAGAGGCTGCACAGAAGAAGATATTCTCTTCTTCTCCCATCCTAGTCTCATATCTGTTGTACAAAGGAACGGAGGCACGGGAAGGGCGTCACACTGCCGATGTGCTCTTAGATTTTGAGAGAAGCTGCTTGTGTAGGATGTACTTCACCTTCTGCCTCTTGCAGATTAGATTCTCTCCATCTTACTATCAACTTTTGTTAGCTCATGCAAGCATTTATTAAAACTCTCAAAGAGTTGTTCTCTCCCTGTATATAGACAGTAGAAGCACAGGTGGAAAAACATGACTATCGCAGAGTCCTACAGCACACTAAGGGCAAAATTAGGAATAGAGCAGAGATCTGACTCCCAATTTTGTGCTCTGCCCTCAGAGGCTTCGGCCACAAAATTACATAGGAGTGTTTTGAATGAGAGGCAATGCCCTGACCTTGGAGAGGGACCCAAAAGGGGGCTCAGAAGAGAAGAGATGAAAGCACAGTCTTCCATGCAAGGAGACTAACCTAGAGGGCAGTCAGGTTCTGTCAGATCAGTTTGGTTTAACGAATTGAAGCTAGCTGCCACTACAAAGCCCAAAGCCTTTATCCTGGACCACAGTTTACGAGACGATGAACAGTACTTCTCTGGGAACTAGTAAATACTTGTCCTGGTTGCGGCTGGGATAGGGTTAATTTTCGCCAGAAGCTGGCCGGGGTCTATTCTATACCATGTGACCGTCACGCTCACTATATAGACCGGGACGACCGGAGAGTGGGGATCGCTGCTCGGGAGCGGGCTGGTTGTCGGGCTCCGGGCGGGGAGCGACCTGTACGGGAAGCACCGCTAAGTACACGCTGTTGTTGTTATTGTTGGGGTTTCTCGTTTGTTTGTTTTCTTTCCCTTTGTTGTTCGGTTAAACTGTTGTTGTTGTTAACCCACGAGTTTTGCCTTTCTTTGTCCCGATTCTCTCCCCGTCCCACCGGGAGAGGGAGGGGTGGGGTAAGCGAGCGACCGCGTGGCTCAGCCTCCGGCTGGGGCTAAACCACAACAATACTGTATTTCCCATTTTTTCCAGATCTGAATAGTTTATAATACTGTAGCCAAAATGTACTATTTATTATTCATGTGTCATTATATGCAACCATCCCATGCAAACATACCCAAACTCCATCTTTATGATATGCTGGCATTGAGAATGGAAATAAAAATTCAACATGGTCAAATTATTCAAAATGTAAGAGATTTGTACTCACATATTAAATCATTTTCATGTTAGTCACACAAGATTACATGGAATTTTGCTGGTGAAGCAGGCAGGAGACTTTCTAACCATATTGTACACATGTATTTGGCTTTTAAAAATAACTGGAATTAAAAATAATGTCATAGCTTCACCCTGGCTGGATGCCAGGTGCTTACCAAAGCTGCTCTATCACTCCCCTCCTCAGCCAGACAGGGGAGAGAAAATATAACAAAAGGCTCGTGGGTCGAGATAAGTACGGGGAGAGATCATTCACCAATTACTGTCACAGGCAAAACAGACTTGACTTGGGGAAATTAGTTTAATTTATTATCAATCAAAACCAGAGTAGGATAATGAGAAAATAAAACCAAATCTTAATAACACCTTTGCCCCACCCCTCCCTTCTTCCCGGGCTCAACTTGACTCCTAATTTTCTCTGCCTCCTCCCCCCGAGGAACAGTGCAGGGGGATGGGGAATGGGGGTTGCAGTCAGTTCATCACACGTTGTCTCTGCTGCTCCTTCCTCCTCAGGAGGAGGACTCCTCACACTCTTCCCCTGCTCCAGCATGGGGTCCTTCCCACAGGAGACAGTCCTCCACGGACTTCTCCAGCGTGAGTCCTTCCCACGGGCTGCAGTTCTTCACGAACTGCTCCAGCATGGGTCCCTTCCACGGGGTGCAGTCCTTCAGGAACAGACTGCTCCAGTGTGGGTCCCCCGCGGGGTCACAAGTCCTGCCAGCAAACCTGCTCCAGCGTGGGCTTCCCTCTCCATGGGGCCACAGGTCCTGCCAGGAGCCTGCTCCAGTGCAGGCTTCCCACGGGGTCACAGCCTCCTTCGGGCACATCCACCTGCCCCAGCATGGGGTCCTCCACAGGCTGCAGATGGATATCTGCTCCACCTTTAACCTCCATGGGCTGCAGGGGAACAACCTGCCTCACCATGGTCTTCACCACAGGCTGCAGGGGAATCTGTGCTCCGGTGCCTGGAGCACCTCCTCCCCCTCCTCCAGGGTGCTCTGGAGGTTCAACTTTGAGAAGAGGGGCTTGGCCTACACAGGAAAGAGACTTCTGGAACACGTCCAGTGAAGCAGTAAAGCCCACTATAAAGCCCACTTGTGATTTTCTAACCTCTAAGCTCCTGTATAACCAAACACTACACTGATCATTAATTTGGATATTAAACAAGTGCCCCAGTTCTCTTTCTTCTGGAGCAGTCCTTCCTGCCTAGGGGTCAGAGGAATTTGACACATAGGGAAGCTTTGGAGGGAACTGAAGCATAGGACTTCTCTCATGTGCTGAAGCACTTATGCTCCTTGAAGAACTTGATATATTTTTTGGCCCCTCAGCTTTTTCCCGAGGAGGCCAGAAGGCGTCCAGAAGCAGAAGGGACATGGAACCCAACTCCCCACATAGCCTTCTCACACACCCAGCCCTGGGCGAGCAGGGTGGGCTCCTTGAAGAGTCTCCCACCAACATCACCTCGCGTAACAACTCCCTCTTTCCACCCTTCCACGGGGTGGCACCGTCATCCCACTCCTTCCCCTCAGCAGCCCGCTCCTCAGGGCGGGAGCCCCACGCGCGCAGCAACCACCGCGCAACGGATGGGCGGCTCTGCGTGCCGCCACGTGACCCACCTCTGCGAGCGCGGGGGGGGCGGAGCCCCGCGGTCACGTGGCCGCGGAGTGATGTCACACCCCCCACACCCCCCCCTGTCCTATCCGCGTGGAACGGCTGAGGGTCCTCGGGCGTGTGGCGGCGCCGCTCTACCCTTCAGCAGTGGCGTGGTTCCTGACGGTGGTGACGACTGTAGCGGGACGCGGTTCCTCTATGAGGTGAGTGCAGCTCGGCGTAAGGGAGGGAGGTTGCGTGCGTGCACGCACGGCGGCGGGCGTTGTGAATAGGGCTTTGTGTGCGGTGCCCACCTGCCCCCACCGCCGTCCGTGGGAGGCTGCTGCTGGCTGCGGGTGGGCGCTTCCCCGGCGGAGCCTGGGGGGGAACCCTCTGCGCGGCGCAACAGGAGGAAACTTCTCCCTTCTCTTCCCCTGGCGCTGCTGGAGAGCCTCATTTCCCCGGTGTGGGGGAGTGGAAAGTACTGTGGGGGCAGGCCGTGAGTCGCTGCCGCTTGGTTGTTTCATTTTGTTTACTTTATTTATAATTTTATTCTTTTTTTCCCTCCCCCTGGTGCGTGGCGGGGGTGACAGCTGCCTGCGGGGGTGAGCGGTAGTGCCTCGGTGAGATCAGGCTGACGCCGGTTCACTCTCCCCCACTACTATTCGCCTGGCCGGGAGTCGCCCGGTCCCTGACAGCGCGGGTCTGGCTGAGCCCCGGGGGCAGCAGTGCCGCCTCCTCACTCCCTCTCCCGGGGGGTCCTGAGAGGAGTTAAATCCACCCCCGGGTGGGGCACACATCCTCAGATTGCCTTGCTCTGATAAAAAAGGTGGCTCTGGGGACGGTGTTGTCTCAGTGTTCGTGTGGGGCGGTTTCTCTCTGGGGTTCTAGTGGGAGATTGGGAAAGATGAACAGCATTCAGCTCTGGGGCCCCCAACACAAGAAAGACATGGACCTGTTAGAGCAAGTCCAGAGGAGGTCCCCTGCGTTGCTGCCAGCTCTGTCTTCTGCTCTGCAGGTATTCCTGTGACAGCGGGGCTTAAAAGATCAAGATTTTCTGTAGCTGAAAAAAAAAAAAAAGTCAGCTTTAGGAATCGCATCAAGTTTAGCCAGGAATCTGTGCTTCTAACTTCCAACAGAGCATGTGAAAGATTTTGCTTTCTCTTGCACGGTGTTTGGCAGCACAAGCCCTCTGCAGTCTGCCATTGCTACTTGTGACATTCTTGAGTTTCTCCCTGTGAAAAGATGACTTAAATTCTGCTTTATCGGCATTGTAGTTTCTTGGCAAATTCTCCAGTTTGTTTCTGTAGTGAGCGTGAGCATGATTATTACAGAACTGATATAAAAAACTTGCAGTCTAGTTGGAGTGAGGAGTGAGTGCTACTTTGATAGAAGCTGTAGTCTCTTTTTTTTTTTTTTTTATCCTAGCAGGTTGCAGATTAGTGTGTGTTATTTTAAAAAAAAAAAATTAATACCCATACGTCATTTTAGAAAGGTGTCCTGGTTTAGGCCAGGACGGAGCTAGTTTTGTCTCCAGCAGCTACTGTGTTTTGGATTTAGTGAGAAGAATGGTGATAGCACACTGATGTTGCTGGTTGCTGCTGAACCACCAAGGACATTTTGCTGTTTTCCAGGTTCTGCTAATGTGCAGGTGCAAAAACCTGGGGGGGTAGAGCCAGAATAGTTGATCCAAACTGGCCAAAGAGAGTATTCCATACCATAGACGTCATGCCTGGTATAAGTGAGGGTCGGCCGGTGGGCCACTAGGTTTTTTTAGACCCTTAACTTGCCTTAATCCTTAGGCTTCCCTTTGGGTTGCTTTTTGTTTCCCTATTTTTTCCTTTTTGTTTTTCGTTCATTTGGCTGTTTGTTCCCTCGCCTGCTCTCTCTGGAACTTGCTGTTCTGGGATAGCTGGGGGGGAATACCCCTGCTCCCTGACTGTTGCTCAGGACGGGCTGTATTGGTCGTCGGGTAGTGAGAAATTGTTCATCGTTTGTTTTATATATTCTAGTATCCTTATATATATTATTATCATTATTAATATATTTTTATATTTTTCCTTTGCTGTCCTGGTGAACTGTTTTTATCTCAACCTGTGAGTTTTCCTTTCTCTCCGATTCTCCTCCCCACCCCAGCAGGGAGTGGGGGAGTGAGCGAGCGGCTGCGTGGTATTGGGTTACAATTTGGGGTTAAACCATGACAAAAGGCATTCTGATGTCCTAGATTAACTAGGAGTACATGAATTTAGTAAACATCTGTCAATGACCTGCTTGGTTCTTGTCTTGGGACGCTCATGGAAAGCTGTCAATGGGATTTTATTTACTAATAGAAGAATTGCATAACAGCCGTACAAACCAGAGTAGAAGAGCATTTGAGTAGAATGAGGCTTGATATGAGCTCAGGGTTCTCTTGAGTTGAGGCCATAAGTAGTAGCAGACGTCTGTCCTTCCAGTCTCTAAAAATATTGGCCCTGTGCTGTTCTTTTCTCTCTTACAAGAGTGCATCTGCTATCAAAGCAATAAAATGCTACCTTCTCCCCTCTCCTTCCCTGAACCAACAAATGGATAACATCAAGTGGAGAAGAGACTAGACAGGTGGCTGCTGGTCTCATGAAGCGATGTAATCATTTCACAAGAGGGTTCATTCACTTGCCTCATCTTTTTTTTTTTTTTTTTTCCCTTCTCCTTTTTTTTATGTTCCCCACTATGTTACTTTTCCTCTTCTCTGATAAGGAGTTTGTGCTGCTTCTGAGGGAGAAGCAGTGCCTGGAGAAACATGAAAGCTAAGCTCTTCTGTGAGATGTTGGCAATTTCTAAATCCTATTCCAACAATACCCTAATCACATTGCTTTTGAGAGCTGATTGTGGGCTGGTTTTTTTGCATAGGGATAATGCTTGAAATAACTACAGAGAAAAAACCAAGCAAAACTAGAACAAATCAATTCAAAGCTTTAGTGCCTTGCTTAGTGGCAGAGGGAGACTACTGAAAATCCCAAGTGGATACTGAAAACCCCAAAGTGGGAGCACAGCAATCCATAACATCTGGGGTTATAGATTCAAATAACTGGCTCTCCTGCTGTGTGCATACTCCCTGCATGTCTGAGAAGCCTGTTCTATCCCGCATTCCTTGGAGTTGCTGTCTAGGTGTCTGTGAATGCACACAGGTGACAGTTCTGCATTTGAGATAGCTCAGGGCTTGTTTTCAGAGTTGCCAGTCCTTGCTGCTCCTTATATTTTGAGGGTCATCTACTAATGCACTTTTAGGGTGTAGAGGAAGTAGCGCAAATAGCTATAATTCAGGTAAAACACTATAGCAGAGTTCATCACTGTCAAACTGCCTGAGATAAATGCGAGTTTGGTGAGGTGTGGAAGTAACTGAAGATCTCCACTGGCAATTAGGGCTAGCAGCTATTCCAGATATTTCCTGAGGACTATTGGAGTGGAAGTACATACCAGTGAAAGAAAGCATCCTTCCCTTGTGTTGAGATCCAGAAGAGGATGGCCAGTAATGCCTGGAGGTGATGGTGGTAGTTGGTGTGCTGAACTTGAGATCACCTCTGGAGGGGAGAGCCTCTAGCCTGATGGTTAGTGCATTTGCCTGGGAAATGTTAGATCTTTACTCAAGTACTTCCTCTGCAGGCAGATCTTGCATTTTAGATGAATGCTGTAATAACTTACATATATTGCAAGAAGGAACTACTCTAGCAGCACACAGTGGATAATGCAAAAAGAAACGACGAGTGCTCGTAGTGGGTGACTCTCTGTTAAGGGGCACTGAGGTGCCCATCTGCTGACCTGACAGGGAGGCACGTGAGGTATGCTGCCTTCCGGGAGCTAAGGTCCAAGATGTTGCCAGGAGGGTGCCACAACTTGTCAAGAGCACAGACTACTATCTGCTGTTACTCTTTAATGTGGGCACGAACAACACTGCAAGCCGAAACCTGGGCAAAATCAAGGAAGACTTTAAAGCCCTGGGGGAGCAAGTGAAAAATATTGGTGCTCAACTTATCTTTTCCTCCATTTTACCAGTGGGAGGAAAGGGGGCCACCAGAAATAGGCGTATAATGCATATCAACTCCTGGCTTCGTGGCTGGTGCCATCGTGAGGGTTTTGGCTTTTAGGACAATGGGACGTTCTTTGGCGACTATAACCTATTGGGGAGGGATGGGATCCACCTGTCTAAAAGGGGCAAGGGAATTGTTGGCAGCAGGCTGGCCAACTTGGTGAGGTGGGCTTTAAACTGAAGGACTTGGGGGGAGGGGTCCAAAGTGGCAATGCTCATGCCATTGCATCCAACTGGGGAGTAAGCCAGGCCAACCTGAGCAGAGACAAATCTTCCTTAGCTGCCTCCCAAGATGAGAACCAGAAGGCCAACTGCCCTAAGGGTGTGTATGGCTATGGTGGATCCTCTTGCACCCCTCCAGGGAAACCTGCGAGCTCGACTACCTCTCTGAAATGCCTGTACATCAATGCTCACAGCATGGGGAATAAACAGGAAGAACTAGAGATCTGTGTGCGCTCGCAGGGCCATGATCTCATAGCAATTACAGAGACGTGGTGGGACAGCTTGCATGACTGGAATGCTGTCATGGATGAGTATGTACTTTTCAGGAAGGACAGGGCAGCAAGGCAAGGTGGTGGAGTTGCTCTCTATGTGAGGGAGCACCTGGAGTGTATCGAGCTCTGCCTAGGGGAGGACGAAGAACATGTCGAGAGCTTATGGGTAAGGATTAAGGGACAGGCTAACATGGGGGACACTGTTGTGGGTGAGTACTACAGGCCACCTGATCAGGAAGAGGAAGTTGATGAGGCCTTCTACAGGCAGCTGAAAGCAGCCTCACAATCACAGGCCCTGGTTCTCATGGGGGACTTCAACCACCCCGATATCTGTTGGAGGGACAACACAGCTAGGCACGCACAGTCCAGGAGGTTCCTGCAGAACATTGATGATAACTTTCTGACGCAGGTGGTGGAGGAGCCGACGAGGAGAGGTGTGCTGCTGGACCTCATACTAACAAACAAAGAAGGTCTGGTTGGGGATGTGAAGGTTGAGGATAGCCTTGGCTGCAGTGACCACGAGATGGTGGAGTTCAGGATCCTGCGTGGAGGAAGTAGGATTACAACCCTGGACTTCAGGAGAGCTAACTTTGCCCTCTTCAAGGACCTGCTTGGAGGAATCCCATGGGTTAGGGCTCTAGAAGGTAGGGGGGTCCAAGAAAGCTGGGCATTATTCAAGCATCACTTCCTCCAAGCTCAAGAGCGGTGCATCCCCAGGAGTAAGAAATCGGGTAAGGGAGGGAGGAGACCTGCATGGATGAGCAAGGAACTACTGGCTAAACTCAAATGGAAGAAGGAAGTCCATGGAATGTGGAAAAAGGGACAGGCCACATGGGAGGAGTACAGGAATGCTGTCAGGGTATGCAGGGATGCAACAAGGAAAGCTAAGGTCCACCTGGAATTTAATCTGGCAAGGGATGTCAAGGGCAATAAGAAGGGCTTCTTCAAATACATCGATAACAAATGGAAGACTAGGGAAAACGTGGGCCCTCTGCTGAATGAGGTGGGTGCCCTGGTCACGAAGGATGCAGAGAAGGCAGAGTTACTGAATGCCATCTTTGCTTCAGTCTTTACTGCTAAGGCTGGCCCTCGGGAATCCCAGACCCTGGAGGTAAGAGAGGAAGCCTGGAGAAAGGATGGCCTTCCTTTGGCTGAGGAAGATTGGGTTAGAGATCATATAGGCAAACTGAATACCCACAAATCCATGGGCCCTGATGGGATGCACCCACGAGTGCTGAGGGAGCTGGCAGACGTCATTGCCAAGCCTCCTCCATCATCTTTGAAAAGTCCTGGAGAACGGGAGAGATGCCTGAGGACTGGAGGAAAGCCAATGTCACTCCAGTCTTCAAGAAGGGTGTCGTAGTTTAGCCCCACCTGGAAGATGAGCACCACGTGGCTGCTCACTCGCCCCCCCGCCCCAGTGGGATGGGGGAGAGAATCGGGGGAGAAAAAAAGAAAGGCAAAACTCGTGGATTAACAACAACAGTTTAACTGGACAGCAAAGGAAAAGAAAACAGACAAACAAGAAACCCCAACAACAGAGTATACTTACGGTGCTTCCCAGCGCAGGTCGTTTCCTGCCCAGAGCCCGACACCCAGCCTGATCCTGAGCAGCGATCCCTGCCTCATGCTGTTCCTCTCTATATAGTGAGTGTCATGGTCACATGGTATAGAATAGACCCCGGCCAGCTTCTGGCGAAAATTAACCCTATCCCAGCTGCAACCAGGACATTATCCACCCCTTATTCCATACCATCTATGTCATGCTCAGATCCTACAATTTCCAATTAATCACCCCCACTTTTCTGTATCAGAAATAGTGTGGCCAGCAGGACTAGGGAGGTGATCGTCCCCCTGTACTCGGCCCTGGTGAGGCTGCACCTTGAGTACTGTGTTCAGTTTTGGGCCCCTCACTACAAGAAAGACATAGAAGTGCTGGAGCGTGTCCAGAGACGGGCAACGAAGCTGGTGAAGGGTCTAGAGCACAAGTCCTATGAGGAGCAGCTGAGGGTACTGGGGATGTTTAGCCTGGAGAAAAGGAGGCTGAGGGGAGACCTTATTGCTCTCTACAACTACCTGAAAGGAGGTTGTAGAGAGATGGGGTTTGGTCTCTTCTCCCTAGTAACAGATGACAGAACAAGAGGAAATGGCCTCAAGTTGCGCCAGGGCACATTTAGATTGGACATTCGTAAAAATTTCTTCACCGAAAGGGTTGTCAGGCATTGGAACAGGCTGCCCAGGGAGGTGGTGGAGTCCCCATCCCTGGAGGTATTCAAAAGACGTTTAGACGAGGCCCTAAGGGATATGATTTAGTGGGGGACTTGGTAATGCTAGGTTAATGGTTGGACCTGATGATCTTGGAGGTCTCTTCCAACCAGAAAAATTCTGTGATTCTATGATTCCTGTCTTTTTTATATATATACATACACAAGACATCATTCCCTTAGTCTATGGACCATCCCTTCAGAGTGTCTGTTGAGTTCATTTAGTCCATGACTGTGGGCTCCATCTGTCATAATAGTCTCTTGGGGCAGGAGAGATGACGGGGAATTTGTTCAGTCGGCGGAACAGGGCTGGGTCTCGGTGCGATGTGGCAGGTGACACTGGACGCAGTGGGAGGATGGTGTGTAGTGTTGGATTGTTGCATGTTGCATCTGGAGCTTGCAGTTGTGGTATTTGGCTCGGCTGGTGTATCGTGTCCACAGTCTGTGGGTTGAAGATGTCGATCTCTTGAGGAAGTTGATGGGCGCCAGTTGCTAAAGCCAGTTCTGCTTCCCTCACCACTGCACTTTGCTCAGTTTTATCAACAGTTCATTCTTTATTAATTTGGGTAATTATTGCTATAATACCATTAATCTGGTATATAGCAACTGTTGTAGAGATGACATAGAGTGACAGGGTTATATAGCAATTAACATGATACAGTTTAATTCATTGGCTATTCTCACCCAAAATCAAATCCCCTCGAGGTACACATCGGACTTCCCCATCCTTTCGCATCACCCACCAAGTGCACCCAGGTCCTTGAGCAAAAGCAATCCCATGAATGGGTTTGCCTTTGCCTGAGGCAGGAGTAACCCAGACTGTCTTCCCTAACATATTCTTCATGTGCACTACAGGAACTTTATCTCCTTCTACAGTATGTAAAGGCTTTGATTGGGCAGGACCAGCTCGATTGGTGGATCCCCTAGTGTTAACTAACCAGGTGGCTTTTGATAAATGTGTATCCCAATGTTTGAAGGTCCCACCACCCATTGCTCTCAGTGTAGTTTAGTATTCCATTGTATCGTTCAATTTTCCCAGAGGCTGGTGCATGATAGGGGATGTGATACACCCACTCCATGCCATGCTCTTTGGCCCAGGTGTCTATGAGGTTGTTTGGGAAATGAGTCCCGTTGTCTGACTCAATCCTTTCTGGGGTGCCATGTCGCCATAAGACTTGCTTTTCAAGGCCCAGGATAGTGTTCTGGGTGGTGGCACGGGATATGTTTCCAGCCACCCAGTGGTTGCTTCCACCATTGTAAGCACATGGCGCTTGCCTTGGTGGGTCTGTGGGAGTGTGATATAATCAATCTGCCAGGCCTCCCCATATTTATATTTCAGCCATCGTCCTCCATACCAGAGAGGCAGCGCTCAGTGGTGGTGTGACTTCATTCAGGCCACAATAGTCCCCTGTTAGTTTCCACTCTCTGTTAGATTTCCATACTGGCCATATAGGACTATTAAAGGGTGAGCTAGTCTTGCTGATGACTCCCTGGCTTTCCAGTCGACGAATCAGCTCATGCATGGGGATCAGGGAGTCTCGGTTGGTGCGATATTGCTGCTGGTGCACTGTTGTGGTAGCAATTGGTACCTGTTGTTCTTTGACCCTCAGCAACCCCACAACAGAAGGATCCTGTGGAAGACCAGGCAAGGTGGACAGCTGCTTAATGTCCTCTGTCTCCACAGCAGCTATACCAAAAGCCCACTGGTATACCCTTTTGGGTCCTTGAAATACCCTCTCCTGAGGTAGTCTTTGTCGAGGATGCACAGAGCATCCGGGCCAGTCACAATGGGGTGCCTTTGCCACTTGTTCCCATTTAGGCTCACTTCGGCCTCCAATAAAGTTAACTCTTGGGACCCCCCTGTTACTCCAGAAATAGAAATGTGTCCGGCCCCTCTGTAGTTCGATAGCATTAGGGTGCACTGCACACCAGTGTCCACTAGAGCCTTGTACTTCTGGGGGGCTGATGTGCCAGGCCATCGAATCCACACAGTCCAGTAAACTCGGTTGTCCCTCTCCTCCACCTGGCTGGAGGCAGGGCCCCTCTAATTCTGATTATAATACCTGCTATCAACAAATGGGTTCGTGTGGGACACATGGGGTCGAATCTCATCCCTGTTTCTCATTTCTTGTAAGTACGAATCAGAAGCCCTTCTGCCCCTTCTGGGGAACTGCCCACTGGAGACTGGAGCAGCACTTTTCCTGGAAGAACCCTTATTTGTGATTGTTTTCTTTTTCAACTCATGTACCCTTGCCTCTAGGGTCGAGGTGGGTTTCCCATCCCACCTCCTCATATCCTCCCCGTGGTCACACAGGTAAAACCACAGGGTACCTTGCCGCATGTACAGTCTCTCTTGAGCAGGGGAAGATTTTCTCCTAATAGCTGAGATACTGGTCCATACAGGTGGGAAGTAGGACCTATCCTCTTTGAGTTGCTGAAAATCCTGGCACATTCTTTCGGCCAGTTGTTCCACAGCCGAGACACACGCTCGTAAGGAGGAAGAGATATTGTCCTCATACTGCTGGAGTTGGTTAGCCACTGCACGCACCAGTGGTGCCTCATTGTTTTTCCAACCCGTTGTTGCCAATGAGTTGGCATACGATGATGGTGCACTATGTACAAACTTCCGCCACATGGGTCGGGTACACTGGATCTCATCTGGATCTACGGGTGTCTGCAGGTCATCCAGGTCAGGATAAATCAATTCCCGCACAGCTAATTCCCTCAGAAACTGAATACCTCCCTCCATAGTGGTCCACTTCTTTGGGCGGCATATAATATCTTCCTTAAAGAAATACCTGTCCCTCACACCTGACAGGAGTCTCCTCCACAGACTGCGGGCTTCTGCCTCTCTCCCAATCGCCCTGTCAATGGCCGCTTCCTTAGACAAGGATCCCAGCTGCCTGGCTTCCCTGCCCTCTAGTTCCAGGCTACTGGCCCCATTGTCCCAGCATCAGAGACGAGCTGCTCACCTTGATTACAGCTATAGTCTTTTTGGATATCTCGCAGCTCAGTCAGGGATAGGGGTCAGGTGATTATCTCTGAGTCTGCCTCTCCCTGTTCCTGTGATGTCCCTGGTTCATCCTCATCTTTTGCGGGGCGAGCTGATTTCTTTGTGCTTCTCTTCTTTTGTATAGGGGCAACTGATAACGTCACAGGTGGATCTGCAGTACCTGTCACAGCAGCCACGGTGCTCACAGCTGGGGCTTGAATAACCGCGGCGGGGGGTGCAACAGCCGCGGTGCCTGCAACAAGGAGTGGGACAGCCGCGGTGGCCGTAACAAGCGATGGAGCGGCCGCGGCGCCTGTGGCGGGGGATGAAGCGGAAGCGGCGGGGGCTGGGATAGAAGCAGCTGCCATAGCAGTGGGTGGAGCGGTCGCGTTACCCACCGCGTGGGGTGGAGCAGCTGCGCAGCGCCCATGGCGGGGCTGGCGCGGCCGCGGGAGCCCTGGCGGTAGGCGGGGCGGCCGCGGCGCCTGTGGCGGGGGGTGAAGCGGCCTCGGCGGGGGCTGGGATAGAAGAAGCTGCCATAGCAGTGGGTGGAGCGGTCGCGTTACCCACCGCGTGGGGTGGAGCAGCTGCGCAGCGCCCATGGCGGGGCTGGCGCGGCCGCGGGAGCCCTGGCGGTAGGCGGGGCGGCCGCGGTGCCTGCGGCAGGGGCTGAGCAGCCGCGGCGCCCGTGGCGGGGGCTGTCGTGGCCGCGGGGGCTGTAGCAGGGAACTGGGGTGGCCCTGCGCCTACGCCTGCACCGATTTCTGAACTTAAGCAACAAGATTAGGCACAAATTCATTCCTACCGATAAGAATAGCAAGCTGGCCCGAGTATCCCAAAGGTATTCAAAATTCTCATAAGCTCCCGTAATTAACCAGGAGGGGAACGAGAAAGCCAAGGAAGGCATTTTTGCCCAGGAGGGGAAAGAGAAAGCAAAGGAAGACATTTCCCCCTGGTGACCCCACAGGAAGGAAAAATAATAAGTATAATTACTGATAGTCCCCATCAGATTGCTCCAGAAGTATGGAGCTGTAACTTCTGTTGCCACTCTGCTCTGCATGTCGCCCCCCCCGACATTGAATATGAATACAGGAAATAAAATGGTTTCAGAACCAATGATCTTATCATTTCACAAGCCAGTGCCACATAGCACAGCAAAGCCATACTGTTAATCCAACGGCTAGAACTGAAAAACTGCATAGACGTTATGGTGAACAGTACACATGGCAAATAGGGTGCTATATAACACAACTTTGAGAACAACTGCAAGAGCAAATAAAACAACATTGTGACCAACGACAATTAAATGGATGCTTATAACAAATTGTTTTAACACACTCTGGTCAAATCTGATGTTATCTCAACCCTTTGAGCCTGATCGGGGGCTTTAAACCCTGGACCCTCTGTCTGATGCTCTCTCAGCTGAGCTAGCTGGACCCCTCTCGTGCCCCATGTTGGGTGCCAAAAAAAGGACTGTTGTGGTTTAACCCCAGATGTTAACTGAAATACTACGCAGCTGCTCACTCACTCCCCGCCCTCCCCAGTGGGGTGGGGAGGAGAATCAGAGAGAAAGGAAAACTCGTGGGTTGAGATAAAAGCAGCTCACCAGGACAGCAAAGGGAAAATATAACAATATATTAATAAGGATAATAATAATATATACAAGGATACTAGAATATATAAAACAAATGATGCACAATTTCTCACCACCCGACGACCGGTACAGCCCGTCCTGAGCAGCAGTCAGGGAGCAGGGGTGTTCCCCCCCCAGCTACCCTAGAACAGCAAGTTCCAGAGAGAGCAGGCGAGGGAACGAACAGCCGAAGGAACGAACGAAAAGGCCCGAACGAACAAAAAAAAAAAAAGGAACAACAGGGAAACAAAAAGCAACCTGAAGGGAAGCTTAAGGATTAAGGCAAGTTAAGGGTCTAAAAGCTAGTGGGCCCACCGGCTGACCCTCACTTATACTGGGCATGACGTCTATGGTATGGAATACTCTCTTTGGCCAGTTTGGATCAACTATTGTGGCTATACCCCTCCCAGGTTTTTGCACCTGCACATTAGCAAAACCTGGGCAACTGCAAAATGTCCTTGGTCGTTTAGCAGCAACCAACATCATCAGTGTGCTATCACCGTTCTTCTCACACTAAATCCAAAACACAGTAGCTGCTGGAGAGAAAACTAGCTCCGTCCTGGCCTAAACCAGGACGCTGCCATGGTCTCCTTTTCTTTTTGTGCCTGGAAGCCATTGCTTTTATTCAAAATACTGTAAAACAAGATTTGTGTGTGGGTTTCTTGTTGTTTTGTTTTTCATCTGAATTTATAGGGGGGATGGGTAAAGTAGAGAGCCAAGTTTGTTCAGTCATTACAATAGAAAAAGAATTTGTATGCTGGTTTATGACTCTCTTATGCCAGTACTGTATGGCTGTAGTGAGTACACCTGTGGGAGGTGCGCCCAGGTAGAGGAACTCCTCAGCTTAGTGGCAGAGCTCTGGGAGGAGGTGAGTAGGTTGAGGAGTATCAGGGAGTCTGAGAAGGAGATTGACTACTGGAACCGCACCCTACCATCCCTGGGACAGACCTGTCAGGCAGACAGGACACATGATATGGAGGATTCCCTATCTTCTTTCCACCTGGCAGAAGATGGTGACTTAAGGGACAGGGGGGAATGGCAACAAGTTCCTGCCCGGTGTAGCAGGCACATCTCCTCTGTGACTACCTCACCTTCCCAGGTGCCCTTGCATAAGAGGTCTGAGACTCTGCAAGTGGAACCAAACAACGATGAGGGTGATGGTCCATCTAGGTTGGAGGTGTCGCCAAGGTTAAGTTGGCCTACACCCCGCATCAAAACCACTTCCATAAAGAAAAAAAGATGGGTCATTGTCATAGGAGACTCTTTTGTGGGGAACAGAAGGCCCGATATGCTGACACAGTGATGTTGGAAGAAACAGGAAGACCCAGCTGATCAATACCTGCCTCTGTGACTAGTGTCACCAGCAGGATTTTGGGTTTTTTGATCATGGGTCGGTCTACATGACACTCGGCCTGCTGGTGACAGATGGGGTACACCCGTCTCAAAGGGGGAAAAGAATATTTGCACAGGAGTCAGCAGGGATCATTGAAAGAGCTTTAAACTAGATTTGAAAGGGGAAAGGGATAAAACCAGGCTTGCTAGAGATAAGCCTGGGGGTGGCACGCCAATGTTTGAGGGACGGTGTGCTAGCAAGGTCCTTCAGTCTGCTCCATGATGTGCTGAGTACACTGGAGCACATTTGAAATGTCTTTATACTAATGTGCGCAGCATGAGGACTAAACAAGAGGAGCTAGAAGCTTTGGCCCAGTCCCAGAGCTACGACATTATTGGCATAAGCAAAACCTGGCGGGATGAGTCCTGTGACTGGGGTGCCATGATGGATGATTATAGGCTCTTCAGGAGGCATAGGCAGGGCAGGTGAGGCGGGGGGGTGGCGCTGTATATAAGGGAGAGGTTGGATTGTATGGCGCTTGCAGTTGGCGACGACACGGTTGAGAGCCTCTGGGTAAGGATAAAGGGGAAAGCAAATAAAGCGGATGTTGTTGTGGGAGTCTGCTATCGACCACCCAGCCAGGACAACGATATCGATGAATTAAGGGATATCTCTAGATCTGCTGCCCTTCTCCTTATGGGTGATTTTAACTTCCCAGATATCAACAGGGAATATCATACAGCAGACACAAACAGGTCCAGGAAATTCCTGAAGCATGTCGAAGATAACTTCTTGGTGCAGGTACTAAGGGAGCTGACTAGGAAAGGTGCCCTCCTAGATTTGTTGTTTGTAAACAGAGAGGGACTCGTGGGCGAAGTGGTGATTGGTGGCTGTCTTGGTCACAGTGACCGCAATGTAGTTGAGTTTCAAATCGATAGGAGAAAAACTTCCAGCAAAACTTGGACCCTGGATATGGGGAGAGCAGACTTCAGGCTTCTCAAGGAGCTAGTTAGTAAGGTCCCCTGGGAATCTGCTTTTGAAGGTATTGGGGTCCATGAATGCTGGTCACTTTTTAAGAGCCATCTCTTAAGAGCGCAGGAGTAGGCAATTCCAAAGTGTTGGGAGTCAAGCAAGTGGGGTAGAAGGCTGGCTTTGCTGAGCAGGGATCTTCTTCTAGAACTTAGGAGGAAAAGGAAAGCGTACGGACATTGGAAGCAAGGACAGGCGACATGAGAGGACTATAGAGATGCTGTTCGTTACTGTAGGGAGAAAATTTGTGCAGCCAAAGCTCGATTAGAGTTCAAGCTGGCCAGCACTGTGAAGGACAACAAAAAGGGCTTTTTAAAATATGTTAACAGCAAAAGGAGGATCAGAGGAAGACCCTGGTAATTACAGGCCTGTCAGTCTCACTTCAGTGCCTGGTAAAATTACGGAGAAGGTTATTCTGGGAGTTATTGAAAAACACTTGAGAGACAATGCAGTCATTGGTCATAGCCAACACGGGTTTATGAGGGAAAAGTCCTATTTAACTAACTTAACTTCCTTCTATGACAAGGTCACCCATCTAGTTGACCAAGGGAAGCCAGTAGGTGTGGTTTCTTTTTGGATTTTAGCACAGCTTTTGATGCTGTCTCTCACAGCATCCTTCTGGACAAAATGTCCAGTACACAGCTAGACAAGTCCATAATACGATGGGTGAGCAATTGGCTGACGAGTCGGGCTCAAAGAGTTATAGTAAATGGGGTTACATCAGGCTGGCGGCCAGTCACCAGTGGGGTTCCCCAGGGCTCAGTTTTAGGGCCAGTGCTCTTTAATGGTTTTATAAATGATCTGGATGCAGGAATCAAATGTACATTAAGTAAATTTGCCAATGATACTGAACTAGGAGGAGCTGTGGACTGCCTCGAGGGTAGAGAGGCCATACAGAGAGATCTGGATAGACTAGAGAGCTGGGCAATCACTAACCATATGAAATTTAACAAGAGCAAGAGCCAGATTCTGCACCTGGGATGGGGTAATCCTGGTTATACGTACAAATTGGGGGACGAGAGGCTGGAGAGCAGCCCTGCGGAAAGAGATCTGGGGGTTTGGGCTGATGGCAAGTTGAACATGAGTCAACAGTGTGCCCTGGCAGACAAAAGGGCCAACTGTGTCCTGGGGTGCTTCAAGCGCAGCATAGCTAAGCCAGTGGAGGGAGGTGATTGTCCCCCCTCTACACTGCACTGGTGCAGCCCCGCCTTGAGTACTGTGTGCAGTTTTGGGCACCTCAATACAAGAAGGACATCAAACTATTAGAGTGTGTCCAGAGGAGGGCGACCAAGATGGTGAAAGGTCTCAAGGACAAGACTTATGAGGAGTGGCTGAGGTCACTTGGTTTGTTCAGCTTGGAGAAGGGAAGGCTGAGGGGTGACCTCATTGCAGTCTACAACTTCCTCAAGGGGGGCAGTGAAGGGGGTGGTGCTGATCTCCTCTCTCTGGTGACCAGGGAAAGGACACGTGGAAATGGTATGAAGCTGCATCAGGGGAAGTTCAGATTGGACATTAGGAAAAGGTTCTTCAATGAGAGAGGGTGGTCGGTCACTGGAACAGGCTCCTCAGGGAAGTAGTCACAGCACCAAGCCTGTCAGAGTTCAAGGAGCAGCTGGACGATGCTCTTAGTCATATGGTTTTGTGTTAGGTAGTCCTGTGAGGAGCAGGGAGTTGGACTCAGTGATCCTTATGGGTCCCTTCCAACTCGAGATATTCTTTGATTCTAAACAAATCATGGCAATGTCACATTTTGATTTTTTTTTTTTCTTTCTGCCTGGACTTTAGTAAAGCCTCTGGACTTCAGTAAAGCCTTTGACACCGTCTCCCACAGCATCCTCCTGGAGAAACTGGCTACCCATGGCTTGGACGGGCATACTCTGCGCTGGGTAGGAAACTGGCTGGATGGCTGGGCCCAAAGAGTTGTGGTGAATGGAGTTAAATCTGGTTGGCGGCCAGTCACAAGTGGTGTTCCCCAGGGCTCAGTACTGGGGCCAGTCCTGTTCAATATCTTTATCAATGATCTGGACGAGGGGATCGAGTGCACCCTCAGTAAGTTTGCAGATGACACCAAGTTGGGCGGGAGTGTTGATCTGCTGGAGGGCAGACAGGCACTACAGCGGGACCTGGACAGGCTGGATCGATGGGCCGAGGCCAATGGCATGAGGTTCAACAAGGCCAAGTGCTGGGTCCTGCACTTGGGTCACAGCAACCCCAGGCAACGCTACAGGCTTGGCGGGGAGTGGCTGGAAAGCTGCCTGGCAGAAAAGGACCTGGGGGTGTTGGTCGACAGCCAGCTGAATATGGGCCAGCAGTGTGCCCAGGTGGCCAAGAAGGCCAACGGCATCCTGGCCTGTATCAGAAATAGCGTGGCCAGCAGGAGTAGGGAAGTGATTGTCCCCCTGTACTCGGCCCTGCTGAGGCCGCACCTCGAGTACTGTGTTCAGTTTTGGGCCCCTCACTACAAGAAAGACATGGAAGTGCTGGAGCGTGTCCAGAGACGGGCAATGAAGCTGGTGAGGGGTCTAGAGAACAAGTCCTATGAGGAGCGGCTGAGGGAACTGGGGATGTTTAGCCTGGAGAAAAGGAGGCTGAGGGGAGACCTTATTGCTCTCTACAACTACCTGAAAGGAGGTTGTAGAGAGATGGGGTTTGGTCTCTTCTCCCAAGTAACAGATGACAGAACAAGAGGAAATGGCCTCAAGTTGCGCCAGGGCACATTTAGATTGGACATTCGTAAAAGTTTCTTCACCGAAAGGGTTGTCGGGCATTGGAACAGGCTGCCCAGGGAGGTGGTGGAGTCCCCATCCCTGGAGGTATTCAGAAGACGTTTAGACGAGGCCCTAAGGGATACGATTTAGTGGGGGACTTGGTAATGCTAGGTTAATGGTTGAACCCGATGATCTTGGAGGTCTCTTCCAACCAGAACAATTCTATGATTCTATGACTCTATGATTCTCTCTAAACTTCTCCTGTAGTTCACTGTGTCTAAGGCCTTGTTGATGCAAGCTTTCTCCTAGCTGTCTAGAACTGGTTTTGAAAGCACTGTTTAACATCCTGCATATATCCCCGCATTAACAGTCTTACATGGGTTTGTATCCATTGTATAACATCGACAGAGGCTGATACTGCTTTAGCTGAATCCTTTAAAAATGAAGTTAAACATTTGCAAATTCTGAATATCAAGAGGATGTGTAAGAGTAGAGAGTTGATGCAAAGTGTTCTGGAGGGAGGAGCGAGAGTTGTAGATTTGTTTGTGATGCCATATCTATGGAGCCCTAACTTTTTGGGCTCAAATGCTTGAATTTGTACAGTTCAGCACATCCTTGCCAGTGATTTGTGAACAGATAGAGGGATTTTACTAAGTTACCCAAGGCCCCTGCTCTCTCTGATGTCTGATTATGTTTAGAGTGGGATTAACTGTATATAAATTACTCACGCTCTTGTGTAGTACTTGGGCTTCTTAGTGCATTTTTCAGTGTGTTTTCATTAGTAAGTAATAGTAGATCAACCAGGGCAAGAATTATTTGTCTTTATAGGTGACATTAAGTTTAATAAAATTTTGTTCCATTTGACTTTTCCTATGATAGGAGGATGGGTTACTCAAGATGGAAAAACTGAGCTGTGCTGATAGGGTGGGGAAATGTTCCCATTGCTTTTGGCCACATTGTACGTGCTTCTCTGCTTTGGCCTGAGAAATAGAGAGAAGAATATGCTCAGCTGGATGGAAATGAGAAGGTAGTCAAAGATGAAGCGTTGGGTGGATTTTTTTAAGACAGTATGGGCTTGCTGTATTCATGTGCAAACAACCAAAGAGGCTGGGCAATGGCTAATGCCTCCAGGTGGTCCAGTGGCTTTGGCAGTGCTAAGGAGAAGCTTGGGTTTGGGCATATTCTTGGTATTGGATAGTAGGTCAGGGGAGCTCAGACATGTGAAGCATTTGAGAAGTTGGGTACTGAAGGTGGGTAGCAGAAGAGATACTAGTACTGTGGATGCCTCTGGCTGCTCTGCAGTGCTGGCTGCTGCAAAGGCTTGTTGTCCTGGATCAGAGCAGGGCTTGTGATTTAGAAATAAAATGATCATCCAGAGAATAAATGGTGGTGGTGTGCTTTGGGAGAAGAGGCTTCTGGGGCCCCTTATTTTCCCCTGTGAGTGTAGGAGTATTCACACAAAGGAGATCATAGAATCGTTTTGGTTGGAAGAGACCTTTAAGATCATCATAGAATCATGGAATAGTTTGGGTTGGACCTTTTAAAGGTCATCTAGTCCAACCCCCCTGCAATGAGCAGGGACATCCTCAACTAGATCAGGTTGCCCAGAGCCCCATCCAGCCTGACCTTGAATGTTTCCAGGGATGGGGCATCTACCACCTCCCTGGGCAACCTGTTCCAGTGCTTCACCACCCTCATTGTGAAAAACTTCTTCCTTATATATAGTCTAAATCTCCCCTCCTTTAGTTTAAAAAAATTACCCCTTGTTCTATCACAACTGGCCCTGCTAAAAAGTTTTTCCTCATCTTTCCTGTAAGCCCCCTTTAGATACTGAAAGGCTGCAATAAGATCTCCCTGGAGCCTTCTCTTCTCCAGGCTGAACAAGCCCAACCCTCTCAGCCTGTCTTCATAGGAGAGGTGCTCCATCCCTCTGATCATTTTTGTGGCCCTCCTCTGGACTTGCTCCAGCAGGTCCATGTCCTTCTTGTGTTGGGGGCTCCAGAGCTGGATGCAGTACTCCAGGTGGGGTCTCACCAGAGCAGAGTAGAGGGGCAGAATCACCTCCCTCGACCTGCTGGCCACGCTTCTTTTGATGCAGCCCAGGATACGGTTGGCCTTCTGGGCTGTGAGCGCACATTGCTGGCTCATGTCCAGCTTTTCATCCACCAGTATCCCCAAGTCCTTCTTGGCAGGGCTGCTCTCGATCCCATCATCCCTCAGCCTGTATTGATACTGGGGGTTGCCCTGACCCAGGTGCAGGACCCTGCATTTGTCCTTGTTGAACCTCATGTCATTTGCCTGGGCCCACCTCTCGAGCTTGTCCAGGTCCCTCTGGATGGCATCCCGTCCCTCAGGCGTGGCGTGTCCACCGCACCACTCAGCTTGGTGTCATCTGCAAACTTGCTGAGGGTGCACTCGATCCCACTGTCTATGTCATTGATGAAGATATTAAAGAGTACTGATCCCAATACAGACCCCTGAGGGACAAAACTTGTCACAAATCTCCATCTGGACCTTGAGCCATTGGACACTACCCTCTGCATGCGACCATCCAACCATCGAGTCCCATCCATCGAGTCCAACTGTTAACCTATCACTACCAAGTCCACGACTAAACCATGTCCCTAAGTGCCACATCTACACATCTTTTAAATACCTCCAGGAATGGTGACTCAACCACTTCCCTGGGCAGCCTGTTCCAATGCCCAACAACCCTTTCAGTGAAGAATTTTTTCCTAACATCCAATCTAAACCTCCCCTGGTGCAACTTGAGGCCATTTCCTATTGTCCTATCGCCTGTTACTTGGGAGAAGAGACTGACCCCCACCTCTCTACAGCCTCCTTTCAGGTAGTTGTAGAGAGCAATAAGGTCTCCCCTCAGCCTCCTTTTCTCCAGGCTAAACATCCCCAGTACCCTCAGCCGCTCCTCATAGGACTTGTACTCTAGACCCCTCACCAGCTTCGTTGCCCTTCTCTGGACATGCTCCAGCACCTCAATGTCTTTCTTGTAGTGAGGGGCCCAAAAGTGAACACAGTACTCGAGGTGTGGCCTCACCAGGGCCGAGTACAGGGGGATAATCACTTCCCTAGTCCTGCTGGCCACACTATTTCTGATACAGGCCAGGATGCCGTTGGCCTTCTTGGCCACCTGGGCACACTGCTGGCCCATATTCAGCCAGCTGTCGACCAACACCCCCAGGTCCTTTTCTGCCAGGCAGCTTTCCAGCCACTCCCCCCCAAGCCTGTAGTGTTGCCTGGGGTTGTTATGACCCAAATGCGGGACCCGGCACTTGGCCTTGTTGAACCTCATGCCATTGGCCTCGGCCCATCGATCCAGCCTGTCCAGATCCCTTTGTAGCACCTTCCTTCCCTCCAGCAGATCAACACTCCTGCCCAACTTGGTGTCGTCTGCAAACGTGTGACATCACTCCGCGGCCACGTGACAGCGGGGCTCCGCCCCCCCCCCCCCCCCGCGCTCGCAGAGGTGGGTCACGTGGCGGCACGCAGAGCCGCCCATCCGTTGCGCGGTGGTTGCTGCGCGCGTGGGGCTCCCGCCCTGAGGAGCGGGCTGCTGAGGGGAAGGAGTGGGATGACGGTGCCACCCCGTGGAAGGGTGGAAAGAGGGAGTTGTTACGCGAGGTGATGTTGGTGGGAGACTCTTCAAGGAGCCCACCCTGCTCGCCCAGGGCTGGGTGTGTGAGAAGGCTATGTGGGGAGTTGGGTTCCATGTCCCTTCTGCTTCTGGACGCCTTCTGGCCTCCTCGGGAAAAAGCTGAGGGGCCAAAAAATATATCAAGTTCTTCAAGGAGCATAAGTGCTTCAGCACATGAGAGAAGTCCTATGCTTCAGTTCCCTCCAAAGCTTCCCTATGTGTCAAATTCCTCTGACCCCTAGGCAGGAAGGACTGCTCCAGAAGAAAGAGAACTGGGGCACTTGTTTAATATCCAAATTAATGATCAGTGTAGTGTTTGGTTATACAGGAGCTTAGAGGTTAGAAAATCACAAGTGGGCTTTATAGTGGGCTTTACTGCTTCACTGGACGTGTTCCAGAAGTCTCTTTCCTGTGTAGGCCAAGCCCCTCTTCTCAAAGTTGAACCTCCAGAGCACCCTGGAGGAGGGGGAGGAGGTGCTCCAGGCACCGGAGCACAGATTCCCCTGCAGCCTGTGGTGAAGACCATGGTGAGGCAGGTTGTTCCCCTGCAGCCTATGGAGGTTAAAGGTGGAGCAGATATCCATCTGCAGCCTGTGGAGGACCCCATGCTGGGGCAGGTGGATGTGCCCGAAGGAGGCTGTGACCCCGTGGGAAGCCTGCACTGGAGCAGGCTCCTGGCAGGACCTGTGGCCCTGTGGAGAGGGAAGCCCACGCTGGAGCAGGTTTGCTGGCAGGACTTGTGACCCCGCGGGGGACCCACACTGGAGCAGTCTGTTCCTGAAGGACTGCACCCCGTGGAAGGGACCCATGCTGGAGCAGTTCGTGAAGAACTGCAGCCCGTGGGAAGGACTCACGCTGGAGAAGTCCGTGGAGGACTGTCTCCTGTGGGAAGGACCCCATGCTGGAGCAGGGGAAGAGTGTGAGGAGTCCTCCTCCTGAGGAGGAAGGAGCAGCAGAGACAACGTGTGATGAACTGACTGCAACCCCCATTCCCCATCCCCCTGCACTGTTCCTCGGGGGGAGGAGGCAGAGAAAATTAGGAGTCAAGTTGAGCCCGGGAAGAAGGGAGGGGTGGGGCAAAGGTGTTATTAAGATTTGGTTTTATTTTCTCATTATCCTACTCTGGTTTTGATTGATAATAAATTAAACTAATTTCCCCAAGTCAAGTCTGTTTTGCCTGTGACAGTAATTGGTGAATGATCTCTCCCCGTACTTATCTCGACCCACGAGCCTTTTGTTATATTTTCTCTCCCCTGTCTGGCTGAGGAGGGGAGTGATAGAGCAGCTTTGGTAAGCACCTGGCATCCAGCCAGGGTGAAGCTATGACATTATTTTTAATTCCAGTTATTTTTAAAAGCCAAATACATGTGTACAATATGGTTAGAAAGTCTCCTGCCTGCTTCACCAGCAAAATTCCATGTAATCTTGTGTGACTAACATGAAAATGATTTAATATGTGAGTACAAATCTCTTACATTTTGAATAATTTGACCATGTTGAATTTTATTTCCATTCTCAATGCCAGCATATCATAAAGATGGAGTTTGGGTATGTTTGCATGGGATGGTTGCATATAATGACACATGAATAATAAATAGTACATTTTGGCTACAGTATTATAAACTATTCAGATCTGGAAAAAATGGGAAATACAGTATTGTTGTGGTTTAGCCCCAGCCGGAGGCTGAGCCACGCGGTCGCTCGCTTACCCCACCCCTCCCTCTCCCGGTGGGACGGGGAGAGAATCGGGACAAAGAAAGGCAAAACTCGTGGGTTAACAACAACAACAGTTTAACCGAACAACAAAGGGAAAGAAAACAAACAAACGAGAAACCCCAACAATAACAACAACAGCGTGTACTTAGCGGTGCTTCCCGTACAGGTCGCTCCCCGCCCGGAGCCCGACAACCAGCCCGCTCCCGAGCAGCGATCCCCACTCTCCGGTCGTCCCGGTCTATATAGTGAGCGTGACGGTCACATGGTATAGAATAGACCCCGGCCAGCTTCTGGCGAAAATTAACCCTATCCCAGCCGCAACCAGGACAAGTATTTACTAGTTCCCAGAGAAGTACTGTTCATCGTCTCGTAAACTGTGGTCCAGGATAAAGGCTTTGGGCTTTGTAGTGGCAGCTAGCTTCAATTCGTTAAACCAAACTGATCTGACAGAACCTGACTGCCCTCTAGGTTAGTCTCCTTGCATGGAAGACTGTGCTTTCATCTCTTCTCTTCTGAGCCCCCTTTTGGGTCCCTCTCCAAGGTCAGGGCATTGCCTCTCATTCAAAACACTCCTATGTAATTTTGTGGCCGAAGCCTCTGAGGGCAGAGCACAAAATTGGGAGTCAGATCTCTGCTCTATTCCTAATTTTGCCCTTAGTGTGCTGTAGGACTCTGCGATAGTCATGTTTTTCCACCTGTGCTTCTACTGTCTATATACAGGGAGAGAACAACTCTTTGAGAGTTTTAATAAATGCTTGCATGAGCTAACAAAAGTTGATAGTAAGATGGAGAGAATCTAATCTGCAAGAGGCAGAAGGTGAAGTACATCCTACACAAGCAGCTTCTCTCAAAATCTAAGAGCACATCGGCAGTGTGACGCCCTTCCCGTGCCTCCGTTCCTTTGTACAACAGATATGAGACTAGGATGGGAGAAGAAGAGAATATCTTCTTCTGTGCAGCCTCTCCTGGAAAAGCTGGGGGGATTGCAGCCAGTTTTGACTTCGAGTGGCTGCCCACCATGGTGAGGATGTGATGAAACCACCCATGCATTCCTAGCTACCTCTCCAGAAGGGAGAGGCCTGGAAGTGGCTTAAAGATGTCTTTAATCACACCTTATCACTCTGTCTGCACTGTCTTGATAGCATCTGCTAATTAGCTTACTTGGTGTTATTAATTTTTTTCTGCTGCTTCTGGCTAGTTGGTTTTTTGGATTTTTTTTTTTTTCCTGCTTCTGGCTACTGCCTTCTGCAGAACACAAAGAGCTGGTCGCATCTCCACTTAGAAATTATTTGCAAAGGAAATCACACTCCTGAGCTGGTTGATCACTTCCCTGCCATCTTTCAAGCAGCATAAACCTGTTCTATGAGCTGTGAGTGCCACATGTTCTCTTCCCTCATTGGACTTGTTCTGGTCTGATTATTTACAATCTGAATATAGTTTGTTTTGCTAATCCTGGCTGTTATTTTTTTGCTGAAGTTCAATTTAAAGAAAGTTTGGGTTTAGATTTTGAGACATGATTTTGTTCCCGGGCTGTTCTTTGCTTACAGTAAAATATTTTTTCACCCCTTGTGACAGATGTCCCCCATAAATGCAGGAATATCTGTGGTAACAAGTGAGAGGGAGTTAAAAAGTGTGGTTTATATCTGCTCCCACCAGAGCACTTTCTTTTTTTTAATTACTTGCTAGCACAAAAAGGAGGTACTTGATGCCTCTTCACAATATGGCATGTTTCAGAAAACTTGGTTGGGAATTTTCTCCTTTACTGTTTCTGTGCTGTTTGCGTAGCACCAGCAATGGGCCTGACAGAGTCAACACAGGAAAATACTAAAAATTGAAGAAAGTCACAACTGGAGCTGCTCAGACAGGGCTCTTAACTGAGACAAAATCTTGAGAGAGAGGAAAGCCTAACTAGGGACCTCTTTTCCTTTGAAGTGATCTTTCAAAGGCTGAAGGAAAAATCCAGAAATAGTTGCAGGGAATTGCCTAGATTATTTCAACTTTCACTCGCTACATGGATATTTCCTCTGCCTCCACCAACCTTCCTTCTTCCTCATGGTTTTTACATCTACGCTATTCTCTTTGGACCTTTCTGCATGGAGTTCCAGTCTATGACACTTGTTTGACCTTTTTACAGTCCCAGGTGACATTTCCAGGAAAGCTCCAGAGAAATTCAGTTGTTTTGCCCTTGAGATTCTTCCTGCGCCTCAGGGCCCTCCTTTGACGTGGCCGCAAGAGGTACCATGAGGCCGGGCTGCCCTCAACTGGGCCCCGAAAATCTGTATATTCCTCCTCTGCCATAGCAGCAGAAATCAGGACCAGAAGGAGGAGGCCAGGCTGTTTGTGTCACTGTTGCTAAATCCTCCTCCTTGGGGAGCCTGCCTTAAACAGCAGCCTTACCTGAGTGGGACCGAATGGATCAGTGCTTGAGCAGGTTCCAGTTAGGAAAGAGAACAGTCCTCCAGAAATATAGCTTACTCTTCTCTCCCTATGAGAGGAAGGACATTATCTGCCTCTGAATATATATTTGTTGTGGTTTAACCCCAGCCAGCAACTAAGCACCACACAGCCGCTCACTCACTCTTCCTCTAGTGGGATGGGGGAGAGAATCGGAAGGGTAAAAGTGAGAAAACTCATGGGTTGAGATAAAGACAGTTTAATAGGTAAAGCAAAAGCCACACACACAAGCAAAGCAAAACAAGGAATTCCTTCACTACTTCCCATCGGCAGGCAGGTGTTTAGCGATCTCCAGAAAAGCAGGGCTCCATCATGTGTAACGGTTACTTGGGAAGACAAACGCCATCACTCTGAACATCCTCCCCTTCCTTCTTCTTCCCCCAGCTTTATATGCTGAGCATGACATCATATGGCATGGAATATCCCTTTGGTCAGTTGGGGTCAGCTGTCCCAGCTGTGTCCCCTCCCAACTTCTTGTGCACCCCCAGCCTACTCGCTGGTGGGGTGGTGTGAGAAGCAGAAAGGCCTTGACTCTGTGTAAGCACTGCTCAGCAATAACTAAAACATCCCTGTATTATCAACACTGTTTCCAGCACAAATCCAAAACATAGCCCCATAGTAGCTACTGTGAAGAAAATTAACTCTATCCCAGCCAAAACCAGCACAATTTTTCAGTTTAGTTTGTAGCCACTGGGATATACAAAGGGAATTAATGCAATCCTTCTTAACTACAAAGTAAAAATCCTCTTCTTTTTTCCTTTCACTTTCTCACATTATTATGGAAATTTGTGCTCGCATGTTAGTGTCTTTGATATGAATGTGCTTTCTGAAGGTTTAACTAGGAGAAAAATAATTTCTTGGCCTTTTCACTAACATCCAGTGTAAAATAAGTTTATCTTATACATCTTTCCTGTGAGGACCACAGCTTGGAGCTGCAAGGCAGTGGGCTTGATGATCTAATGCAGCTTTCCCATGGAGACTCATCCTCAGAATTATTCCATAACATATTTCATTCTTAAATTATTTTAAAAGCACAAGTCCATGGAAACAACAAAAGAGGATTACGCGCTCCTTAAACAAACAGATCGTGCCTAAAATGGCAGTGCATATATGTGAATAATTTAAAAAGGAAAAAAAGTGTTTCATTTCTTCTTATAGAAAAGCTCAGCATGCAGAAAGGCAACTGTCCAAATCGGCAACAAGACCTTTGGAGGTAAAGAACAAAGTTTTATTAAAAGCCTATCACAGAATCAACAGGGCATATTTCAGGTCTCTCTCTCTCTTTTTCAATTTTTTTTTTCTCCTTTTGCATGGTAAAGAATTAAAATGCCACAAGCCCATTCTCCTTGAGATGAAAAGCAAAAACTCCAAATGAAACCCCTCCTTCATATACCTGAAAGCAGTCAGGAATCTGATATGACTTCAGAATGACTGTTTAATTGTAGCACCTTCCTACCCTCAAGCAGATCAACACTCCCGCCCAACTTGGTGTCATCTGCAAACTTACTGAGGGTGCACTCGATCCCCTCGTCCAGATCATTGATAAAGATATTAAACAGAACTGGCCCCAGTACTGAGCCCTGGGGAACACCACTTGTGACCGGCCGCCAACCGGATTGAACTCCATTCACCACAACTCTTTGGGCCCGGCCATCCAGCCCGTTTTTTACCCAGCGCAGAGTATACCCATCCAAGCCATGGGCAGCTAGTTTCTCCAGGAGGATGCTGTGGGAGACGGTGTCAAAGGCTTTACTGAAGTCTAGGTAAACAACATCCACAGCCTTTCCCTCATCCACTAAGCATGTCACCATGTCGTAGAAGGAGATCAGGTTGGTCAGGCAGGACCTGCCTTTCATAAACCCATGCTGATTGTGCCTGATTGCCTGGTTGTCCTGTACGTGCCGCGTGATGGCACTCAAGATGACCTGCTCCATAACCTTCCCGGGCACCGAGGTCAGACTGACAGGCCTGTAGTTCCCCGGATCCTCCTTCCGGCCCTTCTTGTAGATGGGCGTCACATTTGCCAGCCTCCAGTCAACTGGGACCTCCCTGGTGAGCCAGGACTGCTGATAAACGATGGAGAGTGGCTTGGTGAGCACTTCTGCCAGCTCCTTCAGCACCCTTGGGTGGATCCCATCCGGCCCCATAGACTTGTGTGTGTCCAAGTGGTGTAGCAGGTCACTGACCATTTCCCCTTGGATTATTGGGGCTTCATTCTGCTCCCCGTCTTCCTGCTCAGGGGGCTGGGTGCCCAGAGAACAACTTCCCTTGCTGTTAAAGACTGAGGCAAAGAAGGCGTTAAGTACCTCAGCCTTTTCCTCATCCTTTGTCACTATGTTTCCCCCGCATCCAATAAAGGAGGGAGATTCTCCTTCGCCCTCCTTTTGTTGCTAATGTGTTTATAGAAGCACTTTTTATTGTCTTTCACGGCAGTAGCCAGATTAAGTTCTAGTTGGGCTTTGGCCCTTCTAATTTTCTCCCTGCATAACCTCATGACATCCTTGTAGTCCTCCTGTAGATGTAAGTGTATGGCAGCAATGGTATTCTTCCAGACCCTTTTTCATTATTTTTTTTCTCTTTATGTTGTCAGATCTTGCATGGAGTCTCTAGTTCTTTTCTGTAACTTCACAAGGTGAAAAAAATTTTGAAGTATTTTGGTAGGGGAATGGGAAATTAGTTGACATTGAATGATACTTTGCTGCAGAAGAGCACTGTCTGAGATGGAGACTTCTCAGGGTGTTCTGAAAGAGGTGCAAGATTTTTGACACCTAAAATTAATTGAATTCAGCATTCCCTTATCAGTAAAGGGTAACTGTCATTGGCATGCACAGTGTGCATAGCATACTGTTTTACTGTAAACTTGTAGTTTTACTTAGTAAAGCTAAGGTTGTTTTACTGTTGCATCACTGGATCTTTGGCCATTCAAGGAGTTAATTGTAACATTGTTTGAAAGACCTTGCTCTGATTTTAATGCAATTTAATGAAAGGAAAAAAATATGTCAGTATGGTGGTTTACTGTGGTTTGCATGAATCTCACTGTAAATCAGTGGGGAAGATTATTCTAATCTTAAGCACTTCTCTACTGCTAACTTGCTGCAGCTACAAAATGACAGCGCTCAGTATTTATTTATCACACTTGTTCTCAAAGCAGAGAAATGACACTATTAGAGATTGCTTCTTGTTAATACCTGTGATTCACTGCAGAAATACTGTTTTGAAGTGTCTTGATGCTCCCTAGTGAATTTCTAGTAGTAGTTTCCTATCTTGTAAACCAGGAGTGTATTAATGGCGCTTCCTTTATCCCCCCTCTGGCAAATGAACAATTGTCATAAAGCTGTGCTAAATGAGAATGTTGACCTCTCTTTGCATCAATTCCAATAATTACACCCTTTGAGAGGTGACTTCCTCCTTTAAACAGTGCCAAGAAAAGGCAGCCCTCACTGCTTCACAAGTTTTTATCTCTACAGCTGAAGGATTATGGGCATTATGATGCACAAGCTGTAATCTTAATGTTTGTGTTTAACTACCTCTTATGGAAAATACAGATGTGACACACACTAAACCCGGGAATGCTGTTTTGCGTGCTTATGCATGCTTTTTTAATTATGCTGCAGACTTAAGTTTCACATTCAGCGTATAAAATGCATTTATGCAAGAGGTGAAGTATCCTGTGGGAAGAATAAGTTGGCTTCTAACAGAAACACAGCTCGCCTCCCTTCCTCCTCCCTCAAAAGGGGGAAAAGTCGCATGCTAGGAGTGCTTGCAAAGCTTGTGTGCTGAGTTTGCCTGGCAAGGTTTTGGTAGCGAGGGGGCTACAAGGGGTGGCTTCTGTGAGAAGCTGCTAGAAGCTTCCCCCGTGTCCGACAGAGCCAATGCCAGCCGTCTCCAAGACGGACCCGCCGCTGGCCAAGGCCAAGCCAATCAGTGACAGTAGTAGCGCCTCTGTGATAACATATTTAAGAAGGGGGAAAAAAACCTGCTGCGGGATTATAGCGTCAGAGAGAGGAGTGAGAATATGTGAGCGCAACAACTCTGCAGACACCAAGGTCAGTGAAGAAGGAGGGGGAGGAGGTGCTCCAGGCGCTGGAGCAGAGATTCCCCTGCAGCCTGTGGTGAAGACCAGGGTGAGGCAGGCTGTCCTCCTGCAGCCCACGGAGGTTAAAGGTGGAGCAGATATCCACCTGCAGCCCGTGGAGGACCCCACGCTGGGGCAGGTGGATGCCCGAAGGAGGCTGTGGCCCCGTGGGAAGCCTGCACTGGAGCAGGCTCCTGGCAGGACCTGTGGCCCCATGGAGAGAGAGGAGCCCACGCTGGAGCAGGTTTGCTGGCAGGACTTGTGACCCCACAGGGGGACCCACGCTGGATCAGTCTGTTCCTGAAGGACTGCACCCTGTGGGAAGGACCCGTGCTGGAGCAGTTCGTGAAGAACTGTAGCCCGTGGGAAGGACTCACGTTGGAGAAGTCCGTGGAGGACTGTCTCCTGTGGGAGGGACCCCATGCTGGAGCAGGGGAAGAGTGTGAGGAGTCCTCCCCCTGTGGAGGAAGGAGCGGCAGAGACGATGTGTGATGAACTGACTGCAACCCCCATTCCTTGTCCCTCTGTGCCGCTTGGGGGAGGTAGAGAAATTGGGAGTAAAGTTGAGCCCGGGAAGAAGGGAGGGGCGGGGGGAAGGTGTTTTAAGATTTGGTTTTATTTCTCATTATCCTACTCTGATTTATTTGGCAATAAATTAAATTAATTTTCCCCACGTTGTGTCTGTTTTGCCCGTGACGGCAATTGCTGAGTGATCTCCCTCTCCTTATCTTGCCCCACGAGCCTTTTGTTATATTTTTTCTCCCCTGTCCAGTTGAGGAGGGGGAGTGATAGAGCGGCTTTGGTGGGCACCTGGCATCTAGCTAGGGTCAAACCACTACAGCTTGCTGATTAGACTGTATTTACAGATTCCTCATAGAAGAGAGTCCAGCTTTGCAGCTGTTCTGTGTATATACCTACAAGGAGTTGTCATTTCCCCCATAGCCCTGTAGTTGAGTACTTTATCTTCCATGGGAGCTATAACAAATGTTTCGTTCATGGGAGCCAAAAATGCTGAGGGGGTGGGAAGGGGAAAGACAGCCTATAGCAGATAATTCTTTGGCAATCTGTATGTGAGGAAAGATTTCTTGTTTTCACTTCCCCATGCAAAGGATTTCTTTATATTTTATTAAATGGTCTAATGAACCTGGTTACTTTTTTTTTTTTAGTCAAATATGTTTATCTTTTAAAATAAAAAGTCCTGTTAAGTTTTGGATTTTGTCAGATATTGTATGATGTTTCCCAGCTTTTAAAGTTTTAAAGTTCCTTTTAATTGTGGTTTTGTTTTGTTCTGGTTTTAAAAACAGTTTGGGATTTTGGTCTCCATTTTTTTTTCGCCTCCTTTTTTGCTGGCGTGGTATGAAAAAAAGGCCAGATAAGTGTAATGGCATTTGTCCTGTCTGTACCCTGGCATTTCTGGTCTTTGCAATGCTCATCATCCTTGGTGTTGCTAGAGAACAATTTAGGAGATTATTGGGCTCTTGCTGAGGTTCAGGCTCCTTTCCAGTGCAGGTTATGACGGCTGTTGTGCAATTTCACACTTTCTCCAAAGTTTGAGTAGGTGTAGCAGAAATAAAAAGTGGTATGCTTCTCTCAGAGCAACCTAAAATAATTCCTTCTTTTTGGTTGTTCAAAACTTGCTTTTTCTTGTTTTTGTTATATTTTTGTTACTATTTTACAAATATTCCGTTCAGCCCAAGAAAAAGCTAAGAAATTGTCACTTAAGCCAGGGAGTGAAAAGCTTTTTCAATTTTTTTTTCTTTTTCATTTTTTTTTTTTTTCTCCTTTTGCACGGTAAAGAATTAAAATGCCACAAGCCCATTCTCCTTGAGATGAAAAGCAAGAACTTCAAATGAAACCCCTCCTTCATATACCTGAAAGCAGTCAGGAATCTGATATGACTTCAGAATGACTGTTTAATTAGACTTGGTCATTTAATTCAATTTAATGATATTTTAACAGCCTACAGAATTATCCCATCCAGATTACCTATTGGAGGTGTGTGTTCTGTGGGAAATGTATTTGTGTATGTAGTGTATGGGATTTCTTGTTTGTTTGGGGTTTTTTTGAAGAAATGTACTTGTGTTTATCTTAAATGGCTGCCAGATAAATATGGGGTTGAACTAAATGACATGTTTACTTAGCACTATTCACTATTAATGGTGCTCAGCATTGTATTTTGTGGAAGCATTTGTATATACTCTACCAAGAGTGTACCATGTAGTTGCGTTTTAAAACTTAACTCGTAGTAGAGGGATCATGTAGAACATAGCAACTTGCTTCATAATAATAGGGGACTTTCTTTTATGAAACAATTGAATCTCACTTTGCTTATCAAACTGTAATCTACTGTTTCTGAAGAGTGATGTGAAACATTAGTGACCCTGCATGACCTATTTGAATTTATGGTCCAGTTCTCATTTTAGTTATTTATTTATCTGGATAGACTTGTAATATTTTTTTTCTCTCTTTTTTTTTTTCTCTAGGGTGGAGGGAAGAAGTTTATACAGCTGAACATCCTTTACATTGAACTGTTCCTTCAGAAGGAATTTGTATAGCAGCTAAAACTTGGTAGATGAGAGGGGTAGACAAGTGAACATACTGTAAAACTAGAAATTTGGAACATTTTTTGTATAGAAGGCTTTGCCCAGTCCAGAAGTATGTTGCTCTTTCATTAAGTTTTTCTATTGTGTTCTAGGAAAATACACATTGCCATGCTACTTTAACATGCCGTTCGCCGTTACATTTGTCTTGGATTGGTAATATGTCGTATATTGAAGCTTTCTGTAGGAAACTTTGCCCTAGGTACTTGCTCCCTGTTTCCCTGTGAGAGCTTGCAGCTTGTCTGTAATGTTGGTTATATATGTTTGTGCAACTGCTACTTTTCTTCATTTGAAAGGGAGGAAGGAGGAACATGACCGTCTGTGATAGTGCATTGTCAAATTAAAACCAGCCATGACTCCAAGAATACACATACGGTTTATTATGGGGAAGAGTATAAAACAATTCTTCCAGTGATAACCTCTGTTCTTACTCAGATGGTTCCATCTGCTATGTTGTGTTGAGCTGTACTAGTATGTCATGCATGGTTTAAGTATACTTTTGAATTTGGTTAGTGGTTAAACTTGTACATACAATAGTGGTGGTACTTCTGCTACCCAGTTCACACCCACAGTTGTAGGATAGTGAAGTTTTAATTGAATGACTTTGCATACTTATTTCTGCTTTTCCCACTTTACAAATGGCTGCCCTGATGATAATGTTAAAATAGGCAGTGGGCAGAGAAAGCTGCTTACATGTATAAACTTGTCAGTGATCTAATTATGGTGAGAGGTAGCTACTATAACATGTTTGAATTTTTGGTAAAGATTTGCTCTATTATTCTGTGGTCAGACTTAAGCTTGCTTTTAAGTTTGGAGAAACAGAAAGTTTCCCTTAGCTGGCTGTTAATCTTTTTTAGAGCTTGAGGGCTAAACCCTCAAAAGGTGATATAGGTATGCAAATTCAATTCAGACTTGGCTGCCAGTGAACTGAACGGTATCAAGTTGGAATCTTACCTTTTCTTTCTTTTTTGTTTAGATATTGAAGAAGGATAAAAAGCTTCTCAAAGGTTTGGAAGGTTGAATGTGATCAGCATGAAGAGCTTAAAAGCAAAGTTCAGGAAGAGTGACGTAAGTATTTTTGCTTGGTTTGACTGCTGGTTTCCATGCTGGAAACAAGTTCTACACTCCCACCTTGATAAGGCTGTAGGTTAATGAATGACAGAGAAACATTTTTTCCAAGCACAAAGGTGACAGCTGAGTACAGAATCGCAGAATCACAGAATGGTAGGGGTTGGAAGGGACCTCTGGAGATCATCTAGTCCAACCCCCCTGCTAGAGCAGATTCACCTAGAGCAGGCTGCACGGGACCGCGTCCAGGCAGGTTTTGAATATCTCCAGAGAAGGAGACTCCACAACCTCTCTGGGCAGCCTGTTCCGGTGCTCCGTCACTCTCACAGTAAAGAAGTTTTTCCTCACATTCAGGCAGAACTTCCTGTGTTCCAGTTTGTGCCCGTTGCCCCTTGTCCTGTCGCTGGGCACCACTGAAAAGAGTCTGGCCCCATCCTCTTGACACTCGCCCTTGAGATATTTATAAGCATTGATGAGGTCCCCTCCCAGTCTTCTCTTCCTCAGGCTAAACAGCCCCAGCTCCCTCAGCCTTTCCCCATAGGAGAGATGCTCCAGTCCCTTAATCATCTTTGTAGCCCTCCACTGGACTCTCTCCAGTAGTTCCTCATCTTTCTTGAACTGGGGAGCCCAGAACTGGACACAGTACAGTATGGAGTAGGCTGTTTCTATTTGGAGTCCAATTCTGTTATGCAAACTAATAGTATTTCACTACCTTGCTCCCTATAACCGAGTCATGCACGTGTGTGGGGTCTGCAGAACTTCTTTTAGATTGTGCCGATGTCCAGATTGAAACTTTGTTCCAGGTACAGGATTAAGCCTAGTAAGGACTTTACTGCCTGATCATATTTCTGTCTAAGCATAATACCATTCTTATCAGTGTGGCATTTAAGCACTTAATGAAAGGTCTCCTCAGTCTGTGGCAGTGTTTCTTTGTCAGCAAGAATACAAGAACCAGCTGTGCAATTAGGGCAGCTGTGGCTTATCAATTCCAGGGAGGACAGGAGAGGTGGATATGAGGCTTGAGCAGTGAGGATGACAGACATAAATATGGAGGTCCTACAGGAGACTCTTCAGAACTGCATTTAGAGAGACATTGGGTTGCACATCATATATTGTCTCTTGCTAGTAGTAGTAGTATCAGTGGAGACCCAAGCTTGAACTTGTATAGTAAGCATACTTCCCTTGCAGTAGCAGGACTGCTGTAGTCCAGTCCTGCCTGTCTGTCTTTTCCTACTGCTACTCATTCCAGCTTCTTGTCATGTACTAGTGTTAATGCTCATGTGATAGTGCAGTAAGCAGTCAGCGAAATAGGTGACTTTGTTTAATTGACTTTCCAGATTTTGTGTGGAATTTGTAACAAATCTCCATGATCTGTGAAGAATGTAATGTTCCGTCCTTCATCCTAAATTTGTGTGCTGCTTTGAAAGAAGTGATGCATTGTTGTTTGTCATGGCCAGATTCCCACAGGATCCTAGAGCAGCCATGTTTGGTGAAGATGCATTAGGTTTGAAAATGGAGCTTCTTTTAGAAGTTTTGATGTTCAGGAATATCGTTACACATTGCACTCAGGAGTAGTTGACGTGGTTTAGCTCCAACTGGCAGCTAAGCACCACGCGGCCGCTCGTTCGCTCCTCCCCTCCCAGTGGGATGGGGAGAGAATCAGGGGGAGAAAAGAAAAAAAAAAAGGGCAAAACTTGTGGGTTGGGATAACAACCGTTTAACAGGACAGCAAAGGAAAAGAAAACAAACAAACCAACCCCAACAATAACAGAGTGTACTTAGCGCCTTCACAGCACAGGTCTCTCACCACCCGGAGCCCAACGCCCAGCCCGCTCCGGAGCAGCGATCCTGCCCCTGGTGCTGTCCCCCTCTATATAGTGAGCATGATGGTCACATGGTATAGAATAGCCCCCTGGCCAGCTGCAGTAGTACAGGCCGCGCTTTGATGTAAAGATGGTCTCATGGCACACCATTAGAGTGATGTCTTTAGCCAGCTTGTAACATGCTTCAGTAGCTGGGAAGAAGGAAGAGATGCTGTTGTGGTGTGATCTGCAGATGTGCTGATTACTGCTTAAAAAGTCTTTTGAGCTACAGGTTAGCATTGGTTGCAGGCAGCTGCAGTATTGGCTTCCTAGCAGCAGCACTGGTGGATGCTCTATTCCTTCAGTTTAGCAAGAGCTCTTTCTAAAAAGACCAGCTCTATAACCAAGCTAAATATGTCAAACAACCTTTGGGAGCAGAGTGTAACCCTTTTAACTACTTAAGCAGTGTTTGGCTTTTGCTAGTCACCAGACTGAATCAGCCAGTGGCACGGTGTCTTGTGCCACTTTACAACCAATAAAAATCATGTCACAAGTCTCTGATGTCTCATCTAACTGAATATGCCATTCAGTCTAGAATTGCTAGAATTTCGTGATCAGAAATTGTTGCTGCTGTTGTGACAAATAGCAGCAATTGCTATTTGAGTTCACCTACACCAGTAAAACTTTTTATAGGCATCTGCTTGAGTAATGAGAACAGTCCCTTGGTTTAAGTATGAACACACTTGGTATTGTAGAAGTTAGGTGTGCCTGTGTGTTAGGATGGTTTTTATTCACGCTTTCATGCTAGTTGGCTGGGCTGCTGCTCTAGAGCAAAGGTTAAGTGACATGCGTGATGCAACTAGATCTTGCTGTAGCTAGTCCGCTCGCCGTTATAAATTGCACTGGTTCACTTATTCCTTACTTATCCTTGATAACTCACTCATGCCTCTTCCCCAAACCAAGTGAAATCTGAAAGTAATTGCTGTTTTGATACTACTGCTGTCTACTGGCTGGAGACAAAGTTGACCACAAAGGATTTTTCAGATACCTAAAATTTAGATATGTAGCTTTAAGGGCACAGCAGTCTAAATCCGTGGCAGTCTGGCTTCCTCTGTGTTGAAGCCAAACCTTAAGGGCATAATTCAAAACAGCCAACAGGAGCTGTTCTATATTTTGTGCAAGATAAGCAAGGAAAATTATCCTTCTCTTAGCTATAATTTGTAAGGAGGAGGAGGTGGTTTTAAGTGGAATTAGTCTTATTTGTATCTCAATTTATAAAATGTGGTAACTGCTTTCAGATTGGGGATAAGAGTAAAGTCAGCAGGGATGGAGGGACTCTTTTTCTCATCCCACCTCCCTTGTGTTTCTTTCTGGAGGAAGTCTTTAATGTCTTATTCTGTAGAACTGGAGGTGTCTTGGGGGAGGGAACGGTACCCTTCCTTTTAGCCTCAGTATTAGCATAATAAATAGGAAGAGGGGGAGGAATAGGAATAAGTCTTAAAGGTGTGTGTGGGAGACAAGAATTAGTCAAACACTTCTCCAGCAGTAAGGCTGATAACATAAAACTGTATGCTAGAATGAAGACTGCATAAGAAACTTCACTGATGTATTAAAACTCTCTAGGCTGTTCTGGGGTGGTTGAATTGAAAGTGGGCACAACTGCTGATACTCATGCATATATCTCTGTGTTCCTGATGCAGGGTTTTGCTTTGGTGCTATAGCTACACCAGTCTTGCAGCTTCCAAAAGAGATGTCCCTGCTCCCTCTTCTTTCATCTCTGCCCTTCTGGCTTTGAGGGTATCTGACCCTGCAGTGAGTCAGTTCAGGGACATAGGGATGGAAAAAATGACTTTGTGGGGTGAGTTTTAGCTGGTTAACTCCCTGCTCTGTCTTACTGTAGGGTCAGCCCTGAGAGGGGTGGTTAAAGTAGGAGGAGCAGCAGGACTTCCCTTTCTGCAGCTGTTGCTTGGCTTAGCTGCTTTGTCAAATCACACCTTGAGATTATTGGCCTAAAAAGCACAGGGGTGGGCATGCCAGCAAAGGAGTTACAGGAACACACAAGTAAATAAGGTTGCTAATTCTGATATTTAGCACAATTGATATAGTCCACAGCTGAGAGATGAGAGTATGACTTTTCTTAGATGGGAGAGTGACTCCTCTTGTGACTTTACACTTCACGCTTTTGCTCCTCAGCTCCCCTGTACCTTACCTGATTCACTGTCTGTGTGTGCAGGCAGCTCTCATACTTGGAGAATCCCTTTCCCTTGACACATTTAATCGCTGTGAAATCCTTCCTGGGAATGACTGTTGCCATGTGAACATGTGTATTTGGAGTGGAGGAATGGGATTTATCTCTCTGTCACAAATGAGTATTGTCAAAGTGTGATGTGTAGTTACAGGAGGATGCTTGAAGTCTAGAAATCTGTGAACAGGATGCCTAGGTGGGAGCAAATGCTGAGACTAGAAGCTAAGTAGTGGATGTACATGCTTCTAGAGTCTGTAGACAAAACAACAGAAACTGCACTTATGTCTTGACAAAGCAACTAGTTTCTTCTGCCTGAGCAGCTCTTCATTATCAAACTCAACCTACTATTGGTAACACCTAAAGCTGACAACCTAAAAGGATCACCATTTTAATTGTTGCAAGGTAAGATTACATGTAACACTTGGAAAAGTTGTCTTATTAATATTTGAGATTTGAATGTTTTCTGTAATAGCTAGTCAGTTTGTGGCCTGACTTCAAAAGCATCTAGAATCTTAAGCAGGCAGATGAGGGCCGAGTGGATTTTCAAATGTGCGAAGATATCAAGCCTGTCTAAACGTGTTTTGTCTACTTCTTAAATATGACAAGATGCTAATCTACATTTTTAGACACCTATACACATTTAAATATCTAGCTCTTTGATACTAAGATGATGTAGGAACCTAGGTGATCTGTTTAGGTAGATTTGTTTTTAACGGTGTTCTTTACTCTAGAAAAGGGATATTGTGTGAAGGCTGTGATGAGTTGGATTGTCTTCACTCTCTGACTTATATCTGTGGGTGAATAACTGAAAAGTTTTAGGACCATTTTCTGTGAGTATTGAAGATCAGCTGAAAAACCATGTCTTGCAGTTTGACAATGGACCAATTTTCTTCTAATTGCTAGCTTCTTGACTGGACAAGAGGAAGATTAGAATTGAGATTTGTTTCCAAATACCTTTGATACTGAAAAGTTAAAATAGTATGATGTCTTCTAAAATGGAAAATTGGCTGTGCAGTTCAGCAGGAAAAGTAGCTATTGTCAGAAGCAGAGCCAAGACAGGCTGGGATTTCCCAATGCTAATTGCTAGCTCTAACTTCTGGTATTTCTGAAAATGCATATTTGTTGTACTATCATGTAGGGGTTGAAAAGCTTGCAGTTCCTATGAAAATTTCTGCTTTTTGGCCTGTGGTATAGTCATTGTTCCATAAATCTCAAAATGATGAGGCAGTTAGGTATGTTGTAGTATAAAGTATCTCCGTCTTAATCTAGAGGCTATGCTAATTAAGGCTTGGCACTTCTTTTTAATGCTCAATGTTCTAACTAGTAGGCTTCCGTTCAACAGTTTTTAAAGTATAAAATGCTATACGGGGGTCTAGAACAGAAAGATGCATTCCATTGAAATCGCTGTGTTCCCATGTGCTCTGGAGTGAATGTGCGGGAGAACAAAACTTGGGTGGGGCAACTTTAAAAATAATAAAGCAGAATCTCTCTTAAACAGCCTTTAAATTCTTTTATCCACTGAAAGCTACAATTAACCTAAAAAGGAGCATGGGATTGTTGAAAATTGCACTATCCACCCTGTGTACATGTACTACTTTCTTTCAGGGTAATTGTGACAAAAAAACGCATACAGAGTTCACTCTGGCTAAAAAGTAAAATAGCAATGTTGTCTGACCACTTTACCCAATTATTTAGAAAATGAACTACTGAAACTTGTATTTATTTAGGTGTCCTTCTTTTATTGGGTGTTAAATTAAATAAGCCTGAAACACATCATGATCATAGCTTTCCCTCAGTGTACTGTGTTCTTCAATAATAATTTTGGATTCCACTATACAGTGTATAGGGGGAGACTTGATCTCTGGAATGTATAGGTTGTCCTCAACCACCTCTTCTTGGGAAAGGAGGATTTAGCCTTCTTTCCCTCCTGAAACAAGTGCTGTGGCTCCTGCCTCCCTCTGTCAGAAGTCAAGGGTTCTACCTTCCACCTCGTTTTCTGCTCCGGAGCTATTTGGCTTCATGCTTCTAGTTCTGGACAGCATAAGACTCCGCTCTAGTCAGCTTGCTCTCCTAGCCAAAGCTTAAATGCTTTGTGCAGGTGTATTGGGTTTGAGTGGCAAGGTTTTGGTAGCGAGGGGGCTACAGGGGTGGCCCTGGAGGGGGGGAGGTGCTCCAGGCACCAGAGCAGAGATTCCCCTTGCAGCGCACGACAGTCCTTTTTGGTGCCCAACGTGGGGCACAGCAACAGCACTTTTGTATTAAGTGTGCTATAGCTGTAGTAGTTATTAAGTGACAAGCTCCTGTACAGGTCATAAAGTTTGTTGGCTGTGCTGTTTTTCTCTTTATTTTTGGCAACATGTTAATGCAAACAATGTGTATGTGCTTTGTCCTGGCATTGAGGGCCTCACTGTGCTGGGGGAGCTATCTGGTGGAGAGGATGAGGGAATACATCTCCCTCTCCCTACCCAGGATTAATGTGGATAGGTTTATTACGCAGGCTCCTGAGGTCCTTGCTCACCCTTATGTGAGCTGCTTAGTACTACTTACTAATATTGTTGGCATATTATGGGGTTTGTGGAATCTGGTCTCATCCTGGTGGAAGAGAAGACAACTTTTGGGTGAGGCTATATTGAAATGTGACCTGAGGCAGCCGGTCCCAGTGTGGCAGGGTGTGTGGAAGGACTTGGGCAGGTTCCTAGGGTGGTTATCACCTCCCATAGCCTGGGACTTTACTCCTGAACAGGCAAGCAACCCTAGCAAACTGACACGCCACCTGATAGAAAGGTGCCTTGCCTATCCCAATGAGAACCAGCAGCTTCTAGCACTGTACTGGGGCCTGGCTTGTGCCTATCGAGCCACAGTTCAGCATTCTCAGAGGCAGGGACCCAAACTGCACCTGAGGACACCATGGTTGAGATAGGGACCCAAACAACACCACCAACTACAGTAATTGCCCCAGTAGTTAAAAAGAAACAATGGACAAGGAGGACAACGGGTCCATATCCTCGATTAGTAAGGGAGGAGGAAGAAGAGGAAGGGTTTGATCACGAAGCCGGTCCTTCGACAAAGACATTGGAGGAAGGAGTGAGAGAATTCCGACAGGAAGCAGAAACTACCCAGTCCCTGACCTCAGCAGAACTTCGAGACATGTGGAAAGATTACAGCTGCCAGCCAAGTGAGCGGATTGCTGCCTGGCTGCTCCGATGCTGGGATAGCAGGGCCGACAGTCAGCAATTGGAAGGCAAGGAAGCCCAACAGCTGGGATCCCTTGCTAGAAACCTGGGAATTGAGAGAGGAATTAGAAAAGAGGCAGCAATTTGCAGTCTCTGGAGACGGCTCCTCTCAAGTGTGAGGGCAAGGTATCCATTCAAGGAAGATCTTGTGAACTCCCCAGGGAAGTGGACTACTGCAGATGAAGGCATCCAGTACCTGAGAGAATTAGCAGTACTGGAAGTCATCTACAGGGATCTAGACAATGATGAGGTCTCCAAAGATCCAGACGATGTCCTGTGCACACGGGCTATGTGGAGGAAGGTAATTCAGAGCGCCCCAGCGTCATATTCTAACAGCCTGGCAGCGATGTATTTCCCAGATATTGATACACCAACTGTGGAGAGAGTGTCTTCTTGGCTCCAAAACTTTGAAGAAAATCTCTGTACCTCCTCATCCCTATGGGCCAGTGCCTTGGCTATCAGGGGTGCCCCAAGAAGTCAGTCCCCTCCTGCCTCAGTCGGAGGGAAAGGGAGCCCCAGACGCACGCCGCGTGGAGCACTCTGGTTCTTCCTGCGTGACCAGGGGGAGGACATGAGGAAGTGGGACGGTGAACCCACCTTTAAGCTGGAAGCCCGTGTACGTGAACTGAGAGGGAAGACAGCTGTTAAGAAGGGGCCACCCAGGAAGTCTGTCAGCAGAGTTGCTGTAGAGATGCACGAAGGCAATCAGCGATTTCCCAAACAGAGAAGAACTGAAATCACCTCCCTTGATCCTGAGGAGGGGCCTTCTGGTCTGGCGTTGCAAGGGTCAGACAGAGAATACTCTGAGGAGGAACAGGAATAGAGGGTCCCTGCCTTCAGCCAGGAGGAGGAAAGGGATGACCGTGTATACTGGACTGTGTGGGTTCGATGGCCTGGCACATCAGACCCACAGAAGTATAGGGCTTTGGTGGACACTGGTGCACAGTGTACTCTGGTGCCATCAGAACATAGGGGCACGAAACCCATCTGGATCTCGGGAGTGACAGGGGGATGCCAGGAATTGTCGGTATTGGAGGCTGAGGTGAGCTTAACAGGGGACAAGTGGGAAAAGCACCCCATTGTGACTGGCCCAGAGGCCCCTTGTATCCTTGGCATAGACTACCTCAGGAGAGGGTACTTCAAGGACCCAAAGGGATGCCGATGGGCTTTTGGTGTAGCCACGGTGAATGCAGAGAAGACCAAACAGCTATCTGTCCTGCCTGGCCTCTTGGAAGATCCCTTCATTGTGGGATTGCTGTGAGCTGAAGAACAGCAGGTGCCAATTGCTACCAGGACAGCACACTGACGGCAATATCGCAGCAACCGAGACTCCCTGGCTCCCATCCGTGAGCTGATTCATCAACTGGAGAGCCAAGGAGTCATCAGTAAGACTCACTCACCTTTTAATAGTCCTATATGGCCAGTACGGAAATCTAATGGGGAATGGGGATTAACAGTGGACTATCGTGGCCTGAATGAAGTCACGCCACCAGTGAGTGCTGCCGTGCCAGACATGCTGGAACTTCAGTATGAACTGGAGTCCAAGGCAGCCAAGTGGTATGCCACCATTGATATCGCCAATGCGTTCCTCTCCATCCCTTTGGCAGCAGATTGCAGGCCACAGCACTGGAACAGGGTGGAGCTCCTGAACACCTGCAGTACATTGATGACATCATTGTGTGGGGCAACACAGCAGCAGAGGTTTTTGAGAAAGGAGAGAAAATAATTCAAATCCTTCTGAGAACTGGCTTTGCCATAAAACGAGGTAAGGTCAAAGCACCTGCACAGGAGATCCAGTTCCTAGGAATAAAATGGCAAGATGGATGTCATCAGATCCCAACAGATGTGATCAACAAAATAGCAGCTATGTCTCCACCAGCTAACTAAAAGGAAACCCAAGGTTTTTTAGGCATTGTGGGTTTCTGGAGAATGCATATTCCTAATTACAGCGACCCGAAAGAAGAATGATTTCACATGGGGCCCTGAGCAACGACAAGCCTTTGAAGAAATTAAACAGAAGGCAGTTCATGCAGTAGCCCTTGGGCCAGTCCGGGCAGGGCATGACGTAAAAAATGTGCTCTACACCGCAGCCGGGGAGAACGGCCCTACCTGGAGCCTCTGGCAGAAAGCACCAGGGGAGACTCGAGGTCGACCCCTGGGGTTTTGGAGCTGGGGATACAGAGGATCTGAGTACCACTGTACTCCAACTGAAAAAGAGATCTTGGCAGCATATGAAGGGGTTCAAGCTGCTTTGGAGGTGGTTGGCACTGAAGCCCAGCTCCTCCTGGCACCCCGACTGCCGGTGCTGGGCTGGATGTTCAAAGGGAGAGTCCCCTCTACACATCATGCCACCGATGCCACATGGAGTAAGTGGGTCGCACTGATCACACAACGAGCTCGAATCAGAAACCCCAGTCGCCCAGGAATCTTGGAAGTGATCACGGACTGGCCAGAAGGCAAAGATTTTGGAATGTTGACAGAGGAAGAGGTGACACGTGCTGAAGAGGCCCCACCATAAAATGAACTACCAGAAAATGAGAAGGAATATGCCCTGTTCACCGATGGGTCCTGTCGTATTGTGGGAAAGCATCGAAGGTGGAAAGCTGATGTGTGGAGTCCTACACGGCAAGTCGCAGAAGCCACCGAAGGACAAGGTGAATCGAGTCAGTTTGCAGAGGTGAAAGCCATCCAGCTGGCTTTAGATATTGCTGAGCGAGAAAAGTGGCCAATGCTCTATCTCTATACCGACTCATGGATGGTGGCAAATGCCCTGTGGGGGTGGTTACAGCAATGGAAGCAGAGCAACTGGCAGCGCAGAGGTAAACCCATCTGGGTTGCCAAACTGTGGCAAGATATTGCTGCTCGGCTAGAGAAGCTGGTTATAAAAGTACGCCACGTAGATGCCCACGTACCTAAGAGTCGGGCCACTGAGGAACATCAAAACAACCAGCAGGTGGATCAGGCTGCTAGGATTGAAGTGGTGCAGGTGGATCTGGACTGGCAACACAGAAGTGACTTATTCCTAGCTCGGTGGGCCCATGACACCTCAGGCCATCAGGGAAGAGTTGCAACATATAGATGGGCTCGTGATCGAGGGGTGAACTTGACCATAGACACTATCGCACAGGTTATCCATGAGTGTGAAACATGTGCTGCAATCAAGCAAGCCAAGCGGTCAAAGCCTCTTTGGTATGGAGGATGATGGCTGAAATATCAATATGGGGAGGCCTGGCAGATTGATTATATCACACTCCCACAGACCCACCAAGGCAAGTGCCATGTGCTTACAATGGTGGAAGCAACCACTGGGTGGCTGGAAACATATCCTGTGCCCCATGCCACCGCCCAGAACACCATCCTGGTGTTGAGAAGCAAGTCTTATGGTGACATGGCACCCCGGAAAGAATTGAGTCAAACAATGGGACTCATTTCTGAAACAACCTCATAGACCCCTGGGCCAAAGGGCATGGCATTGAGTGCGTGTATCACATCCTCTGTCATGCCCCAGCCTCTGGGAAAATTGAACGATACAATGGACTGCTGAAAACTACCCTGAGAGCAATGGGTGGGGGGACCTTCAAACATTGGGATGCACATTTATCAAAAGCCACCTGGTTAGTTAACATTAGGGGATCTACCATTTGAGCTGTCCCTCCCCAATCAAAGCCTTTACATACTGTAGAAGGGGATAAAGTTCCTGTAGTGCACATGAAGAATATGTTAGGGAAGGCAGTCTGAGTTACTCCTGCCTCAGCCAAAGGCAAACTCATCCGTGGGATTGTTTTTGCTCAAGGACCTGGGTGCGAAAGGATGGGGAAGTCCGATGTGTACCTCAAGGGGATTTGATTTTGGGTGAGAATAGCCCATGCATTAAACTGTATGATGTTCATTGCTATATAACCCTGTCACTGTATGTCATCTCTATCACAGTTGCTATATTGCAAATCAATGATATAGCAAGAATTACCCAAATTAATAAAGAATGAACTATTGATAAAACTGATCAAAGTGCAGCAGTAATGGAAGCAGAACTGGCTTTAGTAACTGGCGCCCATCAACTTCCTCAAGAGATCCACATCTTCAACCCACAGACCGTGGACATGATACACCAGCTGAGCCAGATATCCCAACTGCAAGCTCCAGATGCAACATGCAACAATCCAACACTACCCACCATCCTCCCACTGCGTCCAGTGTCACCTGCCGCACCGCACCAAGACCCAGCCCTGTTTCGCCGACTGAGCAAACTCCACATCATCTCTCCTGCCCCAAGAGACTATTATGACAGATGGAGCCCAAAGTCATGGACTAAATGAACTCAGTAGACAGTTTGAAGGGATGGTCCATAGACTAAGGGAATGATGTCTGTATGTATATATATAAAACAGGAAAAGTGGTGGTGATTAATTGGAAATTGTAGGATCTGAGCATGACGTAGATGGTCTAGAATAAGGGGTGGATAATGTCCTGGTTGCGGCTGGGATAGGGTTAATTTTCGCCAGAAGCTGGCTGGGGTCTATTCTATACCATGTGACCGTCACGCTCACTATTTAGAGGGGGTCGACCAGAGGCGTGGGGATCGTTGCTCGGGAGCGGGCTGGGCTTCGGGCTCTGGGCGGGGAGCGACCTGTACGGGAAGCACCGATAAGTGCACTCTGTTGATATTGTTAGGGTTTCTCGTTTGTTTGTTCTCTTTCCCTTTGTTGTTTGGTTAAACTGTTGTTGTTGTTAACCCACGAGTTTTGCCTTTCTTTGTCCCGATTCTCTCCCCCGTCCCGCCGGGAGGGTTGGGGTGAGCGAGCGACCGCGTGGCTCAGCCTCTGGCTGGGGCTAAACCTCGGCACAGGGTCAACCCACGATAGCAGGAAAGAAGTTAAACATGTTCCGAGTGCTACAGTATATAGAGTAAGACCTGCTGCCTGTTGCTGTCAGTTCAACGTGAACCTCTTGTCATCAAGTAGTGTCTTTTCTTCATTATTGACAATAGGAATATGCTCAGAGTAGTTCTAAAATTGGCCCCTTCTGTTTAAAAAAAAAAAAAAAGGATTTTGTCCAGCTGTCACTTAAAACTCATGTGAAGGAGGGGATTTAATCAGGTATTCCGTCTTTTTGTTTGAAGAGTGTTGTCTTGTCTTTATTAAGAACATAATATGTTTTGCTATTGGATAGGCACTGTAGTATTATGTAAAGAATAAAATACCAGTACATTTTATTTTGTTGGAGATTTGAGCGTTTTCATACCATGCTTATATTTTGGGAGCCTATGAATGATACAAGCAGACAACTAACACTGATGAGTTTATCAAGTTGAAATGTATGTATTATTTGCCTTATTGCAGAAATACTTTCTAGTCCTATTCTTCAAGAAGCTGTTCTGATTGCTTGTAGTCTAGGCAAATGCCCAGCGTTAGGGACATGTCAAGCCCTTTTCTGTTCCCTTGCTTGCCACATTTGTATCTCCTTGAGTTTCAGGGTGTCCTGGTTGCGGCTGGGATAGGGTTAATTTTCACCAGAAGCTGGCCGGGGTCTATTCTATACCATGTGACCGTCACGCTCACTATTTAGAGGGGGGTTGACTGGAGGGGTGGGGATCGCCGCTCGGGAGCGGGCTGGGCGTCGGGCTCCGGGCGGGAGACCTGTCCGGAAAGCACCGCTAAATACACGCTGTTGTTGTTATTGTTGGGGTTTCTCGCTTGTTTGTTCTCTTTCCTTTTGTTGTTTGGTTAAACTGTTGTTGTTGTTAACCCACGAGTTTTTGCTTTTCTTCGTCCCAATTCTCTCCCCGTCCCACCGGGAGGGGTGGGGTGAGCGAGCGACCGCGTGGCTTAGCCTCCGGCTGGGGCTAAACCACGACACAGGGCATGCATGTTCTGAAGATCTATAAAGCTTAACCATAGAGGATAATGAGGGCATCAATGGCCATTCTTCCCAGGAAATACCATGTGGTGTTTAGGGAGAGTTGAGACAGTTGAACTTTTAGCACTTCGTTGAAGGTATCTTTTCTTGTTCAAAGGTCTAGTTACTGAAGCACTGCATGGGGCAGGTAGGTAGAAGGAAGGAGGATGAAGAGGCCTTCCTGTATTGTAATTGTATAAGAGAGTTGCTCTGTGGTTTTTGTTTGTTTGGTTTGGTTTGGTGGTTTTTTTGTTTTGGTTTGGTTTTTTTTAGCACAGCTGTGAGGAGGTGCTTTCTGTGGACTGAAGGCAGATTTGTTGGGCAAGGTGAGGTTGATGGCTGATGTTTGTGCTTGACCACTTTGTATTAGCTGCAGTGATTTAAGGGAGTGTTTAAAAACTGCAGATCTGTGTAGAGAAAATCACAAAGCTGGGATAAATAGTAGAAGGGTGAAAGTGTATTTTGTGGTTGGTTGTGTGGTGTTTTGGTGTGTGGTGTTTTTTTTTTTTTTTGTTAGTGAGAAAAAGCTATAATACCACAGTGTTTGTCTTACTGTTAGGACAGTTTGTATGTGTGCTATAGCCCAGTAGTACAAGTGTTTTATGAGCAACTGCTCAAGTTTTGTTAACAGATGATCTTACTTTAAGGAACTTTTGAAATATTACAGACTTTTAAATGTATCATTTTATTGTGAATTGATACAAGGCTAGTAATTTAGTCATTCATACTTGACTGTAATTTGGTTGTATAAATAGTCAAAACCTGAATGGGCAAGGCTCTGAGCAACCTGCTGTAGTTGACTCTCCTTTGAGCAGAGGAGATGGAATAGACTGTATTCCAAACTTGACTATTCTGTGATTCTGTATAGAGATTAATATCTTGAAACACATAATGTAGGAAGCTTCCAATTATGTTGAAAGATAAAAACGCTCTTAAAAAAAAAAAAAGGTATCTTTTATTGTCGTGGTTTAACCCTAGCCGGCGACTAAGTGCCACGCAGCCGCTTGTTCACTCCCCCCCAGTGGGATGGGGGAGAGAATTGGAAGGGTAAAAGTGAGAAAACTCATGGGTTGAGATAAAGACAGTTTAATAGGTAAAGCAAAAGCTACGCATGCAAGCAAAGCAAAACAAGGAATTCCTTCACTACTTCCCATTGGCAGGCAGGTGTTCAGCCATCTCCAGGAAAGCAGGGCTCCATCATGTGTAACAGTTACTTGGGAAGACAAACACCATCACTCTGAACATCCTCCCCTTCCTTCTTCTTCCCCCAGCTTTATATGCTGAGCATGACATCATATGGCATGGAATATCCCTTTGGTCAGTTGGGGTCAGCTGTCCCAGCTGTGTCCCCTCCCAACTTCTTGTGCACCCCCAGCCTACTCGCTGGTGGGGTGGTGTGAGAAGCAGAAAAGGCCTTGACTCTGTGTAAGCACTGCTCAGCAATAACTAAAACATCCCTGTATTATCAACACTGTTTCCAGCACAAATCCAAAACATAGCCCCATAGTAGCTACTGTGAAGAGAATTAACTCTATCCCAGCCAAAACCAGCACACTTATTCTAGGCTCTTAGCTGCCTGAAAAACCTTGAGGCTTAGCCTCAGGAAAAGCTATGGTGTAGTTGTCTGTCTGTTAGTAGTACAGCTGTCAGAACTTGTGTATTTATTCTGACGTGTGAAAAACTATTTAATGAGCTATTTTTCTGACTTCTAGATCTAAACTATCTAGAAATAGCTCTAGACTTAAGCTTTTAAAAATACTGTTGACTTTGTGCTGGTGAAAGCTGTCGTGGTTGAATGTCTTCAGCTGCAGGATGTCTTCGCCTCTTGGACTTGCAGCTTGTATTCACATATATACTTACCACAGGTACTGTTCTCTTCCTATATTTTACTTGTTACATGGACTTTATACTTTACCTTGAAATATTTTGAGGAAGGAACCTCTTTCAGTGTTGTTCTGGTGTAGCACCTAATACTAGTGCTACTTGATACTATTTGGATTTTGAGAGGTGACATAATACAACTAGCAAAACATCATCTGAAACTTAAGCTAAACTTACTGTTCAACAGTTGTCTGAGGAGTCTTATTCCCTAGATATGCTGCATGTGCATATCTCAGATGAAATATAGTTAATTGTCCAGAACACTTGCATTGACTTGACGATGATAGAAGCAAAGGTGTTTTAATAACTTTGCAAATAATGTGGTTACCAATACATATGCATGTGTCTGACATACCCATTCTGCTCTGTTCACAGGTGCGTACCTCTTTATCTTTGTTTCTTTTGTTGTGTGTGGTAGAAACCTCTTAATCTTGTAAACTTTGGTAACCTGTCTGCTTACCCAGAGACTGAAACAGTGCCCTTTGAAGTCAGAAGAAAGACTTCAATCTGCTTGATTGAGCTTTGAATCAAGAACCAAAAATAAAATGCTGGTGGTTCCATGGAAGCATATGGCAGAGTTTCAGTGAGGCTTGGATTTCCCATGAATCTAGCATAGAAATACACGTGGCTATTGAGGATGCTCAGATTGGCAGGTTATCCAACAGTGGGTTCTTTTTAGGGTCTAGAGTGTATTGGGTTTTTGTTGTGGGGTTTTGGGGGTTTTTTTGGTAAGTGTGGTGTGTTGTTTTTTTTTTTTTTAGTTTGGAGGGTGATTGCTTATGATATGACATGATTCTGTTCAATAGGAACAATGGCAACGCCTCAGTGACCTTGCCCTTCTGATGTGAATTTCAGATGTATAATTTATAGATGTATAGGAAGTGAAATGCACCACTTGAGATGTGGGTGAACTTGGGGATCTTCCAGGAAGTAAGCAATAGTGTGAGCTTATGGAGTGCTAGTCAATGCACTGCTTGTGAGCAGTTTTATTGCACACCCCAGTTGCAAACAGATTGCTGCGTTTTCAAAGTAGAGGAAGCTGCATCATGCACAAGCACCTTAAGAAAAGCACTCATTAAGAAAAGCTATGTGGTAGGTCAATGAGGAGAAGCTAGTGCACTGACAGATTCATGTCTTCAGTTGTTTTGCCCTGGTTGCTTCTTGTCAACATGCACTTAACAGGGAAAAACGTTGTGTAGTAATGCAATCAGATTTGAAATTATAAATCTGTATATAACCAATTTAATGAGAGATGAGAGGATTTGGTTGAAGACGGTGATTTGTGAATACAGGTATAGAAGCTGTTTAATCTGTAAATGTATGCTTGTTTTGGAGATTGATTCTTAAAGGCCTTTGTAATATGATGGGTTGACCAAGTTATTTCTATGTGTTTATCAGGGGAGGAGGCTGGATACTTCAATTCTTCTGGCTATGGCTAAGGGAACCTGAACAGCATATCATGTGCTTATGCCTTCTGTAGTTGTTTGAGAAGGGCTGCAAGTTCCAGCTACCTTGGAGTGTGTGTTAACTGCATTTACTGGCACAGTAATAGCATACTTAAGGGTGGGATTTTTGTGGATTTCTTTTTGCCCACCCAATTATGTTCCTGTCCTTCTCTTGGTACAAACAGCCTGTTGCTCTTTGCTTTTGCTGGATTTGTCTCACAACTGTCTTCTATCATATGTCAAAGTGTGATGACAAGTACAAGCAGCAGGTGTGCATCCTTGCAGTTATGTTGGAATAGGTGTTGCAAACACAACTATGTGTGTGAAGCACTGTACAGCAAGAAGCTGCCCTAGGCTTGGTGTTGGGCAGCTCTCTTTTTTGCAGTAGTGAATACCATTTCTTAATCACAGAATCACAGAATGGTAGGGGTTGGAAGGGACCTCTGGAGATCATCTAGTCCAACCCCCCTACCAGAGCAGGTTCACCTAGAGCAGGCTGCACAGGACCACATCCAGGTGGGTTTTGAATACCTCCAGAGAAGGAGACTCCACAACCTCCCTGGGCAGCCTGTTCCAGTGTTCTGTCACCCTCACAGTGAAGAAGTTTTTTCCGCATATTCAGATGGAACTTCCTGTGTTCCAGTTTGTGCCTGTTCCCCCTTGTCCTGTCACTGGGCACCACTGAAAAGAGTCTGGCCCCATCCTCTTGACACCTGCCCTTGAGATATTTATAAGCGTTGATGAGGTCCCCTCTCAGTCTTCTCTTCCTCAGGCTAAACAGCCCCAGCTCCCTCAGCCTTTCCCCGTAGGAGAGATGCTCCAGTCCCTTAATCATCTTTGTAGCCCTATGCTGTAGGGCATATGTTGTTTGCTTGTAAACTTGATGTTGCTCAGTATGTTTTGGTTTTGTTGTTCTTAGTGTAGGTTTCTTGTTTGCAAGCCAGGTCTCGCTTCAGCTGGATTGCTGTGCTGATTATTTAGCATGTTGTGCTCTCAAGAGGAAGGTTGTGTTATCCGTGTGTTTGAGGACTGTCAGCTCAGATTAATGTCACAGCAAAAAAATCTTGAAAATTTGTTGTTGTGCACTTCAGCTATCTCTATTTACTCAGATGATGGTAAGATGCATGAAGTCAGATGAAGGCTGGATTTTGTTATGTTTGTGAGTAGGGTTGCTTTCCTTAGAGGATATTTGAGGTAGAAAGTCATTTATATATTGCTTGCTAAACTGTGATATAGTGAATGGGACATGGCAAACATAAGCAGTGTGTGGGGAAAATGGCTACAGGTAAGTTTAATCAGAATAGTTTGGGTTGGAAGGGACCTTTTAAAGGACATCTAGTCCAACCCCCCTGCAATGAGCAGGGACATCTTCAACTAGATCAGGTTGCTCAGAGCCCTGTCCAGCCTGACCTTGAATATTTCCAGGGATGGGGCATCTACTACCTCTCTGGGCAACCCGTTCCAGTGTTTCACCACCCTCACTGTAAAAAAAATTTCTTCCTTATGTCTAGTCTAAGTCTACCCTCTTTTAGTTTAAAAACCATTACCCCTTGTCCTATCACAACAGGCCCTGCTAAAACGTCTGTCCTCATCTTTCTTATAAGCCCCCTTTAAGTATTGAAAAGCCACAATAAGGTCTCCCCAGAGCCTTCTCTTCTCCAGGCTGAACAAGCCCAACCCTCTCAGCCTGTCTTCATAGGAGAAGTGCTCCAGCCCTCTGATCATTTTTGTGGCCCTTCTCTGGACTCGCTCCAACAGGTCCATGTCCTTCTTGTGTTGGGGGCTCCAGAGCTGGATGCAGTACTCCAGGTGGGGTCTCACCAGAGCAGAGGGGCAGAATCACCTCCCTCGACCTGCTGGCCACGCTCCTTTTGATGCAGCCCAGGATACGGTTGGCCTTCTGGGCTGTGAGCGCACATTGCTGGCTCATGTCCAGCTTTTCATCCACCAGTATCCCCAAGTCCTTCTCAGCAGGGCTGCTCTCGATCCCATCATCCCCCAGCCTGTATTGATACCGGGGGTTGCCCTGACCCAGGTGCAGGACCTTGCATTTGTCCTTGTTGAACCTCATGAGGTTCACCCAGGCCCACCTCTCGAGCTTGTCCAGGTCCCTCTGGATGGCATCCCATCCCTCAGGCGTGTCCACCGCACCACTCAGCTTGGTGTCATCTGCAAACTTGCTGAGGGTGCACTCGATCCCACTGTCTATGTCATTGATGAAGATATTAAAGAGTACTGGTCCCAATATGGACCCTTGAGGGACACCACCTGGTTCTTCAGGCCTGTTGACCATCAGTTTCTGTTATATTGCCTAGGACTTTGGGATAATGTATGGTATGGGGGCTTTTTCCCTCATTTTTTTAAGTGTGGATGCTTGCTCAGTCATTACACATTAGGTGGTAACCACCAAACCTGCTTTTTTTTTTTTAATTAGGCTAGCTGGGGGAACATGGGACTGTCCTGTGGCCATAGAAGCTTGTTTCCAGACTCTTGTCGTTCACTAACTCATTGCACAGTTTTGGGCAAATAAGCAACTATGGCTGTTGTTTCAGCTCGTAAAATACGTATTATCTACTTTGTGTAGCTGTGCAGTGGTGTTGAAGGGAAGGCACCAAGTCTAGTCTGGGATTTTCCAATATGAAATGGAAGAACATTAGATAAGTGTCCTTCAGGGACCAGGAAGGCCAGTTTTAGTAAATTAACATGTAGCTGAAATGTACTTGGCATTTTTTAGTGGTGGTTCTTGTAGCATAAGAATGCAATTGTTCTGCCATGATTTATTTTTTCCCAGTCCCTACAAGGGAGTTTTCATGCCTGGAATTTAGATATTTTTTTTTTTTTTTTTTTTTTTCCCTCTAATGTATCCTGATACTTTTAGATTAAGGTCAAGTCACTCTATAATTTATCCTTGAAATGCTAAGTTGCCTGTTTCCTGCAATGGTGACTCAGGTTGTGTCTGTCTATAAGCTAACAGAAAAGTCTGCTACCTAGAAATGATGCATAAATACTACTTAATGACAGATTTCTTCCTGCTCTTCTGCAATAGCAATTCTTGCACTCATTCCCTTCTCCCATCTCCTGGATATCTCTCACAGGTTTAATGTGACTGCATTCAAGGCAGATTTATGTTTCTGTTTTTAACGCTAATAGTTGGGTTTTTTCCTGTTTTGTCATTGGTCTGTAAATTAACTATATAGTGCTTAGTAGCTTCAGTTTTATGAATGTAAGATTGTTTCAGCTGTCTGTACATACAGGAAACACAATTATGAAATTACATTCTTTGACGTAAAATTGGTTCATTTGTTTTTCTTGAGTAGCTTGTACATGCATTAAAGGTGGCCATAAACAAACTCAGTACTGTCTCATTAATAGGGAGGAGAATGGGTACTGTAAATCTTACCGTCGGAATTGACTTAAGCTCCTAGGTGAACAGCATGAGAACTGCCAAGCTAGTGCAGTAAAGGAAGGAAAGGTTAGAAGATTAGAAGGGCTCAACACCTCATCTTTCAATGCAGGTTTCTGCAATCTTGTGCAGGTGCTTGTTATCCCACTTTAACATATTTTTAAAATGAGGGGGAGGTGTATAAGAATATTTATATGGGGTAATTGTGGTGGATAGAAAAGTAATTCTGCAATGCTTGAATGCTGTGGAAACACAGAGGCTGTATAAGTTCTCTTAAGGAGAGAAAACCAGCTTCTACTATGCCCAGCTTTACTTCTTTCTCAGCTCTACATAGCTTGAGACTCCTCAGACTGTTTTGACCTTGGTATGTCTGCTGGCTGTTGTAAACTTCTCTCTCTTGAGTTTCCTGCTGTTTAAAATCTGTGGGTAGTTAGCTGAGGTGCTGCTGTTGCATGCTGCTGGAGATTTGACTTTCCTTGCATGGCACCGAGTTTGTCCTAAATATGTGTGATAGGAGTGCATGAGGTTTGCATGGACACTCCCATCAGTAAGATTCAGAGGGGTGATTTTAAATATGGAAGCCATAAATTGCCCTGATGATAGTCTCCTTTAATGATCTTTTCTGAAAAGTGGAGGCCTATGATCCTGGTGACAAGGTGCTCAGGACCTTGTAGGACCAGATCTTTTATGTTTTAATAGCTCAATTGTTTTCAGGAGGCTTGCTCCCAGTTTTCATCAATGCATGATCACAATCTGACCTAGAACATGCCACCTCCTCTGTTTTCAGTGTGTGTGTGATTTTGGATGAATTGTCAGTTTTCACACACAGCTGAAATGCATCATCTTTTCAAGTATGTTTGAGTAATCCATAGTGATTAAGCAAAACAAGTAGGAAAGAATGTGATCTTTTTATATGCCATCATTGTAATGACCCCCTCCTTGAAATAAAACAATCACCCAAGTTCCTTTGCCTGCAATTTAAGAAGAAAACTGACTGGTTTTTAAATATAACTATATACAGACCAGGTGTGGGGAAACTGAGATGTTACTATATGCATCTCTGATCTGTTAGAAGTGGTGGGAGTGCTATCTTATTAACACTAGAAATGGTGATAGTTTGCGATGAATTTTCCGATCATTACCGCTGTTTTCAGGAATTTGCAATTTGAATTTATGCAGTACAATCCCCATTTATTCACTTTATTCCATGAATTCTAATTTTTCTGTTTCTAGCTAGATTTTTCTTCAAAGCAGTCTTTTTTCTTTTTTCTTTTCTTCAAGTCTCTTGCTGCAAAAGGATGTAAGTCTAGAAAATTGAAAAAAAACCCAACTTAAATATTGTCAAATCCATGCTCTTACAAACTATTAAAACCAAAAAACGACAAAAAATCCAACCCCGGATTTCTTTGAAGTGTTTCTCTACAGTACACTCACTGAAATATTTAAGACTACGTTTATATCTCCTTGATGGCTTTGCTTATCACCTTGAATATCCAGTTAAGAAACACAAAGGAACATCTCCTTGTAGAAAAGAGAAATTGGAAGTAGATATTCCAAAGAACTGCAGGGGAAATAGCTTACTTTCTGGAGGTGCGGTGACCTGTACACAGCATGATCTTGGACTTCCTAGTATTCATAGGTGAGGCAAGTCCCTTCCTCTATGGGGAAGGTTACTTGCTAGAGCAAGTCATCTCTTTCTGAAGCTTTGAACAGATGTAATGAACACTGTCTTAACACCTGGCTTCTAGTCTAAAAGCTCATAAATCTTTTCATACCCAATGTGGCTGTTACTAGTGGTGTATGAGATGATTGTACCTATAGGCATGCTAATAGGGCAAATCTTGCAAATATTCACTGCATTTGCCAGAATGCTGCCACACTGCATATGCAAGGCTGAAACAGAAGTGTACTGAATTCCTTCATAGAGTGTGCGTGATGTGAAATTTTCATAGTCTTGTCTCTTCGTGAGTCATTTCAAACACATACGTGTAAGTTAAAGTTCCAAAGCTAACCTACTGCTTATCTTTAAAATACTCTTAAATAGTCACATTAGACATTATCCTGTGTTCTTTCAAACTTGGATATCAACCCAAGTATGACAAAACTAGATAAGTTGACTAGTAGTGTTGGTACACATTCAGGAGTTTAAACTTACTAATGTTTGACTCCTGTCTTATTCAGAAGACGCAGTTGTAACTTCATTGTGTTCAAAAGCTACAAAAGATTTGGCTTTCCAGAGTTCAGCAGCTTTGCTGACTGCCTGGCTTAGATGATCTCTTATAACAGTGTTTACAGAAGTCAGAAATATTTGCACAACAGTAATTATTAAAGAGGGCTAGGAGCTCTGGTTATGAAATCCAATGCATACAACAATAATTAACACTGAATGGTTGGATGGAAGACATTGTAGATTCTTAGCATATTACATTAGGACTGAGTGCCTGCTACATGACATCAAAACCTTGATTGTTGAATACTGTAACTTATTAGGCATGTGGGCAGGACCTTATAATGAAATGTGAGGGTCTTCTCCAGTCTTTCTGACACTTGTAATTCTAGACTTAATTGGTTTTCCATGCAATTAATCCTTATCAAATGCATGATTTGTTGCAGCTTTGGGTTGTATGTCAAAATTATAGAACTTCTGGTGTTACATCCCCTCCCTCCTCCTGCATTTCTGTTCAGTTTTCTGTTTGTTCCTGGGCTGTTTTGGTAGGAGAAGACATTGAGAGGAGGCAGTCTACCATTTTTCTTTATTCTTCAGGACTACTCTGGCAAAGTCTGCTTGAGACCTTAACTAGATCTTTAACACTGCTTGCCTCCTGCAGAGGTGGGGAGGTCACTTCAGTTTCTCTTTGTGGGAAAAGGGTTGGGACACTTGAGATTGCCTACCACTGCTGAGCCCTGGAGAAAAATTTTTGGTTGGAAGCAAAACAAACAAAAAAAACCAAAAAAAAAGTAAAAGAAAAATATGTCTATTGACATGAAGCCTGAGATTTATTTGAAATGGAAAAACAGGAGCTTGCACTGACATGAATCATCATCCATGTTCTGTTCCTTGTTTTCTCTTTAGCTGGTAGTGGGTGGAGTTCTGAAATATTTCAAGCTAAACTAACTTCAGAAGACACTAACTTCGGGGAGAGTTACCATCAGCCTGGGCCTCCATTGTCCTACTGCAGCTTTGAGGATGTTTTTGGCATTTCTTCATGTGGCTTTTTCACACTACCCTTGAGGCATTGTGCTTACCAATAGTTTTTAGTTGTTGTTACTGCTATAATGAAAAGCATCATTGTGAAGCCATGCCTTCTTCCCTCTTTCCATATCCCTTTTGTGTTCCCGCAAGCTTATTATGTATTTATACCACAGAAAGCTAGTATTGGCCAGGATCTTGCTATGCTTAGTGGTGGTGTTTTTATTCCATCTTCTTGCCCTTGCAGTTTGAGGGGTACTCCTCTTATAAAGTTTCATTCTAAAATGAAAGCCACATTTCTCTCATAAAATATCGAATACAGTTGATCATACCTAAAAGAGGTGCTGTGCTTTTTTGTGGAGCAGCAGGTAAACATAACTTGTTCTATGTGGACTTGTCGAACATTAATAAATTCCAATCACCCAAGTTGATGAAAGACACACATCATCTGTTTCTGGCAAGAATTATATTGCATCTAATTAGGCCCAACTTTAGAACATAGCATTTCATGAGCAAAGTTAATTACAATGTTCTTAGTCTTTGTTACAAGAAAGCCTAGTGGTGGGGAAAATCAGCAGTTGACATTAATTTTTGTTCTCTTAATGCTTAACTGTCTCAGTCTTTTAGTATGGAAGCTTGTGTACTGGGTTTGCGTGGCAAGGTTTTGGTAGCGGGGGGGCTACAGGGGTGGCTTCTGTGAGAAGCTGCTAGAAGCTTCCCCTATCTCTGATAGAGCCAATGGCAGCCAGCTCCAAGACAGACCTGCCACTGGCCAAGGCTGAACCAATCAGTGACAGTGGTAGCACCTCTGGGATAACATATTTAAGAAGGGGGGGGGGGAAAACCCCTGTGCAAGAGCAACTGCAGCAGGAGAGAAGAGTGAGAAGATGTGAGCGCAACAACTCTGCGGACACCAAGGTCAGTGAAGAAAGAGGGGGAGGAGGTGCTCCAGGTGCTGGAGCAGAGATTCCCCTGCAGCCTGTGGTGAAGACCAGGGTGAGGCAGGCTGTCCCCCTGCAGCCCATGGAGGACCCTATGAGTAGGTGGATGCCCGAAGGAGGCTGTGGCCCCATGGGAAGCCCGTGCTGGAGTAGACTCCTGGCAGGACCTGTGGCCTCGCAGGGGACCCATGCTGGAGCAGTCTGTTCCCGAAGGACTGCACCCTGGGGAAAGGACCCACGCTGGAGCAGTTCGTGAAGATCTGTAGCCCGTGGGAGGGGCCCCACGATGGAGCAGGGGAAGAGTGTAAGGAGTCCTTCCCCTGAGGAGGAAGGAGCAGCAGAGACAATGTGTGATGAACTGACTGCAATCCCCATTCCCCGCCCCCCTGCACCACTCGGGGGGGAGGAGGTAGAGAAAATCGGGAGTGAAGTCAAGCCTGGGAAGAAGGGAGGGGTGGGGGGAAGGTGTTTTAAGATTTAGGGTTTTTTTTTCTCATTGTCCTACTCTGATTTGATTGGTAATAAATTCAATTAATTTTTCCCCCAAGTCAAGTCTGTTTTGCCTGTGACAGTATTTGGTGAATGATCGCTCCCTGTCCTTGGCCTGACCCATGAGCCTTTTGTTGTATTTCCTTTATTCTGTCCAGTTGAGGAGGGGAGTGATAGAGCAGCTTTGGTGGGCACCTGGCATCCAGCCAGGGTCCACCCACCACAGCTTGCCAGACCTGCCATGCACTGCAGTTGCTGGGGAGAACATAATTTCAGCTGATGAGAATGACAGGGAAAGAATCTTATTTCCAGTGGTTGAAAGCAGTGTGGTTAACTCTGTAGTGTTCATGCAGTTCTCTGTCTTCAGTGACTCAATAAAGAGAGTGTTTTTAAGGGAGTTAATCAACTGATTTTTATATGCAAGATGATGGAGTGGAGTTGCTGCTGTTGGTGTTAAGTCCAAAACACATTCCTTCAGAGATCTCGTTTAACTTCCTCCTTGATCCCCCAATTTAAACCTCCTTTCCTAGTTAAAGAGTCTACGTGATTAATGTTGTAAATATGACCACATATTCTGTAAAAGTTGTAAGAAAATAAAGTGGCCCCTTTAAGAAACATCATATGAGCATTTTGCAATGTTTTTTGAGATTGGGCAGAGTCAGTCTTAGATTTCTTGGCTTTCACAAGGTCCTTTGCGAGCAGCAGAACTAGCGAAGCCTGGCTTCCCTGCATGGTGTGGTATGTTTTTTTTGTGGTGTGGTTGGGGGTTTTTTTGGGGTTTTGTGGGGGTTTTTTCGGGTTTTTTTGTTTTTTGGGTTTTTTTAATTTGTTCTCTACCTCATCACAGTACCTGTGATTTTTCTACTCTGGCCTTCAGTGTCTGCCCTTTCTGCTCTTTCTCCAACATGCATGTAGAGGCAACTCTCTCCCATGTCCCCTGTGTGCTTGCCGGGCATCAGGCAGTGTCTGCTGGGGCTGTTCCAAATTGCTAAAATAGGTAGTGCAGTTAGCTGTTTGGCATTTGACAGATCAAACAAAACAGCTAAGCTCATGCTGCAGCCTTTGGTGGAAGTGCTGTATTATTCTTGTCTACATAATTGCTGTTTTTCATGAAACTTGCATGAGCTTATTTATCTTGGAGATTGCTTCCTAGCTTTCAGTAATCTTGGAGTAGGTGTACTGGTGCAGAATGATTACATAAATCTCTTGGGGGAGGAGGGGGGGAGGAAATGACACCAAATTAAAAGCTATTTCAAAAGAAATAACTTTGGAACAAGATCAGGACCTTCAAACCTGTATTGCTGAGTTTGTTAAAACTAGCCTTACCAAGGGCTGTAGGTTTCTCTGACACTTGGTCACAAATACCAGCAGTGCTAACAGAAAGCTACCAGCTGGGACCAGTTTTTAAAGCTGACAATTTATATTCAAGAATAGGGATGTGGTTTCTGTCTATGCTAAATAAACTTGTTAGGAGATCCAATTCCACTCTAAAATAGATGGAAGTCTAAAAGTAGTGTCGTATTGAACTTATTTAATAATGCTACTTAACATGGTTGTTCTGGAGACGACTTAATTTCAGCAAGCATTTGGCTACACTTGCAATTTGAGAATAATCAAGGATAGATTGTTTTCTCTTGTGCTTTGTGCAATGGCACTTTCAACCATGACTGGCATCCTGAAACGTTAGGATAATTTGAACTCTGACATGCATCTAACTGCATAGTTTCTTGTAAAATATATAATCTTAACCTTTTGCTGCATTGCAGTATTTTTTTTTTTCTACCTGACATCTTGCATGTTATGTTGATGGGTGTAACCTCTGCCCAAAGGGTACAGTCATATTCCGTCACTGTCATTGTTTTGAGAACTTAAATGGCACATTTTGCATCCTATTTCTTGCTACTTTTACACTGTTGATGCAGACAAGAAATAAAAGAGTTAAATAGGGTATTTTGTCACTATCGTAGTCTTGCTTCACCCTTCAGGGATGGATGGAGACTATTGAGACTCTTATGTCCTGTCCTTGTTTAGGCCAGGACGGAGGTAGTTTTCTCTCCAGCAGCTACTGTGTTTTGGATTTAGTGTGAGAAGAATGGTGATAGTACACTGATGTTGTTGGTTGCTGCTAAAAGACCAAGGACATTTTGCAATTTCCCAGGTTTTGCTAATGTGCAGGTGCAAAAACCTGGGAGGGGTATAGCCAGAATAGTTGATCCAAACTGGCCAAAGAGAGTATTCCATACCATAGACGTTATGCCCAGTATAAGTGAGGGTCAGCTGGTGGGCCACTTCCCTTAAGCTTCCCTTCAGGTTGCTTTTTGTTTCCTGTTTTACTTTTTTTTTCATTTGTTCAGGCCTTTTCGTTCGTTCCTTCGGCTGTTTGTTCCCTCGCCTGCTCTCTCTGGAACTTGCTGTTCTGGGATAGCTGGGGGGGAATATCCCTGCTCCCTGACTGCTGCTCGGGATGGGCTGAATCGGTCGTCGGGTGGTGAGAAATTGTGCATCGTTTGTTTTATATATTCTAGTATCCTTATATATATTATTATTATCATCATTATTAATATATTTTTATATTTTTCCTTTGCTGTCCTGGTGAACTGTTTTTATCTCAACCCGCGAGTTTTCCTTTCTCCCTGATTCTCCTCCCCACCCCACCGGGGAGTGGGGGAGTGAGTGAGCGGCTGCGTGGTATTCGGTTACCATCTGGGGTTAAACCACGACATGTCCGAAGATGCAAGTGTCTCACATTTGCATCAGTCTTGGTGGCTTTCAGGAATGCTGACTGCCTGGTGTCTACTCCGTCCAGGTTGCTGCCTCCTCCAACCTGTCAGAGCAGTAAAGATTTTAGAGGAAAAAATATATTGAGGTGCCTTGTCTCAGGAGACTTTGCCTAAAACCAGGCAGTGACTAGATGGCTTACATGCAAAACGTGCATGTTCTGTATGGGAGATAGGTATAGCATTCTTGCTGGCTTCCTCAGGAGCTTTTCCCACAAGCCTGTTACCTGAACAAGATGCTGTAATCTAGTGAACAGTCAAGATATGCTGCTCTATTAGCAAGTTTATCAGACATTCCTGCATCTTAGACAAATGCAAGTGAGGGTTGGACAAATTCTGCAACACAAATTCTGTTGGATAGCTTGGGAGAGGCTCTTTCTGTGAGAATGAACTCTCCTTGGTCTTGTTTCCCTTCCTTTGGCTCCCCATCCATCTTCTGAGGAGACCAGCAAGCAAGATACTCCACTACAGGGTATTGACATTGATATTGTACAGATATAGTGACTTTCATAATCTTTCTCTCTTAAGCACACATATGAATCTAAGTGCAAGAAAGGATTGTTTAGAGTAGACAAACCAAAACAGTTGTGGGACTGGGTGCAAAGAGATTTTGCGTTCTTCTGTGGGGAGGTGTTGGAACTTGTAGCAAAATGCATCAAACCACAGTCTGCATAGCTTTGAGGAATAGAATACATAGTTGTGATACCATCTCATTTGAGCTGTAGTGGTTTTACTTGTGGTGTTTCAACAGTGCAGTTTTGTGAGCCTGGGATACTCTCTGGAATGATATAGAGCACGTGATTGCCCATTGAGTCATCTGTGACAGTGCAAAGACTGGAGCAGGAAAGTAAGTTCTAAAGTAAATGTTGAAAACTTGCATTCAGTGCTAAAACAGGACTTTGCAATGCTGCAATTTGTAAAACGCAAGCAGTCAGTGACCTCTTCATTACTATACTTAAATGCTTGATGCAGGACACTACAAAAACCCTACTGCACAGACTTTTTCCTTCATTACTGGAAAGCTGAGTTGGGTTTGTAAGAAAAAAGCTCTGGTTCCCATTTTCATCTGAAATATGAACTCTGCTTTACATTCCTGACCCGTAATAGAGCTATTCCAAAACCATGCTTTTTTCCCCCACCAGAGGAGCATGTGTTGAATTATAATGGCCCAACCTGCAATGCAGACATTTTAATTTTTAACAGGCATGAACTTCTACAAGGGAGTGAACGTTTGGAGGAAGGGAGGGGGGCTAACTCAGAAAATATAGAATCATAGAATTGTTCTGGTTGGAAGAGACCTCCAAGATCATCAGGTCCAACCATTAACCTATCACTACCAAGTCCCCCACTAAATTGTATCCCTTAGGGCCTCATCTAAAGGCCTTTTGAATACCTCCAGGGATGGGGACTCCACCACCTCCCTGGGCAGCCTGTTCCAATGCCCAACAACCCTTTCGGTGAAGAAATTTTTATGAATGTCCAATCTAAACCTCCCCTGGCACAACTGGAGGCCATTTCCTCTTGTTCTGTCGTCTGTTACTAGGGAGAAGAGACCAAACCCCATCTCTCTACAACCTCCTTTCAGGTAGTTGTAGAGAGCAATAAGGTCTCCCCTCAGCCTCCTTTTCTCCAGACTAAACATCCCCAGTTCCCTCAGCCGCTCCTCATAGGACTTGTGTTCCAGACCCTTCACCAGCCTCGTTGCCCGTCTCTGGACATGCTCCAGCACCTCAATGTCTTTCTTGGAGTGAGGGGCCCAAAACTGAACACAGTACTCGAGGTGCGGCCTCACCAGGGCCGAGTACAGGGGGACGATCACTTCCCTAGTCCTGCTGGCCACACTATTTCTGATACAGGCCAGGATGCCGTTGGCCTTCTTGGCCACCTGGGCACACTGCTGGCTAATATTCAGCTGGCTGTCAACCAACACCCCCAGGTCCTTTTCCGCTGGGCAGCTTTCCAGCCACTCCTCCCCAAGCCTGTAGCGTTGCCTGGGGTTGTTGTGTCCCAAGTGCAGGACCTGGCACTTGGCCTTGTTGAAACTCATAGAATTGGCCTCGGCCCATCGATCCAGCCTGTCCAGGTCCCGGTGTAGCGCCTGTCTGCCCTCCAGCAGATCAACACTCCCTCCCAATTTGGTGTCATCTGCAAACTTACTGAGGGTGCACTCGATCCCCTTGTCCAGATCATTGATAAAGATATTGAACAGGACTGGCCCCAGTACTGAGCCCTGGGGAACACCACTTGTGACCGGCCGCCAACCAGATTTAACTCCATTCACCACAACTCTTTGGGCCCGGCCATCCAGCCAGTTTCCTACCCAGTGCAGAATATGCCCATCCAAGCCATGGGTAGCCAGTTTCTCCAGGAGGATGCTGTGGGAGATGGTGTCAAAGGCTTTACTAAAGTCCAGGTACACAACGTCCACAGCCTTTCCCTCATCCACTAGGCAGGTCACCATGTCGTAGAAGGAGATCAGGTTGGTCAGGCAGGACCTGCCTTTCCTAAACGCATGCTGACTGGGCCCGATCGCCCAGTTGTCCCGTACGTGCCATGTGATGGCACTCAAGATGATCTGCTCCATAACCTTCCCGGGCACCGAGGTCAGACTGACAGGCCTGTAGTTCCCCGGATCCTCCTTCCGGCCCTTCTTGTAGATGGGCGTCACATTTGCCAGCCTCCAGTCAACTGGGACCTCCCTGGTGAGCCAGGACTGCTGATAAACGATGGAGAGTGGCTTGGTGAGCACTTCTGCCAGCTCCTTCAGCACCCTTGGGTGGATCCCATCCGGCCCCATAGACTTGTGTGTGTCTAAGTGGTGTAGCAGGTCACTGACCATTTCCCCTTGGATTATTGGGGCTTCATTCTGCTCCCCGTCTTCCTGCTCAGGGGGCTGGGTACCCAGAGAACAACTTCCCTTGCTGTTAAAGACTGAGGCAAAGAAGGCGTTAAGTACCTCAGCCTTTTCCTCATCCTTTGTCACTATGTTTCCCCCTGCATCCAACAGAGGAGGGAGATTCTCCTTAGCCCCCTTTTTATTGTTAATGTATTTGTAGAAAGACTTCTTGTTGTCTTTTATGGCAGTAGCCAGACTAAGTTCTAGTTGGGCTTTGGCCCTTCTAATTTTCTTCCTGTATAACCTCACAACATCCTTGTAGTCCTCCTGAGTTGCCTGCCCCTTCCTCCAAAGGTTGTAGACTCTTTTTTTTCCCTAAGTTCCAGCCGGAGCTCTCTGCTCAGCCAGGCTGGTCTTCTTCCCTGCCGGCTCATCTTTCGGCTCATGGGGACGGCCTGCTCCTGTGCCTTTAAGACTTCCCTTTTGAAGAGTGTCCAGCCTTCCTGGACTCCTTTGCCCTTCAGGACTGCCTCCCAAGGGACTCTGCCAACCAGACTCCTAAACAGGCCAAAGTCTGCCCTCCGGAAGTCCAAGGTGGCAGTTCTGGTGACCCTCCTCTTTACTTCTCTGAGAATCGAAAGCTCAATCATTTCGTGGTCACTATGCCCAAGACGGCCTCCGACCGTCACATCACCCACAAGACCTTCTCTGTTCACAAACAACAGGTCCAACAGGGTGCCTTCTCTTGTTGGCTCCCTCACCAGCTGCGTGAGGAAGTTATCTTCCACACACTCCAGGAACCTCCTGGACTGTTTCCTCTCTGCTGCATTGTATTTCCAGCAGACATCTGGCAAGTTCAAGTCCCCCACGAGAACAAGGGCTAGTGATCGTGAGGCTTCTCCCAGCTGCCTGTAGAATACTTCATCTGCCTCCTCATCCTGGTTGGGTGATCTATAACAGACTCCCACCACAATGTCTGCCTTGGTGGCCTTCCCCCTGATTCTTACCCATAGGCACTCAACCCTCGTGTCACCATCCTCAAGCTCAAGGCAGTCCAGACTCTCCTTAACATAGAGGGCTACCCCACCGCCTCTCCTTCCTTGCCTATCCCTTCTAAAGAGTTTGTAGCCATCCATCGCAGCACTCCAGCTATGTGTGTCATCCCACCATGTTTCTGTGATGGCAACTATATCATAGTTTTCCCCTTGCACAACAGCCTCAAGCTCCTCCTGTTTGTTGCCCATGCTCTGTGCATTCGTGTAGATGCACTTCAGCTGGGCTAATGATCCTGTTGCCTTTGTGGTGGGAGAAGCCCTACTCCCTACATGTCCCATCTCGGGCATTTCTGTGGTTCCTAACAGATCAGTGACCCCTGTGTCCCTGCTGCTGCACGGGTCTCTCTGTCCTACCTCATCTGAGACAGCTGACCGAAGGGCCTCGCTGGCACGCCATCCCTCATTCATTGGCATGCCACCCCCAGGCTTCTCTCTAGCAAGCCTGGTTTTATCCCCTTCCCCCTTCAAATCTAGTTTAAAGCCCTTTCAATGAGCCCTGCTAACTCCTGTGCTAGGATCCTTTTCCCCCTTTGGGACAGGTGGACCCCATCTGCTGCCAGCAGGCCTGGTGCCATGTAAACCAACCCATGGTCAAAAAACCCAAAGTCTTGCTGGTGACACCAGGCTCAGAGCCAGGTGTTGATCTGCTGGCTCCTCCTGTTTCTTCCCTCATCTTTTCCCAGAACTGGAGGGATAGAGGAGAACACTACCTGTGCTCCTGATCCCTTAACCAGTCGCCCCAAGGCCCTGAAGTCCCTCTTGATTGCCCCGGGACTTCTTTTTGCCACCTCCTCACTGCCTACCTGGAAGATCAACAGGGGATAGTAGTCTGAGGGCCCTACTAGGGTGGGAAGCTTTCTCTTCACATCCTTGACCCAGGCCCCAGGGAGGCAGCAGACTTCCCTAAGCAGTGGGTCTGGTCTGCATATGGGCCCTTCTGTTCCTTTCAGAAGGGAGTCACCTATGACAACAACCCATCTCTTGTTTTCCTTTGTGGGGGCAGTTTTGGTGCAGGCCCTAGGCTGACTAGTCCTCGGCGGCACCTCCAGGCTGGCTGAACCATCAGCCTTGTCATTGTTTGGTTCCAGTGGCAGGGCCTCGTACCTATTGTGCAAGGGCACCTGTGGAGGTGGGGTAGGCACTGAGGAAACACACCTGCCTCGCCAGGGAGGAACTAGTTGCCATTGTCCCCTGGCCCCTAAGTCCCCATGTTCAGCCATGCAGGGAGAGGATCAGGATAGGGAGTCCTCTGTGACAGGCACCCTGGCTGCCTGTTGTGCCTGTCTCGGGGAGGGCAGGGTGCGAGTCCAATAGTCGATCTCCCTCTCACACTCCCTGATACTCCTCAACCTGCTCACCTCCTGCCGGAGCTCTGTCACCAGGTGGAGGAGTTCCTCTACCTGGGCACACCTCCCACAGGCATGCTCGCTGCTGCTGCCGCCCGGTGCTGGCCTCAGAGTAGGGCACACCCTGCAGCCTGACACCTGGGTGGCAGCGTGTTCCCACCGCAGCTCCGTCTGGGAAGCTGCGTCAGCCGTGGCGGGTGCAAGGCTTAGAGCGGCCACAGCTTTCTGCCGGGTGGACACCATTGCTCCCTCGTCGAGCTGGCGGAGCTTCAGCGCCCTCCCTGCGCGAACCGCCGCGCCCTGTTTGCCCGCCCTGTTCGCCGCGTTCCGGGTTGCTGGTGTTCCCCGGGGGCTTTTTTATACGTGGGGGCGCTTGGTCGCCTCGGCTCCTGGCCCCGCCCAGGTCTCGTCAGCCGCTCTCGCGCGAGCTGCCGGCTCCTGGCGGGTCCCTCGGCTCCCCCTGAGGTTCCCCGGTTCGGGAAACCCCCTTGTGCGCCGCGCTAGGACGCTCCGCTGCAGGTCGTGCCGGCACCGGAGCTGATCGCCTCGGCGACTGAGTGCTAGTGACGGTTACGCTGCGTTTCAATCTCGCGTTTGAATATGAACAGAAATATGCTCCTTTCCCAACCCTCTGTTCTTTAGAGCATTCTCCCTGAAACAAATTAAAACCAGAAGGAATTTTAAAATTATTTTTATCTTGAGAATAACTAGATGCTTGTTTTGAGTTTTTGGAATGTAAGTCATGAATAAAACCCCATCTTATGTTTGTGCATAACTTTACAGTATTTAGATGATGGGGGGAAAATGCATCTTTGAGGGCTAAAAACAGGTCTGTAATTATGTATAATAGGCAAAGATATCTGACTGTCTTGCTTAGTCTTGACATTTTGGCCTAGAGGAAGGGGAGCCTTCTGCAATCAGTGCTTTCCATTGAAAACACTGAAATTCTTCATGCCTTGTAAAGCATGTTGTTTCTAAGTTGTGTGCATGTTGTTGAGCTGGTTAAATTCAGCTTCTGCTGTATCTGTTGCTCACTACTCTGCTGGCTCTGTTCCAAGCAGAAGCTGAGCCATTTGCCTAATGGGATATGAAATTCTTGCTGGTGCCTTCTGGTTGCAGCTTTCTGCAGCTCAGGGACTGAGCAGCCTAAGAGGTAGCTGCTGTAGTAATTGTCCTGGTTTCGGCCAGGACGGAGCTAATTTTCTTTACAGCAGCTACTGTGTTTTGGATTTAGTATGTGAAGAATGTTGATAATACACTGATGTTATTAGTTGCTGCTTAAGTGATCAAGGACATCTTCCAGTTTCCCACATTTTGCTAATGTGCAGGTGCAAAAACTTGGGAGGGGTATAGCCAGTATAGATTCGTTTGTTCGGCTGTTTGTTCCCTTGCTCGCTCTCTCCGGAACTTGCTGTTCTGGGATAGCTGCTGGGGAATATTCCTGTTCCCTGACTGCTGCTCGGGACAGGCTGTATCGGTCATAGGATGGTGAGAAATTGTGCATCGTTTGTTTTAGTCATGGTTTAGCCACAACCAGCAGCTAAGCACTATGCAACCGCTCGATCCCTCCTCTGCCCCAGTGGGATGGGGAGGAGACCCAGGCAAAAAGAAAGGCAAAACTCATGGGTCGGGATAAAGACAGTTTAACAGGACAGCAAAGGAAAAGAAAACAAACAAAAACCCCAACAATAACAATAACAGAATATATTTAGCGTGTTCTTCACAGTACAGAGCCCTATGCCCAGCCTGATCCACCTGCTGGTTGTTGTGGTGTTACTCAGTGGCCTGACTCTTAGGTACGTGGGCATCTACGTGGCGTACTTTTAAAACCAGCTTCTCTAGCTGGGCAGCAATATCTTGCCACAATGTGGCAGCCCAGATGGGTTTGCCTCTGCGCTGCCAGTTGCTCTGCTTCCATTGCTGTAACCATCCCCACAGAGCATTTGCCACCATCCATGAGTCAGTATAGAGGTAGAGCATTGGCCACTTTTCTCATTCGGCAATATCTAAAGCCAGCTGGATGGCTTTCACCTCTGCAAACTGACTCGATTCACCTTCTCCTTCAGCGGTTTCTGTGACTCTTCGTGTAGGACTCCATACAGCAGCTTTCCACCTGCAATGCTTTCCCACAATATGACAGGACCCATCAGTGAACAGGGCATATTCCTTCTCATTTTCTGGTAGTTCATTATATGGTGGGGCCTTTTCAGCACGTGTCACCTCTTCCTCTGTCGACATTCCAAAATCTTTGCCTTCTGGCCAGTTGTCGTGGTTTAGCCCCAGCCAGAGGATGAGCCAAGCGGTGGCTCGCTCACCCCACCCCTCCCGGTGGGACGGGGAGAGAATTGGGACGAAGAAAAGCAAAAACTCGTGGGTTAACAACAACAACAGTTTAACCAAACAACAAAGGAAAGAGAACAAACAAGCGAGAAACCCCAACAATAACAACAACAGCATGTACTTAGCGGTGCTTTCCAGACAGGTCGCTCCCGCCCGCAGCCCGATGCCCAGTCCCCGCTCCCGAGCAGCAATTCCCGCCCCTCCAGTCAACCCCCCTCTAAATAGTGAGCGTGACGGTCACATGGTATAGAATAGACCCCGGCCAGCTTCTGGTGAAAATTAACCCTATCCCAGCTGCAACCAGAACACCAGTCCATGATCACTTCCATGATTCCTGGGCGACTGGGGTTTCCTATTCAAGCTCGTTGTGTGATCAGTGTGACCCACTTACTCCATGTGGCATCGATGGCATGATGTGTAGAGGGGACTCTCCCTTTGAACATCCAGCCCAGCACCGGCAGTCGGGGTGCCAGGAGGAGCTGGGCTTCAGTGCCGATTACTTCCAAAGCAGCTCGAACCCCTTCATATGCTGCCAAGATCTCTTTTTCAGTTGGAGTACAGTGGTACTCAGATCCTCTGTATCCCCAGCTCCAAAACCCTAGGGGTCGACCTCGAGTCTCCCCTGGTGCTTTCTGCCAGAGGCTCCAGGTAGGGCCATTCTCCCCGGCTGCGGTGTAGAGCACATTTTTAACATCTTGCCCTGCCCGGACTGGCCCAAGAGCTACTGCATGAACTGTCTTCTGTTTAATTTGTTCAAAGGCTTGTCGTTGCTCAGGGCCCCACTTAAAATCGTTCTTCTTTTGGGTCTCTGTAATTTGGAATATGCATTCTCCAGAAACCCACAACGCCTAAGAAAGCTTGGGTTTCCTTTTAGTTAGTTGGTGGAGACATAGCTGCTATTTTGTTGATCACATCTGTTGGAATCTGACGACGTCCATCTTGCCATTTTATTCCTAGGAACTGGATCTCCTGTGCAGGTCCTTTGACCTTACCTCATTTTATGGCAAAGCCAGTTCTCAGAAGGATTTGGATTATTTTCTCCCCTTTCTCAAAAAGTGCTTCTGCTGCTGTGTTGCCCCACACAATGATGTCATCAATGTATTGCAGGTGTATTGCAGAGCTCCACCCTGTTCCAGTGCAGTCTGGATCAGGCCATGGCAAAGGGTGGGGCTGTGTTTCCACCCCTGGGGCAGTTGATTCCAGGTGTACTGGATGCCCCTCCAAGTGAAAGCAAACTGTGGCCTGCACTCTGCTGCCAAAGGGATGGAGAAGAATGCATTGGCAATATCAATGGTGGCATACCACTTGGCTGCCTTGGACTCCAGTTCATACTGAAGTTCTAGCATGTCTGGCACGGCAGCGCTCAGTGGTGGCGTGACTTCTTTCAGGACACGATAGTCCACCGTTAGATTTCCGTACTGGCCATATAGGACTATTAAAAGGTGAGTGAGTTTTACTGATGACTCCTTGGCTCTCCAGTTGATGAATCAGCTCATGGATGGGAGCCAGGGAGTCTCCGTTGGTGCGATATTGCCGCCAGTGTGCCATCCAGGTAGCAATTGACACCTGCTGTTCTTCAGCTCGCAGCAATCCCACAATGAAGGGATCTTCCAAGAGGCCAGGCAGGATAGACAGCTGTTTGGTCTTCTCTGCATTCACCGTGGCTACACCAAAAGCCCATCGGCATCCCTTTGGGTCCTTGAAATACCCTCTCCTGAGGTAGTCTATGCCAAGGATACAAGGGGCCTCTGGGCCGGTCACAATGGGGTGCTTTTCCCACTTGTCCCCTGTTAAGCTCACCTCAGCCTCCAATACCGACAATTCCTGGCATCCCCCTGTCACTCCTGAGGTCCAGATGGGTTTCGTGCCCCTATGTTCTGATGGCACCAGAGTACACTGTGCACCAGTGTCTAATAAGGCCCTATACTTCTGTGGGTCTGATGTGCCAGGCCATCGAACCCACACAGTCCAGTATACACGGTCATCCCTTTCCTCCTCCTGGCTGAAGGCAGGGACCCTCTATTCCTGTTCCTCCTCAGAGTATTCTCTGTCTGACCCTTGCAGCGCCAGACCAGAAGGCCCCTCCTCAGGATCAAGGGAGGTGATTTCAGTTCTTCTCTGTTTGGGAAATCACTGATTGCCTTCATGTGTCTCTACAGCAACTCTGCTGACAGACTTCTTGGGTGGCCCCTTCTTAAGAGCTGTCTTCCCTCTCAGTTTGCATACACAGGCTTCCAGCTTAAAGGTGGGTTCACCGTCCCACTTCCTCATGTCCTCCCCCTGGTCACGCAGGAAGAACCAGAGTGCTCCACGCAGCATGCGCCTGGGGCTCCCTTTCCCTCCGACCGAGGCAGGAGAGGACTGATTTCTTGGGGCACCCCAATAGCCAAGGCACTGGCCCATAGGGATGAGGAGGTACAGAGATTTTCTTCAAAGTTTTGGAGCCAAGACGACACTCTCTCCACAGTTGGTGTATCAATATCTGGGTGATACATTCCTGCCAGGCTGTTAGAATATGATGCTGGGGCATTCTGAATCACCTTCCTCCACATAGCCCGTGCGCACAGGACATCCTCTGGATCTTTGGAGACCTCTTCATTGTCAATTGCTGACTGTCGGCCCCGCTGTCCCAGCATCAGAGTAGCCAGGCAGCAGTCTGCTCCCCTGGCTGGTGGCTGTAATCTTTCCGCATGTCTCGAAGTTCTGCTGAGGTCAGGGACCGGGTAGTTTCCACTTCCTGTTGGAATTCTCCCACTCCTTCCTCCAGTGTCTTTGTCGAAGGACCGGCTTCGTGATCCGACCCTTCCTCTTCTTCTTCTTCCCTTACTAATCAAGGATATGGACCCGTTGTTCTCCTTGTCCATTGTTTCTTTTTAACTACTGGGGCAATTACTGTAGTTGTTGTTGTTTGCATCCCTGTCTCAACCAGAGTCATCTGAGAATGCTGAACTGCAGCTCGATAGGTAGAAGCCAGGCCCCAGTACAGTGCTAGAAGCTGCTGGTTCTCATTGGGATAGGCAAGGCACCCTTCCATCAGGTGGTGTGTCAGTTTGCCAGGGTTGCTTGCCTGTTCAGGTGTAAAGTCCCAGGCTATGGGAGGTGATAACCACCCTAGGAACCTGCCCAAGTCCTTCCACACACCCTGCCACACTGGGACCGGCTGCCTCAGGTCACATTTCAATATTGCCTCACCCAAAAGTTGTCTTCTCTTCCACCAGGATGAGACCAGCTTCCACAAACCCCATAATATGCCAACAGTATTAATAAGTAGTACTAAACAGCTCACATAAGGGTGAGCAAGGACCTCAGGAGCCTGCATAATAAACCTATCCACATCAATCCTGGGTAGGGAGAGGGAGATCATCTTCTCCACCAGATAGCTCCCCCAGCACAGTAAGGCCTTCAATGCCAGGGCAAAGCACATAACCATTGTTTGCATTAACGTGTTGCGAAAAGTAAAGAGATAAACAGTGTAGTCAACGAACTTTATGACCCGTACAGGAGCTTGTCACTTAATAACTACTCCACCTATAGCACACTTAATACAAAAGTGCTGTTGTTGTGCCCCACGTTGGGTGCCAAAAAGGACTGTCGTAGTTTAGCCCCTGCCAGCAGCTGAGCACCACGCACCCGCTTGCTCGCTCCCCCCCTCCCAGTGTGATTGGGGAGAGAATCGGGGAAAAGAAAGGCAAAACTCATGGGTTAGGATAACAACAGTTTAACAGGATAGCAAAGGAAAAGAATACAAAGAAAGAAGAAACCCCAACAGTACCAACAACAGAGTGTACTTACTTGTGCTTCCAAGCGCAGGTCGTCTCACCACCAAGAGCCCGACGCCCAGCCCGCTCCTGAACAGCGATCCTGCCCCTGAGCAGCGATCCCACCCCTGGTGCTGTACTCCTCTAAATAGTGAGCGTGAGGGTCACATGGTATAGAATAGCCCCCTGGTCAGCTTCTGGTGAAAATTAACCCTATCCCAGATGGAACCAGGACAGTATTGTAGGAAAACATCAAAGGTAGAAAGCCACCATGTGGAGTCCTACACAAACAGTCACAGAAGCCACTGAAGGACAAGGTGAATTGAGTCAGTTTGCAGAGGTGAAAGCCATCCAGCTGGCTTTAGATATTGCTGAGTGAGAGAAGTGGCCAGTGCTCTACCTCTATACCGACTCCTGGATGGTGGTGAATGCCCTGTGGGGGTGGTTACAGCAATGGAAGCAGAGCAACTGGCAGCGCAGAGGTAAACCCATCTGGGCTGCCACATTGTGGCAAGATATTGCTGCCCAGCTAGAGAAGCTGGTTTTAAAAGTACGTCACGTAGATGCCCACGTACCTAAGAGTCGGGCCACTGAGGAACATCAAAACAACCAGCAGGTGGATCAGGCTGCTAGGATTGAAGTGGCACAGGTGGATCTGGATTGGGAACATAAAGGTGAATTATTCCTAGCTAGGTGGGCCCATGACACCTCAGGCCATCAGGGAAGAGATGTGACATATAGATGGGCTCGTGACCGAGGGGTGGACTTGACCATAGACACTATCGCACAGGTTATCCATGAATGTGAAACGTGCTGCAATCAAGCAAGCCAAGCGATTAAAGCCTCTCTGGTATGGAGGATGATGGCTGAAATATAAACATGGGGAGGCCTGGCAGATTGATTATATCACACTCCCACAGACCCACCAAGGCAAGCGCCATGTGCTTGCAATGGTGGAAGCAACCACGGGATGGCTGGAAACATATCCCGTGCCCCATGCCACCGCCCAGAACACCATCCTGGGCCTTGAGAAGCAAGTCTTATGGCGACATGGCACCCCAGAAAGGATTGAGTCAGACAACGGGACTCATTTCTGAAACAACCTCCTAGACACCTGGGCCAAAGAGCATGGCATGGAGTGGGTGTATCACATCCCCTATCATGCACCAGCCTCCGGGAAAATTGAATGATACAATGGACTGTTAAAGATGACACTGAGAGCAATGGGTGGGGGGACCTTCAAACATTGGGATACACTTTTAGCAAAAGCCACCTGGTTAGTCAATGCTAGGGGATCTACCAATTGAGCTGGCCCTGTCCAATCTAAACCTTTATGTACTGTAGAAGGGGATAAAGTCCCTGTGGTGCACCTAAAAACATGCTGGGCAAGACAGTCTGAGTTATTCCTGCCTCAGGCAAAGGCAAACCCATCCATGGTATTGTTTTCGGTCAAGGACCTGCATGCACTTGGTGGGTGACACAAAATGATGGAGAAGTCCAGTGTCTACCTGAAGGTGATTTGATTTTAGGTGAAAATAGTTTTAACCGTATGGTGTTCATCACTATAATATATTGTATGTCATTCTTTCTATAGTTATTATATGTCATATCAAAGGTATTACAGTAAGAATCACCCGGATCAATGAAGAGCAAACTTTGATGAAACTGAGCAAAGTGCAGTGGTGATAGAATCAGAACTGGCTTCAGCAACTGGCGCACAGTCGAGATCGACATCTGCAACTCATAGACTGTGGACTAGATAAACCAGACATGCCAGATACGCCAGCTATAAGTTCCAGATGCAGCATGCGACAGTGCAACACCACACACCATCTCTCCTGCCCTGAAAGACTGTTAAGACAGATGGAACCCAAAATCATGGACTAAATGAACTCAACAGACATTTTGGACACATGATCCATAGACTATGGGAATGGTATCTCTGTGTATGTATATCAATGACATAGAAAGTGACAGTGATTAATTGGAAAGTGTGGGACCTGAGCCTGACGTAAATGATATAGAATAAGGGGTGCATACTGTCCTGGTTTCGGCCAGGATGGAGCTCATTTTCTTCCCAGTAGCTACTGTGTTTTGGGTTTAGTATGGGATTTGGTATGTGAAGAATTTTGATAATACACTGATGTTATTAGTTGTTGCTACAAGATCAAGGATGGTTTCCAGCTTCCCAGGTTTTGCTAATGTGAAAGTGCAAAAACTTGGGAGGGGTATAGCCAGTATAGTTGACCCAAACTGGCCAAAGAGAGTATTCCATACCATAGACGTCATGCACAGTCTAAGTGGGAGTCAGCCAGTGGGCCAAGTTCCTTTTCATTTTTTCGGGCCTTGTTCGAACAGCTGTTGCTGCTGGGGAATATTGCTGTTCCGTGATTGCTGCTCGGGATTGGCTGTGTCGGTCATCGAGTCATTGGGTGGTGAGAGATTGTGAATTGTTCGTTTTATATATTCTATTATCATTATATTTTATTATTATCATTATTAATATATAATATAATTATTATTATCTTTTTCTTTGCTGTCCTGGTGAACTGTTTTTATCCCAACTCACGAGTTTTCCTTTCTCTCCGATTCTCCTCCCCACCCCACTGGGGATGGTGGGGAGTGAGCGAGCAGCTGCATGGTATTGGGTTACTGGCTGGGGTTAACCCACGACAGTGTATCACATTGCCTTCTTGTGCATCCTCAGCCAGTCTTGTGAAGCAGGAGGATGTTATGTATCCTAATATAATAGAGAATACATCTCTGTTGAAAGGATATAGATCATCTGTTTGACAATGCTGTGTACAGGGTTAAAGCGATGCAGTGGAGCTGTCTCTTTTCCTAGAGCCTGACTTAATGCAGTAAGAAAAGGCAGAACTTAAATTTGGATCGGTGTTTGTGTCTTTTCAGCAGAAATGCTTAAATAGGAGGAAATTGTAAAATCAATGCAATGAATTCTAAATAAATGATCCTTTCCCTGTCTTGACCAGCCCATAGCTTCTGTTGACCTTGTTACTTTGCCTTATTACAGAATCACAGAATGGTAGGGGTTGGAAGGGACCTCTGGAGATCATCTAGTCCAACCCCCCTGCCAGAGCAGGTTTACCTAAAGCAGGCTGCACAGGACTGCGTCCAGGCAGGTTTTGAATATCTCCAGAGAAGGAGACTCCACAACCTCCCTGGGCAGCCTGTTCCAGTGTTCTGTCACCCTCACAGGAAAGAAGTTTTTCCGCATATTCAGGCAGAACTCCCTGTGTTCCAGTTTGTGCCCGTTGCCCCTTGTCCTGTCGTTGATCATCCCTGAGATGTACAGGGTTGCATGTACCTTAATACTGGGTGAAATTTGTGCTCAGTCTGCCTGGGGCAATTTCAAAATACATATGTGGAAGTGCGTGCTTTTTCATTTTTCTTTTTAGTTGAGTGGTTATAAATTTTCCCCTTTCTCTTACCTGTGTTCATAGAGTGACTGTTAAGAGAATGTTTTGAAAAAAGTGAATCTTTTTACCTTTTTGAAGACTACCTGTGGCTGACCCAGCTGTATGGAATACAGGTAAATACAGATAATACCACTAAGTCCAGATAAAACCTGATTGTGGAACAGGTTGCCATGATAACATGCACACTCCTGTGTAAACAGTTAAGGAAACTGGAATGCTTTAACCATGCAAATCGGGTATAATCGTAGTCTTTGAATGGATTCTGTGCCTTTTTTTCAGCTGTTGGTGCAATAAATGCCCCTTTGTGCTGTCTTCAGAAACAGAACAAAAGTATTCTTGAATACTGTGCATCTTCCTAGATGTGTTGCGCTCCTTTTTCATAGCTCTTTCCAGTTCTCATGTGACTGTTTATTGCAGGGTTCCACAGTGTATTTTCCAGATACAAATGATTTCAGGCTCAATTTAGAAAGAGCAATTTCAAGCTAAGTCTGCTGTACTATTCTTTTAAAAATAAACATGAGAATTTGTTCCAGCATGTGTCCTTAAATCCCAACTCTATCTATCCCAACTCTATCTATCCCAGAGATTGTTAAGTATTAAACCAATGAAATAATTGGTATATTTTCTACATTTGATGAGGAAGCCTACTTAGATGAATGTTTTCAGTATGATATATACTTGTTATCTTTACAATTCCTAACAAAACCAACCAAACAAAAAAGCCATTGTGTGTAGCCAGGCTCCTACTGCACCATGGTTTTAATACTCTCATATATACTAGGTTCTGGACACAATTATTTTCTCCTTTATGTTGAAATTCTAGCTATGCTGAGAAGGGTAGCTGAAGTACTAAAACTACTTTGACGGTTGTTTTCTTTTGTGTCCTTGTGTTCTGCTCAAGCACATAGAAATTGACTGACTATACCCAACAGAGATACATTTTGGTAAAATATATCTTGTCAATTCTGCCAGAGCTGTCTGGGAGTGGTCTCCAGGGTAACCAGGCTTTTCCTGGCATAACTCAATAGCTCTGTTTAAAACAAGCGCTGGTAGTGACTGCCTTGGTGCAGTAGCAAGAAATGCATCATTTATTATTGCACACAAGTAATTAGGGCTCTGCTTATGAACCAGTGCTTTATTTAGAGATCATCCATGTGAGACAGGCTCTGTCACCTCTCTGAAAGGTTTCAGAGTTCAGTCCCAAGCTCCCGGGGCCAGAAGAGACCATGTGTTGAAGCATGCTCAACTTCTGGGATGGAGAATAAATCTTTTTTTGCTTGTCTCCTGTCGTGGTTTAGACCCAGCCGGCAGCCGAGCCACGCGGTCGCTCGCTCACCCCCTCTCCCGGCGGGACAGGGAGAGAATCGGGACAAAGAAAGGCAAAACACGTGGGTTAACAACAACAACAACAGTTTAACCGGACAACAAAGGGAAAGAAAAACAAACAAACAATCAAGAAACCCCAACAATACCAACAACAGGGTGTACTTAGCGGTGCTTCCCGTACAGGTCGCTCCCCGCCCGGAGTCCGACGCCCAGCCCGCTCCCGAACAGCGATCCCCCCTCTCCCTTCGTCCCCCTCTATATAGCGAGTGTGACGGTCACATGGTATAGAATAGACCCCGGCCAGCTTCTGGCGAAAATTAACCCTATCCCAGCCGCAACCAGGACATCTCCCCAGTGATTTCTTCTTCAGCCAACTAATAAACAGTATTGACTTGCTCTGGTGGGAGGTGCATATGCAGCTGGTGAAATATATAATGAAACCTGAAGTCTTATATGTGTGTGTTTTTGTTTGGTTGGGTTGGTGTGGTTTGGGTTTTTTTGTTTTGTTTTTTGTTTGTTTGTTTGTTTTTTGTTTTTTGGTGTTTTTTTTGTCAAACCTAATAAATACATCTTAAACATAATCATTTTTGATGGCTTAAAAATAATTAAAATGCTGCACTACAGCACCTAATTTTTCTAGGTCTACTGACATGCATGGATTTTTTTATTGCCCTTTTATTGTGTGTTGCAATCTCATGCAAACAACATATGGATCATAAACAACACAGTATGTTATTTTGGACTTTGCATTGAAATTCTATCATTTCTGTTTGCAAAACATGATGTCTCTTAAAATAGCAGTGGCATGACTGGTTATAGTGCTTGCGGTAATTCAGAGCATGTATAGTGTGTCAAGATGTATGGAGTGTGTTAATAAAGCTCAGTTAGACTGGTTGTCATCCACTTTCCACTTCAGTTTTCCTGTTTGACGTTAAATGTTTGGAAAACTTTGCATAGGCATAGAAATAAAAGAATGACACATTCTAAAATAAAACAAAGCTAAGGAAGTGGCTAGCTACTCATGAAGCTCAATATTAATCGAAAACTTCTAATTTATTTCTAAATAATGTAATATTCTCAAAATTTTCTTCTTTTACCAAAATGTTTGTTGCCTTCATTTAAAAAACAAAAACAAAACCAAACCCAACACAAAACAACAACAAAACCAGCAAAAAAACCCCACCCCACAACACCCAAAAAACCCCAAACCAAAACTGAAGTGAGATGGTGGAATTCTCCTTTCCCTCCATCATTTATACCTGATGTTGACCCTTTGTTTTAATTTCCAGTGTGAAAAGCTAGTGCATGAAATTCTCCCAGCTCTTCTTAACACACTGTGGAGGCTGCAGGTAACCTTCCAGCAATCATGAAGCCTTGGCCCAGTGTTTGATGTCTTGCGTTATCTACAGCATTTGTGCTAAAAGAAAGTGGCATTGGAGGTGGCCAGCCTGTAGTGAGCATAACAGCCCAGTTTTACAAAGGGGAGCATAGTAAATAAAACCAGTTCAGTGGCTAGGCAGGCACGAAGCAAGCAGCCTGAGGCAACGTGTTGTGTCAGGGACTGAGCCTTGGACAGCTGCAGCACAGAGGTTTAATTTATAGTAACGTTGTAGAGTGCGTGCCAAAACTTTCTTCACTCCTAAGGAAACACTTTTCAGTGCATAATTGTTTGGCCTCTTAGAGTTCTTTGGAGATGCTGAAGAGCACGTTGTATTTTTTTCTCAAGCAGATAGCGATGCATTGTGGTGAGATTATGGAGGACTTGTCTGTTTACACTTCACTGTAATTTCTGTAGTCACTACAGTAATATTACTCCCATATTTTGCTTATAGAAGTATCTTCACTGTAACCTTATCTGGAAAAGTAACAGGAGGTTGACTTAACTTTCTGAGCTTTGTCAGTCTCTTCCCATTCAAACAGCATACCGGGCCAAAAATCTTTAAAATTTGATTTCTCAGAAGTAATTGCAGGGCTGTTGTGAAATACTATGTGGAGTTTTCCAAATGTAAACCCTTGGTTTTTTTTTTTTTTGAGCGCAGTGAAGTTTTTTAGAAGGATAAAGTTGACGCATGGTAATTGACACTTCAACTGTTTAAAAAAAGAAAATTTGCTAACATCCAGGCCAAGTTCTTGAGAGCTTCCTTTTCAAATCCATATTTCAGTACATAAACAAGATATTTAACTTTCAAAATGGCTGTGCGTTCAACAAATAGGTCAATATTTCTATAGCTGGATGTGCATGGTATAAAATATACTTAATGTAAGAGATGATAGTCCACTGAAGTTGTATCCTTTCATAGTGTCGTGGTTTAACCCCAGCTGGTAACCAAATACCGTGCAGCCGCTCACTCACTCCCCGCTATCCCCAGTGGGGTGGGGAGGAGAATCTGAAAGAAAGGAAAACTCGTGATTTGGGATAAAAACAGTTCACCAGGACAGCAAAGAAAAAGATAATACTAATTATATTATATATTAATAATGATAATAATAAAATATAATGATAATAGAGTATATAAAATGAACAATTCACAATCTCTCACCACCTGATGAGTCAATGACCGATGCAGCCCATCCCGAGCAGTGATCACGGAACAGGAATATTCCCCAGCAGCGATCTCGGACCCGCAAGTTCCAGAGAGAGCAAGCGAGGGAACGAATAGCCGAATAAACGAACAAAAGCATGAACGAACAAAAAAGACCTTGGCCCACCGGCCGACCCCCACTTATATACTGTGTATGACATCTATGGTATGGAATACTCTCTTTGGCCAGTTTGGGTCAACTACACTGGCTATACCCCTCCCATGTTTTTGTACCTGCACATTAGCAAAACCTGGAAAGCTGGAAGACATCCTTGATCACTTGGCAGCAACTAATAACATCAGTGTATTATCAACAATCTTCACATACCAAATCCCATACTAAATCCAAAACACAGTAGCTACTGGGAAGAAAACGAGCTCCATCCTGGCCGAAACCAGGACACATAGTAAAGATGTGACCTTAGCATCTGTCAGAATGACTTCAGGAGCACAAGTAGTGTTTTCCTCTATCCTTCCAGTTGCAGGGAATGATGAGGGAAAAAACAGGAAGACCCAGCAGATCAATACCTGCCTCTGTGACTGGTGTCACCAGCAGGATTTTCATTTTTTTGATCACGAGTCAGTCTACATCTGCTGGCGACAGATGGGGTACACCCGTCTCAAAGGGGGAAAAGGATCTTTGCGCAGGAATTAGCAGGGATCATTGAAAGAGCTTTAAACTAGATTTGAAGGGGGAAAGGGATAAAACCAGGCTTGCTAGAGATAAGCCTGGGGGTGGCACGCCAATGTTTGAGGGACGGTGTGCTAGTGAGGTCTTTCAGCCTGCTCCACGATGTGCTGAGTACACTGGAGCACATTTGAAATGTCTTTATACTAATGTGCGCAGCATGAGGACTAAACAAGAGGAGCTAGAAGCTTTGGCCCAGTCCCAGAGCTACGACATTATTGGCATAAGCAAAACCTGGCGGGATGAGTCCTGTGACTGGGGTGCCATGATGGATGATTATAGGCTCTTCAGGAGGCATAGGCAGGGCAGGTGAGGCGGGGGGGGGTGGCGGCGCTGTATGTAGGGGAGAGGTTGGATTGTATGGCGCTTGCAGTTGGCGACGATGCGGTTGAGAGCCTCTGGGTAAGGATAAAGGGGAAAGCAAATAAAGCGGATGTTGTTGTGGGAGTCTGCTATCGACCACCCAGCCAGGACAACGATATCGATGAATTAAGGGATATCTCTAGATCTGCTGCCCTTCTCCTTATGGGTGATTTTAACTTCCCAGATATCAACAGGGAATATCATATAGCAGACACAAATAGGTTGTATTGGGTTTGCGTAGCAAGGTTTTGGTAGCGGGGAGGCTAGAGGGGTGGCTTCTGTGAGAAGCTGCTAGAAGCTTCCTCTATGTCTGATAGAGCCAATGCCAGCCAGCTCCAAGACAGACCCGCTGCTGGCCAAGCCAATCAGCGACAATGGTAGCGCCTCTGTGATAACATATTTAAGAAGGGGGAAAGAAAAAAACCCAGCGCAACAGCAACTGCAGCGGGAGAGAAGAGTGAGAATATGTGAGAGAAACAACTCTGCAGACACCAAGGTCAGTGAAGAAGAAAGGTGGGGAGGTGCTCCAGGCACCGGAGCAGAGATTCCCCTGCAGCCCCTGGTGAAGACCAGGGTGAGGCAGGCTGTCCTCCTGCAGTCCATGGAGGTTAACGGTGGAGCAAATATCCACCTGCAGCCCATGGAGGACCCCATACTGGAGCAGGTGGATGCCTGAAGGAGGCTGTGGCCCCATGGGAAGCCCGTGCTGGAGCAGGCTCCTGGCAGAACCTGTCGATATAGACTCGGTATAGAGATAGAGCACTGGCCACTTTTCTCGTTCGGCAATATCTAAAGCCAGCTGGATGGCTTTCACCTCTGCAAACTGACTCGATTCACCTTGTCCTTCAGTGGCTTCTGCAACTCTTCGTGTAGGACTCCACACAGCAGCTTTCCACCTTCGATGTTTTCCCACAATACGACAGGACCCATCAGTGAACAAGGCATATTCCTTCTCATTTTCTGGTAGTTCATTATATGGTGGGGCCTCTTCAGCACGTGTCACCTCTTCCTCTGTCGATATTCCAAAATCTTTGCCTTCTGGCCAGTCCGTGATCACTTCCAAGATTCCTGGGCGACTGGGGTTTCCTATTCAAGCTCGTTGTGTGATCAGTGTGACCCACTTACTCCATGTGGCATCGATGGCATGATGTGTAGAGGGGACCCTCCCTTTGAACATCCAGCCCAGCACCGGCAGTCGGGGTGCCAGGAGGAGCTGGGCTTCAGTGCCAACCACCTCCAAAGCAGCTCGAACCCCTTCATATGCTGCCAAGATCTCTTTTTCAGTTGGAGTGTAGCGGGCCTCAGATCCTCTGTATCCCTGGCTCCAAAACCCCAGGGGTCGACCTCGAGTCTCCCCTGGTGCTTTCTGCCAGAGGCTCCAGGTAGGGCCATTCTCCCCGGCTGCAGCGTAGAGCACATTTTTAACATCTTGCCCTGCCCGGACTGGCCCAAGGGCTACTGCATGAACTATCTCCTGTTTAATTTGTTCGAAGGCTTGTCGTTGCTCAGGGCCCCATGTGAAATCCTTCTTCTTTCGGGTCACTTGATAGAGAGGGCTTACAATAGAACTGTAATTTGGAATATGCATTCTCCAGAAACGCACAATGCCTAAGAAAGCTTGGGTTGCTTTTTTGTTAGTTGGTGGAGACACAGCTGCTGTTTTGTTGATCACATCTGTTGGAATCTGATGACATCCGTCTTGCCATTTTATTCCTAGGAACTGGAACTCCTATGCAGGTCCTTTGACCTTACCTCGTTTTATGGCAAAGCCAGCTCTCAGAAGGATTTGAATTATTTTTTCCCCTTTCTCAAAAACCTCTGCTGCTGTGTTGCCCCACACGATGATGTCATCAATGTATTGCAGGTGTTCTGGTGCTTCACTCTTCTCCAGTGCTGTCTGGATCAGTCCATGGCAAAGGGTGGGGCTGTGTTTCCACCCCTGGGGCAGTTGATTCCAGGTGTACTGGATGCCCCTCCAAGTGAAAGCAGACTGCAGCCTGCACTCTGCTGCCAAAGGGATTGAGAAGAACGCATTGGCAATATCAATGGTGGCATACCACTTGGATGCCTTGGATTCCAATTCGTACTGAATTTTTAGCATGTCTGGCACGGCAGCACTCAGTGGTGGCGTGACTTCATTCAGGCCACGATAGTCCACTGTTAATCTCCATTCTTCATTAGATTTCCGTACTGGCCATATAGGACTATTAAAAGGTGAGTGAGTCTTACTCATGACTCCTTGGCTCTCCAGTTGATGAATCAGCTCATGGATGGGAGCCAGGGAGTCTCAGTTGGTGCGATATTGCCACCGGTGCACCGTCCTGGTAGCAGTTGGTACCTGCTGTTCTTCAGCTCACAGCAATCCCACAACGAAGGGATCTTCCGAGAGGCCAGGCAGGGTAGATAGCTGTTTGGTCTTCTCTGCATTCACCGTGGCTACACCAAAAGCCCATCGGTATCCCTTTGGGTCCTTGAAGTACCCTCTCCTGAGGTAGTCTATGCCAAGGATACAAGGGGCCTCTGGGCCAGTCACAATGGGGTGCTTTTCCCACTTGTCCCCTGTTAAGCTCACCTCAGCCTCCAATACCAACAATTCTTGGCATCCCCCTGTCACTCCCGAGATCCAGATGGGTTTCGTGCCCCTATGTTCTGATGGCATCAGACTACATTGTGCACCAGTGTCTAATAAGGCCCTATACTTCTGTGGGTCTGATGTGCCAGGCCATCGAACCCACACAGTCCAGTATACACGGTCATCCCTTTCCTCCTCCTGGCCAAAGGCAGGGACCCTCTATTCCTGTTCCTCCTCAGAGTATTCTCTGTCTGACCCTTGCAGCGCCAGACCAGAAGGCCCCTCACCAGGATCAAGGGAGGTGATTTCAGTTCTAGGGATCTAGTCTCCTAGTGATGAGGAGGTACAGAGATTTTCTTCAAAGTTTTGGAGCGAGGAAGACACTCTCTCCACAGTTGGTGTATCAGTATCCGGGCAATACATCGCTGCCAGGCTGTTAGAATATGATGCCGGGGCACTCTGAATCACCTTCCTCCACATAGCCCGTGTGCACAGGACATCCTCTGGATCTTTGGAGACCTCATCATTGTCTAGATCCCTGTAGATGACTTCCAGTACCGCTAATTCTCTCAGGTACTGGATGCCTTCATCTGCAGTAGTCCACTTCCCTGGGGAGTTCACAAGATCTTCCTTGAATGGATACCTTGCCCTCACACTTGAGAGGAGCCGTCTCCAGAGACTGCAAATTGCTGCCTCTTTTCCAATTCCTCTCTCAATTCCCAGGTTTCTAGCAAGGGATCCCAGCTGTTGGGCTTCCTTGCCTTCCAAGTGCTGACTGTCGGCCCCGCTATCCCAGCATCGGAGCAGCCAGACAGCAATCCGCTCACCTGGCTGGTGGCTGTAATCTTTCCGCATGTCTCGAAGTTCTGCTGAGGTCAGGGACCGGGTAGTTTCCACTTCCTGTTGGAATTCTCTCACTCCTTCCTCCAATGTCTTTGTCGAAGGACCGGCTTCATGATCAAACCTTTCCTCTTCTTCCTCTTCCTTTACTAGTCGAGGATATGGACCCATTGTTCTCCTTGTCCATTGTTTCTTTTTAACTACTGGGGCAATTACTGTAGTTGGTGGTGTTGTTTGGGTCCCTGTCTCAACCATGATGTCCTCTGGGAATGCTGAACTGTGGCTCGATAGGCACAAGCCAGGCCCCAGTACAGTGCTAGAAGCTGCTGGTTCTCATTGGGATAGGCAAGGCACCCTTCTATCAGGTGGTGTGTCAGTTTGCCAGGGTTGCTTGCCTGTTCAGGTGTAAAGTCCCAGGCTATGGGAGGTGATAACCGCCCTAGGAACCTGCCCAAGTCCTTCCACACACCCTGCCACACTGGGACCGGCCGCCTCAGGTCACGCTTCAATATTGCCTCACCCAAAAGTTGTCTTCTCTTCCACCAGGATGAGACCAGATTCCACAAACCCCATAACATGCCAACAATATTAGTAAGTAATACCAAGCAGTTCACACAAGGGTGAGTAAGGACCTCAGTAGCCTGCGTAATAAACCTATCCACATCAATCCTGGGTAGGGAGAGGGAGATGATGTATTCCCTCATCCTCTCCACCAGATAGCTCCCCCAGGACAGTGAGGCCATCAATGCCAGGGCAAAGCACATTCGCATTGTTCGCATTAACATGTTGCCAAAAATAGAGAGATAAACAGTGCAGCCAACGAACTTTTGGACTCGTACAGGAGCTTGTCACTTAATAACTACTACAGCTATAGCACGCTTAATACAAAAGTGCTGTTGTCGAGCCCCACGTTGGGCGCCAAAAAGAACTGTCATGGTTTAGCCCCAGCTGGAGGCTGAGCCATGCAGTCGCTCGCTCACCCCCCACCACTCCCCCCCCCCCCCAGCGGGACGGGGAGAGAATCGGGACAAAGAAAGGCAAAACTCGTGGGTTAACAACAACAGTTTAACTGGACAACAAAGGGAAAGAAAACAAACAAACAAGAAACCCCAACAATAACAATAACAGAGTTTACTTAGCAGTGCTTCCAGTACAGGTCGCTCCCTGCCCAGAGCCCAGAGCCCGACGCCCAGCCCGCTCCCGAGCAGCGATTCCCCCTCTCTGGTCAACCCCCTCTATAAAGTTAGCGTGATGGTCACATGGTATAGAATAGACCCCGGCCAGCTTCTGGCAAAAATTAATCCTATCCCAGCTGCAGCCAGGACACTGCCTTCCCCATGGTGCTTTTTATCTCCTGTTCAAATGGAATTCATGGTCTGACACAAATACTGTCTCCAGTGTCAAATAGACCTCATGCACTTTGGGTGGACATTTATTCCAACTAGGCACTTTAGCACAAGAAGCAAGGGGACAATGGATTAACACTTCTGGTTGTAAAATATTCACAGGTTACTTGCATTGCTGCTACTGTTTTCACCTTTAAAGAAATGCGTAAGTGCTGTGAGCTTGAAATGTTTTGTCTTATGTAAAAATAATTAATATTACTAGCCATCAGTCACCTAAAATAGGGAATGTGGATGGCCAGGTGAAGCTGGAGAAGACTCTTTCTTTTGTAGCAATTAGTGACATTTAGATAATATCGCTATGAATTACTTTCAAAGCCATTGTCACGCTTTGCTTTTTTGACAACTTAATTAGAGGTCAAGACCTTACTTGTGGTAAAGTTAATGTACATAGCATCTTTTGGCATGGCCTTCAGGGCACTTATCTCAGTGGAGTGCAGTGCAACAGCAGTCAGCTTGCAATGCCACTGGTTCCATATATGTGCCATGGGCAGATTTTGAAAAGTACAGAAAAGAGCTGGAGCCGCAGCAATTGAAAGGGGCCTTGAAGGCAGCATCTGCTAAGCTCTGAATGTCCTGGGAGCTGCTGCCGCAGACTTGGACAAGCTGTTTCTGGTAAGTTCAACAACATCTTGCCCCTCTGCAAGGGAGATTTCCACTCCTACCACACAAGTTTGCTACTGGCAAATACAGTCTCTAAATTGGGGATGGAGGGCAGGGAAAGGTGTAGGCTACTTACCCACTTATCACTGACCTCTGAGTTATAATATTTTCAGGTAAGCCATTCTTTTGAGAAAAGCCATTGTCTGTTGTTTTAACTTTGAGGGATGTTTTGTCTAGTGAATGCATTCCCTACAATAGGATTGGTCTTGTTTTTAAGACTCTCTTGGGAAGTCCAGCACACACGGACTTTCATAGAATCATAGAATCATAGAATAGTTTGGGTTGGAAGGGACCTTTTAAAGGTCATCTACTCCACCCCCCCTGCAATAAGCAGGGACATATTCAACTAGATCAGGTGGATGACCTTGTGATGTAGTGGTGTTCAGCGTCTTTGCCATGTGATTGTTTGTGATGCAAGTCTTTAAGTATTCCTTTCCTTTGCAGACAGCGAGTTGCTGAGTTTGAAATTATCAAGAATTTCAATTTGCTAGTCAGCTTCCCTGCAGTTCTGATTTCATTGGAGATAACATAACTCTGTCTCCAGTAGGTTTGCAATAATGCAAGGTCACTTAAATCATCTCCTGTAGGCTGCGTGCCAAAGATAAACACAGTTGTCCAGTTAATGTTTGCTCAGGTCTTTGCACATGGAAAACACTGTGTACAAGTGCTAAGTAGAACTATTACGTCTTGTTATATGTTGTCATTTCTTGCGTGACATTTACTGGTAATCTCAAAGACAACTCAGGTTTAATATCCTGATGCGGTGGTAATGAAAAAAGTCAATACTTTATTTAACATCTTTTTTAATTCTTCTGTTCCTCCTCTGGGAAGGAAAATGTTCACTTTATGACAGAGAAAACAATGTGTGAAATAGGTAATGCAAGCTTAAACTACAAAAAACGGGCTTTGATATGAAGATTTATCTTTGGACTCAAAGCAATTTGTCAACTAAACACACTGTGTGTGATCCCAATGATGAAGGATTTTTACTGGGCCCTTTCAGCCCCAAGTGTATAGTAACTACTTTATTAGTATCTTTGAACCATAGAATCATTTCTAGGTTTGCAGAGGAAATAACCTGTGCATAGAGGAAGCTTAGAGGAGCCACACAGTCAACAACTGTCAGTACATTTACTGTCGGTAACTGCTGCTGAAGTGTGTGTCTGTGCCTGATGGAGCTGCAGTTTTGACAGTTTGAACTATTCTGATAGTGATCATTGAAGGTGTTGTGAGCACTCTTCTTTTGGCTTGAGTATCATGCGCTTTTTAATGACTAATCATAAACCGATGCTATAAATCAAGTCAATCAGTTCTCTCCTGCGCTCTGCCTCGCTCTATTAACCTTGACCAGACAGTGCCCTGTGCAGGAGTGGCTTGAGTATCATGCGCTTTTTAATGACTAATCATAAACCGATGCTATCAATCAGTTCTCTCCCGCGCTCTGCCTCGCTCTATTAACCTTGACCAGACAGTGCCCTGTGCAGGAGTGGCTTTCCATCCCAAGCTTGGCTAGCTCTTTCCTGCCAACTTCTTTCTCAGGTTCCTAAATGTTTAAATGTGGAAAACACTTAACTTTTATGCAGCTTTCTCTGTGCTATTTCTTTGGGTTGGGCTTTTGTTTCAGCTTTCAATGGTAATAAAAGTGTGCAGGATCATTCAGGAGAGCCTGGGCACAGTGCTGGTACTAATAATTTTTCTCCCTTCTTTTTCCCCAGACCAATGAGTGGAATAAGAATGATGATCGGCTGCTGCAGGCAGTGGAGAATGGCGATCCTGAGAAAGTGGCTTCATTGCTGGGTAAAAAGGGAGCCAGTGCCACCAAACAAGACAGTGAGGGCAAAACTGCGTAAGTCCAACTTAAACGTGATTTAAGCACAAGGGAGGGGGAAAAAACAGCCTTGGATGTGCATGCCACTTACAGGAATTAAGAACCAGAGACTATCCTGAAAATGAAGTTTTCTTTTTCACCTGAAGCACAATACATTCTGGAAAGCTTCTTTCTGGTAGTCTATATTTGTAATTCTACATTTAAAATTCCATTTCAGAATCACAAACCCATTGAAGTAACTTGAAGCTGGATTGCTGGGTAGATTTGGGCCATTTTAGAACAGGGCATTTTGGGACTTGGGAATTTCATGGCACGCTGCAGACTATGCGCTCCAAAAGGCATTAATCTTTGGGGCTATTTTTTCCCATGGACATTAGTTTAATGACATAGAAATGAAGATGAATTTTCTAATGGGTTAGTTTGAACTGAAACTATGGTGATTGGGTTTTAAAATCTTGCAGATGCTAATGATTCATGCAACTGTTCCTTGTTTTGATTGAAGTTTGACAATGAAAGTTTTGAGTGAACGAGATTCCTTTTGTAGTCTCAATATATTTCATATATAGCATTTTCTTCTTCTATTCTTCCTCTTGTTCTCCTGTGAACATTCTGAATTGTGGAAGATAAAAGATACCAGTAAGAAAATTACAACCAAGAGATTACTATCCTTAACTTTCTTATGGCATAGAAAGATGATTAAATGGATAAATGAGAAATAGGCATCCCGTGACAGAACCAAAGCCTTCATAAAATTCTGGATAGATGGGGAGAAAGGAAAACAGTTTCTAGTCTTGGGAGAGGCAGCACAAGGCAGTTTATACCAAATAATAAGTTCTAATGAATTACCTCTGGGTTACATTTATTGAGTCACACACTGTTTCTTGCTTGGTCTGTTTGTTTCCTACATCTGCTTTATTTCTGTTCTGCATCTGAGGAAACTGAATGATGACAGTGACTCATAATGACCTGCAACTTCTTACTGCAAAAGTACAAGTCCTCTAATTACTTCAAGTGAGCTTTCTCCACACTTTAATATGGTTTTAATTTAAAGAAGTTGCATATGTGTGGTTTTTTTCTGAACATAATCAAAGCATGACTTCCATTGAATCTTCTGAATTACAGCTATGTCTAGCATCTCATGTTTTTACAGTCAACATAACTTCAGAGCTAGATTCTTAAGCTGCACTGTATCCAGTGTAACACCTATTTCGCAAGTTTCATATATAATTTGATACTATGAATTTTTTCTAGGGAACCAACCAAGACTGAAATTATCAATGAGTACGCACAAACCTCTTAACTCTAAGATATGGGATTGTTGTAACTGTAGGGATCTGGTGCAATGATTTTCAGCTTTACAGGGATACACTACAAAATTCCCCTTTTTTTCCTCTTTATTTGCAACTACAAAGAAGTTGATGACCATATATTTATATTAATGATGCAGTTACTAATAATGCAGATACAAGTACTTCTTTTAATTGCTTGGAACAAATGTGAATTGATGCTATGAAGATCTCTGCTTTTGCTTGTTCCGTATAATCATTTAATTGTCATTTACTTTTTTAGGTATTTCTATGTAGTGATTTAAAAGAAAGCTTGAGAGAGAATGAAGAAAAATAGTATTGCTGTGATACAGAAATAGTTTGTCAACTCTCATTCTGTTTCCAGTGTTTTGGGAAACTTAGAAATAACCTGAGCAGGTCTGCTTTCTCAGTTTTGAAAGACAGAGACTGACAGATGTAGAAACAATGACACTGATCTGGAGAGACATAGCTACCAGAGTATCATGACCCAGAAATGTACTCCAGCATGGCTTATTAATAATGGGCAGTGTCTTGTTTGCATTTTTTCCCACTTCAGAGTCTTTTTTAGTGTGTGTATAGATGTATCTGTGTGTATGTGTACACACGAATGCATGCTCTAAAACCAAAATACTGTTGTCTAAGCAATGTTCTCAAATGCAAAATGAAGTACAGCCATCATTTTTGTATAGGTAGGCTTGTTTTCTCCTATGTTTGCAGTACAATGCCAGGGCTTCATTCCTGCACAGTGATTCTGGATGCCTAACATAGCTGTTTTGCCCTATCTCAGAAGCTCTGCTTGGAGGCATAGACCCTGCTGTACCCCAGCACTGAGGTCTGTTAGTGTCCTGCAGAAGCATGGTACTAGTTTGTCAGCTACCTCATCTGGAGCATCAAAGACTCTCATGCTGGGAAAGAGCAATCTGGAGAGGTCTTTTTGGGACAACTGGCCACCATCGTGCTCAGATTTCACTGGTTACGTTTTAGAAAGTGGTCTGCAGTGCCATGTGGGAAGGGAGCTCTTTGGATGAGTGGTCTATTGATCCATGTGAGTATATATTGATGCATTTGTTTACATAATTAGGCTGAAGGTGACTAGCCAGAAGAACATGATGGATTCAATTATATAACAACTTGCATAATGTGATTTAAGACTTTGGAATGTGCTTGAAAGCAAAAAAGGAGAAACAATTACATGTTGCAGTACAGGTTTGTTAGGCCTGTCATTGCCTGTTCCCTTAAGGTGTGACATGTTTCTTTTAAGATCTCTTCTTTTTTCATTCTTTTTGTTAATAACCCTTCAAACAAAATTCTTGATACTGCCCAGATCTTTATTTGAAGCATAGTAATATAGTACATTATTTTGAACAGAAGGTGGAGAGGACTCTAATTTTTCATGCTTAAAGGGGTACTTCTAAGTTTTTGTTTTATAATCAAATGGCTTCTTAATATAAAATGCTTGAACTGAGAGGAACAAAGACCAGAACCCAGGATTTTCTCTATTTGTCCTGTTGAGTACTGTATGCATCGTTCTACTGAGTCCTGCTACAATGTGCTCCATTTCTGGCTCAGTTTTGGACATAACCACCTAAATTTCACCTGTGTCCTCTTTTGCCTCTGTCCTATAGGTCCTTTTCTTTGTGGTTTGCCCACATGCAATATAACAGAGATGCTTAAATTAATGAGCTCTAAGTACCAATAAATTTCTTAGAGGTAATATTTACAGATTTTCATCAGGAGGTTTAACTCTCCAGCAGTACCTCTTAAAAAAAATAAAATAAAACAAAAATTTATATTGTCAAAGTAATGAAATGAGGTTTTTAAGACTTGCCTGACTTTCCACACCACCGCCCTGCCTCTGACTCAGTCCTTTCTATAAACAATAAATCAATTTTAAGGCCTTGGAGCAAATCCACCTTTGGCATAAGTTGACATAGCCCCATTGTTGCTCCCACTTAAACTTCACAGACTTTTGCCAAACACACTTGTAATAGAACCTATCTGGAAATCTGACTGCCATTGTAGTCTTATTCTGCCAGATAGGGGTTTTTTTTTGTTTGTTTTGGTTTAGGTTTTGGGTTTGGGTTTGGGTTTTGTTCATCTTCCTTAAACAACAAAGCAGTGCTTTCCAATTTGGAATTTGATCATTTAAATCCCACTTACTTAAACAAAAAAGGCTTTTCAAAGAGGGCCTTTTCAGGAGGGAATAGGATTCATTCATGTACTGCACTTTCCACAAGAGCAAGTGTTCAAATGGGCTGTTATTTAAAGAAGCTGCTGCTATTATTGGGGGGGGGGGATTTTGGAAAGGCTTCACAATATATAAATGGCAGCACTTCCTTGTCCTAAAGTTATTTTGTCTGTGTGCCAGTCCATCACTGCCATCTTTGCATGTTTCTGCAAGGTACTGAACTAGAATTAAATGCTTATCGCTATTAAATGAAACAATAGGTCTCTGAATTTTTTTTTAACTGCAATTGAATCAGCTGTTGTTTCATAAAATGAGTCTGACAATTGTACAAAAAAGCTTTAGAAGTTTCTACAAATGCACTTTTTAAGGACTCTTTCACAAACTATTGTCAATAGCAGTTAGTAGAAATTATATATTTTCATTTGAACCAGAATGTTCATGCCTTGGAGGCTAAGCTGAAAATAAATTTTGGAGCATATTCCAACCCCAAATTCTTTATATTTATCATGTATATAGTATTCATTTTTTTTTTCTTTCTTGATTCCACATTGCTATAAAACCTCTAGGAGACCTTTGAAATTCAGGCAGTCTCTACATTATTTTCTTGTGCACATGTTGGGGGTCCTCAGTCTAACACCATGCTCTAGAAGATGTTTCTTTTGCACAGACTGTGTCATCTCTTAAAATTGCCCAAACGCTTAAGTAGAAAAGCATACTAGCATATTGTCTTTTGAAAACTGTACCAGGATAGGAGCTGCAAGACTGGTCTAGTGCCTGAGGATTGTCACCTCTCCAGGAATGGAGTTCATTAATGTTCCAGTGACCTGATATGATCCCTGACAGAAAATAATTTTTTTATTTACTTTTATCATGATATTTAATTTATGGTCATCCAGATGGTCACAACAATGTCTAGGTTTTAGAGCATGGACAAAATAAAGACGACCACAGTGATCTCCACCTGTGTTTTATCTCTGTCCAACAGATGGCTGAAATCTGGTTCTTATTCCAAAATTTCTTGTAAAGTTTGTTTCTGTAGGAGATTCGGGTGTAAAAGCTTTTTTCTCTCCAAAACTTTCCTGAAGTTCTTTTCAGGTTCAAATCCTGATTGTTCCTTTGTGTTCCTCCTCTCCCCTGCAGCATTGTTAAGAATATAATTCAGTTAAGATGTTGATATTAAATTTCCTGAAAAATTACTTTCCACTTTAGTCTAACTCTTAGAAATGTTAATGAAACATCTGGGCATGGTTGGGCGAAACTGTCCTCTGCCAGGATAGTAAATTGAGCTAATTAACTTCCTGTTACATTCAGTATGAGCCAATTGTTAATGTACAGTGAGAGGAAATGCTCGTATCTCCATAATGGAGGAGCAATACTTAACTGATTTTATAATTTGGCAATACATGAAAAAAAATCCACATTTCATGCAAACATTACTGTATTGAGAATCATGCAGGCTTTTAAATGAGATCTGTGGAGTGGAATTCACGTCAGTGGTTTGTTCCTGGCTCTTGACTGAAACTCTGTGTAGACCATTTCTGATGGTTTTGAGTACATGACCCCTCACTTAGACTTGGAGATGCACCATGATCCAGTTTTTAGTTCTTAGCTATATTTTTGACAGGACTTGAAATCAACAACATTCAAGTTCTATTATATGCATTTTTTAAGCAAATTTTTGTAAGACTTTTTAGTATTTTTATACCTTCATGTTATTAAAAAAAAAAAAGTGAAGAGGCCATCTTCTGAAGAGACAGAAATTAATGCTTTTTAGTTTGATTTCAATTACAAAGATCCTAAACTTCACTTCTGAAAAACTGAAGCTTTTTACTTTGTCTTTAGTGATTTCCTATATTGTAAAACAAATAAATTCCACTTATTTAAAGAACAAATTCCCTATTTCATATAAAGTTCTTTGAGCATTGAGAAGCATCCCACGGGTTTTGCATCTTGCATGCACAGGACTTCCTGCAGATGATAGCTAGAGTTCAAAGGGGAAACAATCAGTCTGTATTTCTTCTAGGAGCCAGCTCGCATCTTCTGTTTGATATTTACTTTTTCACACAGGCTGATAGGATGGCTATTCTTAATAAACTGTTGCATTTCATTATCTATTAGTAGGGCTGTCATCTCAGAAGAAAGCAAGTTGCCTTCTGAAGGGCCCCTGTACACATGTTTGGAAAGCCTGTGAGCCGCCCGTTCTACTCCTGCTCACGGGTAGGATTGGCCAAACCTGTAATGCAGCATCAGGCAGCCACTGGAATTCCCTGTAAAGCAGCTCCATTTGCAGAGTTGCCAAATACCCAGATTTTACCAGACCTGGCCAGGTTTCAAGAAGATTGTCAATTGCTTGGATCAGAGCATAGCCTAGATGGTTCGAAGTTTTTGTATGCCTGACTTGAAGCAGCTGTAGCTTGGCTCACATGGAGGCAGAACCCAGTGCCCCACTTCCACGTGACGAATGCTGTGGCTGCTCCTTGCACTGATCTTATCTGAGCTGGCAGGGGAGCATGAGGGAAGTGTGCCTCTCATGGGTCGAGCTAGAACCAGGCTTTCTAAGGCTAGAGGAGACAGGTCTAAGGCTGCAGTTGTTTTTCAGATTTATATCTACATAATGGGCTGCAGTTGTTTTACATGTTTTTCAAAGACTTATGCAACCAAATGAGCTGTATGTGTAGATTTTAATTACACCAACTGGGTACTACTGGCTTAAAAAAGTACTCTAATATAGGAAGGTATACTGGGTTTGCGTGGCAAGGTTTTGGTAGGCGGGGGGCTACAGGGGTGGCTTCTGTGAGAAGCTGCTAGAAGCTTCCCCCATCTCCGATAGAGCCAATGCCAGCCAGCTCCAAGACAGGCCCACCACTGGCCAAGGCCAAGCCAATCAGCAACGGTGGTAGTGCCTCTGTGATAACACATTTAAGAAGGGGGAAAAAAACCTGCTGTGGGATTATAGCGTCAGAGAGAGGAGTGAGAAGATGTGAGCGCAACAACTCTGCAGACACCAAGGTCAGTGAAGAAGGAGGGGCAGGAGGTGCTCCAGGCACCGGAGCAGAGATTCCCCTGCAGCCCATGGTGAAGACCAGGGTGAGGCAGGCTGTCCCCCTGCAGCCCGTGGAGGTTAACAGTGAAGCACATATCCACCTGCAGCCCGTGGAGGACCCCATGCTGGGGCAGGTGGATGCCTGAAGGAGGCTGTGGCCCTGTGGGAAGCCTGCACTGGAGCAGGCTCCTGGCAGGACCTGTGGACCCGTGGAGAGAGAGGAGCCCACGCTGGAGCAGGTTTGCTGGCAGGACTTGTGACCCCACAGGGGGACCCACGCTGGATCAGTCTGTTCCTGAAGGACTGCACCCTGTGGGAAGGACTCATGCTGGAGCAGTTCGTGAAGAACTGTAGCTCGTGGGAAGGACTCACGTTGGAGAAGTCCGTGGAGGACTGTCTCCTGTGGGAGTGACCCCCATGCTGGAGCAGGGGAAGAGTGTGAGGAGTCCTCCCCCTGCAGAGGAAGGAGCGGCAGAGACAATGATGTGTGATGAACTGACCGCTACCCCTATTCCCCCTCCCCCTGCGCCGCTCAGAGGGAGGAGATAGAGGAATCGGGAGTGAAGTTAAGCCCAGGAAGAAGGGAGGGGTGGGGGGAAGGTGTTTTTAAGATTTGGTTTTATTTCTCATTGTCCTACTCTGATTTGATTGGCAATAAATTAAATTAATTTTTTCCCCAAGTTGAGTCTGTTTTGCCCATGACGGTAATTGGTGAGTGATCTCTCCCTGTCCTTATCTCGACCCACGAGCCTTTTGTTGTTTTCTCTCCTCTGTCCAGCTGAGGAGGGAAGTGATACAGTGGCTTTGGTGGGCACCTGGCATCCAGCCAGGGTCAAACCACAACAGAAGGGAAAGGGAACAGACAACCAAAACAGAGCAACATGCAAATGTTGGATTTATTTAATTTTTTTAGCTTCAAAGTGAGGTCTCAGATAATAGACTATGCTGGTGGCTGCTTATTTATCTGGCTTATATATCACTATGCATTTTCTGCTGCCTGCTTTACAGGTGCATTCTGTGTTAGGAAAGTACTAACTGGAAAATGTAGGAAAGCTCTGAAGTTGGACGTTCCTGCATGTGTCTATGTTCCAGTCCCTACTCTTCTGCAGAAATGCAGTCTTAAAAGCTTTATTATAGTTATTCTGAAATGCTAAATAAAAATATATTGCCATAATCATTTAAAGAGTTTCTAAAACAAATGTTAAAAGGTCATCTTAACCAGTAGTCTCTGAAGAATATGTTACTAGTAGATTAATTACAATAAGTACATATTATTGCACTCGGTTTGTAATTCCTCTATGAAGTAAGAGAAGTTCACTTTATACAGTTTAATAAAAAATCCAAATAGTTCTGTTGCTTCAAATCTGAAAAGGTCTGAAGTATTATAAGCGTAAAAGTCACAGAAACTTCAAACACCGTATATAACCCTGAGCTATCCTTTGCCAACATCCCTAATGTCACATAAGGATATCTGTGCTCTTTGGTTAATGGAGTACTGTATGCAGTTCTTAAGCCTTGCTGGATTTCCATGCAACAAAAATATTTTCTGTAGATCAACTTTTAGCCAGTTGTTTTCAGCCTTTCCAGCCTTTTCCTGGCCTCTTGTTATGCTAACATGCTTTGGGATTTCCTTGCTCTAATTTCATGACTAGCTAGCCCAGCTAGCTCAGTCAGTAAAGCATGAGACTCTTAATCTCAGGGTCGTGCATTTGAGCCCCACGTTGGGTGCCAAAAAAGGACTGTCATGGTTTAACCCCAGATAGTAACTGAATACCACGCAGCCGCTCACTCACTCCTCCCCTTCCCAGTGGGGTGGGGAGGAGAATCGGAGAGAAAGGAAAACTCGTGGGCTGAGATAAAAACAGCTCACCAGGACAGCAAAAAAAAAGATAATATATTAATAATGATAATAATAATATATATAAGGATACTAGAATATATAAAACAAACGATGCACAATTTCTCACCACTCAATGACCGATACAGCCCGTCCCGAGCAGCAGTCAGGGAGCAGGGATATTCCCCAGCAGCTATCCCAGAACAGCAAGTTCCAGAGAGAGCAAGTGAGGGAACAAACAGCTGAACGAACAAAGAAAAAGGCCCAAACAAATGAAAAAAGGGAGAAGAAGGGAACAAGAAGGGAAGTGGCCCACCAGCCGACCCTCACTTATACCGGGCATGATGTCTATGGTATGGAATACTCTCTTTGGCCAGTTTGGATCAACTATTCTGGCTATACCGCTCCCAAGTTTTTGCACCTGCACATTAGCAAAACCTGGAAAACTGCAAAATGTCCTTGGTCGTTTAGCAGCAACCAACAACATCAGTGTATTATCACCATTCTTCACATACTAAATCCAAAACGCAGTAGCTGCTAAAGACAAAACTAGCTCCATCCCAGCCAAAACCAGGACAATGACTTTTCATATACTAAGGTGGTTATTAGCTTTTGATGGCCCATAGGCAGCAATACCAAGTGGGTTGTGTTGGAGGACAGAGGCCAAGGGAGATGCTAGTCATTGCTCTCATTGTTGGGCTTAATTTTAACTTTGAACTCTATTCTGGCCTTGCAAGAAAGTGCATCAGATGGGTAGATGGTTTTACCTAACTCAGGGAGGAAGTTACGTTGATCTGGACACATCCATGGCATCCTCAGGGATTTCACCCTATGATAAAAAGATGTTTTGCCAGAAGGTATATATATTGAGAAGCTAACTTTGCACCAGTTTGAGCTTTAGATGTGGGATGTGTTTTTTAAAGAAACGATCAAAAGGAATCTTCCCTACTCCTCCGCCTCCTTCCGTCCCTCTGAACTTGGCTGTAGAGGCACAGGTGACTGCTCTCATTTCTAGGCTCTTTAAGCTTTTTGAGATTTAAGTGGTTTTTGTACTTTGCCCGTTTTCCTACCCTTCAACCCCAAAAATAAAAATAGCATTTCAAAACTTCAGACTTTCTGTCAACACCTAGGAGTGCCCTGAAGCTCACCCTTGGCAGAATCTCTGTTGTAATTTGCTGATGTTAGTTATTGAGGGGCTTTAAAAATAAATGCTCTGCACGAAACTTCATATGATAAATTTAAATTGTGAGCACTTATGTTTACAATTAATGGTACATGGAAGAAAAATCTATACGTTTCAGACCTGAAGTGGGAGTTTGTGGTAATGTGGTTATAGAGTTTGCCAAAGAAAACTGTATGAAAATGGAACTGCTGGAACACAACCTAAGAATGAAGAATATAAAGCTTCTGGGGAGCCCAGAAATCTCTCTGAAGAGCAGCTGGGTAGATATTTTTGCTGAGTTTGAACACTAAAATCAGGAGTCTGTAGCTTGCCAGCTCCTGTGTTGCATGATACAATTGCTTCTTTCCTATTAAGAAAACAGCTGTTCAGCAGGCTTGCCTTTTTTTAATGTCCTATACCTTGAGGTGTGTATGATTGAAACAAGATTCTTTATGCTGTGGGGCAAAGCTGGAAACTTTATATGAAAACTGCATTGTATTGTTTGTTTGGTTTGGTTTGGTTTTGTTTTTTTTTTTTGAAAGTTGTTCCATAATATATGCTAACACAGAAGCAGCATGTAGGGTTTTTGCTAGAGGGTTTTGTGTGTATTGGGGGAGGGCATATGCCATCTCATGTTTAAACAGAAGATAGGAGAACACAGGCTGTGTGCATTGCTTCACTTTGCAGTGGCTGGTGCTAAGGGGGAGAGAGGGGAAAAATCTCCCACAGTTCCTAGTAAATTCGTACCTGCCTATGTCAACTTTCTTAAAATCTTAACCTGCCTGCACTCTAGAAGATATTAGTAGCAACTCATTGATTGAATGTCTTTTAAAACTCACAATACTTCATTTGCTGAATTTATAATGTGCCGACTCTGGCTTGAAAAGAAAATGTATTTCCTGTAACTGTTTTTCCCTATGCTAATTTTTGCACTCTTGTGGCTACATGCATGTGTGTGACAGGACCATGACATGGGCTGTCTGCATTTAGTGAAAAGCCACATTTATTACATTTACTCTTAGGAGGAGATGAAATGGGTGCAGTGTGGTGCTACGGCTTTTATTTGTTTTAAAAAAAAAAAAATAATAAAGACCTAGTAAATATTGCTAGTGGTACCTGTAGATGTCTGATTTTCATTTAAGGTAGTCTGATTTGCCAAACATCTGGATAGTCCTGTGTCGTAGTTTAACCCTAGCCAGCAACGAAGTACCACACAGCTACTTGCTCGCTCCTCCCTGGTGGGGTGGGGGAGAGAATCAGAAGGGTAAAAGTGAGAAAACTCATAGGTTGAGATAAAGACAGTTTAATAGGTCAAGCAAAAGCTGCGCACGCAAGCAAAGCAAAACAAGGAATTCCTTCACTACTTCCCATTGGCAGGCAGGTGTTCAGCCATCTCCAGGAAAGCAGGGCTCTGTCATGTGTAACAGTTACTTGGGAAGACAAACACCATCACTCTGAACATCCTCCCCTTCCTTCTTCTTCCCTCAGCTTTATATGCCAAGCATGACGTCCTATGGCATGGAATATCCCTTTGGTCAGTTGGGGTCAGCTGTCCCAGCTGTGTCCCCTCCCAACTTCTTGTGCACCCCCAGCCTACTCGCTGGTGGGGTGATGTGAGAAGCAGAAAAGGCCTTGACTCTGTGTAAGCACTGCTCAGCAATAACAAAAACATCCCTGTATTATCAACACTGTTTCCAGCACAAATCCAAAACATAGCCCCATACTAGCTACTATGAAGAAAACTAACTCTATCCCAGCCAAACCCAGCACATTCTCCACCCCTTATTCCATACCGTTTACGACATGCTCAGGTCCCACAATATCCAATACATCCTCATTAACCACCACCCCCCCCCATCCTTTGATATAATACACAGATATCATTTCCCTAGTCTATGAACCACCCCTGTGAAATGTCCATAAAATGTCCACAAATTTCCACAAATTTCCACAAAATGTCCATTGAGTTCATTTAGTCCATGACTTTGAGCTCCATCTGTTATGGTGATCACTCAGGACAGGAGAGGTGGTGTGTTGCGTGGAGTTATTGGGCACCAAAGCCAGCTCAGGTCAGGTCACTGCTGCGCTCACACTGCTTCTTGTAAGGCTTGTCCTCCATTGGTTCAGGTGGTTCCTGCTATAGTAATTCCTATAACATGCAACTCAAATCCTGGGTTACAACAATTTAAAGGTATTTCCATTACAATCTCCACCCCTGGTCCCTTTGGACCAGACCATAGGGTTCAGCATTGCAATGAACTCCTCCCCTTGCCCCTGCTCTGGCTTGGACTTATCCACAGACTGCAGTCCCTTAGGGGCGTACCTGCTCCAAGTGGAGCCTTATCTATGAGCCACAGTCTCTTCAGGGGTATACCTGCTGCGGCATAGACTTATCTACAGCCACAGTTGCTTTGAGGTGCACCTGTTCCAGCGTGGCCTTCTCCATGGGCCACAATGCCTTCAGAGATATACCTGCTCCAGCGTGGCCTTACCCACAGCCATAGTCCCTTCAGGACTGAACCTGTTCCAACATGGCCTTGCCCATGACTGCAGTCCCTCCAGGGGGAGTAACTGCTCTGTTGTGGGCTTATCCATGGCCACACACTTTGAAGTTCTTCAGCATGACCTCATGCACAGCCACTGATGCTTCAAGGTGTACCTTCTCTGGCACGGGCTTATCCATGTCCACATATGCTTTGGGGTGTCCTGTTCCCGTGTGGACTCATCCACAGATCACAGTCCCATCCACTCGAGTTCACACTGGAGTTCCAGCCTGTCCAGTACAGCAGCACAGAAACAGCAGCGATGCCCTGGCCATCTGCCAGCCCAGGTGCATTGCCATTGCTGTTATCAAAATGTTCCCAGAGCAAGATGATAAGCAGTACAGCAAGCAGCGAAAGCAAAAAGCAGCCACTAACGAGCACTAGACCCTAATATACAGTGAGGAAAGCAAGCCCCATGGCAAGCATAGAAGCCTGCCAATTAATAGCTAAATAGCAATAACAGCTATAAATTCGATCTAGCACATTCCAATCAAACCTGTTGTTATCTCAAACCCTTTGAGCCCCAAGTTGGGCACCAAAAAGGACTGTCGTGGTTTAACCCCAGCCAGCAACTAAGCACCACCCAGCTACTCGCTCACTCCCCACCAGTGGGGATGGGGGAGAGAATCAGAAGGGTGAAAGTGAGAAAACTCGTGGATTGAGGTAAAGACAGTTTAATAGGTAAAGCAAAAGCCGCGCACACAAGCAAAGCAAAACAAGGAATTCCTTCACTACTTCCCATCGGCAGGCAGGTGAAGAAAATAAACTCTATCCCAGCCAAAACCAGCACGTCTTGTCATGGTATCCATTGGTGCTCTGTCTGTTTCTGAAGTTTTATATAGAAATGGCCATAGTAACTGAAATGCATCTTCATGAGGGTTTACCTGGTGAAGTTTGGGAGTTGTCCGTTTGTCTTTTTCAATTTTGATTTGGTTTCAACCTTGCAGCTGATTCCGCTGTGCCTTTTCTGTGTAGGATTGCCAATGTAAGGAACTCATGTTCCCAGATCTTTATGCTGGCTTAGGGGAAAAAAATGCCTCAAGAAATCAGTTCCCTGACACACTTTGAAGCAGGACAGTACAGCTAGAGGGAATGAGGGCAGCAATGGCATGGGGATAATTTAAGCTGGTCCTTCTGCTGCAGTCTGCCACTGCTGTTTTCATGCTCAGGTAATAAGGGTGAGAAGAAACTCGATTAACGAAGAGGCAAGAGTTCTTTTTATTCCCAAGTCAAGGACTGGTAACATGCTGTCGTGGTTTAACCCCAAATGCTAACCCAATACCACACAGCCGCTAGCTCATTCCCCCACTCCCCGGTGGGGTGGGGAGGAGAATTGGAGAGAAAGGAAAACTCGCGGGTTGAGATAAAAGCAGTTCACCAGGACAGCAAAGGAAAAATATAAAAATATATTAATAATGATGATAATAATAATATATATAAGGATACTAGAATATATAAAACAAACGATGCACAATTTCTCACGACCTGATGACCGATACAGCCCGTCCCGAGCAGCAGTCAGGGAGCAGGGGTAATTCCCCCACGCCCCCAGCTACCCCAGAACAGCAAGTTCCAGAGGGAGCAGGTGAGGGAACAAACAGCCGAATGAATGAAAAGGCCCGAACAAATGAGGGGAAAAAAAAGAAAAACAAAAAAAACAGGGAAACAAAAAGCAACCCGAAGGGAAGCTTAAGGATTAAGGCACTAAGTGTCTAAAAGCTAGTGGCCCACCAGCCGACCCTCACTTATCTCGGGCATGACGTCTATGGTATGGAATACTCTCTTTGGACAGTTTGGATCAACTATTCTGGCTATACCCCTCCCAATTTTTTGCACCTGCATGTTAGCAAAACCTGGGAAACTGCACAATGTCCTTGATTGTTTAGCAGCAAACAACAACATCAGTGTACTATCACCATTCTTCACACATTAAATCGAAAACACAGTAGCTGCCAAAGACAAAGCTAGCTCCATCCTGGCCTAAACCAGGACACATGCCTTCAGATGGTTGGTACAGACAGGCTTGCCAATATTGAGCTTTAGCCATATTTCCTTCATAATTAAACGACTGACTGTTTCTAAGATATATATCTTCTCAAATGAGTGATAATGCAGTCAGGGAAAGATAAAGATTCAGTGGATTTCATGGGGAAATGTTTATGGTATAATCTTAGGTTTAAGGTGAAAGTCTATATCAGCTTAAACTGCTCTGAGTTGATGCTATCGTGGTCCTGTTCCTTCCTTTACACTGACAGGATGCATACACCTGTGACTGGGATAAAACAGTGGAAAGGAGCATTGGTTTTTAACTGATTTTGTTCCCTGTATCAGCTCACCAACCAGGCACGCACCTACCTACATGTGCTGGTGCAAGGAAGAAGCAGAACCAGGCAGGCACTGGTCATAGAAGCATAATGCTTGCTGGAACAGAGCTACTACTTTGCTGAGAGCCCTGTCTGGGTTGGCAGAGGAAGGCAGCTTTCTTCCCAGTAGCTACTGTGTTTTGGATTTAGTATGGGATTTGGTATGTGAAGAATGTTGAAAACACACAGATGTTATTAGTTGTTGCTAAGAGATCGAGGACTTTTTTCAGCTTCCCAGGTTTTGCTAATGTGCAGGTGCAAAAACATGGGAGGGGTATAGCCAGTACAGTTGACCCAAACTGGCCAAAGAGAATATTCCATACCATAGACGTCATGCCCAGTATATAAGTGGGGGTCGGCCGGTGGGCCGGGCGCTTTTCATAGAATCATAATCACAGAATCATAGAATTGTTCTGGTTGGAAGAGACCTCCAAGATCATCAGGTCCAACCATTAACCTATCACTACCAAGTCCCCCACTAAATCATATCCCTTAGTGCCACATCTAGACGTCTTTTGAATACCTCCAGGGATGGGGACTCCACCACCTCCCTGGGCAGCCTGTTCCAACACCCGACAACCCTTTCGGTGAAGAAATTTTTACAAATGTCCAATCTAAACCTCCCCTGGCACAACTGGAGGCCATTTCCTCTTGTCCTGCTATCTGTTACTTGGGAGAAGAGACCAAACCCCATCTCTCTACAACCTCCTTTCAGGTAGTTGTAGAGAGCAATAAGGTCTCCCCTGAGCCTCCTTTTCTCCAGGCTAAACATCCCCAGTTCCCTCAGCTGCTCCTCATAGGACTTGTGTTCTAGACCCTTCACCAGCCTCGTTGCCCTTCTCTGGACACACTCCAGCACTTCAATGTCTTTCTTGTAGTGAGGGGCCCAAAACTGAACACAGTACTCGAGGTGCGGCCTCACCAGGGCCGAGTACAGGGGGACAATCACCTCCCTACTCCTGCTGGCCACACTATTTCTGATACAAGCCAGGATGCCGTTGGCCATCCGGGCACACTGCTGGCTCATATTCAGCTGGCTGTCAACCAACACCCCCAGGTCCTTTTCCGCCGGGCAGCTTTCCAGCCACTCCCCGCCAAGCCTGTAGCGTTGCCTGGGGTTGTTGTGTCCCAAGTGCAGGACCTGGCACTTGGCCTTGTTGAATCTCATGCCATTCGCCTCGGCCCATCGATCCAGCCTGTCCAGGTCCCGCTGTAGTGCATGCCTACCCTCCAGCAGATCAACACTCCCTCCCAATTTGGTATCATCTGCAAACTTACTGAGGGTGCACTCGATCCCCTCGTCCAGATCATTGATAAAGATATTGAACAGGACTGGCCCCAGTACTGAGCCCTGGGGAACACCACTTGTGACTGGCCGCCAACTGGATTTAACTCCATTCACCACAACTCTTTGGGCCCGGCCATCCAGCCAGTTTCCTACCCAGCGCAGAGTATGCCCGTCCAAGCCATGGGTAGCCAGTTTCTCCAGGAGGATGCTTTTCGTTCGTTCATTCCCTTGCTCGCTCTCAGGAACTTGGGTTCCGAGATCACTGCTGGGGAAATTGCTGTTCCGAGATTGCTGCTTGGGATTGTTCTGAGATTGCTCGGTTTTGCTCCATGATCGCTGCTCAGGATGGGCTGTATCAGTCATCAGGTCATCGGATGGTGAGAAATTGTGCATCGTTCGTTTTGTATATTCTATTATAATTATATTTTATTTTTATCATCATCATTAATATATAATATTAATTTTTTTTCCCCTTTGCTGTCATAGAATCATAGAATCATAGAATTGTTCTGGTTGGAAGAGACCTCCAAGATCATCGGGTCCAACCATTAACCTAGCATTACCAAGTCCACCACTAAATCGTATCCCTTAGGGCCTCATCTAAACGTGTTTTGAATACCTCCAGGGATGGGGACTCCACCACCTCCCTGGGCAGCCTGTTCCAATGCCCGACAACCCTTTCAGTGAAGAAATTTTTACGAATATCCAATCTAAACCTCCCCTGGCGCAACTTGAGGCCATTTCCTCTTGTTCTGTCCTAGTAAACTGTCTTTATCTCAACCCATGAGTTTTCCTTTCTTTCCGATTCTCCTCCCCATCCCACTGGGGAGGGAGGGGAGGGGAGTGAGTAAGTGACTGCGTGGTACTTAGTTGCTGGCTGGGGTTAAACCATGACACAGGACCATTCTGGGCCTTTCCCAGTCTTTAAAGCTGAAGGTGATTATTTTTCTATGAATTAGATTCAGGATGTGTCAAAAATTTTGTTTTGTTTAAAAGGCTTACTTTCATCATTGTTTTTATGCTGATAAAATCCCAAACCATTCACAGAAAAGTAAACTGTATTCTTCTCTAATTACTGGTCATCGTGCTACATGTGAGAGGAGACCACACTGGACTTCCTCCTGAGTGACTGCAGGCACTTCATGCACAGAATATGGTACTCTAGTGGTACTCATGGCCCTTTCTCTTCCAGGTCACGTCTCTGGCATTCTCTAGCACTTCTGCCACTCAGTTGCCACTGTGGTGGAAAACAATCAAAAGCCAGATATATATGTATTTTTGCTGTTGTTATTGAAGTCGGAATTGAAGCTTTGAGGGATAATATAATATGAAATATTATATTATATATTATGAAATAATATGAGGGATAATAATATGAAAATCACTATCGACACTGTAAGCTAGGTGCTGCCTCTAAAATGTGTAAAAGCTCAAATCAGTGCAGAAAATCAGCCAGATTATCACTGGGTCTCTTCCTGACTGAGATAGCTGGTGAATCACTTGCCTGTCATCTGGTAGCAGCAAACCTTGAATATCTTCCTTTTCTATATTTGTTTAGTCAGCATTACAAAGACTCCAAACAGCTCTGTATCTTTATTTTATCAATCATCTTGTTTGTTTGTGTGAGGGTATTGGTCAGTCAGGAAACTGTAAATCATCAAACTGTTGGCAGACAAGTCAGACTTTTTGAAAGTTGACAAAGAGTTGACATACATTAGAAAATGAAGAAGAATGATCTGCTTTGGGGAGGGATGTTTTTACTCAAAATAAATCTTGACAATGAGTGTATGTGAGTTCATAGTATATTTCAAACATTCTTGCACTTAAAATATTTTCAGAGCACTCATTAAAATGGCAGAGAACAATAGTATTGTAGGCTTGCATATTTGTTTGGCTTTGTTCCATGTTTGTCATAATATTGTATTTGCTGTTTTCTATTCACTTAGCATCCATAATTCAACCACATTCTTTATTTGCTTTGGATTTTGGTAAATACAGTGTCAGACTACTTTCAGGCCCTGGAGAAATTCTGTGTTACAGAGAATGCTAATTCTGCCCCGAAAAAAACTCTGGAGCAGGATGTAGCTGTGTAAACGATTAAGCAGAGAACCTGGATTTGGCAGATCCATGTCCTATTACTAACACCACCTCAGCAAGCTCAATTAGCTCCATTTTTACAAGACTAACCTCTAAAGCTGGATTAATTCTGTTCTTCTATCTGTGGGGAAATTATTTGTAAAGAAATGCTTTATGTGAGCTAAGTAGTAAGAATTACAACATTTCTATTTGAGTTAGACTGTCTGGCATTTAAATAATTTCTGGAAACACTCATTCTCAGCCTCTTAGCAAAGACCAACTTTATCTGAACTCTTGTGCTCTGTCTGTCAGACACAGATTGAAGAAGTCTCCATTCCCTTGCTAGCTTGACTTTATAACCAAAATGCAGAAAAGGTCCTTTGCCCTGAATAAGGGATGGGCTTGTTTAGGACAGTTGTAAGTGCTTCACCAGTTGACATCTCCTATCTATAAGAAATCTGCTCTTTAAAACTAGTTCAGGGATGTCATATACAGCTATCCACTCTGTTCAGTCACCAAGCATTCATAAAAAGCATCTCTCAGTGTATCTGAAAATGTTATTTGAGTAACATTTCTGGTCAGTAAAAATTATACCTGACAGGAGTAGGCCAATGGTATGAGATTCAACAAGGCCAAGTGCCGGGTCCTGCACTTGGGACACAACAACCCCAGGCAACGCTACAGGCTTGGGGGGGAGTGGCTGGAAAGCTGCCCGGCGGAAAAGGACCTGGGGGTGTTGGTTGACAGCCAGCTGAATATGAGCCAGCAGTGTGCCCAGGTGGCCAAGAAGGCCAACGGCATCCTGGCCTGTATCAGAAATAGTGTGGCCAGCAGGAGTAGGGAGGTGATCGTCCCCCTGTACTCGGCTCTGGTGAGGCTGCACCTCGAGTACTGTGTTCAGTTTTGGGCCCCTCACTACAAGAAAGACATTGAGGTGCTGGAGCATGTCCAGAGACGGGCAACGAGGCTGGTGAAGGGTCTGGAACACAAGTCCTATGAGGAGCAGCTGAGGGAACTGGGGATGTTTAGTCTGGAGAAAAGGAGGCTGAGGGGAGACCTTATTGCTCTCTACAACTCCCTGAAAGGAGGTTGTAGAGACATGGGGGTCGGACTCTTCTCCCTAGTAACAGACGACAGAACAAGAGGAAATGGCCTCAAGTTGTGCCAGGGGACGTTTAGATTGGACATTCGTAAAAATTTCTTCACCGAAAGGGTTGTCGGGCGTTGGAACAGGCTGCCCAGGGAGGTGGTGGAGTCCCCATCCCTGGAGGTATTCAAAAGATGTTTAGATGAGGCCCTAAGGGATATGATTTAGTGGGGGACTTGGTAGTGCTAGGTTAACGCTTGGACCTGATGATCTTGGAGGTCTCTTCCAACCAGAACAATTCTATGATTCTATGATTCTATGACTTTGAGGTGATAATCTTGCAACTGTTCTCCAGTTAACCCCATATCCGATGAAATTTTACTGTGTGTTCCCTCTTACTCTCAAGGCTGTTTACTCCAACCAGGCTTTGTGTTCTTCCTGAAGAACATAATTTTTTCTTTAATCTTGTTAAAGACTGAGTAGTTACAGGACCTGTACATTTCCAGTAGCAAAAAGCGGTGTCAACCAACTGATTTTTATCAGCTGCTGCAGAGGTGGGTCTTGAATGCTGACTTGCTTAATTTCTGGATCCAGTGAGAAAACCAGTGGGAAGGGTAGCTGCTGCTCTGCTTCACTGAAAGGTTTGGAGACAATAATAAAAGACCATCCCGCCCCCTCAGGAAGAATAATGTTTTACAGCAATAAAAGAAATCTATCTCAAATCAATTCAGGCTGGGGTATCAAGATGCAGCTATAAGTGGTAGCAACAGGCTTATCTTTTGTGGAGGGAAAATGAACTATGTTGGAATGGGATTTCAGTATGAGTGAGAATCTAACCCTCAGTGTGTCCCTTGCTCCAAATCAAGACTTACATGTTTGTTTTTGTTTGTCTGAGTCATTGCACAACCAGGAAGTGGGAGGAAAAGTTGTTTGCTTTCATATAAAGGGAGGTTTATTTGTGAAAGATGCAAGTAAAATGCACCACTGCTCAAGGCTTCCAGATGATGAGAACTCCAATGTTTGGAGACCTGCTGCTTTTGCCTCAAATGTTTTAGGAAAGTTTATGTAGCTTGCAAAGAATTATTCTGTACTGAAATGAATGTCTACAGGCTTCTTTTTGTTTCAAGAGCCTCCCTTGCTACGCAGGAGCCCTCAGTATCTACTACCAAAGGTTTTTTTGTTTAAAAAAAAAAGGGGAAAAAAAAAGTAGGAGCTATTAAATTTAAAATCAGTTAGAATTACTCCTCAAGGATTAGGTTTTTGCCCAGTGCTCTGTAAATACTCTGACTTAAATATGACTATAATTGGTTCATCCCAGTCTGGAGTCATTCTCCTCTCTCATGAGCAGGGCTGATTTCCTGGTGAGCAAGTTCAGTTTACTAAACCAGAAGCTAATTAACCCTGTCCCCCATCCCCCTCCCCAATTGCTTCTAGATTACTAAGAAAAAACATCTCACTAAAGGGTTATGTGAGAGATGGTAGCAATACAAGGATGTAGGGAGGGGGGACACAGCAAGAAATTGGGAGGGAGCTGTAGCAGCCCAATGCTGTTTGGCTTTGGTCACTGTATAAATGACTATGAGTTAAACCTTATCATCTTCTCTTTTCATGGGACTCTCCAGATAGCTTCTATATTTTTGCTCTCATTAGATCTTTACATCCTTCATACGTGTTCTCTCATCTTTCACACCACCTGTGCTGCTTACAGATGATGTTTCTTTCCTCCCATCAATTTGGAAGCAGCAATATTTTTAACCAGGCCTTTCTTACTTGAAAATATTTTTGGCCACATGAAGCATCTGCGTGTGTGATGATTTGTTGAGAACTGCCATGGGAATTGTTTGCGTTGGTGGGACTGATGTGTTCATAGGTGTGTAGCCTGAAAGGGGTTAAATTTTTCATCTCTTTTTGATGCTTTCTTTGCAGTCTGATTTTACCTAAATAAAACTTCTTTTGCACTTGTGTATTCATGTTGCATTTGGCACCATCCTACACAGTCTGTCCGTAAAACCTCAGTGTCCCAGATTTAGCCAAGTTATTATTATTCAGGTATTTATTATTCTTATGAATATTGTCAAATGTAAGTGAGTCAAGTGCGTGCTTCATGGCCTTCCTAATATTTAAGTGACTTCGATTGTATCGTGTCTACACAAATGTATCTGAATGTATTTTAGTATTTGCTGGTATGTTGCCCTGGCTAAATTAGAGGTGTTGGAATTTGTCAGGGTCCTTTTGCACCCCTCCCCCAGCCATTTTCCCAGAGCCTGAGAAACCTCCTCTTCTAAAGAAGAATGTTTACAAAACTTTGCATTGGTCACCAAGTACATGAAGTTTTGATTTTGAATGACTAGAGAACAGCCAACAGCAGTGCTTTTTATGCTCTTGGAAGTGTTAACTCTTTGGTTTGTTTATGGCAGTAATAAGCATGAGGATGAGCACACAGGATATTTTTATATTTGCAGAGAATGGTTCAAAGCTTAAGCGCTGCCTGTCTGCTATTTGCAATCAGCAGCAGCCAGTGTGGAAGGACTCCTTGTAGGAAGTGAAGTAGTTGCTGTACTTGATAGAGGACTCCGTTCCAGGAGCTCTCCTGTTTTGATTAATTCTCCGCCCTTTGCCAGATCTTGTCTGTAGGTCTTTTTCTCTGTTGGATTTTCAAGAAGGCTGCAAAGAAAAGTCTACACCTTAGAGAAACACAGTGTTGCAGTTCACATACTTTGTGCCAGAAATATCTGTTTCATTCTTGCCTGTTATTCCCGGTTTCCCTGGTTAGCAGGCTGAACTTTCAGTGTTAGATTTAACATTTAAAGGAAGCAGTTGTTCAAAATGTAAACTTTTAAATACAGTAGTTAGTGTGGCTACATGATTTGTGACATTCCCTTTAGATTCCAGGGGGAAAAAAAACCCTTAACACAGAGGTGCGTCATGTTAAAAATTATCATCTCCTTTATAAGACGTTAGAAAACATCCCAGGAATACTGGCTTTTTCAGTTTGGGGCATGTTCATGAAGGTCCCAACTTTTCACATGGAATTTAATAGTAATTGGAAGTGTTTTGTCTTGAATTTGTTTTTTACATTACTCCCACTGGAAAACAGCTCTGCATATCAAGCTGATATTAGTAGGACCCACGGGGAAGCAGTATGTCTGCCTGTACTGTGCCCATATCTTGAGATTCACCTATGTTGGCACGATATGCATCAAGAGGATATAAACTTCTCTGTTTTCAAAAGTTTTTCCTTCATTTTTGCTTCTCAGCAAAATTAAGTCAGCAGCATATGTATAGGATTGCTTCTGTGAATCTTGAGGTGCCAAGGATGTCAAAGATGAACCTTCAGCTGTAAAAAGGCTTGAATTCAGTATAACTTCTTTGGTTTGTTCTGTAATTATATCTTTGGTAATTGATGTTGTTAAGTGCATCCTGCCATGGTGTGGCTGGTAACCTCTGCAATTTCCCACTGTTCAAATAAGCAGATGCTTGAGGTGAAAAGTAAAACCAAAAGTTGAAAAAAATACATCTCTAGCATAGTCTCACAAATATCCAGTAGCTTTGATTTCTCCAGGTGATATTCACAAACACTGAGGGGTTTTTTTCCCCCTCTACAGAGAAGAAAGATGAGCTCTGTAAAGGACAGTTCAGAAGCAGAACTTGATTTAGTTTAATTTAGGAAGTAAATCACCTTTTAGAGGAACTAAATTTTGTCCACTGAGAGGAGGAAATCAGGATTGACTAGAATGACTAGAGCAAAGTCAGTCATTGTGAATGTTTTCTTCATTAATTCCCCAAGCCTAGGCATTCTGTGGGGATATATTACATCACTAGGGACATTAGTTTAGGAATTGGGTGGGACTAGATGCACATAATGTATATAACATGGGTTAATGAGACAGCAGCCTGTGTAAAAGTATGACTACAAAAGCTTTTTGATGTGCCTTCTCACTTTGAGAGCTATTATCTTCTTGGGAGGCAGTGGAGGGATGCCAAAAGATCTAAGGACAGGGAGGGGAGAACTTGCCAGTACTTGGTTTGTGCATGAAAGAGAAAGGAGGTCTTAATAAAAGTGACATATAAATGCTCTCTTCCAGTTTTCACCTGGCAGCCACGAAAGGGCATGCAGAGTGCCTCAGAATCATGGTGACACATGGTGCAGATGTGACAGTCCAAGATGGTGCAGGTATGCCTCTGTGAACCTACAAATGTAGCATAATGCTCTCAATTTGCCTATATAGTTCTTGATGCGCAGCGTGCAACCACAGATTTGACAACATTGCTTTTCCCTCCCACACGTCCCTGCCCGCCCCCCCTGCTCCATGTAGGAAAAGCAGTTGTAACATGTGCAGGTGTAGGCATACTTGCTTTTCTGCACATAGAATTCAGATTCTAAAGCTCTTGAAAACTTTTGCCCTAATACTATAAATGTCAGCATTTATAGTGGACTCCAGTTGCAAAATGGTTACTCGATTATTATTTATTTATTTTTTAAATCCCCCTCCCTCGACTCTTTTTATTAACTTTATTTGAGGCTTTGCATAGGTTAAATCAAGATCTTTGGTGTTGCTTTTATGTGTATCCAAGCTATTAACCCAATTAACTGTACAGGAGTTGCAGTAAGACATTTTGTCAGGATTAGATTATGACATAGTGAAAAGAGCTGATACAGGCCAAAACAGAACTGAGAGCTATTAAATATGCTGTTTCAGCCCTCGAAAGCCCTATGCCTTAATTACTACTCTACTAGGAGAATGATGGGAGTTGAATTTGAAACTGGCTAACTCTTCTTAATAGATTTCAGTCGACCTATCTGTGGAATCTGTGCCCAGCATTTTCTCTGGCTAGCAGTCACCTGAATGAGCTGTCAGCATTCTGTCTCTTCAGTAATGGTCTGTAAATGGTGGGCTCACAGAGTCTGTTTTGGCCACCGATTGCAGCCTGAGGGAATTTCTGTCATACATGGAAATGATTTGTCTCTATAAGGAAGTGTCTGTGATACTGGAAGAAGCATTCAGATTATACATAATGATAAGAGAATATATGTACCTCATACAGCCTTATTATTCAGAATTCATACTTCATCTTGCCTCAGGATTTATTAGTTGTTTGGATAATAAGAGGTTGTCTGCTCTCACCTGAGAGTGTCAACTCAGTATTCCTTAGGAAAAGCCTTGTCTGTAATAGTAACATTATTTACAGTGAGATTCCACTGTCACAAGTGGCTCTACTCTGTATTGAGTACTAAATCTTGGCTCCTTCTTTCTTCCTTACATGGATAATTTATTCTTTTGCTATCTTGGCCTCTTTAATTTTTTAGATGCTCTGTAAGATGAAGCTAGAGGAGAGACTGCAATCTTTGATCATAAATCTATAGCCAGTAAATCACTGCATTGCATAACTAAATATGAGCTCACAGATGCTAAGTAAATTAACGGAAAAGGGAGTCTGTGAGATGCAAACCTAAGTAGGCATATGTTCTGAGTCCTCTTCTACATGCACTCCATGGAGGATACAAATTTATTGTTGTCGTGGTTTAACCCCAGCTGGTAACCCAATACCACACAGCCGCTCGCTCACTCCCCCCCATCCCCAGTGGGGTGGGGAGGAGAATCGGAAAGAAAGGAAAACTTGTGGGTTGAGATAAAAACAGTTCACTAGGACAGCAAAGAAAAAGATAATAATTATATTATATATTAATAATATCATTAATAATAATAAAAAAAATAAGGATAATAGAATATATAAAACGAACGATGCACAGTTTCTCACAACCCGATGACCAATACAGCCCATCCCAAGCAGCGATCATGGAACAGGAATATTCCCCAGCAGCGATCTCGGAACAGCAAGTTCCAGAGAGAGAGCGCGAGGGAACAAACAGCCAAAATGAACGAACAAAGCACAAACGAAAGAAAAGGCCTGAACAAACGAAAAAAGGGGACCTGGCCCACTGGCCGACCCCCACTTATACTGTGCATGACGTCTATGGTATGGAATACTCTCTTTGGCCAGTTTGGGTCAACTATATTGGCTATACCCCTCCCATGTTTTTGCACTTGCACCTTAGCAAAACCTGGGAAGCTGGAAAACATCCTTGATCGCTTAGCAGCAACTAATAACATCAGTGTATCATCAACATTCTTCACATAACAAATCTCATACTAAATCCAAAACACAGTAGCTACTGGGAAGAAAATGAGCTCCATCCTGGCTGAAATCAGGACAGTTGTAGTGGTAGCTGGTGAATTTGGCTGATTTTGCTCTTGGCACTGGGTTCCTTTTTCATTACCAAATGGCAGAAATCATGAATACGCTTGACAGACATCTCTCTGCAAGGGAAGCTGAGTAATATAGGACAATTGTTTTTTAAGAAACAAAACATAACTGTGCAATCAAACTTACTTCTGCCAAGGTATATAGTCTGACACAATGTTTGTGTCATTCCTATATATGCATCTAGACATTAAGATAATTCTGTTACCTGTCTGAACAACAGTCTGTCATAAATATATTCTGCTTGAGGCAGATTTTTATTTTATTTTCTCTATCCTTACTTTTCACGTGTTGTGATAGGAACAAGATGGATAATTCAAAATCTTGCCTTTGTCATGAAAGAGTTTATTCCTGTGCTTTGGAGTGATTGAATACTTAATTTGTTTTGCTTTTATTTATGTAGGTCACAGTGCTTTACATCTTGCAGCAAAGAACAGCCACCCTGATTGCATTAAAAGGTTGCTTCAGGTAAAGTAAAAATTAAATTAATTTTGATTTTTGAAGTTTTTCTTTTGTTTCTCTAGATTGGTTCTGCTAGATATTGACACATTTCCTGCTAATAATCTGCATCACATTCCTATACTGTTGTCCTGTCTCCCTGCAATCAAGAGAGGTGCTTGAGTTTAAAGACCTTTCAGGTACTGTGAATGGACAGTGTGGTATCTTCCCTGAGTGGTCCACAAATACAGTTTTCCCTGTGTAGCTGATCTGACATAGCAGGGTTGGGTTTCAAGCAGGTTGCAGCTTCTAACTTCCTGTCTTTTGGCGGTGTGGTTGGATGGCTTGGAAGTAGATGGGTTAAGAGGTATAGGGGTGTCCTGATTTTGGCCGGGATGGAGCTAATTTTCTTTCCAGTAGCTACTGTGTTTTGGATTTAGTATGTGAAGAATGGTGATAATACACTGATGTTATTAGTTGCTGCTAAGCGATCAAGGACATCTTCCAGCTTCCCAGGTTTTGCTAATGCACAGGTGCAAAACCTTGGGAGGAGTATAGCCAGTATAGTTGATCCAAACTGGCTGTCATGGTTTAACCCCAGATGGTAACCGAATACCACGCAGCCGCTTGCTCACTCCCCCACTCCCCAGTGGGGTGGGGAGGACAATCGGAGAGAAAGGAAAACTCGCGGGTTGCGATAAAAGCAGTTCACCAGGACAGCAAAGGAAAAAGATAAAAATATATTATTATTATTATTAATAATAATATATAAGAATAATAGAATATATAAAACAAACAATGCACAATTTCTCACCACCCGACAACCGATACAGCCCGTCCCGAGCAGCAGTCAGGGAGCAGGGGTATTCCCCACCCCAGCTATCCCAGAACAGCAAGTTCCAGAGAGAGCAGGCGAGGGAATGAACAGTCGAACGAGCGAACGAGAAGGCCCGAACGAACGAGAAAAGGAAAAGCAGGGAACAAAAAGCAACCAGAAGGGTTAAGGGAAGTGGCCCACCAGCTGACCCTCACTTATACTGGGCATGACGTCTATGGTATGGAATACTCTCTTTGGCCAGTTTGGATCAACTATTCTGGCTATACCCCTCCCAAGTTTTTGCACCTGCACATTAGCAAAACCTGGGAAACTGCAAAATGTCCTTTGTCGTTTAGCAGCAACCAACAACATCAGTGTACTATGACCATTCTTCATGCACTAAATCCAAAACACAGTAGCTGCTGAAAACAAAACTAGCTCCGTCCCAGACTGAACCAGGACAGATATATATACACACAGATATTATTCCCTTAGTCCATGGAGCATCCCTCCAAAATGTCTGTTGAGTTCATTTAGTTCATGATTTTGGGTTCCATCTGTCTTAACGGTCTTTCAGGGCAGGAGAGATGGTGTGCGGTGTTGGATTGTTGCATGCTGCATCTGGAGCTTACAGCCTGTATATCTGGCACAGCTGGTGTATCTTCTCCACAGGCTGTGGGTTGCAGATGTCAGTCTCGACTGTGTGCCAGTTGCTGAAGTCAGTTCTGATTCCATCACTGCTGCACTTTGTTTGGTCTCATTAAAGTTCACTCTTCATTGATCCGGGTGATTCTTACTGTAATACCTTTGATATAGAACACAACTATAGAAATGATTATATAGAGTATATTATAGCAATTAACAGCATACAGTTCAAACTATTGGCTATTTTCACCTAAAATCAGATCCCCTTGAGGTACACACTGGACCGCCCCATCCTCCTGCATCATCCACCAAGTGCACCCAGGCCCTGGAGCAAAAGCAATCCCACGGATGGGTTTGCCTTTGTTCAAGGCAGGAATAACACAGACTCTCTTCCCCAGCATGTTTTTAACATGCACCAAAGGAACTTTGTCCCCTTCTACAGTACGTAAAGGCTTTGACAGGGCAGGGCCAGCTCGATTGGTGGATCCCCTAGTGCTGACTAACCAGGTGGCCTTTGCTAAATGTTTATCCCAATGTTTGAAGATTCACCACCCATTGCTTTCAGTGTAGTTTTTAGCAGTCCATTGTACCGTTTGATTTTCCCAGAGGCTGGTGTATGATAAGGGATGTGATACACCCACTCAATGCCATGCTCTTTGGCCCAGGGGTCTAGGAGGTTGTTTCGGAAATGAGTCCCGTTGTCTGACTCAATTCTTTCTGGGGTGCCATGTTGCCATAAAACTTGCTTCTCAAGGCCCAGGATAGTTTTCCAAGCGGTGGCATGGGGCACGGGATATGTTTCCAGCCATCCCGTGGTTGCTTCCACCATTGCAAGCACATGGCGCTTGCCTTGGCGGGGCTGTGGGAGTGTGATATGGTCAATCTGCCAGGCCTCCCCATATTGATATTTCAGCCATCGTCCTCCATACCAGAGAGGCTTTGACCGCTTGGCTTGCTTGATTGCAGCACATGTTTCACACTCATGGATAACCTGTGCGATAGTGTCTATGGTCAAGTCCACCCCTCGATCACGAGCCCATCTATATGTTGCATCTCTTCCCTGAAGGCCTGAGGTGTCATGGGCCCACCAAAGCTAGGAATACTTCACCCTTACGTTGCCAGTCCAGATCCACCTGTGCCACTTCAATCCTAGCAGCCTGATCCACCTGCTGGTTGTGGTGATGTTCCTCAGTGGCTCGAATCTTGGCTACATGGGCATCTACGTGACATACTTTTAAAACCAGCTTCTCTAGCCGGGCAGCAATATCTTGCCACACTGTGGCAGCCCAGATGGGTTTGCCTCTGCGCTGCCAGTTGCTCTGCTTCCATTGCTGTAACCACCCCCACAGGGCATTCGCCACCATCCAGGAGTCGGTATAGAGGTAGAGCTTTGGCCACTTTTCTCGCTCAGCAATACCTAAAGCCAGATCACTTTCACCTCTGCAAACTGACTCGATTCACCTTGTCCTTCAGTGGCTTCTGCGACTCGTCATGTAGGACTCCACATGGCAACTTTCCACCTTCGACGTTTTCCTACAATACCACAGGATCCATCAGTGAACAGGGCATATTGCTTTTCATCTTCTGGCAGTTTATTATACGGTGGGGCCTCTTCAGCACACGTCACCTCTTCCTCTGGCGACATTCTGAAATCCTTGCCTACTGGCCAGTCCGTGATCACTTCCAAGACTCCTGGGCGACTGGGGTTTCCTATTTGAGCTCGTTGTGTGATCAATGCAACCCACTTGCTCCACGTAGCATCAGTTGCACGATGTGTAGAGGGGACTCTCCCTTTGAACATCCAGCCCAGCACCGGCAGTTGGGGTGCCAGGAGGAGCTGTGCTTCAGTGCCAACCACCTCCGAAGCAGCTCGAACCCCTTCATATGCTGCCAAGATCTCTTTTTCAGTTGGAGTGTAGCGGGCCTCAGATCCTCTGTATCCCCGGCTCCAAAACCCCAGGGGTCGACCTCGAGTCTCCCCTGGTGCTCTCTGCCAGAGGCTCCAGGTAGGGCCATTCTCCCTGGCTGCGGTATAGAGCACATTTTTAACATCTTGTCCCGCCTGGACTGTCCTGTTTAATTTGTTCAAAGGCCTGTCGTTGCTCAAACCCCATTTAAAATCCTTCTTCTTCCAGGTCACTTGATAGAGAGGGCTTACAATAGAACTGTAATTTGGAATATGCATTCTCCAGAAACCCACAATGCCTAAGAAAGCTTGGATCACTTTTTTGTTAGTTGGTGGAGACATCACTGTTATTTTGTTGATCACATCCATTGGGATCTGACGATGTCCATCTTGCCATTGTATTCCTAAAAACTGGATCTCCTGTGCAGGTCCTTTGACCTTACTTCATTCTATGGCAAAACTGGCTCTCAGAAGGATTTGGATTATTTTCTCCCCTTTCTCAAAAACAACTTCTTCTGCTGTGTTGCCCCACACAATGATGCCATCAATGTATTCCAAGTGTTCCGGAGCTTCACCCTTTTCCAGTGCAGTCTGGATCAGCCCATGGTAAAGGGTGGGGCTGTGTTTCCACCCCTGGGGCAGTTGATTCCAGGTGTACTGGACACCCCTCCAGGTGAAAGCAAACTGTGGCCTGCACTCTGCTGCCAAAGGGATTGAGAAGAATGCATTGGCAATGTCAATGGTAGCATACCACTTGGCTGCCTTGGACTCTAGTTCATATTGAAGATCTAGCATATCCAGCACCACAGCACTCAGTGGTGGCGTGACTTCATTCAGGCCACGATAGTCCACTGCTAATCTCCATTCTCCGTTAGATTTCTACACTGGCCATATTGGACTATTAAAGGGTGAATGAGTCTTGCTGATCACTCCCTGGCTTTCCAGTCGACGAATCAGTTTATGGATGGGGATCAAGGAGTCTCGGTTGCTGTGATATTGCCGCTGGTGCACCGTTGTGGTAGCAATTGGTACCTGTTGTTCTTTGACCCTCAGCAACCCCACAACGGAATGGTCCTCTGAGAGACTGGGCAAGGTGGACAGCTGCTTAATTTCTTCTGTCTCCAAGGCAGCTATACCAAAAGCCCACTGGTACCCTTTTGGGTCCTTGAAATACCCTCTCCTGAGGTAGTCTATGCCAAGGATGCACGGAGCATCTGGACCAGTCACAATGGGGTGCTTTTGCCACTTGTTCCCAGTTAGGCTCACTTTGGCCTCCAATAAAGTTAACTCTTGGGACCCCCCTGTCACTCCAGAAATAGAAATGGGTTCTGCCCCTCTATAGTTTGATGGCATTAGGGTACACTGTGCACCAGTGTCCACTAGAGCCTTGTACTTCTGGGGGGCTGATGTGCCAGGCCATCGAATCCACACAGCCCAGTAAACCTGGTTATCCCTCTCCTCCACCTGGCTGGAGGCAGGGCCCCTCTAATTCTGATTATAATACCCGCTATCAACAAATGTGTTCGTGTGGATCTTATGGACGAATCTCATCCTTGTTACTCACTTCTTGAAAATACTAATCAGAAGCCCTTCTACCCCATCTGGGGAACTGCCCACTGGAGACTGGAGCAGCAATTTTTCTGCAAGATCCCTTATTTGTGATTTTTTTCCTTGCAGCTCACGTACCCTTGCCTCTAGGGTTGGCGTGGGTTTTCCATCCCACTTTCTCATGTCCTCTCCATGGTCACGTAGGCAAAACCACAGAGTACCTCACCGCGTGTACCGTCTCTCTTGAGCAGGGGAAGATTTTCTCCTAATAGCTGAGATACTGCTCCATACAGGTGGCAAGTAGGACCTATCCTCTTTGAGTTGCCGAATCTCCCAGCACAGTTCTTCGTAGTGGTTCTCGGATCTTTTGGCCAGTCTTTCCACAGCCAAGACGCAGGCCCGTAGGGAGGAAGAGAGATTGTCTTCGTACTGTCGGAGTTGGTTAGCCACTGCATGCACCATTGGTGCCTCATCGTCTTTCCAACCCACTGTTGCCAATAAGTTGGCATACGACGATGGTGCACTCTGTACAAACTTCCGCCACATGGGTCGGGTGCATTCTGTTTCATCAGGATCTACAGGTGTCTGTGGGTTATCCAGGTCACGATAAATTAACTCCCACACAGCTAATTCCCTCAGGTACTGGATACCTCCCTCCGTGGTGATCCACTTGCTTGGGTGGCGTATAATATCTTCGTTGAAGAAATACTTGTCCTTCATGCCTGACAGGAGTCTCCTCCAGAGACCGCAGGCTTCTGTCTCTCTTCCAGTGGCCCTGTCAATGGCTGCTTCCTTGTTGCCGAGGGGAGCTGCTCCAGAGCCAGTCCGATCCACAGCAGAGCAGCAGATCTTGGCGCACAGGGGGTTTCCTGAGGCAGGGAACTGCCAGGGCAGTGGGGAGACCTACCAGGAGCCTCGCGGGAGCTGCTGACGAGGCCTGGGCATTGCCAGAGCAATGGCGGCCACCCCCACGGCTACAAAAAGCTCCCCTGGGGAGCACCAGCAACCAGGAGCACCAGCGACCAGAGCAGGCAAACAGGGCGTGGTGCATCAGTCAGGGCGTGGCGCGGCAGTTTGCGCGGGAAGGCACACAGGGAGGGCGTAGTCACCCTACCAGCTCAAGAGGTGAGTTCAGTTGGTGGTCCTCGCCCTCTCGGCAGGAGCCCAGACATGGTGTCCGCCCAGCGAAAAGCCACGTCCTCTGCACTCGCCAGAATGGATGCGGCTACCCAGATGGAGCTCCCAGGAAAACATGCAGCCATGCAGGTCTCGGGCTGCAGGGAGTGCCAGAGCCTTTCATTGGCAACGGATGGCAGTAGTGAGAGTGGCTGTGAGGTGTGAGCAGGTGGATGATCTGCTCAGCCTGGTGGCAGAGCTGCAAGAGGAAGTAGAAAGGTGGAGGAGCATCAGGGAGTCTGAGCAAGAGACAGACTGGTGAAACCATGCTCTGGCCTCCCTGAGACAGAAGCAGGAAAAGCCACCAGAAAACACCCAAGATCAAAAGGGTCCTGTATCCTCCCCCTGCCAGGATAAAGGCAGTAGCTTAAAGGAAAGGAGTGAATGGAGGCAAGTCCACGCTCGGGGTGGCAGGTGTAACCCCCCCTTGCCCACCTCACCTTCCCAGGTGCCTCTTTACAACAGGTATGAGGGTCTGGATGTGGAAGGGCAGTCAACGGAGGATGTGGATGATGGTCCATCTACAGCAGAGGTGTTGCCGAGGTCAGAAAAGCCTACCCCTCGGATCACGACCACCTCCACGAGGAAGAAAAGAAGGGTGTAGGGGACTCCCTTCTGAGGGGAACAGAGGGTCCCATATGCTGGACAGGCCCTCCTCTTAGGGAGGTCTGCTGCCTCCCTGGGGCCCGGGTTAAGGACATTACTAGGAGACTTCCTAGTCTTGTACGGCCCTCGGACTATTACCCACTACTGCTCTTCCATGTGGGTGGCGATGAAGCTGCGACGCATAGTCCGAGGGCAATCAAAAGAGACTTCAGGGCCTTGGGACCAGTCAGTAAGGGAATCTGGAGCCCAGGTTATATTTTCCTCCCTCCTTCCAGTTGCAGGCAGAGACACTGGAAGAAACAGAAGGGTCCAGCTTATTAATACATGGCTCCGTGGCTGGTGTCACCGCCACAATTTTGGGTTTTTCGACAATGGGATGGCCTACATGGCACCAGGCCTGCTGGCGCCAGATGGGATTCACCTTTCTCAAAGGGGGAAGAGGGTCTTTGCCCACGAGCTAGTGGAGCTCATTGACAGAGCTTTAAACTAGACTTGAAGGGGGAGGGGGATAATATCAGGCTTGCCCATGACAAGCTGTGAGATGATGCACCAAGGTTAGAGGGACAGGGTGCTAGTGAGGGCCCTCAGCCTGTTGCTCCGAGATGTGCTGGCTACACTGCAGCATGCTTGAGGACTGATGGAGATGAGCCAGGGGCTCCTGAGGAAATCAGAGCCAACAGGGAAACACCAGTGAAAGACCTCAAAGGAATTAAGGGGTGTTCCTTTAAGAAGGTGACATGGCTGACAACCCAGCTGAAGGGCCTCTACACTAATGCCCGCAGCATGGGCAACAAACAGGAGGAGTTAGAAGTCACCGTGCTGCTAGAAAGCTATGACCTAGTTGCCATTACTGAAACTTGGAGGGATGAATCCCATGACTGGAGTGCGGCTATCAACAGCTACAGGCTGTTCAGAAGGGACAGGCGAGGAAGGACGGGTGGAGGCGTTGCCCTCTACGTCAAGAAATGGATAGAGTGTGAGGAGCTGTCTCTGAAGAATAGCCACGAGCAGGTTGAAAGCTTATGGGTAAGAATCAGAGACTGAGGCAACAAAGGGAATCTTGTGGTTGAGGCCTACTACAGGCTGCCTGATCAAGGGGAGCCTATTGACAAAGCCTTCTTGCTCCAGCTACAGGAGGCATTGCGCTCGCAGGCTCTCATCCTGCTAGGGGACTTCAACCACCCTGACATCTGCTGGAAAAGCAGCACAGCAAGCTGTAGGCAATCCAGGAGACTCCTGGAGTGCATGGAGGATAACTTCTTAAGCCAGGTAATAGACAGCCCCACCAGAGGGGATGCTATACTGGACCTGATGGTCACCAATGTGAGTGAGTGTCGTGGTTTAACCCCAAATTGTAACCCAATACCATGCAGCCGCTCACTCACTCCCCCACTCCCTGGTGGGGTGGGGAGGAGAATTGGAGAGAAAGGAAAACTCGTGGGTTGAGATAAAAACAGCTCACCAGGACAGCAAAGGAAAAATATGAAAATATATTAATAATGATAATAATGATAATATATACAAGGATAATAGAATATATAAAAACAAACGATACACAATTTCTCACCACCCGACGACCGATACAGCCCGTCCCGAGCAGCAGGCAGGGAGCAGGGGTATTCCCCCCCAGCTATCCCAGAACAGCAAGTTCCAGAGAGAGCAGGCGAGGGAACGAACAGCCGAACGAACGAAAAACAAAAAAAGGAAAAATAGGGAAACAAAAAGCAACTCGAAGGGAAGCTTAAGGATTAAGGCAAGTTAAAGGTCTCAAAAGCCCAAAAGACTAGTGGCCCACCGACCGACCCTCACTTATATCAGGCATGACGTCTATGGTATGGAATACTCTCTTTGGCCAGTTTGGATCAACTATCCTGTCTCTACCCCTCCCAAGTTTTTGCCCTTGCACATTAGCAAAACCTGGAAAACAGCAAAATGTCCTTGGTGGTTCAGCAGCAACCAGCAACATCAGTGTGCTATCACTGTTCTTCTCACACTAAAGCCAAAACACAGGAGCTGCTGAAAACAAAACTAGCTCCATCCTGGCCTAAACCAGGACAGTGAGCTAATCGGAGATGTCAAGATTGGAGGCAGCCTGGGCTGCAGTGATCACACGCTGGTGGAGTTCACAGTCCTGAGGGATATGGGTCAGGCGAAGAGTAAAGTCAGGACCCTGAATTTTAGGAAAGCAAACTTCCAGCTCTTCAAGGAGTTAGTCAATAGGACCCCCTGGGAAACTGCCCTCAGGGACAAGGGAGCAGAACAGAGCTGGCAGATCTTCAAGGAGGCTTTCCACAGAGTGCAAGAGCTCTCGGTCCCCAGGTGCAAGAAATCGGGCAAAGAAGGCAAGAGACTGGCATGGCTGAGTCAAGACCTGCTGGTCAAATTAAAGGGCAAGAAGGAAATGCACAGGCAGTGGAAGCAGGGACAGGTATCCTGGGAAGAGTATAGGGACGCTGCCCGGTTGTGTAGGGATGGGGTCAGGAAGGCCAAGGCGTGGCTAGAGCTGAACTTGGCAAGGGATGCAAAGAATAACAAGAAGGGCTTCTACAGGTATGTCAGCCAGAAAAGGAAGATCAAAGAAAGTGTACCCCTCCTGATGAGCAGGACTGGCAAACTGGTATCAATGGACAAGGAGAAGGCTGAGGTACTCAATGACTTTTTTGCCTCAGTCTTCACCAGCAACCTCTCTTCCCACACCTCTCGAGCAGACGGTCTGCAATACAGGGACTGAGGGAGCAAAGTCCCTCCCACTGTAAGAGAAGATCAGGTTCATGACTACCTGAGGAACCTGAACGTACTTAAGTCTATGGGACCTGATGAGATGCATCCCAGAGTCCTGAGGGAATTGCCTGATGTAGTAATTGCCAAGCCATTCTCCATGATATTTGAAAAGTCATGGCGGTCAGGTGAAGTCCCTGGGGACTGGAAAAAGGGGAACACTGCACCCATTTTTAAAAAGGGTAGGAAGGAGGACCCTGGGAATGACCGACCTGTCAGCCTCACCTCTGTGCCTGGGAAGATCATGGAACAGATCCTCCTAGAAGCTATGCCGAGGCACATGGAGGACATTTTGATTGGAGACAGCCAGCATGGCTTCCCCAAGGGCAAGTCCTGCCTGACCAACCTAGTGGCCTTCTATGATGGAGTGACTACATCAGTGGACAAGGGAAGAGCTACGGATGTCATCTATCTGGACTTCTGTAAGGCCTTTGACACAGTCCCCCACAACATCCTTCTCTCTAAATTGGAGAGATATGGATTTGATGGGTGGACTGTTCATTGGATGAGGAATTGGTTGGATGGTTGCATCCAGGGGGTAGTGGTCAATGGCCACAAAAATGATCAGAGGGATGGAGCACCTCTCCTATGAAGATAGGCTGAGAGAATTGGGGTTGTTCAGCCTGGAGAAGAGAAGGCTCCGGGGAGACCTTCTAGCAGCCTTTCAGAACTTAAAGGGGGCCTTTAAGAAAGATGTGGAAAAACTTTTTAGCAGGGCCTGCTGTGATAGGACAAGGGGTAATGGTTTTAAACTAAAGGAGGGGAGATACAGACCAGATATAAGGAAGAAGTTTTTCACAATGAGGGTGGTGAAACACTGGAACAGGTTGCCCAGAGAGGTGGTAGATGCCCCATCCCTGGAAACATTCAAGGTCAGGCTGGATGGGGCTCTGGGCAACCTGATCTAGTTGAGGATGTCCCTGCTCATTGCAGGGGGGTTGGACTAGATGGCCTTTAAAAGGTCCCTTCCAACCCAAACTATTCTATGATTCCCTAGACAGGGATCCCAGCTGCCTTGCTTCCCTGCCCTCTAGTTCCAGGCTACTGGCCCCATTGTCCCAGCATTGGAGCAGCCAGGTGACAAGCTGCTCACCTTGATTACAGCTGTAGTCTTTTCGGATATCTCGCAGCTCAGTCAGGGATAGCGGTCGGGTGATTATCTCTGCTTCTGCCTTTCCCTGTTCTCGTGTTGTCCCTGATTCATCCTCATCTTTCATTAGGCGAACTGATTTCTTCGTGCTTCTGTTCTTTTGTATAGGGGCGACTGATACCGGCATGGGTGGATCTGCAGTACCTATCGCCGGGGTAGCCACGGTGCTCATAGCGGGGGCTGGGGCGGCCGCGATGCCCATAGCAGGGTGTGGAGCAGCCGCGGTGGCCGTGGCGGGGGCTGGCTCAGCCGCAGTGGCCGTAGCAGGGGGTGGGGCGGCCGCGATACCCGTGATGGGGGGTGGAGCAGCCGCGGTGCCCGTAGCGGGGCTTTGAGCGGTCACGGGGGCCGTAGCGGGGTCTGCGGCGGCCACGGTACCCATGTGGCGGGGTGTGGAGCAGCCACGGTGCCTGTAGCGGAGGGTGGGGCGGCCGCAGCGCTCGTGGCGGGGGCTTGGGGCGGCCGCGGGGGCTGTAGCAGGGGGCTGGGGTGGCCGCACCGCGCCTGTATCTGCGCCGATTTCTAATCTTCTTAAGCAAGATCTGACACAAATTTATTCTTAGTAATAGGAATAGCAAGCCGGTTCGAGCATCCCAAAGGTATTCAAAATTCTCATAAGCTCCCGTAACTACCCATGAGGGGAAAGGGAAAGCAAAGGAACGCGTTTCCCCCTGGTGACTCTCTGAGGAGGAAAAATAAGAAGTATAATTACTGATAATCCCCACCAGATTGCTCCAGAAGTACGGAGCCGTAACTGCTGCTGTCGCTCTGCTCTGCGTGTCACCCCCCCACATTGAATATGAATACAGGAAATAAAATGGTTTCAGAACCACTGATCTTATTATTTCACAAGCCAGTGCCACATAGCACAGCAAAGTTATACCTCTAATCCAACGGCTAGAACTGAAAAGCTTCATATAAATACTGACGAACAGCACACACGGCAGGTAGGGTGCTATATAACACAACTTTAAGAACAACTCTGAGAGCAAATAAAACAACATTGTGGCCAGCAACAATTAAACTAATATAATGGATGCTTATAACAAATTGTTTTAATACATTCTGGTCAAATCTGATGTTATCTCAACCCTTTGAGCCTGATTGGGGGCTCAAACCCTGGACCCTCAGTCTGATGCTCTCTCAACTGAGCTAGCTGGGCCCCTCTCATGTTGGGGGCCAAAAAGGACTGTTGTGGTTTAACCCTAGCCAGTAACTGAATACCATGCAGCTGCTCGCTCACTCCCCCCCCCCCCCCCAGTGGGGTAGGGAGGAGAATCGGAAAGAAAAGGAAAATTTGTGGGTACAGATAAAAACAGTTCACCAAGACAGAAAAAAAAAAATTATATTATATATTAATAATAATAATAAAATATAACAATAATAGAATATATAAAATGAACAATGCACAATTTCTCACCACCCAACGACCCGATGACTGATACAGCCCGTCCCGAGCAGCAGTCATGAAAAAGGAATATTCCCCAGCAGCTATCTCAGAACAGCAAGTTCCAGAGAGAGCGAGCGAGGGAATGAACAGACGAACAAATGGACGAAAAGGCCCAAATGAATGAAAAAGGGGAATAAGAAAAAGGGACTGGGTCACCGGCTGACCCCCACTTATACTGTGCATGACTTTTATGGTATGGAATACTCTTTTTGGCCAGTTTGGGTCAACTATACTGGCTATACCCCTCCCAAGTTTTTTTGCACCTGCGCGTTAGCAAAACATGGAAGATGTCCTCAATCTCTTAGCAGCAACTAATAACATCAGTGTGTTATCACCATTCTTCACATACTAAATCCAAAACACAGTAGCTACTGGAAAGAAAATTAGCTCTGTCCTGGCCGAAACCAGGACAAGGGGAAAAGGATTTTTCGCTTGTGGTGGGATTTTGATATTCTTCTGGAATGCTTTCTGTCTGTGCAACTTAAAGGATCCGTTGTTGACCATAGAAATGTCTGTCAAGTTTAGAGTCAAAGGGAGAAGAAACCAAAGTAGTATAGATGCTAAAATATGGAAATACTCTAATCCTCAGTGAAATGAGGCAAAGTATAATGAAGGGTTAGAAAGGGAGTAGAAAGAATGGGGAAAGAAAATAAGATGAAGAGAAGATTCTGTGGTGTTGAGGCTGAAGATGTGCATTAGTAAGCAAGGAGAGACATTGTCCATCTCTGCTCCATTTCAGAAAGCCAGGTGAGTTTTGGTGGAGGTGATCAGAGGAATGGGACAGACTTCTAGGAGCTTGGAGTTATCAGTAAGACTGTGGCTCAGACTACAGATGAAATAATGAATAATAACCCCGCTCCAGCACAGTGATACAGAAAGAGAATGGATCCCATATCCCAACTTCCAAATTCCTTTTCCCCAGTTACCTCAGGGCTCTCCAGCTGTCCCATGACTGACCCCTGTTAATGTCTCTGACAATATTGGGTCCAATTTCACTGATTCCCACCTCCAGACTCATTGCAAGCTGACTCCCCTGTTCCTGCACACTTGGAAGTGGTTATCATTAACCACTGAGGCTCCCCTCCTCAGGATTTCATTGCAAATATCTACTACTTCTAATGCAAACCCATTTACAGCATAAACAGTGACATCAAGCTGTCGCTGATTGTATCGCATGCAGCAATATGATCAACTAAGCAACTAGATGTGTCTTTAATACCAAATATCTGCTGCCCATTCACTTACCAGCTATAACCAGAGTGCTTTTGTTGATAATTTGCTAATTTTATTATAACATGCAGATTTCTAAATATGTTTGTAAGTGCAAACCTATTGGTAATATTCTCCAGTAATTCATGCTCTTTGGATTGCTTTTTCACTTCTGTGGACTGGCTTTGTGATATAAGCTGTTTGTACGTGTGAGGAATGTTTAATCTTAACATGCTGGAGTTGAATTAAAACAGGCTAAATAAGTATTTTACACAGGTAGAATCTTGACATTTTTGTTACAGAATGCAATAATCTATGTGAACCTGTTTTCCTTGGAAATCAGAAGTGTTGGAGGCAATGCTACATTTGAAGGTCACTAGCTCTAATGTTTGTTTTTTAGAAGCCCATTATTTCAGGGCGATATCTTTTCTGTCTTTGCTGTAAACTAAAACTAAAATCTTCTGTAGCAAAACAAGTCTTGATAAAGATTTGTATTTTTTTTATTATTATTATTTTATTATTTATTACTTCAAAGTCTAGATTGATCAGTAGTAGGTGGTGGCTTATAATACTACAAAATATAACTGGATTGTTGATGCTTTAGTTTTTACAAATGAAAATGAAGCATTATTGCCTTCGACAGAAATAACTCAAGAATAATTGCCTTAGAACGTGGTCGCTTTAGCTCTTACTGTAATATAAAATATGAAGCTTTTGTGAGGCAGGGGAGACAGTTTCTTTCCTTTTTTATTTCCTGATTTAAATTGTTCCAAAACTATAACATTTTTTAAGGATATCTCCCTCACTATGAGTGTTTCCTATGGCTTCAGTATAAGATGGTACCAAGAAAGGAGAGACCAGATTGGTAGAGAGGAAAGCTGTGCCTTTCTTCAGTATTCTTTTTTTATTATATGGACTGAGCTTTCTGGAGTAGCTCATAAAACTTTTCTCAAAGATGTTCAGCACTGTCCTTAGCATCAAACATATGTTTTATTTTCTTGGTGTTTCTCTAATTGCTTTTTTTTCTTCTCCTTTTTGAACTGTACAGAGTAAATGTCCAGCAGACAGCACTGACAATTCTGGGAAAACAGCTTTACATTATGCAGGTAACTTCTTTGTTGAAAGCTTGTACTATCTTGTTGTGCATGATATTCCTAGCTCTTCAGCCTGATGGAGCTTTTTGGATTCTAATTGCATAAATCTAGTGACTTCACCTGATGGTTTACAAATTTCAGGTATTTTTTTTGATAAATACTGTGAATACTGAATTTCAGTTAATTACAGTTAACAAGTTCACACTTGCAAGTGCAGAGCTATTGGAATACTCAAGATTAGGTTAATTCTGATTTCAGTCCTTAAAGATTATATCTTCTCATGCAGAAATATAGCCAATGTTCATGGTCCAATTTAGCATGAACAGCTTGCTGTTCATGTTTTAGTCTTTCTCTCCTTCCTTCTTAAAACACAGTTTAATTTGTTTTTCTTGGACCCCACTGTAATGCTGCAGTATTGCAAGTGGAAGTGCAGAACACACATGTCAAAAATGGGGTTTAATGGACTTTCTTGCTTGTCTTTTTTTTTTTTTTTAGCTGCATGTGGTTGTCTTCAGGCAGTTCAACTTCTGTGTGAACACAAATGTCCAATTAATGTCAAAGATTTGGTACGTACCTCTTCTCCCATTGTGTACTTCAAAGCTTTTACCATCCTCCACTCCAGTGAATCTCAGGTGCAGCAGTTCAAAGCAATACTATGCTTATATTTTTTCTTGGATTTCTCTGGCAGAGGAAGTTCCTTTTGCAGCTTGCCATAGCAGAGGTGAGGAAGTACTTCACAATCTAATACAGTAGTGTCAGGATTTGCTGCTCATTATATTGAGACATTGGTACAAGTAGCTAGAATCAATTCTGATATATTCAAAACATGATTAAAAGTCTTCCCATTGACTCCAGTAGGCTTTGGAAAAGGCCCATTATGTGGCCAAGTGCTGTGAAATGCTCACAAAGGTGGTCAAGCACTGGAACTGGTACCCAGAGAGGTCATGGTGTCTCTGACTTTGGAGATGCTTAAAACTTGACTGAATGAGTCTCTGAGCAATGTACTGTATCTTGAAGTTTGCCTAGCTTTGGATTGAGGGCAGAGGGGGAAAAACCCCAGATGACCTCTAAAGGTGTCTTCCAACTAAGTTATTATGTGAAATGTTGTATTTTTGCCTTGTAGTTAGTTAAAAATTATCATTTTTGTTGTGGAGCTACGTAAAGGTATTGTGTAGTTCCAAAATCATCATGTTACAGCAGTAAGCAAACAGCAAAGGGAGTACAGACAGCAAAAAGCATGCTAATGCTTTGCATCCCCTGTGGTCAAAGAAGTAATTAAAGTAAACCCAGCTACATTTATGGTACACGAGAAAAATGTAATGATAGTACCTTGTTTGTGCTATGTAGAAGGAAAGTTTGTAGCTGTATCAGAGTGATATTTGTAAGTGGATGGATTATTGTTCATAGTTGGTTTGTTTTTTTTTTTTTAATGCATTCATAGGATGGGAACATACCTCTGCTGCTTGCAGTACAAAATGGTCATACGGAAGTCTGCAAATACATTCTGGATCATGGCGCAGATATCAACACCAGGGATAAAAAAGGAAGGTACAGCAGGTTAACATGTTAATTCTTCCCCAAAGCTGACTATCAAATGAAGCTCTCTTCCCAAATCCTTCCCAAAATAGTTGTTGTTATGTGAAATAATGCCTCCTTTACTAGACAGCATATCCTGATTGTTGAGAAGGCTTACAGAATTCTGCCTAAAGGGAAAGGTGAAACAGAAACTATGCAACTATAAAACTAGATGTGCCTGTAAGATTTTTTTTTTCCTTGGGCTACCGGAGCAGTAAATCCCATTTTTAAATAATTCCTACAAGGATCTGATTGATAGCACTTATCCACACATCACTTTGTATGTATCCTAGTTTTAAATGCTGATCTGTTCTTGGCATGAATTAGTTTCTCCAACTTAAATCCTAAAACTGTTACTTGTGAGCGACATCCATGGAGGGTTCTTTTTTCTACCAGAATGCAGCCACAGCAGCAAGAGCAAAATACAGTAAAGCTATATAGTGGAGATGCTGTCATCTTAGACGGTGCCATTTAGAGATTTATTGCATTAATAGATATGTAGTGTGTCAGAAAACTGTTTTTAAAAAGCAACATCCTTATCGTGAAAAATTCACTTGTTTTGATGATGCTGATGAAGTTCAAGAGTCTTTGAAAATTATGGACTGTTTTATAAACAGTTGGTTAAACTGTGAAGGTAAAGCAGGATGCTGAGAAGACTTGGCACTTACATCTGATAGCAATCAGAATTTGGGAGTGAAGTTGAGCCTGGGAAGAAGGGAGGGGTGAGAGGAAGGTGTTTTAACATTTGGTTTTATTTCTCATTACTCTACTGATTTGATTGGCAATAAAAACTAATTTCCCCAAGTCAAGTCTGTTTTGCCCGTGACAATAATAGGTGAGTGATCTCTCCCTGTCCTTATCTTGACCCACAAGCCTTTCATTATATTTTCTCTCCCTTCTCCAGATGAGGAGGGGGAGTGACAGAGTGGCTTGGTAGGCACCTGGCATCCAGCCAAGGTCAACTCACTACACATGTCTAATTTCATATCACTGTGGAAGTATTATCCAAGTTACCACTCAGCACTACTTTTTAGCACAGCACTGCAACAGCCATTACTTCTCCAGGGCTCACCTGTTACGGGGAGTATGTTTAATTCATCAGTGAAATGATTGTCTTAATATCTAGTAAATATTGTCACTGTAGTAACTTTTCAGTTTCATGTCTGCACTGAGGAATGTGTTTGCCAGTGAACTTGGCCAACCTATTAGGTATGTTTTGACGTTGAGAAGGGAGAATTATGCCCAAGCAGGAAAGTAATGCTAGAGTGTGCTTGAAAGGTGGGATTTTCTCTGTGTGTGTTATTATTCTGTACGTCTCTTATGATCCCTTCAATTCATTGAGGAAAAACAGATACAACCTGTTAGGAAAACGCTCCTTCTGTATGTTACCCTTACTCTGGGATTTGGCACTGTCTAGCTGCCCTGTGTTGGAGAGGGAATTGATTGTGCTCTAATGAACTTTTTTTTTTTTTTAATTAACTGAGTGGCTCAGGATTTGAGGTCAAACCAACCTCTCAGTTTCACTGAAGAGCTCTGAGATTTATTTACCTTTTTGGTTGAAATTTGTTTGTCTATTTTGTCTTAAAAGCAACATGTGAAGGACAGCAGCAATGAAATCATAGAATAATAGAATGGTTTGGGTTGGAAGGGACCTTAAAGAACATCTAGTTCCAACTCCCCTGCCTTGGGCAGGGACACCTTCCATTAGACCAGGTTGCTCAAAGCCCCATCCAACCTGGCCTTGAACACTTCCAGGGATGGGACATCCACAGCTTCTCTGGATGACTTGTTCCAGTGTCTCACCACCTTCACAGTAAAGAATTTCTTCCTAATATCTAATCTAAATCTACCCTCTTTCAGTTTAAAACAGTTACCCCTCGTCCTATCGCTACACTCCCTGATAAAGAGTCCCTTCCCATCTTTCCTGTAGGCTCCCTTTAAGTACTGGAAGGCCGCTAGAAGGTCTCCCCCGAGCCTTCTCTTCTCCAGGCTGAACAATCCCAACTCTCTCAGCCTGTCCTCATAGGGGAAGTGCTCCAGCCCCCTGATCATCTTCATGGCCCTCCTCTGGACCCACTCAAGCAGGTCTATGTTTTTCTTATGCTGGGGGCCCCAGAGCTGAACACAGTACTCCAGGTGGGGTCTCATGAGAGTGGAGTAGAGGGGGAGAATCACCTCCCTCGACCTGCTGGCCATGCTGCTTTGATGCAGCCCAGGATGTGATTGGCTTTCTGGGCTGCTAGTGCACATTGCCAGCTCATACTCAGTTTTTCATCCACCAGTACCCCCAAGTCCTTCTCTGCAGGGCTGCTCTCGATCCACTCATTGCCCAGCCTGTATCCATGTTTGGGATTGCCCTGACCCATGTGCAGGACCTTGTACTTGGCCTTGTTGAACTTCATGAGTTTCACACAGGCCCACCTTTCTAGCCTGTCAAGGTCCCTCTGGATGGCATTCCTTCCCTCTAGAATATCAACCACACCACCCACCTTGGTGTCATCTGCAAACTTGCTGAGGGTGCATTCAATCCCACTGTCCATGTCCCCGACAAAGATGTTAAATAATACTGGTCCCAATACGGACCCCTGAGGGACCCCATTCGTCACTGTTCTCCACTTGGACATCGAGCTGTCGACCACAACTCTTTGAGTGCAACCATCCAGCCAATTCTTTATCCACCGAGTGGTCAATCCATCAAATCCATGTCTCTCCATTTTAGAGACAAGGATGTCGTGTGGGGCAGTGTCAAATGCTTTGCTCAAGTCCAGGTAGATGACGTCAGTTGCTCTTCCCTTATCCACCAACGCTGTAACCCCATCATAGAAGGCCACCAAATTTGTCAGGCACAATTTGCCCTTGGTGAAGCCATGTTGGCTGTCACCAGTCACCTCCTTATTTTCCATGTGCCTTAGCATAGTTTCCAGGAGGATCTGCTCCATGATCTTGCCGGGCACAGAGGTGAGACTGACTGGCCTGTAGTTCCCCAGGTCTTCCTTTTTTCCCTTTTTAAAAATGGAGGTTATGTTTCCCCCTTTTCCAGTCAGTGGGAACTTCACCAGTCTGCCACGGCTTCTCAAATATGATGGATAGTGGCTTAGCAACTTCATCTGCCAGTTCCCTCAGGACCCACGGATGCATCTCATCAGGTCCCATGGACTTGTGCACCTTCAGGTTCCTTAGATGGTCTTGAACCTGATCTTCTCCTACAGTGGGCGGTACTTCATTCTCCCAGTCCTTGCCTTTGGATTCTGTGAATTGGGTGGTGTGGCTAGAGCACTTGCTGGTGAAGACTGAGGCAAAAAAGCTGAGTATCTCAGCCTTCTCCATGTCAGTTGTAGCCAGGTCTCCTGTTTCACTCATCAGGGGAGGTACAGTTTATTTCATCTTCCTTTGTTGTCCTATGTACCTGAAGAAACCTTTCTTGTTATTTTTTATGTCCCTAGCCAAGTTCAGCTTCAGCTGTGCCTTGGCTTTCCTGATCCCCTCCCTGCGCTATCAGGCCATATCCCTATAATCCCCCCAGGATTTATATCCCTGCCTCCACTGCCTATGCATTTTGGTTTTGTGTTTTAGTTTGGCTAAGAGGTCTTGACTTAGCCAAGCTGGCCTCCTGCCTCCCGTGCCTGACTTCTCGCACATCAGGACTGAGAGCTCTTGCGCCCTAAGAAAATTGTCTTTGAATATCTCCCAGCTCTCATTCGCTCCTTTGTCTCTGAGGTCAGTTTCCCAAGGGATTCCACGCACTAGCACCCTAAACAGCCGAAAGTTTGCCTTTCTGAGGTTTAGGGTCCTGATTCTACTTTTTGCCCATCTCGTACCCCTCAAGACTGACCAGGACATGATCACTGCAGCCCAGGCTACCTCTGGTCTTGACCTCTCAAATAAGTTCTTCCGTATTAGTGAGCAACAGGTCCAGCAGTGCCTCTCCTCTGGTTGGACTCTCCATCACCTGTACTAGGAAGTTGTCCTCAACACACTCCAGTAGTTTCCTGGACTGCTTGCAGTTTGCTGTGCCGCTTTTCCAGCAGATGTCGGGGTGGTTGAAGTCCCCTATCAAGATCAGGGCCTGCGAGCGTGATGCTTCCTGCAGCTGAAGAAAGAATTCTTCATCAACCTCTTCTTCTTGATCGGGTGTCCTGTAGTAGACACCAACCACAAAGTTTCCTTTGTTGTACCACCACGTGCAGAGCTGTAATTGGAATGTGGCAGTGAGATTTGATAGTCTGACTTAATCCTGCAGCCATTTCTATCTATGACACTTCTCTTAAACTCAGGAATCCATTTTTAGAAATCACAGAATGGTAGGGGTTGGAAGGGACCTCTGGAGATCATCTAGTCCAACCCCCTTGCCAGAGCAGGGTCACCTAGAGCAGGCTGCACAGGACCACATCCAGGTGGGTTTTGAATATCTCCAGAGAAGGAGACTCCACAACCTCCCTGGGCAGCCTGTTCCAGTGTTCTGTCACCCTCACTGTGAAGAAGTTTTTCCTCATATTCAGGCGGAACTTCCTGTGTTCCAGTTTGTGCCCATTCCCCCTTGTCCTGTCACTGGGCACCACTGAAAAGAGTCTGGCCCCATCCTCTTGACACCTGCCCTTGAGATATTTATAAGCATTGATGAGGTCCCCTCTCAGTCTTCTCTTCCTCAGGCTAAACAGCCCCAGCTCCCTCAGCCTTTCCCCATAGGAGAGATGCTCCAGTCCCTTAATCATCTTTGTAGCCCGCTTCTGGACTCTCTCCAGTAGTTCCTTGTCTTTCTTGAACTGGGGAGCCCAGAACTGGACACAGTACTCCAGATGGGGCCTCACTAGGGCAGAGTAGAGGGGGAGGATAACCTCCCTCGACCTGCTGGCCACACTTTTCTTAATTGCACCCCAGGATGCCGTTGGCCTTCCTGGCAACAAGGGCACATTGCTGGCTCATGGTGAACTTGTCATCCACCAGGACTCCCAAGTCCTTCTCCGCAGAGCTGATTTCCAGCAGGTCAATCCCTAACTGGTCAACTGGTGCATGGGGTTATTCCTCCCCAGGTGCAGTACCCTGCACTTGCCTGCATTGAACCTCATGAGGTTCCTCTCCGCCCAATGCTCCAGCCTGTCCAGGTCTCGCTGAATGGCAGCACAGCCTTCTGGTGTATCAGCCAGTCCTCCCAGTTTTGTATCATCGACAAACTTGCTGAGGGTGCACTCTGTCCCTTCATCCAGGTCATTGATGAATAAATTGAATAAGACTGGACCCAGTACTGACCCCTGGGGGACACCACTAGCCACAGGCCTCCAAATAGACTCTGTGCTGCTGATCACCACCCTCTGAGCTCTGCCATTCAGCCAGTTCTCAATCCACCTCACCATCCACTCATCTAACCCACGCTTCCCGAGCTTACCTATGAGGATGTTATGGGAGACAGTGTCAAACGCCTTGCCGAAGTCAAGGTAGATGACATCCACTGCTCTCCCTTCATCCACCCAGCCATCATAGAAGGCTATCAGATTGGTCAAGCATGATTTCCCCTTGGTGAATCCATGCTGACTACTCCTGATCACCTTCTTTTCCTCTACATGCTTAGAGATGACATCCAGAATGAGTTGCTCCATCACCTTTCCAGGGATGGAGGTGAGGCTGACCTGGGGTCCTCCTTCTTGCCCTTCTTGAAGACTGGAGTGACATTGGCTTTCCTCCAGTCCTCAGGCACCTCTCCCATTCTCCATGACCTTTCAAAGATGATGGAGAGTGGCTTGGCAATGACCTCTGCCAGCTCCCTCATCACATGTGGGTGCATCCCATCGGGGCCCATGGATTTGTGGGTGTCCAGTTTGCCCAACTGATCTCTAACCCAATCCTCCTCGACCAAAGGAAGGTCATCCTTTCTCCAGACTTTCTCCAGACTTCATCCTCCCCTAGGCAGAGCTCGATACGCTCCAGGTGCTCCCTCACATAGAGAGCAACTCCACTCCACCACCTCGCCTTGCTGGCCTCTCTTTCCTAAAAAGTACGTAGCAGTCTATGACAGCATTCCAGTCATGCGAGCTATGCCACCATGTCTCTGTAATTGCTATGAGATCATGGCCCTGCGAGCGCACACAGATCTCTAGTTCTTCCTGTTTATTCCCCATGCTGCGTGCGTTGGTGTACAGGCATTTCAGAGAGGTAGTCGAGCTCGCAGGTTTCCCTGGAGGGGTGCAAGAGGATCCACCATAGCCATACTCACCCTTAAGGTGGTTGGCCTTCTGGTTCTTATCTTGGGAGGCAGATAAGGAACATTTGTTGCTGCTCTGGTTGGCTTGGCTTATTCCCCAGTTGGATGCAATGGCATGAGCATTGCCACTTTGGACCCCTCCCCCCGAGTCCTTCAGTTTAAATCCCGCCTCACCAAGTTGGTCAGCCTGCTGCCAAAGATCCCCTTGCCCCTTTTAGACAGGTGGATCCCATCCCTCCCTAACCGGTTATAGTCATCAAATGTTCGGAGACATGTGCAAAGCAAGCCAGATCTTTGCAGAAAGTCCAGCTGGGGAGTATGGGGAAGAGGGGGAGGGGCAGACAGGTGTTTGTAAGGAGAAACAACAGTTACATGTATGTGTCAATACACGTTTTGATAAAATCTTGGACTTCATTGCACAATAACTGTTACACTTTTTTCTTGAAAAAATGAGCTGCTGCTTAAAGAGTACAGTCTTGACACTTACTCTGCATTTGTTTTGTCCAGAACTGCTTTGATGATGGCTTGTGAAGCTGGTAGCCTTAACATGGTGGAAGCCTTCCTTAGGAAAGGTGCAGATGTCAGTTTAGTAGATGTCTTTGAACAGAATGCCCTGCATTACTCCAAGCTCTCCGAGAATACAGGGATCCAGAATCTCCTCTCATCAAAGTTATCTCAGGATGTGGGTATGTAAGAAATGCTGATCTGCAGTTTGTCACTTCTTGAATTGGCTACATGTATGTTTAGCAATGAACAAATATACTTCATAAGGTAGCCTGAAAAATTTCAAGAGCCGTCTTCAAGATGGTCTGTCTGAGGCTTCCCAAAAGCAGGAAAATGTGGTCTTTGCCATAGATGTAATGTTTAGCATGGGATAAAGCACTGAGCAGGGCAAAAAGAGGTGTTTTGGAGAAAGAAAAGGTAAGCTGATGCAGTAGCATCATGAAGTCTTGCATACAGTTTAGAATAGATCCTCTTTTATTATGTGAAAGAGTAAGTGGAACATATAGCTCCTCAGTAGAGGGATTGGAGAACGAACTAATGCAGACAGAGGGCTTTATGGTCAAACTAAGACAGATTTCTAAAGTAGGAAGCTAATATGCAAGAATGGTGTGAGACTACAGTAGAATAAGAATTGTCACAATCCTTCAAATTTTATTTCAATATGAAACACAAAAAGCAGCAGAGAAAGGATATGGTTCAAATGGAATTTGGAAATTAAAGTATATTTCTCAGATTTCAGACAGGAATTAAAAAAACAAACAAAGCATTTATAGTGTGGGAAGTAGAGCTGAGAGATGGGATAGGAATGACAAATAACTTTTTCTTTGATAGCTGTTCTTAATTCCACTTCTTTTCTGCTTCACAGGTACAAAGTCACTGAAAAAAGCAAAGCAGGTATTTGTCCTTTTGGTTTTAAAAATACTTGTGCTATATAGGCTTGTAACTTAAGAAAAAACAGTAATTGACATGGCTAGAAGCACTAGTAAATGTCACTGTGAGATGTGCTGCCATTGACTACTCTGTAATGTGAAAGGTTTTTGTTGCTTATTTAAGAAATGTGTTTCAGGAACATCGCTTTTAGACTTATTTTCTCTCTGTAATAGCAGCCAGCACCCTCAGTGAGAAAAGGAAGGGAGGATGTGTGTGTATGCGCACGTGTGCCAGGAAGATACTCCACTTTTCTCATGTGTAATGCAGGATCTTGGCTCTTGGACTCCTTATCTCTTCAAACTGTAGAGAAGATGATCTAGAAAGGTTCTCTGTTTCCAAAACGCATAATTAAAGGTTATACCTGGTTACATCTTACTGGAGATCCCCACCTGTGAGAATCTCAGCAGGATTAGCCAATTAAATAAGTTTTTTACATTTTTTTATTTAGTATCATGATATCTTGGAGTGCAAGTATTTGTAGACCTGCTGGTGGCTGGAAAGTGGGTGAGGGTGCAGTGCATTGGTTCATTCCTTCTCTGAGTGGAGAGGTGGGTTTTTCAGGGAGCTCAAGCAGAAGCTGATGGAGAGGAAAGATGGTAGCCGTTAAGAATTACATGACTAGACTATGTATGAATGGAAGTATTTAAGATCACTAGTGCTAAACCTATTGTCAGCTTCTGCTTTTTCATTAAATCTTGTTTGTTTTCACTGCAGCATGCATTACAAGGGGGCAGATTCTTATTGTCAGGCATGCTTAATATCTTTCTGTTAGTAGGGATGTAGTCTTTACACAGGAAAAAAAAATTATAAGGCACTGCATGAGCTGCTAAAGTTGATATTAATGTGAGTTTTTTTTTTTTTTTTTTAATAAAACAACTTGCTCAGACTTTACTAACCAAACTAACAAACCTACCTTTTCTGACTGGTGAAACTTTCAGCATGATCAAGGCTCTAAATTAAGTTCAGAAAGAAGTGGAACTCCAAAAAAACGCAAAGCCCCACCTCCTCCTATCAGTCCTATTCAGGTAAAGAAAACACCAATTTTGAGATGCTTTTAGGGGGTGAAAAGCATTTTGAGCATTATGTGAATGATGTGGGCTCGATTTGCTCTATCACTGTTATTTTATATGCCTGTCTTACCGTGAGTGCTTTTCCTGACATTAGGATGACACCATGAAAGCACATGTTGGTTAGGTTGACTAAGAAAATTGCTTGAAATATAGCATGATCTAAAATACAACTGTACAAATTTTACTGTATGATTGCTTCTTCCATCTAAAGTTGAAGGTCTCCTGGTTTTGCCGACTTCCATAAGTAAATGATTATGTATATTTTAAATATACATATATATGTACACATTATTATATGCATTATACATATGACAGTAAAATACTTAAATAGATTTATATAGTATCAAAATGCAGTTTAACAGTTAGATTTAATGTTAAACAGAAATGTTACCTGTATAGCAGCTATACTGCATATGTAATACTGACTCAGAAGAGCACTGAATAATCAGATCTGCTCTTTGAAACTAACCTAGAGTTGTGACTTACGTTAGTGCAGGGAAAAGTATTCTTTTGTGTGTGTGTATGTGTGTATATATGGGCACGTGTTAGAGAGGTAGTTATATGTACGTGTATGTATACAGAATCACAGAATGGTAGGAGTTGGAAGGGACCTCTGGAGATCATCTAGTCCAACCCCCCTGCCAGAGCAGGGTCACCTAGAGCAGGTTGCACAGAACCGCATCCAGGCGGGTTTTGAATATCTCCAGAGAAGGAGACTCCACAGCCTCCCTGGGCAGCCTGTTCCGGTGCTCTGTCACCCTCACAGTGAAGAAGTTTTTCCGCATATTTGGATGGAACTTCCTGTGTTCCAGTTTGTGCCCGTTGCCCCTTGTCCTGTCACTGGGCACCACTGAAAAGAGTCTGGCCCCATCCTCTTGACACCTGCCCTTGAGGTATTTATAAGCATTGATGAGGTCCCCTCTCAGTCTTCTCTTCCCCAGGCTGAACAGCCCCAGCTCCCTCAGCCTTTCCCCATAGGAGAGATGCTCCAGTCCCTTAATCATCTTTGTAGCCCTCTGCTGGACTCTCTCCAGTAGTTCCTCGTCTTTCTTGAACTGGGGAGCCCAGAATACACATTTATACATACACATTGATATGAAATCTTTTACAGCTTAGTGATTTGTCCTCTCCACACTCATCAACTTCAACTCCCATGACTGGAAAGGGGCAGGCTTTCTTTGCTGACCAAGTTTGCAAGGTATCAAAGTTTTCTGTTCTTATTAAGCTTGGGGAAGGAAAGTACAGTACCTTAATAATCTAGTTTGCTGACTGCAGAGTCTCCTGTGAATTAATTAGCTGAGTTTTAGGAACAAAAAGGAATCCAAATCTGTTTCAATGTAATTTATAAAGCAAGTGTGGATTACTTTAATGTTTACTGAATATTTAAATAGAATTAGTCATAAATTAGTAAGTATTTAGGAATATGGCTATGAAAGTATTAATGCTGTGAGAGCTCATTACCTAATACCAGTGAAGTGCATGGCATTGTGCAATGCAAAAAGTAGAGACCATTTCACCAAATACATCAGGGAAATGGATGTGTGTGTTCTGTCTGATCTTTACCTTATGGCATTGAAGATTTTTTTTTTAATACATCACAATATATTGCAATTATTTATCACAGGGGCTGCAGCCTTCCAACGTATCTATGAGATAGCTGCCCATGTTTCAATAACATTTAATGAGAGATGGGCAATGGAACTTGAATGCCTTTAGCGGACTTTGAAATACTTGCCACATGCTACAGTTAAACAAGGCCCCAGAAATAAAAGAAACCCATTTTGCCAGGCTTTATCCAGAAAGATCTATACTGTCTATACTTCTCTTTGGTGAACTGTCCAACTTTAAATCCACTTTCTGTGAAAGTGTTTTCTTTTGGTGTCTCAGCAGGAAGAATTAAACTCCTTGCATCTAGATAATAAAGACAGACTGAGTGACAGCACAACAGGTATACAATAACACTTAATCCTTATTTTCATATTTGGTTAGGTGTGTTAGGTGGTGTGAAATGTTGAAATCTGGTCAGAAATCCTCTGTACCTTTCCACTTAGAATGTGAGACACAATAAGTATTTGGAGTAATGTTTTGTAATTTCACTAGTGGCTCCCCACCAAAACCTCCTGCTTCTATTGGGTGATCTAACACATTTTTTGGGAAACAATTTCTAGGAACAGTTTGCTTGCTCACTACACTGAGTGGTCATGGGAACAAACTGTTTAATTTGAAAGGTTAGAATAACTAACTAGCTAGCAGTTCAGCTTTTTGAAAGCTTTTGAATCTTTTTTTTTCGCCAAAGGTGCTGATAGTTTATTGGATGTGAGTTTGGAATCTGACCAGCAAGATCTACTTCTGTTGATGCAAGCAAAAATCGCTTCTTTGACATTGCACAATAAGGAGCTACAGGACAAATTACAGGTGGCATATTTTTTTTTTGTGCTGTTCTAGTGCTCTGTTAATCTGCTAGCAGAACAAAGAGCTGCTTACCATTTTAGAGATGTGCTGTGAAGATAATTTAACGAGCTTGTTGGTGGTAAGATCATGGAAACACTCTGCCCCAAAGGATTAAATCAGTGTTTTGATCTTCTCACTTTTCCCATAAATTACTGAATAACTTTGTTTATTATGATAATCACATTCTAAAAGATGTTGTCAACAGTTGTGTTAGCAGAATTTTAATTTGCATAGCGTTGATTATTAGCTTATGGAGATCAGCCCGGACTTTCAGAGGAGCTTGACACTTACTGCCTTCTCTCACTGTAGATGACTAAATGGGAGCAGCTGGGTTTTGAATTTTTCTAAAAAATTTCTTCCATGGTGCTTTAATTGTCTGTCTCTGTAGGATGTAGCAAGATTTCCTTGCTTACTCTATTCTAAAAAATATAATCATGTACTTGTTTTTATTGTTCAATTGTTCGGGTTTCTTTTTGCATAGGAAAGAACACCTAAAGAAGTGGATTCAACCATAGAATCTTATCATTCAACCCAAACAGAGTTGGATCAAACAGCAGATAGACAAAGTGAATTCTCAGCTCAGGAGCTGAAGTCTACATTAAATGCCACCCAAATTCAAGAAAAGTTGGCAAGCCTCAGTGAAGTAAAAATGAAGTACCTCCAGGAAGACTTAAAGGATGTGCAGAGGAAATTAGAGAATTCTGAAGCCAAAAGAAAGCATATAGAAGCTCAGGTCCAGTCTAGAGTCCCAGAAACAGATCATTTAAATAGCACAGACATTTCAGAAAATGGTTCTGATCTTAACCTGAAGTTCCAAGAAACTCAAAACAGGTATGAGGAAGCTGTGAAAGAGGTTTTGAATGCACAAAGGCAAATGAAGCTGGGTCTTGTTTCCTCTGAAAGTGAAGAAACCAATTCTGAGCTGAGTAGGTTGAAGGTTATATGTGAAGAAGTTGAAATGCTTAAGCAAGAATTGAAGAGAGCATTGGAGGAAAGTGCAAGACAAAAAGAGAAAGTGAGAGCACTACAGAAAAAGTTTGAAGAAAGAGAGCAGAATGTGGCAAGCAAATTCTCTGTGGAAGAGTGTGAGGAAATAAAGAATTTATATTGTTCAGTTATTGATAACATTAATCAAGAGAAAGCATTGTTGATTGAGAGTTACAAAGAAGGGCAAGAGGAAATTAAAAGGCTACAGGACAAGCTGACAAATAAGACACAGTTGGAATCTAGTGCTGAAGCTGGAGAAATTAAAGATGTGATGCACAGAATGATAGATGAGCTCAACAGACAACTTAGTGAATTGTCTCAGTTGTACAAAGAAGCACAAACAGAACTTGAAGACTACAGGAAGAGAAAAACTCTAGATGATATAGCTTTGGACTACATTCTTAGAGATGAACATGAAAAACTGATGCAGGTAACAAATTTTTTGAAATACAAAGCAGAGAATGAGTTATCAGAAATTAAATCCCAGTACACAAAAGTATTAGATGAAGCAGAAGAACTAAAGCAACTGTTAGACACTCAGAAACAAAACTCTCTGCCAATTACTGAACACCATCAGGTGATGAATGCACTCAGAAATACTGTAAAGGAAATGGAGGAAGAAATAAATGAGCTCAAAGGACTGCTTACCAACAAGGAAAGCGAAGTAAGAAACCTACAGAAGGAATTACTGGAAGAAAAAGCTGCAATTAATGAAGCAATGGTACCCAAGGCTACATATGAAAAGCTCCAGTCATCATTAGAGGGTGAAGTTAGTGTTTTGTTGTCCAAACTGAAGGATGTAATCAAAGAGAAGGAAAATGTGTCCTTAGATGCTATGCAACTGAGAAATGAAGTTTTGCACTTGAAAGAAGAGAAAGAAGGTATGCATACTCTGCTTGAAGCAAAGGAACGGGAGGTGACTGGTCTTCACCAAAAGTACCATCAAGCTCAAGATGATCTTCTTGAAATGAAAAGATATTCTGAAAGCTCATCAAAACTAGAAGAGGATAAAGATAAAAAGGTTAGTGTTTCACTACAGTGGAGGGGGTAGTACATGAGTTCAGACTGCAAAACATGTTGGATGGTGCATGGGTGATCTAATAGACGATGTTGTGTCAAGTGTCACGGAGTGGAGTAACTTCTGAGTGCATTCGCCCATCTAAAAATTCAGATATCAAAGTCAAAGAAGTTTTCAATATGTTTGACTTCACAGTTGGTTTTTCTCCTCTGTGGAGATATGCATGATCTTTCAACTTACCTCTTTTAAGTTCTGCTTAGGTTGGGTTCACACTATTGAGGCAACTGAAGTCAAAAAAGTCAGATTTACAGCAGGAAGAGATTCCAGAGTGTCGTGGTTTAACCCCAGTTGGTAGCTGAATACCACGCAGCCGCTCACTCACTCCTCCCCTTCCCCAGTGGGGTGGGGAGGAGAATCGGAGAGAAAGGAAAACTTGCAGGTTGAGATAAAAACAGTTCACCAGGACAGCAAAGGAAAAAATAATATATTAATAATAATAATAATAATAACAATAATATATAAGGATAATAGAATATATAAAACAAACGATGCACAATTTCTCACCACCCGACGACCGATTCAGCCCATCCCGAGCAGCAGTCAGGGAGCAGGGATATTCCCCCCCAGCTATCCCAGAACAGCAAGTTCCAGAGAGAGCAGGCAAGGGAACAAACAGCATGTAAACCCCGAAGTCCAAGGGGAAATGGTCAGTGACCTGCTACGCCACCTAGACACGCACAAGTCTATGGGGCCGGATGGGATCCACCCAAGGGTGCTGAAAGAGCTGGCAGAAGTGCTCATCAAGCCACTCTCCATCATTTACCAGCAGTCCTGGCTAACTGGGGAGGTCCCAGTTGACTGGAAGCTGGCAAATGTGACGCCCATCTACAAGAAGGGCTGGAAGGAGGATCCGGGCAACTACAGGCCTGTCAGCCTGACCTCGGTGCCCGGGAAGGTTATGGAGCAGATCATCTTGAGTGCCATCACGCGGCACATACGGGACAACCGGGTGATCGGGCCCAGTCAGCACGGGTTTATGAAAGGCAGGTCCTGTCTGACCAACCTGATCTCCTTCTACGACATGGTGACCCGCTTAGTGGATGAGGGAAAGGCTGTGGACGTTGTGTACCTGGACTTTAGTAAAGCCTTTGACACCGTCTCCCACAGCATTCTCTTGGAGAAGTTGGCTACCCATGGCTTGGATGGGCATACTCTGCGCTGGGTAGGAAACGGGCTGGATGGCCGGGCCCAAAGAGTTGTGGTGAATGGAGTTCAATCCGGTTGGCGGCCGGTCACAAGTGGTGTTCCCCAGGGCTCAGTACTGGGGCCAGTTCTGTTCAATATCTTTATCAATGATCTGGACGAGGGGATCGAGTGCACCCTCAGTAAGTTTGCAGACGACACCAAGTTGGGAGGGAGTGTTGATCTGCTGGAGGGCAGGCAGGCGCTACAGCGGGACCTGGACAGGCTGGATCGATGGGCCGAGGCCAATTGTATGAGGTTCAACAAGGCCAAGTGCCGGGTCCTGCACTTGGGTCACAACAACCCCAGGCAACGCTACAGGCTTGGCGGGGAGTGGCTGGAAAGCTGCCCGGTGGAAAAGGACCTGGGGGTGTTGGTTGACGGCCGGCTGAATATGAGCCAGCAGTGTGCCCAGGTGGCCAAGAAGGCCAACGGCATCCTGGCCTGTATCAGAAATAGTGTGGCCAGCAGGAGTAGGGAGGTGATTGTCCCCCTGTACTCGGCCCTGGTGAGGCTGCACCTTGAGTACTGTGTTCAGTTTTGGGCCCCTCACTACAAGAAAGACATTGAGGTGGTGGAGCGTGTCCAGAGACGGGCAACGAGGCTGGTGAAGGGTCTGGAACACAAGTCCTATGAGGAGCGGCTGAGGGAACTGGGGATGTTTAGCCTGGAGAAAAGGAGGCTCAGGGGAGACCTTATTGCTCTCTACAACTACCTGAAAGGAGGTTGTAGAGAGATGGGGTTTGGTCTCTTCTCCCTAGTAACAGACAACAAAACAAGAGGAAATGGCCTCAAGTTGCGCCAGGGGAGGTTTCGATTGGACATTCGTAAAAACTTCTTTACCGAAAGGGTTGTCAGGCATTGGAACAGGCTGCCCAGGGAGGTGGTGGAGTCCCCATCTCTGGGGGTATTCAAAAGGCGTTTAGATGAGGCCCTAAGGGATATGATTTAGTGGGGGACTTGGTAGTGATAGGTTAATGGTTGGACCCGATGATCTTGGAGGTCTCTTCCAACCAGAACAATTCTATGATTCTATGATTCTATGAAATGAACGAATGAAAAGGCCCGAACGAATGAAAAAAGGGAGAAGAAGGGAACAAGAAGGGAAGCGGCCCACCGGCCGACCCTCACTTATACTGGGCATGGCGTCTATGGTATGGAATACTCTCTTTGGCCAGTTTGGATCAACTATTCTGGCTATACCCCTCCCAGGTTTTTGCACCTGCACATTAGCAAAACCTGGGAAACTGCAAAATGTCCTTGGTTGTTTAGCAGCAACCAACAACATCAGTGTACTATCACCATTCTTCACATACTAAATCCAAAACACAGGAGCTGCTGGAGACAAAACTAGCTCCGTCCCAGTCTAAACCAGGACACAGAGGAGACAAGAAAACAAAATATCAGAAAGGAACAAAAATTCACTGTTCTGAGTTTACTATATCATCTCAACCTCAGCATGACTTGACTATTTTTACTCTGCAACTACCATATCTGTCACTACAAATTTCTTTATAAAACTCTACGTATTTTGCTGGCTGTGAATAACTGGCCTATGTTTGTTATGTTTCTGTCTTGTGTTCAGCAGCAGTGTCTGTAAAGGTGGTAAATGTAATCCTTGTTTGTAAATATAGCTGGCTTTCAGAACAAGGAATGCATCTTGAATTGACTGGGCTAGGAGGGGGGATAGAGAAGCATTGTAACCCTTTGCTTACATGATGTCTCTGTTTGTCCATTGAGTTTACATCTTGTTTTTCCCCACTTCTTAAATTTAAGTCACAAATACCCCCAAGATGAGACCCATGAGTATACAGTATGCCTTGTAGCTTTTCATGAAAACCTATTTTTTGCCTCCCTAGATCAATGAAATGTCCAAGGAAGTTAGCAAATTAAAAGAAGCATTGAACAGCCTTTCTCAGCTTTCCTACTCAACCAGTGCCCCCAAAAGACAAAGCCAACAGCTGGAGGCATTACAACAAGAAGTGAAGCAGTTGCAAAACCAACTGACTGTAAGTGTGATAATTCATAAACCCACCATTATTCCCAGTTCTCCCAAGATATGTGTGCCATTCTTGACTGTACCTTATTTAAAATGGAGCACAGTCAATGACTACAAGGAAAGGAATTTTCATCCAGAAATTCTATAATGGTCTGAAACATTTAGGACTCTGCAAGTTCACAAATTGCTCCTCATAAAGAGTCTAACTAAAGAAAGCTGTTTTCCCCAATATATTTCCTCAGATCAATAGTGGTGCAAAGTTTCTGTACTTGTAGTGGATTGCAGTGTCCAGACCTGCTGCTGAGACCCTGATTTGTGAAAAATATGGACAGTGTGCAGTGGATTTGTGTGTTTTCTCAGGAACATGTGGGTTGATTCATCAACTGAAGTATTTTTGGTTTTTTTAAGCTAAAATAAGTTTGACTTTTTGGAAGAAAATAGTCACTGAAGGCGTGAAGTTTCAAATCAACCAAGCAGGTTCAATAAGGCCAAGTGATGGGTCCTGCACTTGGGTCACAACAACCCCAGGCAATGCTACAGGCTTGGGGAGGAGTGGCTGGAAAGCTGCCTGGCAGAAATGGACCTGGGGGTGTTGGTTGACAGCTGGCTGAATATGAGCCAGCAGTGTGCCCAGGTGGCCAAGAAGGCCAACAGCACCCTGGCTTGTATCAGAAATAGTGTGGCCAGCAGGAGTAGGGAGGTGATTGTCCCCCTGTACTCGGCCCTGCTGAGGCCGCACCTCGAGTACTGTGTTCAGTTTTGGGCCCCTCACTACAAGAAAGACATAGAAGTGCTGGAGCGTGTCCAGAGACGGGCAACGAGGCTGGTGAGGGGTCTAGAACACAAGTCCTATGAGGAGCGGCTGAGGGAACTGGGGATGTTTAGTCTGGAGAAAAGGAGGCTGAGGGGAGACCTTATTGGTCTCTACAACTCCCTGAAAGGAGGTTGTAGAGAGGTGGGTGTCGGTCTCTTCTCCCAAGTAACAAACAACAGGACAAGAGGAAATGGCCTCAAGTTGTGCCAGGGGAGGTTTAGATTGGATATTCGGACAAATTTCTTCACTGAAAGGGTTATCAGGAACTGGAACAGGCTGCCCAGGGAAGTGGTGGAGTCACCATCCCTGGAGGTATTTAAAAGATGTGTAGATGTGGCACTAAGGGACATGGTTTAGTGGTGGACTTGGTAGTGATAGGTTAACGATTGGACTCGATGATCTTGGAGGTCTCTTCCAACCAAAATGATTCTATGATTCTATGATTCTATGTCCATGTGTTTATAGGGAACACAGTTTATTCTCTGAAATTCTGAAGTGCTTAAAGATTTTTAAGATTGTACTTGTTTGTGCATGAAAGGTCCAGTCTTCTAAGCTGGGTTGAGCCATAATTGCTATTTCCAAGAGCTTGCCTGTCCAAAAGAGCATTTTAATTCACTGCAGAGGGTGAAAAGAAGGTACTGTCCACCAGAGGCCTTTGAGAGCTCTGGAGTAAATCCGAAAAGAAAATTCCCAGCCTTAATGGCTTACCTGGTGTCTGCTCTCCTACCCTCCCCAGTAGACCGACAAAAGAGTCAATATGTATATGAGCCAGAAAAATTCCCTTGCAGTGGGGAGAAATAAATAAGCAGACAGTTAAACACTGCATCCTCTCAGTGTAAAGGCCCATGGCTGTTTATTATCCTAGTCCACCAAGTCCAAAAGGACCCTTCATCACCTACTGCTCAAGGGTCAGCAGTATAAGGTGCAAAGATATGCAACACATTAGGAAAGTGGGTAGGATTTAAAACAGGACAGAAGCCTTCTTTCCTTCCTGTAGGCTAGCTTTCCTAATAGCTTCACATTTGTTTGGAAAGATGGCTTCAGGATGTGGCAGTCTGTGATCATGAAAAAGGAGGTTGGCTTTCCTTGTCTGAATGTATAGTAATTAGCTGAGGATTTCATGGGTGAAGACCTTTGTAAGCACCTCTGTTGTGGTTTAACCCCAAATTGTAACCCAATACCACGCAGCCGCTCGCTCACTCCCCTGCTCCCTGTTGGGGTGGGGAGGAGAATTGGAGAGAAAGGAAAACTCACGGGTTGAGATAAAAACAGTTCACCAGGACAGCAAAGGAAAAATATGAAAATATATTAATAATGATAATAATGATAATATATACAAGGATAATAGAATATATAAAACAAACGATACACAATTTCTCACCACCCAACGACCGATACAGCCCGTCCCGAGCAGCAGCCAGGGAGCAGGGGTATTCCCCCCCAGCTATCCCAGAACAGCAAGTTCCAGAGAGAGCAGGCGAGGGAACAAACAGCCAAACAAACGAAGAACAAAAAGGAAAAATAGGGAAACAAAAAACAACCCGAAGGGAAGCTTAAGGATTAAGGCAAGTTAAGGGTCTCAAAAGCCTAGTGGCCCACCAACCAACCCTCGCTTATCTCGGGCATGATGTCTATGGTATGGAATACTCTCTTTGGCCAGTTTGGATCAACTATCCTGTCTCTACCCCTCCCAAGTTTTTTTGCACCTGCACATTAGCAAAACCTGGGAAACTGCCAAATGTCCTTGGTCGTTCAGCAGCAACCAGCAACATCAGTGTGCTATCACTGTTCTTCTCACACTAAAGCCAAAACACAGGAGCTGCTGAAAACAAAACTAGCTCCGTCCCGGCCTAAACCAGTACAACCTCTTATTCCCTAGGAAGGCATTAGCCGACAGATGGGTCACTGACATCAGGGAAGAGCTCAGTTGCAGATGAGGGTTGATTTGTAAGAATATTGTTGACTTTCCTCAATTCTGGTTGCTGATAAGCTCAGAAGTAGAGTATGTGCCCATTCCACATATTTGCAGCTCAGCGCTTCTTACAACTGATGTCATCTCAACAGCTTTTTTACTGGGATGGTGTCCTGGTTGCGGCTGGGATAGGGTTAATTTTTGCCAGAAGCTGGCCGGGTTCTATTCTATACCATGTGAGCATCACGCTCACTATATAGAGGGGGTCGACCAGAAGCGGGGGGAGTAGGCTGGGTGTTGTCGGGCTCCGGGCAGGAGCGACCTCTACGGGAAGCACCGCTACGTACACCCTGTTGTTGGTATTGTTGGGGTTTCTTGTTTGTTTGTTTTCTTTCCCTTTGTTGTCCGGTTAAACTGTTGTTGTTGTTAACCCACGAGTTTTAACTTTCTTTGTCCCGATTCTCTCCCTGTCCCGCCAGGAGTGGGGGGGGTGAGCGAGCGACCGCGTGGCTCAGCCTCCGGCTGGGGCTAAACCACGACAGTTCTTTTTGGCGCCCAACGTGGGGCACAACAACAGCACTTTTGTATTAAGTGTGCTATAGCTGTAGTAGTTATTAAGTGACAAGCTCCTGTACGGGTCAAAAAGTTTGTTGGCTGCACTGTTTATCTCTTTACTTTTGGCAACATGTTCATGTGAACAATGGTTATATGCTTTGTCCTGGCATTGAGGGCCTCACTGTCCTGGGGGAGCTATCTGGTGGAGAGGATGAGGGAATACATCATCTCCCTCTCCCTACCCAGGATTAATGTGGACAGGTTTATTACACAGGCTCCTGAGGTCCTTGTTCACCCTTATGTATGTGAGCTGTTTATTACTACTAATTAATATTGTTGGCATATTATGGGGTTTGTGGAATCTGGTCTCATCCTGGTGGAAGAGAAGACAACTTTTGGGTGAGGCTATATTGAAGCATGACCAGAGGCAGCTGGTCCCAGGGTGGCAGGGTGTGTGGAAGGACTTGGGCAGGTTCCTAGGGTGGTTATCACCTCCCATAGCCTGGGACTTTACACCTGAACAAGTGAGCAACCCTAGCAAACTGACACGCCACCTGATGGAAGGGTGCCTTGCCTATCCCAATGAGAACCAGCAGCTTCTAGCACTGTACTGGGGCCTGGCTTGTGCCTATCGAGCCACAGTTCAGCATTCCCAGAGGACTCTGGTTGAGGCAGGGACCCAAACTGCACCTGAGGACCCCATGGTTGAGATAGGGACCCAAACAACACCACCAACTACAGTAATTGCCCCAGTAGTTAAAAAGAAACAATGGACAAGGAGGACAACGGGTCCATATCCTCGATTAGTAAGGGAGGAGGAAGAAGAGGAAAGGTTTGATCATGAAGCCGGTCCTTCGACAAGGACATTGGAGGAAGGAGTGAGAGAATTCCGACAGGAAGCGGAAACTACCCGGTCCCTGACCTCAGCAGAACTTGGAGACATGCGGAAAGATTACAGCCGCCAGCCAGGTGAGCGGATTGCTGCCTGGCTGCTCCGATGCTGGGATAGCGGGGCTGACGGTCAGCACTTGGAAGGCAAGGAAGCCCAACAGCTGGGATCCCTTGCTAGGAACCGGGGAATTGAGAGAGGAATTGGAAAAGAGGCAGCAATTTGCAGTCTCTGGAGACGGCTCCTCTCAAGTGTGAGGGCAAGATATCCATTCAAGGAAGATCTTGTGAACTCCCCAGGGAAGTGGACCACTGCAGATGAAGGCATCCAGTACCTGAGAGAATTAGTGGTACTGGAAGTCATCTACAGGGATCTAGACAATGATGAGGTCTCCAAAGATCCAGAGGATGTCCTGTGCACATGGGCTATGTGGAGGAAGGTGATTCAGAGTGCCCCAGCATCATATTCTAACAGCCTGGCAGCGATGTATTGCCCGGATACTGATACACCAACTGTGGAGAGAGTGTCGTCTTGGCTCCAAAACTTTGAAGAAAATCTCTGTACCTGCTCATCCCTACAGGCCAGTGCCTTGGCTATCAGGGGTGCCCCAAGAAATCAGTCCCCTCCTGCCTCGGTCGGAGGGAAAGGGAGGCCCAGGCGCACGCCGCATGGAGCACTCTGGTTCTTCCTGCGTGACCAGGGGGAGGACATGACGAAGTGGGATGGTGAACCCACCTTTAAGCTGGAAGCCCGTGTACGTGAACTGAGAGGGAAGACAGCTCTTTAGAAGGGGCCACCCAGGAAGTCTGTCAGCAGAGTTGCTGTAGAGATGCACGAAGGCAATCAGCGATTTCCCAAACAGAGAAGAACTGAAATCACCTCCCTTGATCCTGAGGAGGGGCCTTCTGGTCTGGCGCTGCAAGGGTCAGACAGAGAATACTCTGAGGAGGAACAGGAATAGAGGGTCCCTGCCTTCGGCCAGGAGGAGGAAAGGGATGACCGTGTATACTGGACTGTGTGGGTTCGATGGCCTGGCACATCAGACCCACAGAAGTATAGGGCTTTGGTGGACACTGGTGCACAGTGTACTCTGGTGCCATCAGAACATAGGGGCACGAAACCCATCTGGATCTCGGGAGTGACAGGGGGATGCCAGGAATTGTCAGTATTGGAGGCTGAGGTGAGCTTAACAGGGGACAAGTGGGAAAAGCACCCCATTGTGACCGGCCCAGAGGCCCCTTGTATCCTTGGCATAGACTACCTCAGGAGAGGGTACTTCAAGGACCCAAAGGGATACCGATGGGCTTTTGGTGTAGCCACTGTGAATGCAGAGAAGACCAAACAGCTATCTATCCTGCCTGGCCTCTTGGAAGATCCCTGCGTTGTGGGATTGCTGTGAGCTGAAGAACAGCAGGTGTCAATTGCTACCAGGACGGTGCACTGGCGGCAATATCGCACCAACCGAGACTCCCTGGTTCCCATCCATGAGCGGATTCATCAACTGGAGAGCCAAGGAGTCATTAGTAAGACTCATTCACCTTTTAATAGTCCTATACGGCCAGTAAGGAAATCTAACGGGGAATGGAGACTAACAGTGGACTATCGTGGCCTGAATGAAGTCACGCCACCACTGAGTGCTGCCGTGCCGGACACGCTAGAACTTCAGTACGAACTGGAGTCCAAGGTAGCCAAGTGGTATGCCACCATTGATATTGCCAATGCATTCTTCTCAATCCCTTTGGCAGCAGAGTGCAGGCTGCAGTCTGCTTTAACTTGGAGGGGTGTCCAGTACACCTGGAATCAACTGCCCCAGGGGTGGAAACACAGCCCCACCCTTTGCCATGGGCTGATCCAGACTGCACTGGAACAGGGTGGAGCTCCAGAACACCTGCAATACATTGATGACATCATTGTGTGGGGCAACACAGCAGAAGCACTTTTTGAGAAAGGGGAGAAAATAATCCAAGTTCTTCTGAAAGTTGGCTTTGCCATAAGCCCTCTCTATCGAGTGACCCGAAAGAAGAAGGATTTCACATGGGGCCCTGAGCAACGACAAGCCTTCGAACAAATTAAACAGGAGATAGTTCATGCAGTAGCCCTTGGGCCAGTCCGGGCAGGGCAAGATGTTAAAAATGTGCTCTACACTGCAGCCGGGGGGGAGCGGCCCTACCTGGAGCCTCTGGCAGAGAGCACCAGGGGAGACTCGAGGTCGACCCCCGGGGTTTTGGAGCTGGGGATACAGAGGATCTGAGGCCCGCTATACTCCAACTGAAAAAGAGATCTTGGCAGCATCTGAAGGGGTTCGAGCTGCTTCGGAGGTGGTTGGTACTGAAGCACAGCTCCTCCTGGCCCCCCGACTGCTGGTGCTGGGCTGGATGTTCAAAGGGAGAGTCCCCTCTACACATCATGCCACCAACGCCATGTGGAGTAAGTGGGTCGCGCTGATCACACAACGAGCTCGAATAGGAAACCCCAGTCGCCCAGGAATCTTGGAAGTGATCACGGACTGGCCAGAAGGGAAAGATTTTGGAATATCGACAGAGGAAGAGGTGACACGTGCTGAAGAGGCCCCACCATATAATGAACTACCAGAAAATGAGAAGGAATATGCCCTGTTCACTGATGGGTCCTGTCGTATTGTGGGAAAGCACCGAAGGTGGAAAGCTGCTGTGTGGAGTCCTACACGGCAAGTCGCAGAAGCCGCTGAAGGACAAGGTGAATTGAGTCAGTTTGCAGAGGTGAAAGCCATCCAGCTGGCTTTAGATATTGCTGAGTGTGAAAAGGGGCCAGTGCTCTACCTCTATACTGACTCATGGATGGTGGCAAATGCCCTGTGGGGGAGGTTACAGCAATGGAAGCAGAGCAACTGGCAGCGCAGAGGCAAACCCATCTGGGTTGCCAAACTGTGGCAAGATATTGCTGCCCGGCTAGAGAAGCTGGTTATAAAAGTACGCCACATAGATGCCCACGTACCTAAGAGTCGGGCCACTGAGGAACATCAAAACAACCAGCAGGTGGATCAGGCTGCTAAGATTGAAGTGGCTCAAGTGGGTCTGGACTGGCAACGTAAAGGTGAATTATTCCTAGCTCGGTGGGCCCATGACACCTCAGGCCATCAGGGAAGAGATGTGACATATAGATGGGCTCGTGATCGAGGGATGGACTTGACCATAGACACTAGCGCACAGGTTATCCATGAACGTGAAATGTGCTGCGATCAAGGAAGCCAAGCGATTAAAGCCTCTTTGGTTTGGAGGATGATGGCTGAAATATAAATATGGGGAGGCCTGGCAGATTGATTCTATCCCACTCCCACAGACCCGCCACGGCAAGTGCCATGTGCTTACAATGGTGGAAGCAACCATGGGATGGCTGGAAACATATCCTGTGCCCCATGCCACTGCTCGGAACACTATCCTGGGCCTTGAAAAGCAAGTCTTATGTCGACATGGCACCCCAGAAAGGATTGGTGGTGATTAATTGGAAAGTGTAGGATCTGAGCCTGACGTAGATGGTCTAGAATAAGGGGCCGATAATGTCCTGGTTGTGGCTGGGATAGGATTAATTTTCGCCAGAAGCTGTCCGGGGTCTTTTCTATACCATGTGACCGTCATGCTTACTATATGGAGGCCGGAGCGGGGGCATTGCGGCTTGGGAGTGGGCTGGGCGTCGGGCTCCGGGCAGGGAGCGACCTGTACGGGAAGCACCGCTAAGTACACCCTGTTGTTGGTATTGTTGGGGTTTCTTGTTTGTTTGTTTTTCTTTCCCTTTGTTGTCTGGTTAAACTGTTGTTGTTGTTAAACCATGAGTTTTGACTTTCTTTGTCCCGATTCTCTCCCTGTCCCGCCGGGAGGGTGGGTGGTGTTGAGCGAGAGACCGGGTAGCTCAGCCTCCGGCTGGGGCTAAATCACGACAGATGGGTAGAATTAGAGCATTTCTTTGGACTACGCTTCCGAGCAAATTATATTTTGGATGGCTAGTGGCAGAGTACTGTCCAAGCTGGTTTTCCATGCATGCGTAAGACTATGGTTTGTAATTCCCCAGAGCTCCCTAAATCTAGTTGGAGAGTTCTGAATTCAGCTTTTCTGAATGCTCCGTGACTTTCTGCTTAACTATTTTCTAGGAAACCAAGAAACAACATCAGGAAATTGTCTCAGTTTACAGGATGCATCTTCTCTATGCTGTGCAGGTATGGTTGCATATTGTCAGTTACAGAGTGTTGGTATTTTCATGAAAGATGTTTCTTCTGCAGATCTAATAAGAACTTTGCATGTTTTACATAAAACATCCTACCCAAAAGGTAGGATGTCTGTTTAAGCACAAATTTAACACTGCTTCCTTTTGGGAAATTGCTGTAATTACTATACCTCAAAAATAGTTTGTAAATCTTCTTAAGGGGTAGAGAGATACTTGAATTCAGTCATCTTTTCTTCTTCCTCCCCTTGTCCAGGGTCAAATGGATGAAGATGTCCAGAAAGTGCTTAAACAAATTTTATCAATGTGTAAAAGCCAATCATAGAAAAAAAAGAAAAAAATCCAAGGAAAACTGCCCATTTTTATTAATCCTGTTATGGGTGTTTATCTAGATTTGCCTTAACATAAGATTTAAAATTGGCAATTTGCTGCTTTTGTGTTATTGTGCTGTTTGTGAGGTGGATTTGTGTGTCCGTCTCTACCACTTCCCATGTGCATTTGTGTGTGCAGTAGCTAAACACATGCCTGCTTTTCATATCCAAAATCATAGAATCATAGAATAGTTTGGGTTGGAAGGGACCTTTAAAGGTCATCTAGTCCAACCCCCCTGCAATAAGCAGGGACATCCTCAACTAGATCAGGCTGCCCAGAGCCCCATCCAGCCTGACCTTGAATGTTTCCAGGGATGGGACATCTACCAGCTCTCTGGGCAACCTGTTCCAGTGTTTCACCACCCTCATTGTGAAAAATGTCTTCCTTATGTCTAGCCTATATCTCCCCTCCTTTAGTTTAAAACCATTACCCCTTGTCCTATCACAACAGGCCCTGCTAAAAAGTTTTCCCCCATCTTTCCTATAAGCCCCCTTTAAGTATTGAAAGGCTGCAATAAGGTGTCCCCGGAGCCTTCTTTTCTCCAGGCTGATGTTCTTCAGACTTTTTACTTAGGCCACTCCATGTCATGTTTACCCTGAAAGTACTTTCTGGTTTCCTCAGATAGAGGGAGGTTAATCTGGAGGAGAGCACTCATGTTGCCTGGGTAAAGGTGAAATTTTCCATAAGGTCTTCTGTACTGTTTATAAGCTGTATCTTGTTACTGGGGAGTAATTTAGTTGCTTGATGTTGTAGCACTCAGATTCCTGACATTTTGCCATATGCATTCTTTGGCAGAGCAGAAGTGAGTCTTGCAGCAGTGAGCAGAAGTAGATATTTATGGTAAGCCAGAACATCAAACAGCTACACTTCTTAATGTAATATTTAAGATTAACACACCATAAGGTAGCTGTCCCAACCCATCCAATGCACTGAGTACACAAAAATCATACCATGCTTCATAGTTTCCTTGAACTGCCTGATAGTGGAATGAAACTATTTCAAAAGGTAAAATCATCAGTTTATTGAAGTTCTGTACAAAGCAGTACAGAAATGTCTGTATAAACAACCCTTTATGATAGGTTTAGCTATCTATGCAAGTGTTGGCCATGAAGCTCAGGAACAAAACCAGAAGAACATATACTTTAGACAAGGGATTCTAGTGAACACAGGATGTTTACAGTGAATGTCAATGCCTCGTACTTCCTAACCTCACTTTTGTAAAGAACTTCTCTTCAGTATATTTTTATTGGCCCTCTAATGATTTTTTTTTTGTAACTAAACCATTTTTTTCTACATAGTGTTTGCATTAAGCTTATTAACAAATAGTTTTAGGTAATCGTGCTTTAGAGAGTTTCTTTTTATACCCCCAAGTATTCAGTAATAGTGAAGCATAGTGAAGTGTTTTCAGTATGAAAAAGATCTGTATGGAATAATAGACCTGTCTGTCAGTGTGGTCCAGAGTAGTGAAGTGTAAAATGCAATTCAGCCTGCTGTTTCAACAAATGTATAAATGATAGGTAGAGAACAGCAAAAGGTGTCAAAAATTTCTACGTGTTGTTTCTAGAGGCCAGGGACATCAATAAAGCCTTTATCAGCACTTCTAAATTTAAAAGTCAAATAAAAATGCCTCATGTGGTATAGTATGAAACTATGGAAAAATGTTTCTAAGCACATACTGCACTTGAGGGTACAACAATTCTAACTAGCTTGCAGCTTCACTATGGTATTTATTTTATTCCTGTTAGTGGATACATCTCTAACAGAGAAATCTCCAGAGCTATATGATCTGTGAAGTTTATATAGAGTCATAATATGATAAGAGTCAGCAGGGCCTCAGGATGACTGGATTCATAGTGCACTTAGATAATTCCTAACCCTGGCAAAACTAAAATGGATTTTAAAAACAAAACCAAAAATCACACCTTTGCATAAGTTAGACCTTGGTGTTACTTTTCTTGGGTAGTTTAACTAATGCCTGCTAATTTTTAACAGTATTTTATAGTTAGATGGTTTTAAAAATGCTCCAAAGAAATGTGAAAAGAATTTTGCTGCAGCACTTCAAAATGAACAACAAGATTTTAAGCATGCTAATGCTGCAAAGTATAAAATTTGATGAACCATTTTGTAGGTTGCCTGATGGATTTAGTCATCTACTTTGTTTTGGTTTGTATATTTATTACAATTATCTTTGTGGAATATTGAAAATTCTACACTACAGAATAGCAAGTTTCTTTATATGTAATTTACAAGAAGTTTCCTTATGCAGCAAATAAACTATTTCCAATTTTTTCATCTTTGTTCTTTTTGTGCCTTCATTTACTTGTATTGAGGGAAATCTCACTACACTGTTTTAATGTAATGCAAATATGTTCTATATCTCATGTTTAGATAGCTGTCAGATGTACCGGGTTTTTCTCCCTGAAATTGCAACTTGATTATTATTTTTTTGATCTGTCAGGTAGAATAGAATCCACTCCAACCCCCATGCAACCAGTTTTGCAAATTATGCCTAAGTTCAGAGCCGTTTCTCATGCGAACATCCTCCTAGAGGTAATGCAGGTTTCCCATTCGCCCCTGGATGCTTTCCAACTAAGTTTAAAACTACCTTAGACCAGTAGCACAGATTGGTGGTCCCACAATTTTTCAAAACTGCGGTTCTCTCTCACTTGGCACTTCACTCCATGCACAGAAGTACAGTGAAAGTATATATAGTGTGTGTATGTATATGCATATGGATATGTATACTTCTCTTTAACCTTAGCAATAGTTACAGTCAGCCCTGTTGTCTTTTTATCATCTCTCCCTCTCCTGAGTTTTATTTGAGAAACTAGTTTTTCAGTAACTTATTTGCTAATAATATCTTCCTATCTGAGGGCAGAACACACAAATGACAGGAATTGCACCTCTTTTGGTTACATCCTGGGGGTCAAGTAGCTCTTTAGCCTCTTGTAGAAAATTTCTGTAAACTACTCAGTACTGGGTTTCCTTTGAAGAAGGCTGCTGACAAACTGGTATGCAGAATCTGTGCATGATGAGATCACCTGGCAGGGCAGATCACATCTGCTTTGAGGGCTTTTGTGCCATCACAGGCAATGGGCCTGCTGCCTAGTATCACCCATCTGAATTGCCATTTGTTTTCCTTTCCTGCCTGCCTCAGGCCCTGTATGCTCACTGTATGCTGTTAACCCTGCCCCGGAGCAGTGCTGTAGGTGGTACCCTGTGCTTGGTGTCTCTCAGGAGGCAACCCCATCAAAAGGCAAATGTGCTCATCTGGGAAGCTGTTGCTCTAGTGCGGTCACTCTTCCCTTCAGGATTAGCCAAAACCCTCCCTGGTGATGGCTGGGCTAGGACCCACAGTGCTCTTCTTGCATCCCCTGTCCTAAAGCAGCAGCAGTCCCACACCTGGCTGCATGCTCAGAAGCCCTGTCCAAAAATGTTTGGATGCATTTGCTTCTCCCTAAGTGCTTTGCTGCCCACCAGGAGGCATCCCCACAAAAAGAGGCTGAGGAACAAGGAGGCAGCTGGATTAAGAGTAGGGGAGGGACAGAGAGCTAAACTTAGTGTTCCTTCCCTCTGAACCTCACTTGCAGTTGGAAAACAGTGTGGGGAGTGAAGACACAAAGCACAAAGGTCTGGACTGCCCCATTCCTAGAAATAGATCCTTTAGGCTGTCGCTATTCAAAAAGTGTGGCTCTCAAAAGAGCAGCACTGCATTCAGCAGGTGGCAGGGCCACAGCTGGATTTGAGCACAGCTGGCCAGGTGTTGCAGAGCCAGGTGTGAACACAGCTGTGCAGATGTTGCAGATCTGGGTGCCAGCTGGAAGGTTGCGGGGGGGGGGGGGGGGGGGGGTGTAGCAGGATCCCTGTGCCCAGGGGGAAGGCAGTATGCTCCCCAGTAGTGCTGCTCCTGCCTGGTCCCCTGCAACACATGTGCGGAGGGTTTGGGAGCAGGACCTCCCTGAAGCCCTGTGCTGCCTGAGGGTGGCTGCATGGTATCTGCAACATTTTTAAAATTCCTGCTCTTGCTGCCACATGAACAAATCGCATCACTCTCGGAGGACGTCTGGCAGAGTTTCCTCCACAGATGCCTCTGCAGAGCTCTGTGCAGCCAGTGCCTCTCTGGGAGCCTTTCTAGGACCCTTAGTCACCTCCGCAGAGTAGTTGCTTGCAGGGGATGTGCTCCCCTGCGCTCCGAGAAGGTAACAGCCTGGGTTTACCCCCAGCTCCTCTGGGACCTGTTTCATGCCTCTATTCAGTTTATTAGGAGCATGAATGTCTCCAACTAGCTGATGGCAGTGTTTAAGAGAGACAGAGCGCTCTGCATCGAGGTAAACAGCTTATTGTAAAACTATGGGGAGAAGAAACACGTTCTTGGTGGTTCATCAGACTATACCTATAAAACTGGCTGGGAATATTCTCGGGTGCTGGAATGAGACCACCCCTATCATTACACTGTTTGGGATGAGCCCTGTCATGGGTTTGGCCCAGGCCAACCAGCAGTTTTTGCAAATAACTGCCTGGCATGTCTCTGGATCAGCCCACTCCTCTTTGCAGGTGGCCCTGCATCTTGCAAGGTGAGGTTTCCACAGTGCAAAACCATGACCACACAGCGCCCGACTCCTCTGTGCCCAGGAGCTGCCCACACGACATCTGCACAGGCAGGCGTAGCCTGGGAGCCAGCACCGGGGCCCTCAGTCGCAACTGCTGGAGTTCGTGGCAATGAACGTAAATGCTCACTCCTCTGATTTTTGGACTGTGTTGAGCTGTGTATGAAATATTAAGAGGAGTCTGTCTCCTTGGACGGCTGTCTGGTTTTCAAGCAGACAGGCACTGCAGTTTGGTGTTGCTGCAAAACCCCCAGTTACTGCCTGACTGGGTGGAGTGGCTTCACACCTTCCTCAGTGCTGCAAATCAATCACTGCACTCTATTGGCATTTATGGGGTAAAATCCACACATATCTACAGACAGATTTGTTATCTAATTAGATAAATATAGGAAATACATTGAGGCCTCCAGCTTTCTGCTGGCTTGCTAATTTTTGGTCAACTCCATGGTCCCATCTGAGCTGGAAGGGTAGGAGGCTGCTAAATTCTCCATGGAGAGCTTTCATTTTCCCTCAGCCTCAAGCCAGGAAACTAGAAAACCCAACATCCCCTCCAGGCTCATCTACAAGAGCCAGCCACCAATAAAGCAAGTTTAACTTCCAGTTTTTGACCAGTGGCTCACTGGGGTTTTGACCTGCAAAATAAACGACTGGGATGAGGGGATTTCCAAAGTGCTGACCCGAACTCACCAAATGCTGCTGAGTGTCGTCACTCTGGAGGGAGTGAAATTCCTGCCTTCTCTCTGCCCTCCATAGGGCAGATGAGGGCTCCATTCTAGAAGGAGATGAACATCGCCTCGGGCAGAAGCTATATGGTCCCAATTACAGCTCTTATCCAAATATAAACATGTAAAACAGATCAGCTGATGGGTGCCATAATAGTGGCTGTTTTTCTCTAGGGATACAAATAATAAATGGTGGGATCACTGTTACAGCAGTTGGGCGTAAAAGGCCCCAGGTGAGACTCAAACTTTTGGTGTCCTACACCCCACGCCTTAAACACAAAAGAGCTGCAGTGACAAAGAAAAGGGAGTGCAGGGCAGGGAGACGTGGCCGTCCTGCTCCAGGCTGCATTTCCGTCTCTATTCCCCACGTAAACAGCGTGTATTGGGTTTGTGTGGCAAGGTTTTGGTAGTGGGGGGGCTACAAGGGTGGCTTCTGTGAGAAGCTGCTAGAAGCTTCCCCTATGTCTGACAGAGCCAATGCCAGCCAACTCCAAGACAGACCCGCTGCTGGCCAAGGCCAAGCAAATTAGTGACAGTGGTAGTGCCTCTGTGATAACATATTTAAGAAGGGGAAAAAACTGCTGTGCAACAGCAGCCGGAGGAGACGAGTGAGAATACGTGAGAGAAACAACTCTGCAGACACCAAGGTCAGTGAAGAAGGAGGGGGAGGAGGTGCTCCAGGCACCGGAGCAGAGATTCCCCTGCAGCTCATGGTGAAGACCATGGTGACGTAGGCTGTCCCCCTGCAGCCCATGGAGGTTAATGGTGGAGCAGATATCCACCTGCAGCCCATGGAGGACCCAACGTGGGAGCACGTGGGTGACCAAAGGAGGCTGTGATCCCATGGGAAGCCTGTGCTGGAGCAGGCTCCTGGCAGGACCTGTGACCCCATGGAGGCAGGAGCCCATGCTTGAGAAGGTTTACTGGCAGGACTTGTGACCCCCTGGGGGGACCCATGCTGGAGCAGTCTGTTCCTGAAGGACTGCACCCTGTGGGAAGGACCCATGCTGGAGCAGGTTGTGAAGAACTGTCTCCCGTGGGAGGGACTCCACACTGGAGCAGGGGAAGAGAGCAAGGAGGATGGAGTGGCAGACACAAGGTGTGATGAACTGACTACAACCCCCATTCCCCATCCCCCTGCGCCGCTCAAGGGGGAGGAGGTAGAGAAGCTGGGAGTGAAGTTGAGCACAGGACGAAGGGAGGGGTGGGGGAAGGTGTTTAAACATATCACAGAATCACAGAATCACAGAATGGTAGGGGCTGGAAGGGACCTCTGGAGATCATCTAGTCCAACCCCCCTGCCAGAGCAGGGTCACCTAGAGCAGGCTGCACAGGACTGCGTCCAGGCGGGTTTTGAATATCTCCAGAGAAGGAGACTCCACAACCTCCCTGGGCAGCCTGTTCCAGTGCTCTGTCACCCTCACTGTGAAGAAGTTTTTCCTCATATTTGGATGGAACTTCCTGTGTTCCAGTTTGTGCCCATTCCCCCTTGTCCTGTCACTGAGCACCACTGAAAAGAGTTTGATCCCATCCTCTTGATGTCTGCCCTTGAGATATTCATAAGCATTAATGAGATCCCCTCTCAGTCTTCTCTTCCCCAGGCTGAACAGCCCCAGCTCCCTCAGCCTTTCCCCATAGGAGAGATGCTCCAGTCCCTTAATCATCTTTGTAGCCCTCTGCTGGACTCTCTCCAGTAGTTCCTCATCTTTCTTGAACTGGGGAGCCCAGAACTGGACTCAGTACTCCAGACGGGGCCTCACTAGGGCAGAGTAGAGGGAGAGGAGAACCTCCCTCGACCTGCTGGCCACACTCTTCTTAATGCACCCCAGGATACCGTTGGCCTTCCTGGCCGCAAGGGCACATTGCTGGCTCATGGTGAATTTGTCATCCACCAGGACTCCCAGGTCCTTCTCCGCAGAGCTGCTTTCCAGGAGGTCAACCCCTAACCTGTACCGGTGCATGGGGTTATTCCTCCCCAGGTGCAGGACCCTGCACTTGGCTTTGTTCAACCTCATGAGGTTCCCCTCTGCCCAACACTCTAGCCTGTCCTGTCACTGGATACCAGGGAGAAGAGATCAGCACCTCCCTCTCCACTTCCCCTCCTCAGGAAGCTGCAGAGAGCCATGAGGTCGCCCCTCAGCCTCCTTTTCTCCAAACTAGACAAGCCCAAAGTCCTTAGCTGCTCCTCATAGGACATGCCTTCCAGCCCTTTCACCAGCTCTTTTGCCCTCCTCTGGATGCATTCAAGGACCTTAACATCCTTCTTAAATTGTGGGGCCCAGAACTGCACACAATACTCAAGTTGAGGCTGCACCAATGCTAAATAAAGCGGAATAATCACCTCTTTTGACCAGCTGGTTATACTGTGTTTGATGCACCCCAGGATGCAGTTTGCCCTCTTGGCTGCCAGGGCACACTGCTGCCTCATATTGAGCCTGCTGTCGACCAGCACCCCCAGATCCCTTTCTGCAGGGCTGCTCTCCAGCCACTCCTCTCCCAATTTATACTTGTGCCTGGCATTACTTTGTTCCCAGGTGCAGAATCTGGCATTTGGACTTGTTAAATTTCATCCCATTAATGATTGCCCAATGCTCCAATCTATCTAGATCCCTCTGCAAGGCCTCTTGTGCCTCGAGAGAGTCAACAGCACCTCCCACTTTGGTATCATCAGCAAACTTGCTAATGGTTCATTCAACTCCTGCATCCAGACCCTTGATAAATATATTAAGCAGAACTGGCCCTAGAATTGAACCCTGAGGAACACCACTGGTGACCGGTCGCCATTCACTACAACCCTTTGAGCCCTGCCGTCCAGCCAGTTCTTCACCCAGTGCACCATGAACCCGCTCATCTCACAGTTGGACAACTTGTCCAGAAGGATGCTGTGAGGGACAGTATCAAAAGCCTTACTAAAATCCAGAAAAACTGCATCCACCGCCTTCCCTTCATCCACTAGGCAAGTGACCTTATCATAGAAGGATATCAAATTAGTTAAACAGGACTTTCCCTTTGTGAACCCATGTTGACTGTGTTTGATGATTGCATTATTCTTTAAATGCCTTTCAATAGCACCCAGTATGACCTTCTCCATAATTTTTCCAGGAACTGAGGCTAGACTAACAGGTCTGTAGTTCCCTGGGTCTTCTCTCATGCCCTTCTTGTAAATTGAAATAATATTGGCTAGCTTCCAGCCAGCAGGGACCTTCCCAGACTCCCAAGACCTTTGGTAGATAATGAAGAGGGGTCCTGCCATAACATCCGCTAGCTCCTTCAGAACTCTGGGATGAATCCCATCAGGCCCCATGGACTGGTGAACATTCAGCTGATACAGTTGGTCCCTTACAATTTCAGTGTCCACAAATGGAAAGTCACTGTTCCCACACTCATGGTCCTCCGACTCAGAGGACCAGGCAGCCCAAGGCCTATCAGTATTATTAAAGAATGTCCTGGTTTTGGCCTTTGAGAAAGGAGAGAAAATAATCCAAATCCTTCTGAGAGCCAGTTTTACCATAAAATGAGGTAAGATCAAAGGACCTGCACAGGAGATCCAGTTTTTAGGAATACAATGGCAAGATGGACGTCGTCAGATCCCAATGGATGTGATCAACAAAATAACAGTGATGTCTCCACCAACTAACAAAAAGGAAACCCAAGCTTTCTTAGGCATTGTGGGTTTCTGGAGAATGCATATTCCAAATTACAGTTTCATTGTAAGCCCTCTCTATCACGTGACCCGGAAGAAGAAGGATTTTAAATGGGGACCAGAACAACGACAAGCCTTTGAACAAATTAAACAGGAGATAGTTCATGCAGTGGCCCTTGGGCCAGTCCGGGCAGGGCAAGATGTTAAAAATGTGCTCTACACCGCAGCCGGGGAGAACGGCCCTACCTGGAGCCTCTGGCAGAAAGCACCAGGGGAGACTCGAGGTCGACCCCTGGGGTTTTGGAGCCAGGGATACAAAGCATCCGAGGCTCAATACACTCCAACTGAAAAAGAGATCTTGGCAGCATCTGAAGGGGTTCAAGCTGCTTCAGAGGTGGTTGGTACTGAAGCCCAGCTCCTCCTGGCACCCCGACTGCCGGTGCTGGGCTGGATGTTCAAAGGGAGGGTTCCCTCTACGCATCATGCCACCGATGCTACATGGAGTAAGTGGGTCGCACTGATCACACAACGAGCTCGAATAGGAAACCCCAGTCGCCCAGGAATCTTGGAAGTGATCACGGACTGGCCAGAAGGGAAAGATTTTGGAATATCGACAGAGGAAGAGGTGACACGTGCTGAAGAGGCCCCACCATATAATGAACTACCAGAAAATGAGAAGGAATATGCCCTGTTCACTGATGGGTCCTGTCGTATTGTGGGAAAGCATCGAAGGTGGAAAGCTGCTGTGTGGAGTCCTACACGATGAGTCGCAGAAGCCACTGAAGGAGGAGGTGAATCGAGTCAGTTTGCAGAGGTGAAAGCCATCCAGCTGGCTTTAGATATTGCCGAACGAGAAAAGGGGCCAGTGCTCTATCTCTATACTGACTCATGGATGGTGGCAAATGCCCTGTGGGGGTGGTTACAGCAATGGAAGCAGAGCAACTGGCAGCGCAGAGGCAAACCCATCTGGGCTGCCACAGTGTGGCAAGATATTGCTGCCCGCCTAGAGAAGATGGTTATAAAAGTACGCCACGTAGATGCCCACGTACCTAAGAGTCGGGCCACTGAGGAACATCAAAACAACCAGCAGGTGGATCAGGCTGCTAGGATTGAAGTGGCGCAGGTGGATCTGGACTGGCAACATAAAGGTGAATTATTCCTAGCTAGGTGGGCCCATGATGCCTTCAGGCCACCAAGGAAGAGATGCGACATATAGATGGGCTCGTGATCGAGGGGTGAACTTGACCATAGACACTATCGCACAGGTTATCCATGAGTGTGAAACATGTGCTGCAATGAAGCAAGCCAAGCGGTCAAAGCCTCTCTGGTATGGAGGATGATGGCTGAAATATAAATATGGGGAGGCCTGGCAGATTGATTATATCACACTCCCACAGACCCACCAAGGCAAGCGCCATGTCCTCACAATGGTGGAAGCAACCACCGGGTGGCTGGAAACATATCCCATGCCACTGCCCGGAACACCATCCTGGGCCTTGAGAAGCAAGTCTTCTGGCGACATGGCACCCCAGAAAGAACTGAGTCAGACAACGGGACTCATTTCCGAAACAACCTCATAGACACCTGGGCCAAAGAGCATGGCATTGAGTGGGTGTATCACATCCCCTGTCATGCACCAGCCTCTGGGAAAATTGAACAGTACAATAGACTGTTAAAAAGTATACTGAAAGCAATGGGCAGTGGAACCTTCAAACATTGGGATACACATTTAGCAAAAGCCACCTGGTTAGTCAACACTAGGGGATCCACCAATCGAGCTGGCCCTGCCCAATCAAAACCTTTATGTACTGTAGAAGGAGATAAAGTTCCTGTGGTGCATGTAAAAAACATGCTGGGAAAGACAGTCTGGGTTATTCCTGCCTCCGGCAAAGGCAAACCCATCCGTGGGATTGCTTTCGCTCAAGGGCCTGGGTGCACTTGGTGGGTAATGCAGGAGGACGAAGAAGTCCGATGTGTACCTCAAGGAGATCTGATTTTAGGTGACAATAGCCAATAGTCTGAACTGTATGATGTTAATCGCTGTAATAGACTGTATATAATTGTTTATGTAATGTATATATTGTACATAATCAAGTATATAATTATTTCTATAGTTGTGTTCTATATCAAAGGTATTACAGTAAGAATCACCCGAATCAATGAAGAGCAAACTCTGATGAAACCGAGCAAAGTGCAGCAGTGATGGAATTAGAACTGACTTCAACAACTGGCACACAATTGAGATCGACATCCTCGACCTGCTGACTGTGGACAAGCTACACCAGCTGTGCCAGATACACAGGCTATAAGTTCCAGATGCAGCATGCAACAATCCAACACCGCACACCATCTCTCCTGCCCTGAAAGACTGTTAAGACAGATGGAACCCAAAATCATGGACTAAGTGAACTCAATAGACATTTTGGAGGGACGGTCCATAGACTAAGGGAATGATATCTATGTGCCTATATCAAAGAGAGAAAAAGTGGCAGTGATTAATTGGAACGTGAGAGACCTGAGCATAACGTAAATGGTATGGAATAAGGGGTGGATACTGTCCTGGTTTTGGCCGGGACAGAGTTAGTTTTGTCTTCAGCAGCTACTATGTTTTGGATTTAGTGTGAGAAGAATGGTGATAGTACACTGATGTTGCTGGGTGATGCTAAGCAACCAAGGACATTTTGCAGTTTCCCAGGTTTTGCTAATGTGCAGGTGCAAAAACTTGGGAGGGATAGAGCCAGAATAGTTGATCCAAACTGGCCAAAGAGAGTATTCCATACCATAGATGTCATGCCCGGTATAAGTGAGGGTCGGCCGGGGGGCCACTTCCCTTAACTTGCCTTAATCGTTAAGCTTCCCTTCGGGTTGCTTTTTGTTTCCCTGTTTTTCCTTTTTTTTTTTGCTCGTTCAGGCCTTTCTGTTCCTTCGTTCGGCTGTTTGTTCCCTCGCCTGCTCTCTCTGGAACTTGCTGTTCTGGGATAGCTGGGGGTGAATACCCCTGCTCCCTGCCTGCTGCTTGGGACAGGCTGTATCGGTTGTCGGGTGGTGAGAAATTGTGCATTTGTTTTATATATTCCAGTATCCTTGTATATATTATTATTATCATTATTAATATATTTTTATATTTTTCCTTTGCTGTCCTGGTGAACTGCTTTTATCGCAACCTACGAGTTTTCCTTTCTCTCCGATTCTCCTCACCACCCCACCAGGGAGTGGGGGAGTGAGCGAGAGGCTGTGTGGTATTGGGTTACAATTTGGGGTTAAACCACGACAAAGATTGAGGCAAAAAACGCATTGAATGCCTTCACCTTGCCTGCCCTGCCTATCCCTCCTGAACAGCCTGTAGCCCTCCATCCCAGCACTCCAATCATGGGACTCATTCCACTGAGTCTCACTAATACCAATGATATCATACAAATACATATTTACAAATGTAAAGATATTAAATATATAAGCAATAGATATATAGAAAACATTTATATATATGTTTACATATTTTAAATATCATTTGGAATATAAACTCATCCTACCGAGAACCCATGGGGATGTTTCCCTTTCCTAAAAATATACTTGGCATCAATTCACATCCTTCTGCACCATTAATTGGGACAACCAAATTGCTCCCATTGCGTTGCACACCTCTCCCTCCTTCACCACTGGGCCGGCGTTGCTCACAGACAGCTCTGGAGCAGCTTGCGCTTGCATTCATGTCTGCAGCAAAATCCGTAAGCCAGTATTTGTCCTTACCTGATTTTTCCCTAGATGGACAAGCCATTTTCTGAATTCCTCAGTAATGCTAAGAGTCTGTGAATTATCTGCACCCAGTGTCGCTTGATAGGCACTGAGGCTCTGCAAAAAGCATGTTTCAATGGCATCCAGGAAGCATGCACAGTAATGACTTTAAATGATCTCATTTCTCCCAGAACAAGCCTTCTCCTCACCAGGTCTGACTTGAACAATCAGGCACAGCTGTGCAAGACCAATGTATGCCACCAGCAACCTTTGCACTTTGTGGATGTGAGGAGATGGGGTTTTATCTCTCAGAAACGTAGAAAGTTAATTTTTGTGGTCTCTATTGTCTTGGGAGTGTTTTTTTTATGGCAGGATCGAAATTGCCCACTGTGGCATCCCTGCCTTCTGCAGCATTTTTGCTCTCCAAAGATGTCCCTTTTCTGCCCCAGCCTGGCACTACTCGCACTTCAGGAGACTCACGTTCACCCATGTGCTGCTCCTCTCCAGCCACAGCATAAGCTCTCCCTAGGAGCAGCTCAGAGTGAGCTGCCTCCACGCTGAGTTTGCCATGCAGAGCTACACAACAGGAATCTGTCTAAAACAGAGAGAGAGAGAGGGTCTGTGGGGTGAACAAGCACAAGGGTGAAGGATGGCCCACATAAATAAGCACGAAGGTGTTTTCATAGACAACGGGAAATTCCAGCAGTACTAATCAGCTCATCTGCTGTTTGTATTATCACCTCTTGGTGTCCTCTTTGCTCAGGCTTTACCCCTCTAAATCCATAAATAAGACGTTCTAGTTTTAGAAATACACTCTCGGGGTCAGACCTATGCTGAATATTTTCAAACTGAATTTCCAACCCCACTGAGATTCGGGGCTGTTTATTCTCAAGAGCTTTGCTTTGTGGGTATGTGAAAACTGGGGGCTTTTCTTATCACTCTGAAGGTCCAGAAGCAGATTTTCAATGCAAAATTTTCAAGGTATTTGGCTCAGACTAACCTAAGTCTTCCTATATATTGATGTATCTGCGTTAATTACTTTAACATGGTCTAACCAGTTGACATGATCACCAGGACCTTTCCTATCTGTAGTAAGTAACTTATAGCACTCTCATATAGTTTTACTTCAGCTGTTCAGTTTGGGTAAGGTCCTCGTACAGAGGCAGGAGTTTGGTTGCTGTGTTTCTATCAGATGGATGAAATGACCACATCAGCTGCTCGTTCAAAGTGTAGCAGATTCCAGCTTGTTTTCTTGCAGACATGCCCTGGAAAAGGAGCAGGAAACCAGACACTGCTTGAAAGTCAGCAGGTATTTCAGTGGCAGCACCAGCGTGTTGGTGCTGGGCTGTTTGCACATGCAAATTCCCACTGATGATGGCTTTTATGCCATTTGAGCTATTATCACAAAAGCCCACAAGTGACATTCGCATGTAGCCTTTTGCTTTTTACCTGCCCTGTGCAAGGAGTAGCACCTTCTCAGTGACTTTTAATCCCTGGTTCACACCAGAAGCTGTGTTGAGCACTTGCTGTTCTAGGCAGCAGATCTCTGCCTTGGGAAGGTGGAGGTATGGCTCTGTGCCAGTGGATCAGTCAAGGAAGAAGAAACCCCACCAGAAACAGCTCATCAGAAGCCCAAGCAAAGCCATAAACACAAAAGCTAATGAGAAAAGAAGTATTCATGCAGGCAGGCTGCTGCTCACAGAGCAGCCTTACAGTTCAGCCTGACACCAGCTTTCTGACCACTCAGTGCTCGTTTTAGTTGTTACTAATTATCAGATTAGACATTTTAGTTAAAAGAGACCAGTTCTTGCATTATTCACTATTGTTTCCCATTCCACAAAGTAGCTAACTTCCAGTTCAGTGCTTTAGGGCACTGAATGTATGATCTTTTCTTCTTTAATGAAAAAAAAAAAAAAGTCCAAAAAAGACATGGGTGTGTGCATGCTTGGCTGTGCTTGGCAGCCCATGCAGTCCCACTGCCTATAGCAGGTGGCCAAAGGCAGTTGGGGGGCTTTGGGGTGCTGTGCCTGAGCACAGAGCTGGGATCCCACATTCGTAGGAGGCTTTTGGCCAGAAGAGGGCATGAGATTAGGGACAGGCTAATATGGGGGACACTGTTGTGGGTGTGTACTACAGGCTACCTGATCAGGAAGAGGAAGACGATGAGGCCTTCTACAGGCAGCTGAAAGTAGCCTCAGGATCACAGGCCTTGGTTCTCATGGGGGACTTCAACCACCCCGATATCTGCTGGAGGGACAACACAGCTAGGCTCGCACAGTCCAGGAGGTTCCTGCAGAGCATTGATGATAACTTTCTGACGCAGGTGGTGGAGGAGCCAATGAGGAGAGGTGTGCTGCTGGACCTTGTACTAACTAACCAAGAAGGACTGGTTGGGGATATGAAGGTTGGGGACAGCCTTGGCTGCAGTGACCATGAGATGGTGGAGTTCAGGATCCTGCATGGAGGAAGCAGGGCAATGAGTAGGATTACAACCCTGGACTTTAGGAGAGCTAACTTTGCCCTCTTCAAGGACCTGCTTGGAGAAATCCCATGGGTTAGGGCTCTAGAAGGTAGGGGGGGTCCAAGAGAGCTGGGCAATATTCAAGCATCGCTTCCTCCAAGCTCAGGATCGGTGCATCCCCCCAGGAGTAAGAAATCATGCAAAGGAGGCAGGAGACCTGCGTGGATGAGCAAGGAGCTTCTGGCAAAATTCAAAAGTAAGAAGATAGTCTATGGAATGTGGAAAAAGGGACAGACCACTTGGGAGGCATATAGGAATGTTGTCAGGGTATGCAGGGATACAATGAGGAAGGCTAAGGTCCACCTGGAATTTAATCTGGCAAGGGATGTCAAGGACAATAAGAAGGGCTTCTTCAAGTACATCGGTAGCAAAGGGAAGACTAGGGAAAATGTGGGCCCTCTGCTGAATGAGGTGGGTGCCCTGGTCATGAAGGATACAGAGAAGGCAGAGTTACTGAATGCCTTCTTTGCTTCAGTCTTTACTGCCAAGGCTGGCCCCCAGGAATCCCAGACCCTGGAGGTAAGAGAGGAAGCCTGGAGAAAGGAAGACCTTCCTTTGGTCGAGGAGGATCGGGTTAGAGATCATATAGGCAAACTGGACACCCACAAATCCATGGGCCCCGATGGGATGCACCCACGAGTGCTGAGGGAGCTGGCAGAGGTCATTGCCAAGCCATTCTCCATCATCTTTGAAAAATCATGGAGAATGGGAGAGGTGCCTGAGGACTGGAGGAAAGCCAATGTCACTCCAGTCTTCAAGAAGGGCAAGAAGGAGGACCTGGGAAACTACAGGCCAGTCAGCCGCACCTCCATCCCTGGAAAGGTGATGGAGCAACTCATTCTGGAGGCCATCTCTAAGCATGTAGAGGAAAAGAAGGTGATCAGGAGTAGTCAGCATGGATTCACCAAGGGGAAATCATGCTTGACCAATCTGATAGCCTTCTATGATGGCATGACTGGCTGGGTGGATGAGGGGAGAGCAGTGGATGTTGTCTACCTGGACTTCAGCAAGGCTTTTGACACTGTGAGGTGGATTGAGAACTGGCTGAATGGCAGAGCTCAGAGGGTGGTGATCAGCAGCACAGAGTCTAGTTGGAGGCCTGTGACTAGTGGTGTCCCCCAGGGGTCGGTACTGGGCCCAGTCTTGTTCAGCTTATTCATCAATGACCTGGATGAAGGGACAGAGTGTACCCTCAGCAACTTTGCTGATGACATGAAACTGGGAGGACTGGCTGATACACCGGAAGGCTGTGCTGCCATTCAGCGAGACCTGGACAGGCTGGAGAGTTGGGCGGAGAGGAACCTCATGAGGTTCAACACGGGCAAGTGCAGGGTCCTGCACCTGGGGAGGAATAACCCCATGCACCGGTACAGGTTAGGGGTTGACCTGCTGGAAAGCAGCTCTGCGGAGAAGGACCTGGGAGTCCTGGTAGACAACAAATTCACCATGAGCCAGCAATGTGCCCTTGTGGCCAGGAAGGCCAACGGCATCCTGGGGTGCATTAAGAAGAGTGTGGCCAGCAGGTCGAGGGAGGTTCTCCTCCCCCTCTACTCTGCCCTAGTGAGGCCCCATCTGGAGTACTGCATCCAGTTCTGGGCTCCCCAGTTCAAGAAAGACAAGGAACTACTGGAGAGAGTCCAGCAGAGGGCTACAAAGATGATTAAGGGACTGGAGCATCTCTCCTACGGGGAAAGGCTGAGGGAGCTGGGGCTGTTTAGCCTGAGGAAGAGAAGACTGAGAGGGGACCTCATCAATGCTTATAAATATCTCAAGGGCGGGTGTCAAGAGGATGGGGCCAGACTCTTTTCAGTGGTGCCCAGCGACAGGACAAGGGGCAATGGGCACAAACTGGAACACAGGAAGTTCCGCCTGAATATGAGGAAAAACTTCTTCACAGTGAGGGTGACAGAGCACTGGAACAGGCTGCCCAGGGAGGTTGTGGAGTCTCCTTCTCTGGAGATATTCAAAACCTGCCTGGACGCGGTCTTGTGCAACCTGCTCTAGGTGAACCTGCTCTGGCAGGGGGGTTGGACTAGATGATCTCCAGACGTCCCTTCCAGCCCCTACCATTCTGTGATTCTGTGATTCTGAGATGAACTTTTCTGGTCTCCTCCATCCCACCAGCTGCATCTCATTTTGTTACTCTTGCATTGGACCTCAGCGCTGGTGTTTGGGTGAGAAACGCTCTAGAAGTGCATCCCTGGCTGGAGCTGAGACAAGCAATGGGTCATCCTTCAGCTGTCGCTGCATTTTGTTCTAAAGCTTTGGTCACCAGCTCTTAAAATCTCACAGCTTACTTTTAGCTCTGATCTCAGCTGATGCTGCCCACCTGCCTAGCTTGGGACATTTTTACAGTCACAGTCACAACACCTTCCTGCTCACTGCAAAGGATGGTGTGTCTTTTGAGTAACTAGTGCATGAAGGAACTGCAAGATAAAAAGTTGTACCCCATTAATGGGCATTTAAGAAACATTTTTGTAATAGGTGCATTAGGAACAAAGTGCTTTCAAATGCAAGGATATTTGTTCTGTGCCAGATGTGCTGCAGAGAGTCACCAGGGTCCGTCATTTTCCTCTCTTCTCCTCCAGCGACACTGGCAGTGACTCCCCCCCCCCCCCCCCATCAGCAGGATGCATTTGGCATGGTCAGACCTGGGAGAGGACACACACAATTCCGGACACACACAATTCCAAACACACAAAAGAACCAATTCCCCCAAGTATCCACCAAGTGATACACTAGCATATAATCCTAGAGCAATGTGCTAGGGTAAAATCCTGGCTTGCCTAACATCAGTGGGAGATTTGGGTCTGACTTTATTTAGAGACTAAGAGTTCATCACGGATATGATAAGGGTATCTGCTAAGAAAACACACAGGTAGTTGGGCCAAGCATTTTTTAGCTTGCACGACGCCCCCAGGTAAAAATACATGTAAGGCAATAGGAATGGGCTGGTGCAGCCCTTTCCCCCCCAGCAGCCAGTATGGGCATGCACACACCCAGCTGCTGCCGGGGCCACCCCACAGCACCCTGCTCTGCCCAGGGAGTGCCGGGGCTTGGGACGGCCACCTCTGATTTTGGAACTTATTCTGCAATAGCGAAAGGCAAAATCAGATCTGCCTGCAGCGCTTGTGCTCGAGGTCTGAGTGCTTGCCTAGATTTCAGTGTCATGGGGTTGTGATCTGCAAATGCTGCCCGACCGGCTGTGACATGGCAGCATCTCAGCTGAGCTGAAAACAGCTGCCCCATAGCCTGCTTTCAGGAGACCTTGCTGGGTTTTTTGGTGTTTTCTTTTTTTTCCTCTTTTATTTGTACAACACCCTTCACTTGGAGGGTTTCTCCCTTTGGGTACAGACCCATCTCAGACATCAGTGGCCTGAGGAGCAGGTTACTGCTGACTTCTCACTTCTGTGCCAGGAGAAGACATGGTTTCAGCCGACCCGTCGAACTGAAGCGAGATGGCGGGACCGTCAAAGCATTTGAATTCTTTTTATAGTAACTCTGGTGTCACTGCACTGGCTTTGGCACAGTCCACGGGTGCTGTGAAGCAATTGCTTCGCATGCCCCAAGCATGCGCAGGAGCTGATTTTTACACTGATTAAAAAAACAGCTGAAAGCTTTGCTTGTAAATCAAATCTGTGCTGGAAACACTGGTTCTAGAGAAAAAAAAACACCACTGAAAAGGCTTACAAATCCCATGCAAAATGTTTTATTTTGAAAATCAAGTCACTCTCTAGAAGTTACCATGCTTTCACTTGTTCTGCTGTGTGGTGGATTGACCTTGGTTGGATGCCAGGTGCTTACCAAGCCGCTCTATCACTCCCCCTCCTCAACTGGACAGGGGGATTAAAAAATAGGACCAAAGGCTTGTGAGTTGAGATAAGGACAGGGAGAGATCACTCACCAATTACCATCATGGGCAAAACAGACTTGAATTGGGGAAATTAATTTATTGCCAATCAAATCAGAGTAATGAGAAATAAAACCACATGTTAAAACACCTTCCCCCACCCCTCCCTTCTTCCTGTGCTCAACTTCACTCCCAGCTTCTCTACCTCCTCCCCCTCGAGCGGTGCAGGAGGACAAGGAATGGGGGTTGTAGTCAGTTCATCACACATTTTCTCTGCCACTCCTTCCTCCTTGCTCTCTTCCCCTGCTCCAGTGTGCGAGGTGGTGGAGTTGCTCTCTATGTGAGAGAACAACTGGAGTGTATCGAGCTCTGCCTAGGGGAGGACGAAGAATGGGTCGAGAGCTTATGGGTAAGGATTAAGGGACAGGCTAACATGGGGGACACTGTTGTGGGTGTGTACTACAGGCCACCTGATCAGGAAGAGGAAGTCGATGAGGCCTTCTACAGGCAGCTGAAAGTGACTAAGAGTTCATCACGGATTCCTAGCAGGGTAGGAACGGGAACACGTACGTACAGAAACATTTCAGCAGCATCATTCTTGCGGATGTGTAATAAATTACTAGATACAAAACAATAATGTTGCCAGAACAGTTATGAGTAATGAGTAAGTAAATCCTGGTTTCTATCTTAATTTACCAGTTCAACACCAGTACTTCAGAAAAAAGGGTAAATTGGTATCAGATGAAATTCCAAGGAATTGAGTTATATTAGGAATTAATCAAGATGAGGAGGAGCCTAGTGGCTTCACCAGCAAAACATGTCAGCATTTGCCAGAAAGAAACCACCTGCTGCTATTAAGAAATCAGTTTGAAAATGTCATCCTCTTTCAAGACAAATTTGGTTTTATTTTTAAGTCATTTGAAGTTAACTGGCTAACATGCAGCTAGCATTCAGATTTTCCCTTGTGTAATTGCTTAGAACAAGCCAAAGACAAAAAACAAAACACAAACAAAGATTCTTGGAGAACACTATAAAAGGCAGCAATGTATTACACGAACACCACTTTAACATCTGTGCTGGAATCAGAGGCTATAGGAGACCAACTCCTCTTTTTGCTTTTTAAGCTGAAGTTTTTTGAGTCAAGGCTAAGAAATGTTTGCAAGGGAATAAAAAGGAAGTCTTCGTATTTCTAATTCCAGAGTTAAAAAAAAAGATAATATCAAGTCTATCAATCTTTACAGCTTTCATTCAGTTTTATAAAAAAAAATATAGCATTTTATATATCCATAAATATAATACAGACGTCAAAACATACACCTACAGTTCTGCTTCAGTAATATCCTCATCAGGGCAACAATAGTATTCCACAAAACAGATCTGTCCACCTTCATTCCTAATCATATACTGCAGTGAAAGAAATCCTCGAGTATCTGTTTGAATGGACACTTTATGAGATAAAGCCAGTGCCTTTGTAGATGGTTTAAGCAAAGAAATCTTGTACCTGTAGGGGAGAAAAAAAGTCATCTGGAAAAAATACATTGTGCAGAAAGGAGCTGAAACATTACTCCCACATAAAGCCATAGAATAACTAAAAAACAATTAGCAATGTGCTAATTTGATCTTTTCCTGGTAACAACATTGGATAGACATTGTTATCGCTTAGCTTTTGATCACAGACACAGACTTTTATCAGATGGGAAGTCCTTTTTTTTTCCTATACTAGTGAAATAAATGTCACAGTAATGCAAAAACAGTTTTTTAAACTTTCCAGCAAGAATATATGACCTGCCACAGAGGGCATTGATCACAGACTTACTAACCTGTTTGTCTGGGTCTGGTTACAGTGGAATGCTTCCATCAATTCAGAGTTCCTGGGGTAGTCCAGATGTGCACTTCCTGCATTTCCAAAAGTGGATAACCTGGAAGACAAAAGGCACCATCTCAAAAAACCCGATCGCAGCTCTGTAAAAACTCATCAGACTCAGTCATCTTGCATATCTCAATGGCTGTTTCACAAAAAACTACTGTTTGTTTTGCTTTATTTAATTAAAAATGCTAAACTGTCCACATCAGTGTCACATTTACCAGGTTGTCAATATATTCATTACTATGTTAATTAGATTACATATTGTGATTTGCTATATTCATTACAATTCTTCCTGAAATAAATCAATATTCTAAGACAGTTTCCCCCCCTTCACCCTGAAAACTTCCAGTCTTTACCCACTGAAGAGCAGGAAGGCCAAGCATGAACATTTGAGTTGAAAGCATAGTTTCCAGTACCTGAAGTAGGATTTATCTGGAGACATGGTAATCTGCAGAACTTCACTGGTCATATCCAGTTCAGCAAATGCTTCTCATAGCCCCTCTGACTGCAGGATAATTTTATTAACAACATTTGTACTGCAAAAATCAAAGTCTAACAACTCATTAGGTTCTTGAGTGTTAATTTTGCACACTGTCACTACTCCTCCTTCTTCTAAGAACAGCATCAAGGGATAACCATAACCATGATAACACATCCTAAGGGCTGTTGATGTTCCTGAAAAAGAGAATGAAATATACATTCTTCAGAGAGCTAGCTAGCACATCTGATCACTTCAGAAAATTCAGATTTTACTGGCATATGGGGCACAGATCATTTTGATTTAGCATGTTTTGTCCAGCCTCCAATACACTAATGTAGCATGCTTAGTGTAGCCTCCTAGATACCCTTCAAAGTGTTAATGGTTATACAGCAAAATGAAATGATTTGTATGTAGATACCAGTTCAAATCCAACTCGTCATTTATCAAATGGGTAACACTAGCTGTGACAATGAAGCTGGATATGCTACAAATAGTTTAGCAAACTTGGAAAATCTTCCATGGTCCTGAGGCTCTCTTTGACTCACATAGTCTTTCTTTACTACTCTTGATACTTGTGCAACCCAAACTGAAGTTAATGCAGCTTAGCTTGCATTACGATCACATCCTCCTTTTGCTATGTAATCATAGTCTGAATGTTTGGTTTCCCAAAATCATGGTGCTATTTAGCACAGTTGATTTAGGTCTTTAGGTCAGTGTCACAAAAGCAGCAGCAGAGGAATCCGGAGTTCAATGCATAGCTGCAATGGTAAAACTGCCTGAGAAAATTGCCATGGTATCACTCTACTTCATGTGAGTACACAGTGCATCTTGTAGCACTCATACAGTTATGCTAACTTGTAGTTATTTTTACTTGTGAAAACATTTTTTTGAACCACCATAAAGTTAAAAAAAAATTAATTTCTAGGAAATAAAATTTGCTAAGACTTGTTTTTTAAATAAATGGGTTCATGTAATTCCCTGCTCCCGTCCCCCTCTGTTCCCTGCTCCTGCCCACATGTGCCTGCTGCTTAACTTCCACTAGCACACACTGGCCACTTCATGAGCCACCTTAAGCTAACCAAACAAATACAACACTAGTGTAAGGAAGGACTGTGCAGCAAGGAGCAGGAGAAAGCAAAGGTAGATGCAGGAACAGGGACACTCAGGCTTCTCCCCTTTCACGCACACCTCAGACTGCAGTTTCATAGATAGCAAAGACACAGACTCCAAAGGACAGAAGAAAAGTAAAGTTGGGTTTGAGTTACTACCATAAAATATTCCTCGCCCCTTCCATTTACATCCCCAGTATCATACATGCTTTCAAAAACAGGAACCAGCACAACGCCTGTACTTATGAACAAAGCATTTAGAAGTTGGATATGCATGAAATAAAAACAAATAAACAAAAAAACACCCAGAAAGTAAACCATTGTTAAAAGAAGAAAAAATTAAAAATGCAACTTAAAAATTTAAAATGAAGCAAAGCCAACAGTCACAGCTAGGAAAAAGGTAGCAGAAAGCAAACGAGGCTGCTTTTTATCTTATATTAAATGCAAGTTAAGAAGAAATAATTTAGATTGCTAATTAAAGCTGCCTATATGGACAGTTCAGTGAAGTTGAGATCCTCTGTCTATGCATAATCTCTCAAGAACCGTTTCTGGACAAACTTAGCACAGGCAGAACCAGAGAGCAAAAGGGGCAGACCACTGCTCCAGTCTTGCAATGAATCACACACTCCCGCCCTGTAGTTGGAAGGTCTTAGCTTAGCCCATCTGATATGCTGTGTATGAGTGTCTGTGAATTCGTACTCTCTTTCAAAGTTGACTTAAATTCACCTTTTTGGCTTTGGAATGAAACATAATAAAAACACTATACAATACACTATACAATAATAAAAACACTTGAAGATAGATACTTTATGAACCTGCTCACACATCTAAGAACAGTACGGTCAGATGGAGCAATGAGCTTAGCAGGTGCCAGCACATTAAACAAGGGTACAAGCTCATCACACAAGCAGGCATGCATGAACAAACCAGGCACTGAGTTCGGCCTTTCAATAGCACAGACATAAGTGAACACAGCCTCATCAGAGCACTTCCCTCACACCAGCTCCCCCAGCTATGCCATGATTTCACCAAAGTTTCCCCATCTCTGCTGGTAAACTTGCTGTACATCTCCTCTATCACGTAATTGGGGCCTTTCTAAGGTGTCTAATAGCAGTACCAGCCCCTCCTCATCGCTAACACCGGGGACAGGCTGCCCCACCAGCAGCAGCTGGCCCAAGGCCCAGGCGGGGGGAGCAGCCCCCACCTGGATGAAGGCATTAGCCTGGATGCATTTGGTGTCCTCTACTGTCACCCTGAGGCCGTTGGCCGTAGCGAAGCAGGTGGCATGGTCCTGGAAGTGGACGGCCCTAAGAAGGCTGGAGAGGTGGCAGGCGTTATCCAGATTGGCAGCCAGCACTTACGGCTCACCCCTGGCGGATGGCTGCGCAGACAGCAGCATAGCAGGCATGCCATCAAGCGCATAGCGGTTCTGGAAAGGGCCAGAAGTGCGAGCGGGTGGAAGTGTGAGTGACTTCTGGCACAGCGTGGTGCGGCCAAGATGGTGGTGGCCAAGAGGAAATGTGAGGCTCTGGCTGCCTGGCCGAAGAAGCAAGCTAAGAGGGCCCTGAGCACGTCTGAACTGGATGCTAAGACGGGCTCAGAGGAGTACAGCATCCTGCCGGTGGTCTCTCAGGTACTTCCCAGCCCCGCTGCCCAGGGTGGAGTGGGCCAGGCCGGGTGTTCCCACTCTACTCCCAGCCTAGGCCGGCATTTACCCATAGGAAGGATACCTCATCTCTGGGTCGCACGTTAGGGAGGTATTCCACCTCCATGGGGAAGGCGGCGCTGTCTGCAGTGGGCCGCAGAGATATGGGTGACCGCTACCTTGTGCTGCTGTGCCCCTGCCAGTCGGCACAGCGTGCTGCTGACAGGCCTGTGCTGCTCCTGGGGGCCGAGTTCTGCTGCCTTTTCTGCTCCAAGGCTAGGGTACTGGGACTCGAGGTGTCTGGAGGGAACCCAGCTGCTATGCAAGGATAGAGAGATTTATTCATAACTTTTATAATCCCAGCACAAATAAAAGTAATATGCAACGGTATGTTATTTCCATGAAAACATGTGAAGAGCATTATTCCAGTCAGTGTAAATAAGTTGTGTTACCTTAATCTCAAAAGTATTTTAGAGTTAGATAATTCTATTATATACAAAGGACTTACGGAAATTATGCCAGTTTCATTTAGGAATTGACCTGAGAAGGCTTCAATAATTGCCTTGTAGTTTGCTTAAAAGAAAAACAAAAAGTAGCACGCTGAAGTGTGAGACCTCATCACACACTCATCTGTAGGAAAAGCTAAATAGTTGTGCTCCGAGACTGTAGCTCAGGTCATTTTGTAGGGAAAGAGGGATGCCTTTTCCAAATAAGTATTGCATGTGGCTTTCTTAATACTTATGTGTTTTGTACTAGTGAAAGGCTTTACATAGGAACATGCTGAAGCATGATGGATGACAGTTGTTCATGTTGTAACAACTTAAAACATAAAAACTTATGCCCTCGTGTTCTGAAGGAAAGTCATCACTTGCTGAGTGAGCAATTCTATTCTCTCTCTGGAGAGAGTTGGTTTAAGTTCTCTGTACTTCAACTTACATTGTTAGTTGTGATTCTGTGATGGTTGTCTTGCTAACAGGAAGCAGTAGCCAAAGCCTAAGCTTTGCTTGTCTTTTAACCTTACTTGGTGCTTTGGCCCAAAGTGTGCTGGAGCTTATGATCCAAAGGAGGAATTCATACATATCTAGTACTGTCCTGGTTGCGGCTGGGATAGGATTAATTTTTGCCAGAAGCTGGCCGGGGTCTATTCTATACCATGTGACCGTCACGCTCTCTATATAGAGGGGGACAACTGGAGGGGGGGGATCGCTGCTCGGGAGCAGGCTGGGCGTTGTTGGGCTCCGGTCGGGTAGCAACACGTATGGAGAAGCAACGCTAAGTACACTCTGTTGTTGATATTGTTGGGGTTTCTTGTTTGTTTGTTTTTCTTTCCCTTTGTTGTCCGGTTAAACTGTTGTTGTTAACCCACGAGTTTTGCCTTTCTTTGTCCCGATTCTCTCCCCCATCCCGCCGGGAGGTGGGGGTGAGCGAGCAACCGCGTGGCTCAGCTGCTGGCTGGGGCTAAAACACGACAGTCCTTTTTGGCGCCCAACGTGGGGCACAACAGCACTTTTGTATTAAGTGTGCTATAGCTGTAGTAGTTATTAAGTGACAAGCTCCTGTACGGGTCAAAAAGTTTGTTGGCTGCACTGTTTATCTCTTTACTTTTGGCAACATGTTAATGCGAACAATGGTTATATGCTTTGCCCTGGTATTGATGGCCTTACTGTGTTGGGGGAGCTATCTGGTGGAGAGGATGAAGGAATACATCATCTCCCTCTCCCTACCCAGGATTGATGTGGATAGGTTTATTACGCAGGCTCCTGAGGTCCTTGTTCACCCTTATGTGAGCTGTTTATTACTACTAATTAATATTGTTGGCATATTATGGGGTTTGTGGAATCTGGTCTCGTCCTGGACTCTGGATGAGGCAGGGACCCAAACTGCACCTGAGGACACCATGGTTGAGATAGGGACCCAAACAACACCACCAACTACAGTAATTGCCCCAGTAGTTAAAAAGAAACAATGGACAAGGAGAACAACGGGTCCATATCCTCGATTAGTAAGGGAGGAGGAAGAAGAGGAAAGGTTTAATCAAGAAGCAGGTCCTTCAACAAAGCCATTGGAGGAAGGAGTGAGAGAATTCAGACAGGAAGCAGAAACTACCCGGTCCCTGACCTCATCAGAACTTCGAGACATGCGGAAAGATTACAGCCGCCAGCCAGGTGAGCGGATTGCTGCCTGGCTGCTCCGATGCTGGGATAGCGGGGCCGACAGTCAGCACTTGGAAGGCAAGGAAGCCCAACAGCTGGGATCCCTTGCTAGGAACCGGGGAATTGAGAGAGGAATTGGAAAAGAGGCAGCAATTTGCAGTCTCTGGAGACGGCTCCTCTCAAGTGTGAGGGCAAAATATCCATTCAAGGAAGATCTTGTGAACTCCCCAGGGAAGTGGACCACTGCAGATGAAGGCATCCAGTACCTGAGAGAATTAGCGGTACTGGAAGTCATCTACAGGGATCTAGACAATGATGAGGTCTCCAAAGATCCAGAGGATGTCCTGTGCACATGGGCTATGTGGAGGAAGGTGATTCAGAGTGCCCCAGCATCATATTCTAACAGCCTGGCAGCGATGTATTGCCCGGATACTGATACACCAACTGTGGAGAGAGTGTCGTCTTGGCTCCAAAACTTTGAAGAAAATCTCTGTACCTGCTCATCCCTATGGGCCAGTGCCTTGGCTATCAGGGGTGCCCCAAGAAATCAGTCCCCTCCTGCCTCGGTCGGAGGGAAAGGGAGGCCCAGGCGCACGCCGTGTGGAGCACTCTGGTTCTTCCTGCGTGACCAGGGGGAGGACATGAGGAAGTGGGACGGTGAACCCACCTTTAAGCTGGAAGCCCGTGTACGTGAACCGAGAAGGAAGACAGCTCTTTAGAAGGGGCCACCCAGGAAGTCTGTCAGCAGAGTTGCTGTAGAGATGCACGAAGGCAATCAGCGATTTCCCAAACAGAGAAGAACTGAAATCACCTCCCTTGATCCTGAGGAGGGGCCTTCTGGTCTGGCGCTGCAAGGGTCAGACAGAGAATACTCTGAGGAGGAACAGGAATAGAGGGTCCCTGCCTTCGGCCAGGAGGAGGAAAGGGATGACCGTGTATACTGGACTGTGTGGGTTCGATGGCCTGGCACATCAGACCCACAGAAGTATAGGGCCTTGGTGGACACTGGTGCACAGTGTACTCTGGTGCCATCAGAACATAGGGGCACGAAACCCATCTGGATCTCGGGAGTGACAGGGGGATGCCAGGAATTGTCGGTATTGGAGGCTGAGGTGAGCTTAACAGGGGACAAGTGGGAAAAGCACCCCATTGTGACTGGCCCAGAGGCCCCTTGTATCCTTGGCATAGACTACCTCAGGAGAGGGTACTTCAAGGACCCAAAGGGATACCGATGGGCTTTTGGTGTAGCCACTGTGAATGCAGAGAAGACCAAACAGCTATCTGTCTATCCTGCCTGGCCTCTCAGAAGATCCCTGCGTTGTGGGATTGCTGCAAGCTGAAGAGCAGCAGGTGCCAATTGATACCAGAACAGTGCACTGGCGGCAATATCGCAGCAACAGAGATTCCCTGGCTCCCGTCCCTGAGCTGATTCATCAAGTGGAGATCCAAGGAGTCATCAGCAAGACTCACTCACCTTTTAATAGTCCTATATGGCCAGTACGGAAATCTAACGGGGAATGGAGATTAACAGTGGACTATTGTGGCCTGAATGAAGTCACGCCACCACTGAGTGCTGCCATGCCAGACATGCTAGAACTTCAGTACGAATTGGAATCCAAGGCAGCCAAGTGGTATGCTACCATTGACATTGCCAATGCATTCTTCTCAATCCCTTTGGCAGCAGAGTGCAGGCCACAGTTTGCTTTAACTTGGAGGGGTGTCCAGTACACCTGGAATCAACTGCCCCAGGGGTGGAAACACAGCCCTACCATTTGCCATGGGCTGATCCAGACTGCACTGGAGAAGGGTGGAGCTCCAGAACACCTACAATACATTGATGACATCATTGTGTGGGGCAACACAGCAGAAGCACTTTTTGAGAAAGGGGAGAAAATAATCCAAATCCTTCTGAGAGCTGGCTTTGCCATAAAACGAGGTAAGGTCAAAGGACCTGCACAGGAGATCCAGTTCCTAGGAATAAAATGGCAAGATGAACGTCATCAGATCCCAATGGATGTGATCAACAAAATAGCAGCTATGTCTCCACCAACTCACAAAAAGGCAACCCAAGGTTTCTTAGGCGTTGTGGGTTTTTGGAGAATGCATATTCCAAATTACAGTTCTATTGTAAGCTCTCTCTATCAGGTAACCCAGAAGAAGAATGATTTCAAACGGGGCCCTGAGCAACGACAAGCCTTTGAACAAATTAAACAGAAGATAGTTCATGCAGTAGCCCTTGGACCAGTCCGGGCAGGGCAAGATGTAAAAAATGTGCTCTACACCACAGCTGGGGAGAATGGCCCTACCTGGAGCCTCTGGCAGAGAGCACCAGGGGAGACTTGAGGTCGACCCCTGGGGTTTTGGAGCTGGGGATACAGAGGATCTGAGGCCCACTACACTCCAACTGAAAAAGAGATCTTGGCAGCATCTGAAGGGGTTCGAGCTGCTTTGGAGGTGGTTGGTACTGAAGCCCAGCTCCTCCTGGCACCCCGACTGCCGGTGCTGGGCTGGATGTTCAAAGGGAGGGTTCCCTCTACGCATCATGCCACCGATGCCACATGGAGCAAGTGGGTCGCACTGATCACACAACGAGCTCGAATAGGAAACCCCAGTCGCCCAGGAGTCTTGGAAGTGATCACGGACTGGCCAGAAGGCAAAGATTTTGGAATGTCGACAGAGGAAGAGGTGACACGTGCTGAAGAGGCCCCACCATATAATGAACTACCAGAAAATGAGAAGGAATATGCCCTGTTCACTGATGGGTCCTGTCGTATTGTGGGAAAGCATCGAAGGTGGAAAGCTGCTGTGTGGAGTCCTACACGATGAGTCGCAGAAGCCACTGAAGGACAAGGTGAATCGAGTCAGTTTGCAGAGGTGAAAGCCATCCAGCTGGCTTTAGATATTGCCAAGCGAGAGAAGTGGCCAGTGCTCTATCTCTATACCGACTCCTGGATGGTGGCGAATGCTCTGTGGGGGTGGTTACAGCAATGGAAGCAGAGCAACTGGCAGCACAGAGGCAAACCCATCTGGGCTGCCAAATTGTGGCAAGATATTGCTGCCCAGCTAGAGAAGCTGGTTATAAAAGTACGTCATGTAGATGCCCACGTACCTAAGAGTCGGGCCACTGAGGAACATCAAAACAATCAGCAGGTGGATCAGGCTGCTAGGATTGAAGTGGCGCAGGTGGATCTGGACTGGCAACATAAGGGTGAATTATTCCTAGCTCGGTGGGCCCATGACACCTCAGGCCATCAGGGAAGAGATGCAACATACAGATGGGCTCGTGACCGAGGGGTGGACTTGACCATAGACACTATCGCACAGGTTATCCATGAATGTGAAACATGTGCTGCAATCAAGCAAGCCAAGCGGTCAAAGCCTCTTTGGTTTGGAGGATGATGGCTGAAATATAAATATGGGGAGGCCTGGCAGATTGATTCTATCCCACTCCCACAGACCCACCAAGGCAAGTGCCATGTCCTCACAATGGTGGAAGCAACCACCGGGTGGCTGGAAACATATCCTGTGTCCCATGCCACCGCCCGGAACACTATCCTGGGCCTTGAAAAGCAAGTCTTATGGCGACATGGCACCCCAGAAAGGATTGAGTCAGACAATGGGACTCATTTCCGAAGCAACCTCCTAGACACCTGGGCCAAAGAGCATGGCATTGAGTGGGTGTATCACATCCCCTATCATGCACCAGCCTCTGGGAAAATTGAACGATACAATGGACTACTGAAAACTACCCTGAGAGCAATGGGTGGTGGGACCTTCAAACATTGGGATACACATTTATCAAAAGCCACCTGGTTAGATAACACTAGAGGATCTACCAATTGAGATGGTCCTGCCCAATCAAAGCCTTTACATACTGTAGAAGGGGATAAAGTTCCTGTAGTGCACATGAAGAATATGTTAGGGAAGACAGTCTGGGTTACTCCTGCCTCGGGCAAAGGCAAACCCATCCGTGGGATTGTTTTTGCTCAAGGACCTGGGTGCACTTGGTGGGTGATGCTAAAGGATGGGGAAGTCCGATGTGTACCTCGAGGGGATTTGATTTTGGGTGAGAATAGTCAATGAATGAACTATTGATAAAACTGAGCAAAGTGCAGCAGTAATGGAAGCAGAACTGGCTTTAGCAACTGGCGCCCATCAACTTCCTCAAGAGATCGACATCAACCCACAGACCGTGGACATGATACACCAGCCGAGCCAGGTACCCCAACTGCAAGTTCCAGATGCACCATGCAACAATCCAGCACTACCCACCATCCTCCCACTGCGTCCAGTGTCACCTGCCACACCATACTGAGACCCAGCCCTGTTTCACCGACTGAGCAAACTCCACATCATCTCTCCTACCCCAAGAGACTATTATGACAGATGGAGCCCAAAGTCATGGACTAAATGAACTCAATAGACAGTTTGAAGGGATGGTCCATAGACTAAGGGTATGATGTCTGTGTAAGTGTGCATATATATATAAAACAGGAAAAGTGGTGGTGTTTAATTGGAAAGTGTAGGATCTGAGCGTGACGTATATGGTATAGAATAAGGGGTGGATAATGTCCTGGCTGCAGCTGGGATAGGGTTAATTTTCACCAGAAGTTGGCAGGGGTCTATTCTATACCATGTGACCATCACGCTCACTATTTAGAGGGGGACAACTGGAGGGGTGGGGATGGCTGCTCAGGGGAGTGGGCTGGGTTTCGGGCTCAGGGTGGGGAGGGACCTGTGCTGGGAAGCACCGCTAAGTACACTCTGTTGTTATTGTTGGGGTTTCTTGTTTGTTTGTTCTCTTTCCCTTTGTTGTTCGTTTAAACTGTTGTTGTTAACCCACGAATTTTGCCTTTCTTTGTCTGGATTCTCTCCCCCATCCCACTGGGAGGGGTGGGGTGAGCGAGCGACTGTGTGGCTCATCTGTAGGCTGGGGCTAAACCACGACAAGTGCTTTCTAAGTGCTTGCTTGAATCTAAAACAACTGCTTTATATGCAGAACTGTGTTTGGACAAGTCTAGCTTATCAGCTTCAGTGGCATCGTATTTTGTATTTAAATTCAGTTGTGTATCATCACATGCAAGGTGCCTACAAGGTCATATGTGTTGATTCGATCCTGTCGTGGTTTAACTAAGCACCACAAAGCTGCTCACTCACTCTCCATCCCCTCAGTGGGAGATGGGGGAGAGAATTGGAAGGGTCAAAGTGAGAAAACTCGTGGATTGAGATAAAGACAGTTAGTAATTAAAAAAAAAAAAAGAAATAATAATAATAAATTGTAAGGAAAAGAAGGGGGAAAAAATAACAAAGAGATAGGAAAATAAACCCCAAGAAAGACAAGTGATGCAAATGAAAACAATTGCTCACCACCAACCAACTGATGCCCAGCCAGTCCCCGAGCAGCAGCCGCCTTGCCAAACTTCACCCTAGTTTTATTGCTGAGCATGACGTCATATGGTCTGGAATATCCCTTTGGTCAGTTGGGGTCAGCTGTCCCGGCTGTGTCTCCTCCCAGCTTCTTGTGCACCCCCAGCCTACTTGCAGGTGGGGTGGTGTGAGAAGCAGAAAAGACCTTGACTCTATGTAAGCACTACTTAGCAACAACTAAAAACATCAGTGTGTTATCAACATTATTGTCATACTAATTCCAAAACACAGCACTGTACATGTTACTGTGAAGAAAATTAACTCTATCCCAGCCGAAACCAGGACACTATAACATGCAACTCAAATCATGGGTTACAACAATTTAAAGGTATATCCATTAAATTCCACACCTCTGGTCCTTTTGGACTAGGCCATAAGTTTTAACATTGCAATGAATTCCACCTCGTCTCTAGCTTGGCTAGCAGCGAGAGGTTCCTGCTATAATATCTTTGACATATGACAGCCACAGCAGTGGTGACATACAGCATCATGTAACACTGCCATCATACAATTCAAATCATGGATTATGTTCACCCAGGATTAAATCACCTTGAGGTACACATTGGACTCTCCCATCCTTCCGCATTACCCACCAAGTGCACCCAGGTCCTTGAACAAAAAAAAACCCTACACATAGGTTTGCCCTTTCCTGAGGTAGGAATAACCCAGACTGTTTTTCCCAGCCAGTTCCTTATATATACTATGGGGACCTTCTCTCTTTCACAGTGTGCAGGTGTTTTGATTGGGCAGGGCAAGGTCAACTGGCAGATCCTCTAGTGTTAACTAGTCAAGTGGTTTCTGCTGAATGTATATCCCAGTGCTTGAACGTCCCAGCACCCATTGCTCACAGTGTAGTTTTTAACAGTCCATTGTAACGTTCAGTTTTCCTGGAGGCTGGTGCATGACAGGGGATGTGATACACACACTCAGTGCCATGCTCCTTGGCCAAGGTGTTTATGAGGTGGTTTTGGAAATGAGTCCCATTGATTGATTCAGTTCTTTCAGGGGTGCCGTGTCACCATAAAACTTGATTTTCAAAGCCCAAGATGATAGTTTTCCAGGCAGTGGCATGGGGCACGGGATATATTTCCAGCCATCCGGTGGTTGCTTCCACCATTGTAAGCACATGGTGCTTGCCATAGCAGGTTCATGGTAGTGTGATATAATCAATCATCTGCTAGGCTTCCCCATATTGATATTTCAGTCATCGTCCTCTATACCAAAAAGGTTTTAGCTGCTTGGCTTGTTATGGCGCACGTTTCACATTTATGGATAACCTGTGAAATGGCATCAATGGTCAAGTCCACCCCTCGATCACGAACCCATTTGTATGTTGCATCCCTTCCTAAATGTCCTGATGCATCATGGGCCCATCAAGCTATAAATAGCTCACCCTTAGGCTGCCAGTCCAGATCCACCTGCGCCACTTCAATCCTAGCAGCCTGATCCACCTGCTGGTTGTTGTGATGTTCCTCAGTGGCCTCTTAGGTACGTGGGCATCTACGTGATGTACTTTTATAACCAGCTTCTCTAGCCGGGCAGCAATATCTTGCCACACTGGGGCAGCCCAGATGGGTTTGCCTCTGCGCTGCCAGTTGCTCTGCTTCCATTGCTGTAACCACCCCCACAGAGCATTCACCACCATCCAGGAGTCGGTATAGAGGTAGAGCACTGGCCCCTTTTCTCGCTCAGCAATATCTAAAGCCAGCTGGATGGCTTTCACCTCTGCAAACTGACTCAATTCACCTTGTCCTTCAGCGGTTTCTGCGACTTGTCGTGTAGGACTCCACATGGCAGCTTTCCACCTTCCATGTTTCCCCACAATACGACACAGGATCCATCTGTAAACAGTGCATATTGCTTTTCATTTTCTGGTAATTTATTATACAGTGGGGCCTCTTCAGCACAAGTCACCTCCTCTGGTGACACTCCGAAGTTTTGCCGCTCTGGACAGTCCATGATCACTTCCAGGTTTCCGGGGCAGTCGGGGTTTCTCATTCGAGCCCTCTGTGTGATCAGTGCAACCCACTTACTCCATGTAGCATCAGTTGCATGATGCGTAGAGGGAACCCTCCCTTTGAACATCCAGCACCGGCAGTCGGGGTGCCAAAAGGAGCTGTGCTTCAGTACCAACTACTTCTGAAGCGGCTTGCATTCCTTCATATGCTGCTAATATTTCCTTTACAGTTGGAGAGTAATGGGCTTCAGATCCTCTATATCCCCAGCTCCAAAACCCTGGAGGTCAACCTCAAGTCTCCCCTGGTACTTTCTGCTAGAGGCTCCAGGTAGGGCCATTATCCCTGGCTGAGGTGTAAATTACATTTTTCACATCTTGTCCTGTCTGGACTGGCCCAAGTACTACTGCACAAACTGTCTCCTGTTTAATTTGTTCAAAGCCTTGTCGTTGCTCAGGGCCCCATTCAAAGTCATTCTTCTTCTGGATCACTCGATAGAGAGGGCTTACAATGAAACTGTAACCTGGAATATGCATTCTCCAAAAACCCACGACACCTAAGATAGCTTGTGTTTCTTTTTTGTTAGTTGGTGGAGACATAGCTGTTATTTTATTGATCACATCCATTGGGATCTGACAACGCCCATCTTGCCACTTTATTCCTAAAAACAGGATCTCCTATGCAGGTCCTTTGACCTTACCTCGTTTTATGGCAAAACCAGCATTCAAAAGAATCTTCAAAAGAATTCAAAAGAATTCTTCTCCCCTTCTCACACACTTCTGCTGCTGTGTTGCCCCACACGATGATGTCATCAATATACTGCAGGTGTTCAGGAGCTTCACCCTTTTCCAGGGCAGTCTGGATCAATCCATGGCAAATGGTAGGGCTGTGTTTCCACCCCTGGGGCAGTCGATTCCAGGTGTACTGGACGCCCCTCCAGGTGAAAGCAAACTGTGGCCTGCACTCTGCTGCCAAAGGGATTGAGAAAAATGCATTGGCAATATCAGTGGTAGCTTACCATTTGGCAGCCTTTGACTCCAGTTCATATTGAAGTTCTAGCATGTCTGTTACGGCAGCACTCAGTGGTGGCGTGACTTCATTCAGGCCTCGATAGTCCACTGTTAGCCTCCACTCTGATAGATTTTTGCGCTGGCCATATGGAACTATTAAAGGGTGAATGAGTCTTGCTGATCACTCCTTGACTGTCCAGTCAACAAATCAACTTATGGATGGGAACCAGGGAGTCTCGATTAGTGCAATATTGTTGCTGGTGCAGTATCATGGTAGCAATTGGCACCTGTTGTTCTTTAACCCGCAGCAGCCTCACCGCAGACAGAGCCTCTGAGAGACTAGGCAAGCTAGACAGTTGTTTAATCTTCTCCATACTCAAGGCAGCTAGACCAAAAGCCCACCGGTACCCTTTTGGGTCCTTGAAGTACTCTCTCCTGAGGCAGTCTATGCCAAGGATACATGGAGCCTCCGGACCAGTCACAATAGGATGCTTTTGCCACTCATTCCCAGTTAGGCTTACCTCAGCCTCCAACACAGACAGTTCTTGGGATCCTCCCGTCACTCCAGAAATACAGATGGATTCTGCCCCTTTATAGCTTGATGGCATTAGAGCACAATGTGCACCAGCGTCCACTAGAGCTTTATACTCCTGTGGGGCTGATGTGCCAGGCCATCAAACCCACACAGTCCAGTAAACCCGGTTGTCCCTTTCCTCCGCCTGGCCAAAGGCAGGGCCCCTCTATTCCTCATCGGAGTCTTCATTACTTGATTTTTGTAACTGCAAAACATAAGTCCCTTCATCAGGGTCAAAGGTACGATCAGCCCTTCTACTCTGCCCAACAGACACTGGAGCAGTAATTTTCCTGGTTGGATGCTTTTTGGCTGTTGTTTTTCCTTGCAGTTCCTGTACTTGAGCTTCTAGTCTCTAGGTAGGTTCACCATCTCACTTCCTCATGTCCTCCCCCTGGTCATGCAGGAAGAACCACAGGGTTGCACGTGGTATGCGCCACCGGTACCCTCTCCCTTGAACAAAAAAGGCTGACTCTTAAGAGCTGAGATCTTGATTGGTGTGCTTGAGAAAGACCTTCTCAGATTGCTCAGACAATTTTTGAGACACAGGCCCATAGGGAGGAAGCGAGATTATCTTCTTATTCTCAGAGTTGTCTGGCCAATCCAGAGGTGTTATGCTGGACCTTGTTCTCACCAACAAGGAGGAGTTGGTGGGGAATGTGAAGCTCGAGGGCAGCTTTTGCTGCAGTGACCATGAAATGGTGGAGTTCAAGATCCTTAGAGCAGCGAGGAGGGTGCACAGCAAGCTCACTACCCTGGACTTCAGGAGAGCAGACTTTGGCCTCTTCAGGGATCTGCTTGGTAGAGTACCATGGGATAAAGCCCTGGAGGGAAGAGGGGCCCAAGAAAGCTGGTTAATATTCAAGGATCACCTCCTGCAAGCTCAGGAGCGATGCATCCCAACAAAGAGGAAGTCAGGCAAAAACACCAGGAGGCCTACATGGATGAACAAGTTGCTTCTGGACAAATTCAAGCACAAAAAGGAAGCCTACAGAGGGTGGAAGCAAGGACAGGTAGCCTGGGAGGAATACAAAGAAATTGTCTGAGCAACCAGGGATCAGGTTAGGAAAGCTAAAGCCCTGATGATAGAGTTAAATCTGTCCAGGGATGTCAAGGGCAACAAGAAAAGCTTCTATAGCTATGTCGGTGACAAAAGGAAGACTAGGGAAAATGTGGGCCCTCTCCAGAAGGAAACGGGAGACGTGGTTACCCAGGATATGGAGAAGGCTGAGGTATAGAATGACTTTTTTGCCTCAGTCTTCACCAGCAAGTGCTCTAGCCAGGCAAGGGCAGGGACTGGGAGAATGAAGAACTGCCCACTATAGGAGAAGATCAGGTTCGAGACCATCTAAGGAACCTGAAGGTGCACAAGTCCATGGGACCTGATGAGATGCATCCGTGGGTCCTGAGAGAACTGGCAGATGAAGTTGCTAAGCCACTCTCCAACATATTTGAGAAGTCGTGGCAGACTGGTGAAGTTCCCACTGAGTGGAAAAGGGGACACATAACTTCCATTTTTAAGAAGGGAAAAAAGGAAGACCTGGGGAACTACAGGCCAGTCAGTCTCACCTCTGTGCCTGGCAAAATCATGGAGCAGATCCTCCTGGAAACTATGCTAAGGCACATGGAAAATAAGGAGGTGACTGGTGACAGCCAACATGGCTTCACTAAGGGCAAATCATGCCTGACAAATTTGGTGGCCTTCTATGATGGGGTTACAGCTTTGGTGGATAAGGGAAGAGCAACTGTCCTGGTTTAGGCCGGGATGGAGCTAGTTTTGTTTTCAGCAGCTCCTGTGTTTTGGCTTTAGTGTGAGAAGAACAGTGATAGCACACTGATGTTGCTGGTTGCTGCTGAACCACCAAGGACATTTTGCTGTTTTCCAGGTTCTGCTAACGTGCAGATGCAAAACTTGGGAGGGGTAGAGACAGGATAGTTGATCCAAACTGGCCAAAGAGAGTATTCCATACCATAGATGTCATGCCCGATATAAGCGAGGGTCGGTCGGGGGGGACTGGATCTTTTTTGATCTTTTGGGCTTTTGAGACCTTTAACTTGCCCTAATAGTTAAGCTTCCCTTCGAGTTGCTTTTTGTTTCCCTATTTTTACCTTTTTGTTTTTCGTTCATTTGGCTGTTTGTTCCCTCGCCTGCTTTCCCTGGAACTTGCTGTTCTGGGATAGCTGGGGGGGAATACCCCTGCTCCCTGACTGCTGCTTGGGACGGGCTGTATCGGTCGTTGGGTGGTGAGAAATTGTGTATCGTTTGGTTTATATATTCTATTATCCTTGTATATATTATCATTATTATCATTATTAATATATTTTCATATTTTTCCTTTGCTGTCCTGGTGAACTGCTTTTATCTCAACCTGCGAGTTTTCCTTTCTCCCTGATTCTCCTCCCCACCCCACCAGGGAGTGGGGGAGTGAGCGAGTGGCTGCGTGGTATCGGGTTACAATTTGGGGTTAAACCACGACAGTCCTTTTTGGCGCCCAACGTGGGGCCCAAGAGGGGTCCGACTAGCTCAGCCGAGAGAGCATCAGACAGAGGGTCCAGGGTTTAAAGCCCCTGATCAGGCTCAAAGGGTTGAGATAACAGCAGACTTGACCAGAGTGTGTTAAAACAATTTGTTATAAGCATCCGTTGTATTACTTTATTTGCCGCTGGTCACAATGTTGTTTGAATTGTTTACCGAGTGCTTCTCAGAGTTGTATCGTGTATCACCTTGCTGTATGCTGGTTGTCACTGTTTATGCGTGGTTTGTTACCTGTGGCCTTTGGATTAGGTTTATTGCTTTGGTGTGTGGTTTAGCACTGGCTTATGGCATGGTAAAATCATTGGTGTTTAGACCAGTTTACTACTTGTATTCATATACGATGGGGGGAGGCGGTGTGCAGAACGAAGCGGCACCAACAGTTACAGCTCCGTACTTTGGGAGTAATCTGGAGGGGACTATCAGTAATTATTCCTTTATCTTTTCCTTCCCGGGGGGTCAACAGGGGGAAACTTCCTCCTTTGCTTTCCCTTTCCCCTCCTGGGTAAAAATGCCTTCCTTTGATTTCTCGTTACCCTCCTGGTTAGTTACGGGAGTTTCTGAAAACTTGGAATACCTTTGGGATGTTCAGACCGGCTTGCTATTCCTAGTACTAGGAATAAATTTGTGTCAAATCTTGCTTAAAGTCAGAAGCCGGTGCAGGCGTAGGCTCAGGGCCACCCCAGCTCCCTGCTACAGCCCCCGCGGCCGCGCCAGCCCCCGCCACGGGCGCCGCGGCCTCCCCACCCTCCTCTATGGGCACCGGGGCTGCTCCGCTCCTCGCCACACGGGCACCGCGGCTGCCCCGGCCCCGACCCCCGCCGCAGGCACCGCGGTCCCCCCAGGTCCCGCCAGGGCCCCCGCGACCGTCCCAGCCCCCGCTGCGGACCCCGCGGCCGCGCCAGCCCCCGCCATGGGCGCTGCAGCCGCTGCACCCCCCGCCGTGGGCACCGGGGCCGCTCCAGCCCCTGCTCCGGCCGCTGCGGCTGTGTCAGCCCCCGCCATGGCCGCTGCGGCCGCTCCACCCCCTGCAATGGGCATCGCGGCTGCTCCAGCCCCCGCCGCCGCTGCTACACCCCCCGCCGCGGCCACCGCTGCTGCCCCAACCCTTGTTACGGGTACAGCGGCCGTCCCGCTCCTTGTTGCAGGCACCGCGGCTGCTCCACCCCCCGCCACGGGCATCGCGGTTGCCCCAGTCGCTGCTATGGGCCATGGGCGCTGCAGCTGCTCCACCCCCGCGGCCGTTCCAACCCCTGCCATGGGCATCGCGGCTGTTCAAGCCCCAGCTATGAGCACCGTGGCTGCTGTGACAGGCACTGCAGATCCACCCGTGCCGTTATCAGTTGCCCCTATACAAAAGAAGAGAAGCACAAAGAAATCAGCTCGCGTCCCGAAAGATGAGGATGAACCAGGGACATCACAGGAACAGGGAGAGTCAGACTCAGAGATAATCACCTGACCCCTATCCCTGACTGAGCTGCAAGATATCCCAAAAGATTACAGCCGTAATCAAGGTGAGCAGCTTGTCACCTGGCTGCTCTGATGCTGGGACAATGGGGCCAGTAGCCTGGAACTAGAGGGCAGGGAAGCCAGGCAGCTGGGATCCTTGTCTAAGGAAGCGGCCATTGACAGGGCAATTGGGAGAGAGGCAGAAGCCCGCAGTCTGTGGAGGAGACTCCTGTCAGGTGTGAGGGACAGGTATTTCTTTAAGGAAGACATTATATGCCACCCAAAGAAGTGGACCACTATGGAGGGAGGTATTCAGTTTCTGAGGGAATTAGCTGTGCGGGAATTGATTTACCATGACCTGGATGACCTGCAGACACCCATAGATCCAGATGAGGTCCAATGTACCCGACCCATGTGGCGGAAGTTTGTACATAGTGCACCATCATCGTATGCCAACTCATTGGCAACAATGAGTTGGAAAGACGATGAGGCACCACTGGTGCATGCAGTGGCTAACCAACTCCGGCAGTATGAGGACAATCTCTCTTCCTCCATACGGGCCTGTGTCTCTGCTGTGGAAAAACTGGCCGAAAGAATGTGCCAGGAGTTTCGGCAACTCAAAGAGGATAGGTCCTACTTGCCACCTGTACGGACCAGAATCTCAGCTGTTAGGAGAAAATTTTCCCCTGCTCAAGAGAGACGATACACACGGCGAGGTACTCTGTGGTTTTACCTCCGTGACCATGGAGAGGACATGAGAAAGTGGGATGGAAAACCCACCTCAACCCTAGAGGCAAGGGTACGTGAGCTGAAAAAGAAAACAGCTACAAATAAGGGTTCTTCCAGGAAAATTGCTGCTCCAGTCTCCAGTGGGCAGTTCCCCAGATGGGGTAGAAGGGCTTCTGATTTGTACTTACAAGAAATGAGTAACAGGGATGAGATTCAACCCCACGTGTCCCACACGAACCCATTTGTTGATAGCGGGTATTATAATCAGAATTAGAGGGGCCCTGCCTCCAGCCAGGTGGAGGAGAGGGACAACCGAGTTTACTGGACTGTGTGGATTCGATGGCCTGGCACATCAGACCCCCAGAAGTACAAGGCTCTAGTGGACACTGGCACACAGTGCACCCTAATGCCATCGAACTATAGAGGGTCCGAACGCATTTGTATTTCTGGAGTAACAGGGGGGTCCCAACAGTTAACTTTATTGGAGGCCGAAGTGAGCCTGACTGGGAACAAGTGGCAAAAGCACCCCATTGTGACTGGCCCAGATGCTCCGTGCATCCTTGGCATAGACTACCTCAGGAGAGGGTATTTCAAGGACCCAAAAGGGTACCGGTGGGCTTTTGGTATAGCTGCTGTAGAGACAGAGGACATTAAGCAGCTGTCCACCTTGCCCGGTCTTTCAGAGGATCCTTCTGTTGTGGGGTTGCTGAGGGTCAAAGAACAACAGGTACCAATTGCTACCACAACGGTGCACCGACGGCAATATCGCACCAACCGAGACTCCCTGACCCCCATCCATAAACTGATTCGTCGACTGGAAAGCCAGGGAGTGATCAGCAAGACTCGCTCACCCTTTAACAGTCCTATATGGTCAGTGCGGAAATCTAATGGAGAATGGAGATTAACAGTGGACTATTGTGGCCTGAATGAAGTCACGCCACCACTGAGTGCTGCCATGCCAGACATGCTAGAACTTCAGTACGAGCTGGAGTCCAAGGCAGCCAAGTGGTATGCTACCATTGATATTGCCAATGCGTTTTTCTCCATCCCTTTGGCAGCAGAGTGCAGGCCACAGTTTGCTTTCACCTGGAGAGGCGTCCAATACACCTGGAATCGACTGCCCCAGGGGTGGAAACACAGCCCCACCCTTTGCCATGGACTGATCCAGACTGCCCTGGAAAAGGATGGAGCTCCAGAACACCTGCAATACATTGATGACATCATTGTGTGGGGCAACACAGCAGAAGCACTTTTTGAGAAAGGAGAGAAAATAATTCAAATCCTTCTGAGAGCTGGCTTTGCCATAAAATGAGGTAAGGTCAAAGGACCTGCACAGGAGATCCAGTTCCTAGGAATAAAATGGCAAGATGGACGTCGTCAGATTCCAATGGACATAATCAACAAGATAACAGCGATGTCTCCACCAGCTAACAAAAAGGAGACCCAAGCTTTCTTAGGTGTTGTGGGTTTCTGGAGAATGCATATTCCAAATTACAGTTCTATTGTAAGCCCTCTCTATCAAGTGACCTGAAAGAAGAACGATTTCACATGGGGCCCTGAGCAACGACAAGCCTTTGAACAAATTAAACAGGAGATAGTTCATGCAGTGGCCCTTGGGCCAGTCCGGGCAGGGCAAGATGTTAAAAATGTGCTCTACACCACAGCCGGGGAGAATGGCCCTACCTGGGGCCTCTGGCAGAGAGCACCAGGGGAGACTCGAGGTCGACCCCTAGGGTTTTGGAGCCGGGGATACAGAGGATCTGAGGCCCACTACACTCCAACTGAAAAAGAGATTTTGGCAGCATATGAAGGGGTTCGAGCTGCTTCAGAAGTGATCGGCACTGAAGCCCAGCTCCTCCTGGCACCCCGACTGCCGGTGCTGGGCTGGATGTTCAAAGGGAGAGTCCCCTCTACACATCATGCCACCGATGCTACATGGAGCAAGTGGGTCGCACTGATCACACAACGAGCTTGAATAGGAAACCCCAGTCGCCCAGGAATCCTGGAAGTGATCACGGACTGGCCAGAAGGGAAAGATTTCGGAATGTCACCAGAGGAGGAGGTGACGTGTGCTGAAGAGGCCCCACCGTATAATAAACTGCCAGAAGATGAAAAGCAATATGCCCTGTTCACTGATGGGTCCTGTCGTATTGTAGGAAAACATCGAAGATGGAAAGCTGCTGTATGGAGTCCTACACAAAGAGTTGCGGAACCCACTGAAGGACAAGGTGAATCAAGTCAGTTTGCAGAGGTGAAAGCCATCCAGCTGGCTTTAGATATTGCTGAGTGAGAGAAGTGGCCAATGCTGTACCTCTATACCGACTCATGGATGGTGGCAAATGCCCTGTGGGGGTGGTTACAGCAATGGAAGCAGAGCAACTGGCAGGGCAGAGGCAAACCCATCTGGGTTGCCAAACTGTGGCAAGATACTGCTGCCCGGGTAGAGAAGCTGGTTATAAAAGTACGTCATGTAGATGCCCACGTACCTAAGAGTCGGGCCACTGAGGAACATCAAAACAACCAGCAGGTGGATCAGGCTGCTAGGATCAAAGTGGCTCAAGTGGATCTAGACTGGCAGCGTAAGGGTGAACTATTCCTAGCTCGGTGGGCCCATGATGCCTTCAGGCCACCAAGGAAGAGATGCAACATACAGATGGGCTCGTGATCAAGGGGTGGACTTAACTATGGACACTATCGCACAGGTTATCCATGAGTGTGAAACATGTGCTGCAATGAAGCAAGCCAAGCGGTCAAAGCCTCTTTAGTATGGAGGACGATGGCTGAAATATAAATATGGGGAGGCCTGGCAGATTGATTATATCACACTCCCACAGACCCGCCAAGGCAAGTGCCATGTGCTTACAATGGTGGAAACAACCACTGGGTGGCTGGAAACATATCCCGTGCCCCACGGGACCCTTCAAAAACTGGGATACACATTTAGCAAAAGCCACTTGGTTAGTTAACACTAGGGGATCCACCAATCGGGCTGGCCCTGCCCAATCAAAACCTTTGCATACTGTAGAAGGGGACAAAGTTCCTGTGGTGCATGTAAAAAACATGCTGGGAAAGACAGTCTGGGTTATTCCTGCCTCCGGCAAAGGCAAACCCATCCGTGGGATTGCTTTCGCTCAAGGGCCTGGGTGCACTTGGTGGGTAATGCAGGAGGATGGAGAAGTCCAATGTGTACCTCATGGAGATCTGATTTTAGGTGACAATAGCCAATAGTCTGAACTGTGTGATGTTAATTACTATAATATACTGCATATAATCATTTATATTATGTATATATTGTATATAATCATGTATATAATCATTTCTATAGTTGTGTTCTATATCAAAGGTATTACAGGAAGAATCACCCGACTCAATGAAGAGCGATCTCTGATGAAACCGAGCAAAGTGCGGCTGTGATGGACTGACTTCAACAACTGGCACACAGTCAAGATCGACACCTTCGACCTGCCGACTGCGGGCAAGCTACACCAGCCGTGCCAGATACACCAGCTATAAGTTCCAGATGCAGCGTGCAACAATCCGACACCGCACACCATCTCTCCTGCCCTGAAAGACTGTTAAGACAGATGGAACCCAGGATCGTGGACTAAATGAACTCAATAGACATTTTGGAGGGATGGTCCATAGACTAAGGGGATGGTATCTGTGTATATATTAAAGACATAAAGTGGCAGTGATTAATTGGAAAGTGAGAGACCTGAGCATAACGTAAATGGTATGGAATAAGGGGTGGATACTGTCCTGGTTTAGGCCGGGATGGAGCTAGTTTTGTTTTCAGCAGCTCCTGTGTTTTGGCTTTAGTGTGAGAAGAATGGTGATAGCACACTGATGTTGCTGGTTGCTGCTGAACCACCAAGGACATTTTGCAGTTTCCCAGGTTTTGCTAATGTGCAGGTGCAAAAACTTGGGAGGGGTAGAGACAGGATAGTTGATCCAAACTGGCCAAAGAGAGTATTCCATACCATACACGTCATGCCCAGTATAAGTGAGGGTCGGTCGGTGGGCCACTAGCTTTTAGACCCTTAACTTGCCTTAATCCTTAAGCTTCCCTTCGGGTTGCTTTTTGGTTCCCTGTTCTTTTCTTTTTTGTTTTTTCGTTCGTTCGTTCGGCTGTTTGTTCCCTCGCCTGCTCTCAGAACTTGCTGTTCTGGGATAGCTGTGGGGGGAATATCCCTGCTCCCTGCCTGCTGCTCGGGACAGGCTGTATCGGTCGTCGGGTAGTGAGAAATTGTGTATCATTTGTTTTATATATTCTATTATTGTTATATATATTATTATTATCATTATTAATATATTTTTATATTTTTCCTTTGCTGTCCTGGTGAACTGTTTTTATCTCAATCAGCAAGTTTTCCTTTCTCTCTGATTCTCCTCCCCACCCCACCGGGGAGTGGGGGAGCGAGTGAGCAGCTGCGTGGTACTGGGTTACAATTTGGGGTTAAACCACGACAGGTCCATATTGGGACCAGTATTATTTAACATCTTTGTTGGCAACATGGACAGTGGGATTGAGTGCACCCTCAGCAAGTTTGCTGATGACACTGTCGTGGTTTAACCCCAGCTGGTAACCCAATACCATGCCGCCGCTCGCTCACTCCACCCCATCCCCAGTGGGGTGGGAAGGAGAATCGGAAAGAAAGGAAATCTCGTGGGTTGAGATAAAAACAGTTCACCAGGACAGCAAAGAAAAAGATAATTATATTATATATTGATAATGAAAATAATAATAAAATATAATGATAATTGAATATATAAAATGACAATGGACATTTTATCACCACCTGATGACTGATACAGCCCATTGCAAGCAGCAATCACAGAGCGAAACAGAGAGTGATCTCGGAACGAGCAGCAATTTCCCCAGCAGACATCTCGGAACCGCAAGTTCCAGAGAGAGCGAGCAATGGAATGAACAGCTGAACAAACAAAACAAATGAAAGCACAAACAAAAAGGCCTCCTGGCCCACTGGCCGACCCCCACTTCTACTGGGCATGATGTCTATGGTATGGAATACTCTCTTTGGCCAGTTTGGGTCAACTATTCTGGCTATACCCCTCCCAGGTTTTTGCACCTGCACATTAGCAAAACCTGGGAAGCTGGAAAACGTCCTCGATCGCTTAGCAGCAACTAATAACATCAGTATATTATCAACATTCTTCACATACCAAATCCCATACTAAATCCAAAACACAGTAGCTACTGGGAAGAAAATTAGCTTCATCCTGGCCGAAACCAGGACAGACACCAAGCTGTGTGGTGCAGTTGACACACTGGAGGGAAGGGGTGCCATCCAGAGGGACCTTGACAGACTTGAGAGGTGGGCCTGTGCAAACCTCATGAAGTTCATTAAGGCCAAATGCAAGGTCCTGCACATGGGTCAGGGCAATCCCAAGCACAAATACAGGCTGGGGGATGAATGGATTGAGAGCAGCCCTGAGGAGAAGGACTTGGGGGTGTTGGTTGATGAGAAGCTCAACATGATCTGGCAATGTGTGCTCACAGCCCAGAAAGCCAACTGTATCCTGGGCTGCATTAAAAGGAACGTGACCAGCAGGTCGAGGGAGGTGATTCTGCCTCTCTACTCTGCTCTCATGAGACCCCACCTGGAGTACTGCATTCAGCTCTGGGGTCCCCAACACAAGAAGGGCATGGACCTGTTGGATCAAGTCCAGAGGAGGGCCATGAAGATGATCAGAGGGCTGGAGCACCTCTCCTGTGAAGACAGGCTGAGAGAGTTGGGCTTGTTCAGCCTAGAGAAGAGAAGGCTCTGGGGAGACCTTCTAGCAGCCTTCCAGTACCTAAAGGGGACTTATAGGAAAGCTGGAGAGGGACTTCCCCCTGTACACGGCACTGGTGAGGCCGCACCTCGAGTACTGTGTTCAGTTTTGGGCCCCTCACTACAAGAAAGACATTGAAGTGCTGGAACGTGTCCAGAGACGGGCAATGAAGCTGGTGAGGGGTCTAGAGCACAAGTCCTATGAGGAGCGGCTGAGGGAACTGGGGATGTTTAGCCTGGAGAAAAGGAGGCTGAGGGGAGACCTTATCGCTCTCTACAACTACCTGAAAGGAGGTTGTAGAGAGATGGAGGTCGGACTCTTCTCCCTAGTAACAGACGACAGAACAAGAGGAAATGGCCTCAAGTTGTGCCGGGGAGGTTCACATTGGACATTCGTAAAAATTTCTTCACCGAAAGGGTTGTCGGGCATTGGAACAGGCTGCCCAGGGAGGTGGTGGAGTCCCCATCTCTGGAGGTATTCAAAAGATGTTTAGATGAGGCCCTAAGGGATATGATTTAGTGGTGGACTTGGTAGTGATAGGTTAATGGTTGGACCCGGTGATCTTGGAGGTCTCTTCCAACCAGAACAATTCTATGATTCTATGATTCTATGACTTTTGACAAGGGCATGCAGTGATAGGACAAGGGGTACTGACTTTAAACTAAAAGAGGGTAGATTTCGATTAGATATAAGGAAGAAATTCTTCACCATGAGGATGGTGAGGCACTGGAACAGGTTGCCCAGAGAAGTTGTGGATGCCCCATCCCTGGAAGTGTTCAAGGCCAGGTTGGATGGGGCTTTGAGCAACCTGGTCTAGTGGAAGGTGTCCCTGCCCATGGCAGGGGGGTTGGAACTAGGTGATCCCTAACAGCTAGGTACAGATCCCTAACACTAACGTCCCTTCCAACCCAAACCATTCTATGATAATCCATCCATTGTTGGTGCCTCCATGGCTGTCCAGCTCATTATCACCAGGTTGTTGGCGTATGACGTTGGTGCATTTTGTATAAACTTTCACCACATGGCCTGCGTGGACTGGATTTCACCGGGTCTTTGGATACCTGGTCGTCATCCAGGTTTTTATAGATCACCTCCACCATGGCTAATTCCCTCAGATACTGGATACCTCCCTCAGTGGTGGTCCATTTGCTTCGGGGTTTTGCAAGATCTTCCTTGAAGGGATACCTGTCCTTCATACTCGACAGGAGTCATAGCCAAAGACTGAGGACTCCTGCCCTTTTTCCAATCCCTTTGTCAATGGCCTTATCCTTAGCAAGGGATCCCAGCTGCCAGGCTTCCTTACCCTCTAATTCCTGACTATTGGCCCCAATAGCCCAGCATCAGAGTAACCAGCTGAGAATTAGCTTGCCTGGTTGACGGCTGATATCTTTGCATATCTCTCAGCTCACTTAGGGATAGGGATTGGGTGATTTCTGTCTCATTTATAATTTCAGTCTCTTCCTCCTCCTGTTCTTGTGACTGCTCTGCTGCAGAACAGGCTGCCTCTTCTGATTTTAAGAGAAGCTTCTTCATCCCTTGCTAAACGAGTTGACTTCTGCTTCCATTGTTTCTTTTTAGTTATAGGGGTGACTGATATAGTTGAGGGCTGGATCTCTGGCTTAGCCATAGTGTCTGTTGGTATGTTTTCAGATCCAGAGACCCTCTCTTCTCCTTGAGGGTGCTGAATAGTATTGAGCAGTGTTTGGTAGGTGCTGGCCAGGCCCCAGCACACTGCAGTAAGTTGTGCCTCTTTGCAATAGCCATGGCATTTTTTTTTTTCAAACATTCTATCACTTCATCAGGATCCTGCACTTGTTTGGGAGTGAAGTTCCAGACTGTCCTGGTTGCGGCTGGGATAGGGTTAATTTTCACCAGAAGCTGGCCGGGGTCTATTCTATACCATGTGACTGTCACGCTCACTATTTAGAGGGGGGTTGACTGGAGGGGTGGGGATCGCTGCTCGGGAGCGGGCTGGGTGTCGGGCTCCAGGCGGGAGCGACCTGTCGGAGGGAAAGGGAGCCCCAGACGCATGCCACGTGGAGCACTCTGGTTCTTCCTGGGTGACCAGGGGGAGGACATGAGGAAGTGGGACGGTGAACCCACCTTTAAGCTGGAAGCCCGTGTACGCAAACTGAGAGGGAAGACAGCTGTTAAGAAGGGGCCACCCAGGAAGTCTGTCAGCAGAGTTGCTGTAGAGATGCACGAAGGCAATCAGCGATTTCCCAAACAGAGAAGAACTGAAATCACCTCCCTTGATCCTGAGGAGGGGCCTTCTGGTCTGGCGCTGCAAGGGTCAGACAGGGAATACTCTGACGAGGAACAGGAATAGAGGGTCCCTGCCTTCGGCCAGGAGGAGGAAAGGGATGACCGTGTATACTGGACTGTGTGGGTTCGATGGCCTGGCACATCAGACCCACAGAAGTATAGGGCCTTGGTGGACACTGGTGCACAGTGTACTCTGGTGCCATCAGAACATAGGGGCACGAAACCCATCTGGATCTCGGGAGTGACAGGGGGATGCCAGGAATTGTCGGTATTGGAGGCTGAGGTGAGCTTAACAGGGGACAAGTGGGAAAAGCACCCCATTGTGACTGGCCCAGAGGCCCCTTGTATCCTTGGCATAGACTACCTCAGGAGAGGGTACTTCAAGGACCCAAAGGGATGCCGATGGGCTTTTGGTGTAGCCACGGTGAATGCAGAGAAGACCAAACAGCTATCTATCCTGCCTGGCCTCTTGGAAGATCCCTGCGTTGTGGGATTGCTGCGAGCTGAAGAACAGAAGGTACCAATTGCTACCAGGACGGTGCACCGGCGGCAATATCGCACTAACAGAGACACCCTGGCTCCCATCCGTGAGCTGATTCATCAACTGGAGAGCCAAGGAGTCATTAGTAAGACTCATTCACCTTTTAATAGTCCTATATGGCCAGTACGGAAATCTAATGGGGAATGGAGACTAACAGTGGACTATCGTGGCCTGAATGAAGTCACGCCACCACTGAGTGCTGCCGTGCCGGACATGCTAGAACTTCAGTATGAACTGGAGTCCAAGGCAGCCAAGTGGTATGCCACCATTGATATTGCCAATGCGTTCTTCTCCATGCCTTTGGCAGCAGAGTGCAGGCCACAGTTTGCTTTTACTTGGAGGGGCATCCAGTACACCTGGAATCGACTGCCCCAGGGGTGGAAACACAGCCCTACCATTTGCCATGGACTGATCCAGACTGCCCTGGAGAAGGGTGAAGCTCCAGAACACCTACAATACATTGATGACATCATTGTGTGGGGCAACACAGCAGAAGAGGTTTTTGAGAAAGGGGAAAAAATAATTCAAATTCTTCTGAGAGCTGGCTTTGCCATAGAACGAGGTAAGGTCAAAGGACCTGCACAGGAGATCCAGTTCCTAGGAATAAAATGGCAAGATGGACGTCGTCAGATTCCAACAGATGTGATCAACAAAATAGCAGCGATGTCTCCACCAGCTAACAAAAAGGAAACCCAAGCTTTCTTAGGCGTTGTGGGTTTCTGGAGAATGCATATTCCAAATTACAGTTTCATTGTAAGCCCTCTCTATCACGTGACCCGAAAGAAGAAGGATTTCACATGGGGCCCTGAGCAACGACAAGCCTTTGAACAAATTAAACAGGAGATAGTTCATGCAGTAGCCCTTGGGCCAGTCCGGGCAGGGCAAGATGTTAAAAATGTGCTCTACACCGCAGCCGGGGAGAACGGCCCTACCTGGAGCCTCTGGCAGAGAGCACCAGGGGAGACTCGAGGTCGACCCCTGGGGTTTTGGAGCCAGGGATACAGAGGATCTGAGGCCCGCTACACTCCAACTGAAAAAGAGATTTTGGCAGCATATGAAAGGGTTCGAGCTGCTTTGGAGGTGGTTGGTACTGAAGCACAGCTCCTCCTGGCCCCCCGACTGCCGGTGCTGGGCTGGATGTTCAAAGGGAGGGTCCCCTCTACACATCATGCCACCGATGCTACATGGAGTAAGTGGGTCGCACTGATCACACAACGAGCTTGAATAGGAAACCCCAGTCGCCCAGGAATCCTGGAAGTGATCACGGACTGGCCAGAAGGCAAAGATTTCGGAATGTCACCAGAGGAGGAGGTGACGCGTGCTGAAGAGGCCCCACCATATAATGAACTACCAGAAAATGAGAAGGAATATGCCCTGTTCACTGATGGGTCCTGTCGTATTGTGGGAAAGCATCGAAGGTGGAAAGCTGCTGTGTGGAGTCCTACACGATGAGTCGCAGAAGCCATTGAAGGACAAGGTGAATCGAGTCAGTTTGCAGAGGTGAAAGCCATCCAGCTGGCTTTAGATATTGCCAAGCGAGAGAAGTGGCCAGTGCTCTATCTCTATACCGACTCCTGGATGGTGGCGAATGCTCTGTGGGGGTGGTTACAGCAATGGAAGCAGAGCAACTGGCAGCGCAGAGGCAAACCCATCTGGGCTGCCACAGTGTGGCAAGATATTGCTGCCCAGCTAGAGAAGCTGGTTATAAAAGTACGCCATGTAGATGCCCACGTACCTAAGAGTCGGGCCACTGAGGAACATCAAAACAACCAGCAGGTGGATCAGGCTGCTAGGATTGAAGTGGCGCAGGTGGATCTGGACTGGCAACATAAAGGTGAATTATTTCTAGCTCTGTGGGCCCATGACACCTCAGGCCATCAGGGAAGAGATGCAACATACAGATGGGCTCGTGACCGAGGGGTGGACTTGACCATAGACACTATCGCACAGGTTATCCATGAGTGTGAAACATGTGCTGCAATGAAGCAAGCCAAGCGGTCAAAGCCTCTCTGGTATGGAGGACGATGGCTGAAATATAAATATGGGGAGGCCTGGCAGATTGATTATATCACACTCCCACAGACCCGCCAAGGCAAGCGCCATGTCCTCACAATGGTGGAAACAACCACCGGGTGGCTGGAAACATATCCCGTGCCCCATGCCACCGCCCGGAACACTATCCTGGGCCTTGAGAAGCAAGTCTTATGGCGACATGGCACCCCAGAAAGGATTGAGTCAGACAACGGGACTCATTTCTGAAACAACCTCATAGACACCTGGGCCAAAGAGCATGGCATTGAGTGGGTGTATCACATCCCCTATCATGCACCAGCCTCTGGGAAAATTGAACGATACAATGGACTACTGAAAACTACCCTGAGAGCAATGGGTGGTGGGACCTTCAAACATTGGGATACACATTTAGCAAAAGCCACCTGGTTAGTCAACACTAGAGGATCTACCAATCGAGCTGTTCCTGCCCAATCGAAGCCTTTACATACTGTAGAAGGGGATGAAGTTCCTGTAGTGCACATGAAGAATATGTTAGGGAAGACAGTCTGGGTTACTCCTGCCTCAGGCAAAGGCAAACCCATCCGTGGGATTGTTTTTGCTCAAGGACCTGGGTGCACTTGGTGGGTGATGCTAAAGGATGGGGAAGTCCGATGTGTACCTCGAGGGGATTTGATTTTGGGTGAGAATAGTCAATGAATGAACTATTGATAAAACTGAGCAAAGTGCAGCAGTAATGGAAGCAGAACTGGCTTTAGCAACTGGCGCCCATCAACTTCCTCAAGAGATCGACATCTTCAACCCACAGACCGTGGACATGATGCACCAGCCGAGCCAGATACCGTGACTGCAAGTTCCAGATGCAACAATCCAGCACTACCCACCATCCTCCCACTGCATCCAGTGTCACCTGCCACACCACGCCGAGACCCAGCCCTGTTTCGCCAACTGAGCAAACTCCACATCATCTCTCCTGCCCCAAGAGACTATTCTGACAGATGGAGCCTAAAGTCATGGACTAAATGAACTCAATGGACACTTCAAAGGGATGGTCCATAGACTAAGGGAATGATGTCTGTGTGTGTATCTATCTATACATATATATATAAAACAGGAAAAGTGGTGGTGATTAATTGGAAAGTGTAGGATCTGAGCATGACATATATGGTATAGAATAAGGGGTGGATAATGTCCTGGTTGCGGCTGGGATAGGGTTAATTTTCACCAGAAGCTGGCCGGGGTCTATTCTATACCATGTGACCGTCACGCTCACTATTTAGAGGGGGGTTGACTGGAGGGGCAGGGATTGCTGCTCGGGAGCGGGCTGGGCGTAGGGCTCCTGGCGGGAGCGACCTGTCCGGAAAGCACCGCTAAGTACACGCTGTTGTTATTGTTGGGGTTTCTCGCTTGTTTGTTCTCTTTCCTTTTGTTGTTTAGTTAAACTGCTGTTGTTGTTAACCCACGAGTTTTTGCTTTTCTTTGTCCCAATTCTCTCCCCGTCCCACCGGGAGAGGGGAGGTGAGCGAGCGACCGCGTGGCTCAGCCTCCAGCTGGGGCTAAACCACGACAGTCCCTTTTGGCGCCCAACGTGGGGCACGACAACAGCACTTTTGTATTAAGTGTGCTCTAACTGTAGTAATTACTAAGTGACAAGCTCCTGCACGGGTCAAAAAAGTTTGCTGGCTGCACTGTTTATCTCTTCACTTTTGGCAACATGTTAATGCGAATGTGGTTTGTCCTGGCACTGACGGTCTCACTGTGCTGGGGGAGCTATCTGGTGGAGAGGATGAGGGAATACATCATCTCCCTCTCCCTGCCCAGGATTGATGTGGATAGGTTTATTACACAGGCTCCTGAGGTCCTTACTCACCCTTGTGTGAACTGCTTAGTACTACTTACTAATATTGTTGGCGTATTATGGGGTTTGTGGAATCTGGTCACGTCCTGGTGGAAGAGAAGACAACTTTTGGGTGAGGCTATATTGAAGCGTGACCTGAGGCAGCCGGTCCCAGGGTGGCAGGGTGTGTGGAAGGACTTGGGCAGGTTCCTAGGGCGGTTAACACCTCCCATAGCCTGGGACTTTACACCTGAACAAGTGAGCAACCCTAGCAAACTGACACGCCACCTGATAGAAGGGTGCCTTGCCTATCCCAATGAGAACCAGCAGCTTCTAGCGCTGTACTGGGGCCTGGCTTGTGCCTATCGAGCTGCAGTTCAGCATTCCCAGAGGACTCCGGTTGAGGCAGGGACCCAAACTGCACCTGAGGACATCATGGTTGAGATAGGGACCCAAACACCACCACCAACTACAGTAATTGCCCCGGTAGTTAAAAAGAAACAATGGACAAGGAGGACAACAGGTCCATATCCTCGATTAGTAAGGGAAAAGGAAGAAGAGGAAGGGTCGGATCACAAAGCCGGTCCTTCGACAAGGACATCAGAGGAAGGAGTGAGAGAATTCCGACAGGAAGCAGAAACTACCCGGTCCCTGACCTCAGCAGAACTTGGAGACATGCGGAAAGATTACAGCCGCCAGCCAGGGGAGCGGATTGCTGCCTGGCTGCTCTGATGCTGGGATAGCAGGGCTGACAGTCAGCACTTGGAAGGCAAGGAAGCCCAACAGCTGGGATCCCTTGCTAGGAACCTGGGAATTGAGAGAGGAATTGGAAAAGTGTGGGTGACCCACTTTACGACAGGTTAGAGTTGATTGAAACATCAGTACAATAAAGGTCAATGAAGGGACACAGCACAGTAAACAAGAGAAGTTAGAAGCAGTCAGAACCAGAAAGAAGTTGTTTGTTATGCTTAAGAAGTTGTTTGTTATGCTTAAGCGCACCAATCAAGAAATGCATGGCTTGCGCATGCTAAGAAGAGAAATACCAATTATAAAGCTGTAACTATGCATGCTAGAGCTGTAACTATGCATGCTAGTCGTGTGAGGCGTGTGTATCAGATAAGGAAGCTTTATAAACCCTGTGAGTGTGCATTAAAGCATCTCCGCTTTCCACCTATCCTGGAGTCCGTGCCGTCATTCCCTTCAAATGGTGACCCCGACATGATTGGGTAAAGCAACGCTGCACGAGCATCTGGAAAAGCAACGCTGCACGAGCGTCCGGTAAAGCAATGCTGAGCGTCCGGAGGGAACCCAGCCAAACGAATCAAGCTTGCAGCTGGACTGCAGCTTCAACCCCGGGACATCGCCTGAAGGACAGGTGAGCGGCTGGGCATTTATAATGGGAGCTAACATTTCTGCGGAAGAAGAGGCTATAGTTAAATTATTGACTCAGATTTTAACAAAAAGGGGAGTAAAGTATGACCCTTATAAAATCAAGCTATTGCTGAAGTTTTTGCAAAAGCAAGGAGCCTCCTCCACGGTCTCAGCTGTGTTTGATGTAAAGACGTGGGAACAGGCTGGAGAAACGATATGGGAGGCAGCCTCTAGAGGGAGTACAACTGCCGCTGAAGTTACGACTACATGGCGTTTAGTAACTGAGACTTTAAGATCGTGGCAGGCGGAACAGAAGGTTCAAAGTGCTGCCGCCCGAGCAGTACTCACAGCTGATTCGCGCTCAGAGCCAGAAAAGGCATCAGATGAGGGAGATCTGATAGATTTAGAGGAAACTGAGACACCACCGACGAAGCCCGACCCAATGATCCCCTCGGCTCCTGCGCAAACCTCCGCCCCTGCTCCGGCGGGGGTCAGAGGGTTCGACCCATGGGCACGATGGGAACAAGTGCGCCAGGAAGCATTAAAGGAGGGAGATCCAATAGGATTAGTCTTTCCCGTGCAAGTGCGTGATAATGCTCCTAATGAATATATCGCTTTTCAATGGGATGTTATTAAAGAATTAAGGAAAATGGTGACTATGTACGGGTTGCACGCACCATTTACTCAATCCTTGCTTGAAAATATCATGACCAGTCAGTTGTTGGTACCGTATGACTGTCGCCAAATCGCCACAATGATTTTGACTCCAACTCAAAAATTATTGTGGGAGCAAAAGTGGAGAGAGAGCTGCGAAACGGCCGCCCTGCAAAATCTGGAGAGGCAACAAGGCGACCCTCTTATGGGAGCCGGGACCCCCCCGGAGCCCCCCCCCCGTGGCACCGGGACCCCCGTGGGGGGGGGCACGGGTGGGGGGGCACGGAATAAACCTGCTCTGTGCTAAAAAGAAAAAAAACAAAAAAAACCAAAAAAAAACAAAAAAAAAAAAATACAAAAAAGAAAAAAAAAGAAAAAAAAAAGAAAAAAAAATACTCCAGGCGATGCCGGTGAACACTACACTAGTGCGAATGATTGAAGCATGTAACCAGGTTGGGTCGGTGGAACATCACACCGCCGCGTTGGCTGGAGCTTTTGCAGCAGCTCTGCAAATCGGAGGCAAACGTTGCTTTCGCTGCCACGCTATGGGACACTTTGCCACTGAATGTCCCCAAAAGGAAACAGGGAGAGGCGCAGTGACGCTGCCCGCCCGCCCCCCCTCAACCTGTCCCCGCTGTGGGAAGGGATGGCACTGGGTGAGCCAGTGTCGTTCAAAATACAACATTGACGGCAGACCACTGCAGCCACGGCAGGGAAACGGGAAGCGGAGCGCGGGGCGGGGCCGCGCGATGACACAAGTGCCTCGGATTACGGTAGGGGGCGGATTGCCCTCGCGGAGCTCGCCTCAGGTGATGGTAACAGCCCAAGCACCCAACATAGCGCCACGCCCGGAGACTCCACGGACTACGTCACCGTGGGCTCCCTCACCGCCAAAACGCGAGGAAGTGCCGGCTTGGATGTCTCCGCAGTAACGACCTGCACATTGTGGGACTCTCAAGTGCAGAGAATACCATTAAATGTAAAGGGGCCCACAGGAAAGGGATACAGTGCCCTTTTGTTAGGCCGATCGAGCACCACACTAACAGGACTGTTTGTGTTACCTGGCATAATCGATGCGGACTATGAAGGCATCATACAAGCCATGGCATGGACCCCTTTTCCCCCGGTGCTTATACCCAAGGGAACCAGAATTGCCCAGCTAATACTGTTTAAGGCCATTGTCCCAGCAGCGGAACAGCACCACCGGCACAGCGGTGCCTTCGGATCAACAGGAAGCCCATCTATTTTTTGGACTTCGGACATCGCCTCAAAATGGCCCACACTAACCCTGACACTTCATCACCCTAATGCCGGTCCCTCCAGTACACAGGTGACAGTGCTAATGGATATGGGAGCAGATGTTACAGTAATTGCTTTTAAGGACTGGCCCAACAATTGGCCGCTGGACTCTACTACGGGGGGCCTCGTAGGAGTGGGAGGTATTACCCCTACGAACAGCCCCTGGAATTTGCCTGTGTTTGTCATAAAAAAGAAGAGTGGAAAATGGCGACTCCTGCATGACTTACGTCAAATCAATAATGCAATAGAGGACATGGGGGCGCTTCAGCCAGGCCTACCCTCCCCTACCATGCTTCCTCGAGGCTGGAACATATTAATCATTGATTTAAAGGATTGCTTTTTCACTATACCACTTCACCCTGAAGACGCTCCTCGTTTTGCCTTTTCAATTCTAAAACTTAACAGAAGTGAACCTATGGATCGATATCATTGGACAGTATTACCCCAAGGAATGAAAAATTCTCCGACCATATGTCAAGCATTTGTTGCAGAGGCTTTGCGCCCAGTGCGAAAGCGTTTTCCCCATGTGTATATGTATCATTATATGGACGACATCCTGCTCTCCAGTCCATCCGAAAGCCTAGAACAAGAGATATTGCCAGTGTTACAGCAAGAATTGCACAAAAAAGGACTACAGGTTGCGCCAGAAAAAATTCAAACAGAAGCACCTTGGAAGTATTTAGGATGGAGAATTTTACAGCACACCATCCAACCCCAAAGTATAGCCATCACCGCAGACATCCACACGCTGAATGACATTCAAAAACTTATAGGGAACATAAATTGGATACGAACGCTCTGTGGCATTGATAATCAAACTTTAGCGCCATTGTTTGAACTTTTAAAAGGCGACACAGTCATTAACGTGCCTAGAAAGCTGACCAATGCAGCCAAACGAGCTCTAGAACAAGTTGAAGAAAAAATTTCAACTCAGCAATACCACAGGCGGGCAGAAAATTTACCTATTAATTTATACATATGTAACCAAAATCCACAGCCTTTAGCAGTCATTGCGCAATGGGATCCAGCTACAGCTGACCCGCTTTTGTTGTTAGAATGGGTGTTTCTGCCCCATCAACCTAATAAGACACTAGTGACACGCATTGAAATGTTTGCAGCCTTGATAAGAAAGGGAAGGGAGCGAGTTGTAGAAATGGCGGGAGAGGAACCTGAAAACATCATCATCCCAGTAGTTAAGGAGTACCTCGATTGGTGTATTCAGAATAGTATTGAACTGCAAATAGCCCTTTTGGGTTTTACTGGTCAACTAGGCATTCATCTCCCAGCTCATAAGATGTTTTCTTTTTATAATAATGTGCGACTTGAACCTAAACCCTTATATAGATGGCACCCTGTCGAAGGACAAACTGTCTTTACCGACGGGTCGGGACGAACGGGAAAAGCTGTAGTCACATGGGAACGAGGAGGTCAATGGGAACATGTCATAGAAAATATACAAGGTTCCCCACAAATAGTGGAACTGCATGCAATAATATTAGCATTTAGACAATGGACTCAAGTCCCATTAAATATCGTATCGGATTCACAATATGCGGTGGGAGTGGTGCAACGCATTGAGCGCTCTCAAATCAGGCACATTCAAAATGAGGCATTATTTGCAAAATTTAAAGAGTTGTTGTTCCTTGTCGAGCAGCGCATTCATCCATATTGTATAATCCATATTAGAAGTCATACCACCTTACCAGGATTTTTTACAGAAGGGAATGCCCGGGCCGACCAGCTGGCTAATGTAGCAATACAAGTACCTGTTCCTGATATCTTATTCCAAGCTCGCTTATCCCATCAATTTTTTCACCAACCAGCGAAAGTATTATCAAAGCAGTTTGCCATCCCTAAAGGAGAGGCAAAACTCATAGTACAAACCTGCCCAGATTGCCAACAGCAGGTAGGGCCAATGTTTGCCATCAATCCTAGAGGCCTCTCCTCACTTCAAGTTTGGCAAACTGACGTCACTCACATTCCTGAGTTTGGAAGGTTAAAATATGTTCATGTATCTATAGACACATTTTCACACGCAATTTGGGCCACGGCAATGGCAGGAGAAACCAGTCGCCATGTTCAGGCGCATTTCCGTTCAGCCTTTGCCGCGCTTGGCATCCCAAAAGAAATAAAAACAGATAATGGCCCTGCATATACCAGCCACGCCACAACAGCATTTTTTCAGACTTGGGGCATCACGCATAAAACAGGCATCCCACACTCACCTACAGCACAAGCGATAGTAGAACGTACTCACCGCACATTAAAGAATTATTTAACCAAACAAAAACAGGGGGAGATTCAGGAGTCACCACAAAACAGATTAAACAAGGTGGTATATGTTATGAATCATTTAACATTACCTTTTCAACACGAAGAAATACCACCCATTGTTAAACATTTTAAGGCAATGGAATCCGGGCTAACATCAATATCAACAGGACAAGCACTAGTCAAGATAAAAAATTTAGATACTGGGGCGTGGGAAGGACCATATCCTTTGATAACCTGGGGGCGAGGATGCGCTTGTGTTTCCACAGGACGAGGACCACGATGGGTACCGGCCCGTGGCGTGCGGCCTTGGTTGGGATCATCATCCTCTACTGTTGCGGTTTCAGTGCCTCATGGATCTCCATCCAACCTAGAGCAAACATCTGGGTCACACTTGCCAACATGACGGGACAGAACCACATGTGCCTTTCGATGGCCAGCGCAACCAACCCGTTTACGACATGTTTAGTTGGGATCCCGCTTTCAGACAAGGAAGTTATGGCTGTTGTCAATAGTACTTCAGTAGGGCATCTCATTATGTCTACATAGAATGTTAATCTGACAGGGAATGCTAGTAAGGAAGCGGTAACCAACTGGGATGGTTGGGCCAGCTATTTGCCGGTCGTTCCATTGCAGCCACAGGAATTAGATATTTTGGGAAGTGTGAGTGCCTATGCCTGTCTAAGCTTTAATTATACTGGACGTGATAACACCGCAATTGATGTAACAGCAAGTTTATCCGTCTATAAGAACACATCTGTGTGGTGTAATTATACCACCCCTAACATATCCAAGTCTTCAAACGCACCTTTAGCCTTGCCGGCCGGTGTGTTTCTCATCTGTGGGGACCGGGCTTGGCAAGGTGTTCCTTCTCATATTGCAGGAGGCCCTTGTACTCTGGGCCGCCTAACATTGTTAACACCAAATACGTCCATGATTTTAAATATTAGCAGACTCCATGGGTGATCAAAACGATCAGTGAACCATTATCAAGAAGATTGTAAGGACAATGTGGATTTTTGGGAGGCAGATAAGATTATCGCAGCCTCAGTCTTAGCACCTGGTGTTGCTGCCACAAAAGCCCTTGTGACACTTAATAAATTAGGATGTTGGCTTGCTAAGCAAAACAATGCCACATCAAAGGCCTTAAGTGCTTTGCTGGTAGATACAGATTCTATTAGGCACACCACTTTGCAAAATAGAGCAGCTATAGATTTTTTGTTATTAGCACAAGGACATGGATGTGAAGAGTTTGAAGGCATGTGTTGTATGAATTTAAGCGATAACTCTCAAACAGTATTTCAACAGATAAAGAAATTGAAAGAGCTATCTGAAAAATTAACCACAAGCTCAGTAGGATTGGAATCTTGGCTGAAGGGGTTAGGATTAACAGGATGGCTAGTAGAATTAGCGAAAGGAGGACTCGTTCTGCTTATTGTATTAGTCGCAATTATTGTTGTAGTGCCCTGTCTGTTACAGTGTTTGCATAAAATGATTGAACGTTCAATGCGCTCTATTTGGCTTGTAGAAACAAAAAAAGGGGGAATTGTAGGTGACCCGCTTTGCGACAGGTTAGAGTTGATTGAAACATCAGTACAATAAAGGTCAAGGAAGGGACACAGCACGGTAAACAAGAGAAGTTAGAAGCAGTCAGAACCAGAAAGAAGTTGTTTGTTATGCTTAAGCGCACCAATCAAGAAATGCATGGCTTGCGCATGCTAAGAAGAGAAATACCAATTATAAAGCTGTAACTATGCATGCTAGTCGTGTGAGGTGCGTGTATCAGATAAGGAAGCTTTATAAACCCTGTGAGTGTGCATTAAAGCGTCTCCGTTTTCCACCAATCCTGGAGTCGGTGCCGTCATTCCCTTCAGAAAACAGGCAGCAATTTGCAGTCTCTGGAGACGGCTCCTCTCAAGTGTGAGGGCAAGGTATCCATTCAAGGAAGATCTTGTGAACTCCCCAGGAAAGTGGACTACTGCAGATGAAGGCATCCAGTACCTGAGACAATTAGCGGTACTGGAAGGCATCTACAGGGATCTAGACAATGATGAGGTCTCCAAAGATCCAGAGGATGCCCTGTGCACACGGGCTATGTGGAGGAAGGTGATTCAGAATGCCCCAGCGTCATATTCTAACAGCCTGGCAGCGATGTATTGCCCGGATATTGATACACCAACTGTGGAGAGAGTGTCTTCTTGGCTCCAAAACTTTGAAGAAAATCTCTGTACCTGCTCATCCCTACGGGCCAGTGCCTTGGCTATCAGGGGTGCCCCAAGAAATCAGTCCCCTCCTGCCTCGGTCAGAGGGAAAGGGAGGCCCAGGCGCACGCCGTGTGGAGCACTCTGGTTCTTCCTGGGTGACCAGGGGGAGGACATGAGGAAGTGGGACGGTGAACCCACCTTTAAGCTGGAAGCCTGTGTATGCAAACTGAGAGGGAAGACAGCTGTTAAGAAGGGGCCACCCAGGAAGTCTGTCAGCAGAGTTGCTGTAGAGATGCACGAAGGCAATCAGCGATTTCCCAAACAGAGAAGAACTGAAATCACCTCCCTTGATCCTGAGGAGGGGCCTTCTGGTCTGGCGCTGCAAGGGTCAGACAGGGAATACTCTGACGAGGAACATCAAAACAACCAGCAGGTGGATCAGGCTGCTAGGATTGAAGTGGCGCAGTTGGATCTGGACTGGCAACATAAAGGTGAATTATTCCTAGCTTGGTAGGCCCATGACACCTCAGGCTATCAGGGAAGAGATGCAACATACAGATGGGCTCGTGACCGAGGGGTGGACTTGACCATAGACACTATTGCACAGGTTATCCATGAGTGTGAAACATGCGCTGCAATCAAGCAAGCCAAGCGGTCAAAGCCTCTTTGGTATGGAGGACGATGGCTGAAATATGAATATGGAGAGGCCTGGCAGATTGACTATATCCCACTCCCACAGACCCGCCAAGGCAAGCGCCATGTCCTCACAATGGTGGAAACAACCACCGGGTGGCTGGAAACATATCCCGTGCCCCATGCCACTGCCCGGAACACTATCCTGGGCCTTGAAAAGCAAGTCTTATGGCGACATGGCACCCCAGAAAGGATTGAGTCAGACAATGGGACTCATTTCCAAAATAACCTCATAGACACCTGGGCCAAAGAGCATGGCATTGAGTGGGTGTATCACATCCCCTATCATGCACCAGCCTCTGGGAAAATTGAACGATACAATGGACTACTGAAAACTACCCTGAGAGCAATGGGTGGTGGGACCTTCAAACATTGGGATACACATTTAGCAAAAGCCACCTGGTTAGTTAACACTAGAGGATCTACCAATCGAGCTGTTCCTGCCCAATCAAAGCCTTTACATACTGTAGAAGGGGATAAAGTTCCTGTAGTGCACATGAAGAATATGTTAGGGAAGACAGTCTGGGTTACTCCTGCCTCGGGCAAAGGCAAACCCATCCGTGGGATTGTTTTTGCTCAAGGACCTGGGTGCACTTGGTGGGTGATGCGAAAGGATGGGGAAGTCCGATGTGTACCTCGAGGGGATTTGATTTTGGGTGAGAATAGTCAATGAATGAACTATTGATAAAACTGAGCAAAGTGCAGCAGTAATGGAAGCAGAACTGGCTTTAGCAACTGGCGCCCATCAACTTCCTCAAGAGATCGACATCTTCAACCCACAGACCATGGACATGATGCACCAGCCGAGCCAGATACCGTGACTGCAAGCTCCAGATGCAACAATCCAGCACTACCCACCATCCTCCCACTGCGTCCAGTGTCACCTGCCACGCCACGCCGAGACCCAGCCCTGTTTCGCCAACTGAGCAAACTCCACATCATCTCTCCTGCCCCAAGAGACTATTCTGACAGATGGAGCCTAAAGTCATGGACTAAATGAACTCAATAGACAGTTTGAAGGGATGGTCCATAGACTAAGGGAATGATGTCTGTGTGTGTATCTATATATATATATATAAAAAACAGGAAAAGTGGTGGTGATTAATTGGAAAGTGTAGGATCTGAGCATGACATATATGGTATAGAATAAGGGGTGGATAATGTCCTGGTTGCGGCTGGGATAGGGTTAATTTTCACCAGAAGCTGGCCGGGGTCTATTCTATACCATGTGACCGTCACGCTCACTATTTAGAGGGGGGTGACTGGAGGGGCAGGGATTGCTGCTCGGGAGTGGGCTGGGCGTAGGGCTCCTGGCGGGAGCGACCTGTCCGGAAAGCACCGCTAAGTACACGCTGTTGTTGTTATTGTTGGGGTTTCTCGCTTGTTTGTTCTCTTTCCTTTGTTGTTTGGTTAAACTGTTGTTGTTGTTAACCCACGAGTTTTTGCTTTTCTTTGTCCCAGTTCTCTCCCCGTCCCACCAGCCTCCAGCTGGGGCTAAACCACGACAGCACTACAGAGCACAGCAAACTGCAAAAGCCAACACCAATCTTTAACATGTACAGCAAAAAAAAAGAGCATGGCACAGATCAGATAAACTAATATCAAGAACAGATGAATCAGTATTGTGACCTGCAACTGTTAACAGATATAAATCCCTTCTAATATGCTGTGGTCAAATCTGTTATTATGTCAAACCCTTTGAGCCCCACATTGGGCGCCAAAAAGGACTGTTGTGGTTTATCCCCAGCTGGCAACTAAGCACCACACAGCTGCTCACTCACCTCTTCCCCCTTCCTCCTGGTGGGATGGGGGAGAGAATTAGAAGGGTAAAAGTGAGAAAACTCATGGATTGAGATAAAGACAGTTAGTAAATAAAGAAAAAAAATAAATAAAAATAATAAATTGTAAGGAAAAGAAGGGGGGAAAAAATAATAAAGAGGTAGGAAAATAAAACCCAAGGAAGACAAGTGATGCAAATGAAAACAATTGCTCACCACCAACCAACTGATACCCAGTCAGTCCCCAAGCAGTGGCTCCCTCGCCAACCTCCTCCCTAGTTTTATTGCTGAGAATGACATCATATGGTCTGGAATATCCCTTTGGTCAGTTGGGGTCAGCTGTCCTGGCTGTCAACTTCTTGTGCACCCCCAGCCTACTCGCTGGTGGGATGGTGTGAGAAGCAGAAAAGGCCTTGACTCTGCGTAAGCACTGCTCAGCAATAACTAAAACATCCCTATATTAACAACACTTTTCAGCACAAATCCAAAACATAGCCCCATAGTAGCTACTATGAAGAAAACTGACTCTATCCCAGCCAAAACCAGCACAGATCCATGAGAAATGAAAAGAGTATTCTTTTTACTGAAGATAATAGAAAATGCATCTCTATTAGAAACTGGGCCTCATTTTGTCCTGAACCTCATAAAAATCTTCCAAGGTAGCTTTGGAGGACCAACTCTGTATGAAAATCCTCATTACCAGTCCCCAAACATGGTAAGCAGCTTTGTCTTTGTCTTCTCTTTCATTTAGCTACTAATTTGAAGACCAATCTTGCAAGCTCTCTGTGCAGGAGAACTATGTATGCCTTCCCCTGGAACCATTTGTAGGAAAGAATGCCCTAACTGATCACAATTTGAGAAAAGAGTAATTGTGTAAAAATGGAATGAATGCAAAATTCATGTCACTGGAAAGATGGCATTACACTGAGGATTTTGACAATTAAGCAGAGAAATTCTGTCCTGGTTTAGGCCAGGACGGAGCTAGTTTTGTCTTCAGCAGCTCCTGTGTTTTGGATTTAGCATGTGAAGAATGGTGATAGCACACTGATGTTGTTGGTTGCTGCTAAACGACCAAGGACATTTTGCAGTTTCCCAGGTTTTGCTAATGTGCAGGTGCAAAAACTTGGGAGGGGTAGAGCCAGAATAGTTGACCCAAACTGGCCAAAGAGAGTATTCCATACCATAGACGTCATGCCCGGTATAAGTGAGGGTCGGCCGGTGGGCCACGAGGCTTTTAGACCCTTAACTTGCCTTAATCCTTAAGCTTCCCTTCGGGTTGCTTTTTGTTTCCCTGATTTTTCCCTTTTTGTTTTTTGTTTGTTCATTCGGCTGTTTGTTCCCTCGCCTGCTCTCTCTGGAACTTGCTGTTCTGGGATAGCTGGGGGAGAATGCCCCTGCTCCCTGCCTGCTGCTCGGGACGAGCTGTATCCGTCGTCGGGTGGTGAGAAATCGTGTATCGTTTGTTTTATATATTCTAGTATCCTTGTATATATTATTATTATCATTATTAATATATTCTTATATTTTTCCTTTGCTGTCCTGGTGAACTGTTTTTATCTCAACCCGCGAGTTTTCCTTTCTCTCCGATTCTCCTCCCCACCCCAGCGGGGAGTGGGGGAGTGAGAGAGCGGCTGTGTGGTATTGAGTTACAATTTGGGGTTAAACCATGACAAATTCCCACCTGTTTCTGTAATACCTGATTTCTTCAATCTTGCATATTTGACACCTGGTGTGATATAAATTCTTACTTTTATATCACCGATGATTGATAAGATTGTCAGTGGCAGCTAAGTTTAGAGAGAAACAGCAAGTGAAGGAAGTACAAAAGATTAAGAAAAAAGAGAGTAAGGTGCTTATTGAAGAAGATCTCACTGAAATGGTCTTTGAAACTCCAGCTGAAGAAAAGCCAGTGGAAATACAGCTTGTGAAACCAGGGCCAAAGGCAATTGTAAAAGATAAAAGGAAGCCATGCAAAATTCAGAGCAAGAAGCAAAAAAAGCATTTCAGAACTGAAGCATCAGCTTAAATGTTACAAGTGAAGAAACTAAGCAGACTCCAAAGTAATCTGTTAGTCTGGTATAGGTATACCTAGCTATATTTTGTAGCTATATTGACATAATATTGTAAATACTTGTTTTTACAGACAAAAGTAACTGGACTTCAGTTTTAAGTAAACAAAATACCAATTTCTTTATTAGGTTTGAGTTTGCACTCTTTTATTGTCTTCCTCTCTTTGAAAGGATTCTGGGTTTTGAAAAACAAGCCGGCACAGGCAGGATGCAGGAACAACCACAAAAACACAGATGAAATGCAAAGAGTAAATTTATTTTCGTTACCTCGCCAACCGGGGGATCCCCGAAGCAGCACCCGGGCAGAGGCACACAAGTGGGGACACAAGCACCGCGGAGCCTGGTCCATGCTAGAGGATCACCAAACCTGCTGATTTCACCTGTTTATCTGTGGAGAAGGACCTGGGAGTCCTGGTAGACAACAAATTCACCATGAGCCAGCAATGTGCCCTTGCTGCCAGGAAGGCCAACGGCATCCTGGGGTGCATTAAGAAGAGTGTGGCCAGCAGGTCGAGGGAGGTTATCCTCCCCCTCTACTCTGCCCTAGTGAGGCCCCATCTGGAGTACTGTGTCCAGTTCTGGGCTCCCCAGTTCAAGAAAGATGAGGAACTACTGGAGAGAGTCCAGCGGAGGGCTACAAAGATGATTAAGGGACTGGAGCATCTCTCCTATGGGGAAAGGCTGAGGGAGCTGCGGCTGTTTAGCCTGAGGAAGAGAAGACTGAGAGGGGACCTCATCAATGCTTATAAATATCTCAAGGGTGGGTGTCAAGAGGATGGGGCCAGACTCTTTTCAGTGGTGCTCAGCGACAGGACAAGGGGCAATGGGCACAAACTGGAACACAGGAAGTTCCGCCTGAATATGAGGAAAAACTTCTTCACAGTGAGGGTGACAGAGCACTGGAATAGGCTGCCCAGGGAGGTTGTGGAGTCTCCTTCTCTGGAGATATTCAAAACCCACCTGGACGCGGTCCTGTGCAACCTGCTCTAGGTGACCCTGCTCTAGCAGGGGGGTTGGACTAGATGATCTTCAGAGGTCCCTTCTAACCCCTATCATTCTGTGATTCTGTGATTCTGTGTGATTCACGCAGGCGTAGTTTACCACTATGCTTTGATCTTTCCCACAGCAGGGCAGGAATCTCAAGCATGTCCGATAGGGTGCCTCTAAGTCTATCACAGGCCTGTGTTATTTAAACACAGATGTTCTACTTGTCCAACACACAAGGCTAAGCAACAATTAGCATGATATATGTGTTTTTCGACACCCCAGCTGCAAGTCACTTGAGCGTGTTTACAATCCTCCTTGCCAATCTTCTGTTATTTTCCCACATTCCACCCCCTCGCTCAAGGGACCACTTCCGCTGCGGCTGGCAGGCTGGCAAAGCTGGAGGTGTCCATTTGGGCTTGCAGGGTGTAGGGCAGGGTAATTTACAGAGGCACGTAATAAACACATATAGAAAAAGGAATAAACATATCTCTACAATAATGCTTTGAATCAGGTGTCCCACTCATCCCGTCAGGCAATTAAACCACTCAGCCAGGTAGGCACCACCAGTAGATTGTTTCATTTGGTGCATTAAGTCCTGGAGATGTTGAATGTTGTCCTCTACGCTGGCTGATTCATCAGTTATGTTGAAGCAACACATGCCTTCAAAATCTGAGCAGCGTTTATGGTGTTGAAGAAGGAGATAGTCCACCGCCAATTGATTTTGTAATGTTCCTTGGCATACAGCCGTCACCTACTCGGAAAAAATAGCAATGAGGAACATTAATATCAAAAGCACTTAGCATAGTATAATTCTGTAATACAGCTACTGGGGTTGGCACGCCAATGAAACACATTGTCAAAAGATCTGCAGCTGTTAATCCTCTCTCAACACAAAGGCAGATGAGTTAGTTACAGTAGAGGCCAACCAGATCGAAGTATTTACATGTTGATCTCACGTAAATGTATCCAGGGCATGTGCCTATAGTACAAGACTACAAAGCACGACGAGCCAACTTGTGATAAGGGAGGAAAACAGGAGTATCACCTCCTTCCAGTAATACATATGCCATTGCTCCAGCTCCTTCAGCTAATATCACTCCGGGTTTGATAACCTGATGTGGGGTAATTGCCCACACAGATTGAAGAGCTATGGCTTGCACTTTTCCAGACTGAACTTCAATTCGATGTTGAGTTCACGACACCAATAACACCTTTCCAATGCTATCTCCTCTAGATAAGGCACAGGTATTCATCAAAGATACCTGAAATACAAGAACTTGAGAATCTGATATTAATAGAGGATGTAAAATAAGCGGAGAAGTTGGAGTACAGAACCAATAGGCCGCAGTCCTGACACACAATCCATCGGTGTAAACAATTCCATTTCCCTTGTAGTTAATATTTTGGGAGAGATACCATCTGGAAGAATTTCAATCCTCACCATGTTTTATACTGGAGGTGTTGTATACGATCATAGGGTGTTTGATTATGAATATTTGTCCTGGTTTAGGCCAGGACGGAGCTAGTTTTGTCTTCAGCACCTCCTGTGTTTGGGATTTAGTGTGTGAAGAATGGTGATAGCACACTGATGTTGCTGGTTGCTGCTAAGCAACCAAGGACATTTTGCAGTTTCCCAGGTTTTGCTAATGTGCAGGTGCAAAGACTTGGGAGGAGTAGAGCCAGAATAGTTGATCCAAACTGGCCAAAGAGAGTATTCCATACCATAGACGTCATGCCCAGTATAAGTGAGGGTCGGCCGGTGGGCCACTAGGCTTTTAGACCCTTAACTTGCCTTAATCCGTAGCTTCCCTTCGGGTTGCTTTTTGTTTCCCTATTTTGCCTTTTTGTTTTTGTTCGTTTGTTTGGCTGTTTGTTCCCTCGCCTGCTCTCTCTGGAACTTGCTGTTCTGGGATAGCTGGGGGGGGAATACCCCTGCTCCCTGCCTGCTGCTCGGGATGGGCCCTCACCCTTCTCCTGATGAAAAGGTAAGTTCCTGCACAAGGTGTGCACAGGTCGATGAACTATTACGTCAGGTGGCTGAGCTGCAGGAAACAGTTAAAAGACTGCGCAGTATCAGAGGATCTGAAACAGAGATAGATAGGTAGTTTCATAACCACACTCCTGCACCAGACACCACTGAGAATGAGACACCTTGGACCCGAGTAACCCACAAAAGCAGGGCTCCACTTCAGTCCCTGCCCTCCGGTATCACAACCAAAAACAGATACGAAGCTTTAACAGCTGTAGACACCCACGAGCAAGGTGGGCAAGGAGAAACTACTCCAGTGGCACATGGCGGATACCGCAAAAAGGAACGATGAGTGCTCGTAGTGGGGGACTCTCTGTTAAGGGGCACTGAGGCGCCCATCTGCCAACCTGACAGGGAGGCACGAGAGGTGTGCTGCCTTCCGGGAGCTAAGGTCTGAGATGTTGCCGAGAGGGTGCCGCGACTTGTCAGGAGCATGGACTACTATCCGCTGCAATTCTTTCATGTAGGCATGAATGACGCCACAAGCCGGAACCTGGGCAAAATCAAGAAAGACTTTAAAGCCCTGGGGGAGCAAGTGAAAAATATTGGTGCCCAAGTTATCTTTTCCTCCATTTTACCAGTGGGAGGAAAGCGGGCTGCCAGAAATAGGCGTATAATGCATATCAACTCCTGGCTTTCGTGGCTGGTGCCGACGTGAGGGTTTTGGCTTTTATGACAATGGGATGTTCTTTGGTGACTATAACCTGTTAGGGAGGGATGGGATCCACCTGTCTAAAAGGGGCAAGGGAACCTTTGGTGGCAGGCTGGCCAACTTGGTGAGGTGGGCTTTAAACTGAAGGACTCGGGGGAGGGGTCCAAAGTGGCGATGCTCATGCCATCGCATCCAACTGGGGAGTAAGCCAGGCCATCCTGAGCAGTGACAGATGTTCCTTAGCTGCCTCCCAAGATAAGAACCAGAAGGCCAACTGCCCTAAGGGTGTGTATGGCTATGGTGGATCCTCCTGCACCCCTCCAGGGAAACCTGCGAACTCAGCTACCTCTCTGAAATGCCTGTACATCAATGCTCACAGCATGGGGAATAAACAGGAAGAACTAGAGATCTGTGTGCACTTGCAGGGCCATGATCTCATAGCAGTTACAGACACATGGTGGGACAGCTCGCATGACTGGAATGCTGTCATGGATGGGTATGTACTTTTCAGGAAGGACAGGGCAGCAAGGCAAGGTGGTGGAGTTGCTCTCTATGTGAGGGAGCACCTGGAGTGTATCGCGCTCTGCCTAGGGGAGGACGAAGAACATGTCGAGAGCTTATGGGTAAGGATTAAGGGACAGGCTAACATGGGGGACACTGTTGTGGGTGTGTACTACAGGCCACCTGATCAGGAAGAGGAAGTCGATGAGGCCTTCTACAGGCAGCTGAAAGTAGCCTGTCACAGCCCAACTTTCTGCCCGCAGCGATGCTGCACTCCAGCTATGGGTCATAAACAACTAGTGGCAGAGAAGAGGGAGGAGTGACTCGGGTTACTATGCCAATTTATTCATTCAGTAACTGGGCGTACAAGTTGTCATTCAATATCTGGGCATACAAGTTATCATTGAATAACAGTAAGTTCATTAATTGCTAATCCCGCTTTTCAGTAAAAAGGAAGAGAGAAGGGGGGAGAGAGAGAGAGAGAGAGTGGAATCAATCATCAGTCCAGGGTCCAGCGTTGGTCCAGCCAACGGGGGTCTCTGGTCAGTGGTCAGGGAGGCCCTCCCGTTGAGTCATGAGGTTCAGAAAGGACCCCCTTGCTTTCTAAACTCCTTCTCAGAGAGGAGTCTAGGTGCGGCTGAGTCCAGTCCTAGTCTCAGACTTGGTCAACAGTTTATGTCTAAAGGAGTATATCATGTATACCCTTGGGCTGAATTAAAAGATAGAGACAGAGAAAAAATAGAAGTAAAGGAAAGATCACCACCCTAGGTTCCAGCGATGTCTCTGGTCCGGTTCCGTCGGATGGTGGGCGCGTGCCCAGACCCTCTGAGTTGCGCTATTTATTGACTAGTCCCACTGCAGATGCTAATTACTTCACATGCGTAGTCTGTTGTTCTCGAACCTTCTCAAAATGGTTCGGGGGGTTTGAGGGGTTGGGGGTTTGAGGCTAGTGATTCGGTGCTGCTTCCCCCCCCCCCTGCTCCTGTCAGAGATGCAGGGGTGATGCTGTCTCAGGCTTGGCTGTTTTTTAAGCAATTACTCAAGATAAGGCCCAGAAGAGCGCTATCCTGCCTCTGCAAGATCCTCCCTTCCAGCTGCATCTTATCTCATTAGTGTGGTGTTCCTTCACACCAGGTCCTCCTTTGTCCAGACAATAATTCTTTCAACTTCTCAGTTTCTTCAAGGTCCTTCTTTGCCAAATATTTGAGACATTAACTCTTTCAGCCCCTCAGTCTCTTACAGCAACTACATCAGCCAGTTCCCTCAGGACTCTGGGATGCATCTCATCAGGTCCCATATGTACATCCAGGTTCCTCAGGTGGTCTCGAACCTGATCTTCTCTTACAGTGGGAGGGCCTTTGCTCCCCCAGTCCCTGTCTTGCAGTCCATCCACTCGAGAGGTGTGGGAAGAGAGGTTGCTGGTGAAGACTGAGGCAAAAAAGTCATTGAGTACCTCAGCCGTCTCCTCGTCCGTTGATACAAGTTTGCCACTCCTGCTCATCAGGAGGGGTACACTTTCTTTGATCTTTCTTTTCTGGCTGACATACCTGTAGAAGCCCTTCTTGTTATTCTTTGCATCCCTTGCCAAGTTCAGCTCTAGCCACGCCTTGGCCTTCCTGACCCCATCCCTACACAACCAGGCAACATCTCTATACTCTTCCCAGGATACCTGTCCCTGCTTCCACTGCCTGTGCATTTTCTTCTTGCCCTTTAATTGACCAGCAGGTCTTGACTCAGCCATGCCAGTCTCTTGCCTTCTTTGCCCGATTTCTTGCACCTGGGGACCGAGAGCTCTTGCACTCTGTGGAAAGCCTCCTTAAAGATCTGCCAGCTCTGTTCTGCTCCCTTGTCCCTGAGGGCAGTTTCCCAGGGGGTCCTCTTGACTAACTCCTTGAAGAGCTGAAAGTTTGCTTTCCTAAAATTCAGGGTCCTGACCCATATCCCACAGGACTGTGAACTCCACCAGCACATGATCACTGCAGCCCAGGCTGCCTCCAATCTTGACATCACCTATTAGCTCACTTGTGTTGGTGACCATCAGGTCCAGTATAGCATCCCCTCTGGTAGGGCTGTCTATTATCTGGCTTAAGACGTTATCCTCCATGCACTCCAGGAGTCTGGAGTTGCCTTGTAGAATAATTCCTTGTATTCCTTGTAGAATAATTCATCAGTGTCATCGTCCTGACTGGGTGGTCAATAGTAGACTCCCACAACAACATCCGCTTTATTTGCTTTCCCCTTTATCCTTACCCAGAGGCTCTCAACCGCATCGTTGCCAACTGCAAGTGCCATACAGTCCAACCCCTCCCTTACATACAGGGCCACCCCACCGCCTCGCCTGCCCTGCCTATCCCTCCTGAAGAGCCTATAACCATCCATCACAGCACCCCAGTCACAGGATTCATCCCATCAGGTTTTGCTTATGCCAATGACGTCGTAGATCTGGGACTGGGCCAAAGCTTCTAGCTCCTCTTGTTTATTCCTCATGCTGCACGCATTAGTATAGAGACATTTCAAATGTGCTCCAGTGTACTCAGCACATCATGGAGCAGGCTGAAAGACCTCACTAGCACACTGTTCCTCAAACATTGGTGTGCCGCCCCCAGGCTATCTCTAGCAAGCCTGATTTTATCCCTTTCCCCCTTCAAATCTAGTTTAAAGCTCTTTCAATGAGCCCTGCTAACTCTTGCACAAAGATCCTTTTCCCCCTTTGAGAAAAGTGTACTCCATCTGTTGCTAGCAGGCCTGGTGTCGTGTAGACTGACCCGTGATCAAAAAACCCAAAATTCTGCCAGGTGACACCAGTCACGGAGCCAGGTATTGATCTGCTGGGTCTTCCTGTTTCTTCCAACATCATTCCCTGCAGCTGGAAGGATAGAGGAAAACACTACTTGTGCTCCTGAACCCTTAACCAGTTGTCCCAAGGCCCTGAAGTCTCTTTTGATCGCCCTTGGACTTCTTATTGCAACTTCATCGCTGCCTACATGAAAAAGCAGTAATGGATAATAATCTGAGGGCCGTACCAGAGCAGGAGGTTTTCTTGCAACATCTTTAACCCAGGCCCCAGGGAGGCAGCAGACTTCCCTAAGAAGTAGGTCTGGTCAGCATATTGAGCCTTCTGTTCCCCTCAGAAGAGAGTCTCCTATGACAATAATCCATGTTTTTTCTTCATGGAAGTGGTTTTGGTTAATTAATTTTACTTAATCGTGATGCAAAGAGACAATAAAGAACTATACACTTCAGTTATGATAGGGCAAAGTCATGTGCTATGGTGATATGAAAGGTAGGTAATGATGATTGTGTGAATACAGAATAAAAATAGAAAAAATATCTAAAAAATACAAAAAATAAAAGGTACTTTAAGCTAAGAGTAAAGATTAGTTTTTAAAATATTAATAGAGAAATTACCTATTAAGATGGAAGTTTTAACTAAACTACCAGGTTCAACGACAAGATCTGGGCATCTGAAGGTAGGATCCTCATGTGGCCCCTTTATTGTTTTAAGTAATAACATCAAGTGTCTTTGTCTATATGAGGTAACTGAATATGATCATACCATTTTGTCTTAATATAAGGAAGATAAAAAATTGTTTGTTGTCTACTTGGCATTCAAGATATTTCTTCTAATTTTCTCTCCAGGAAAAGGCCAACCTCACGTGTCTTGCATCATCACTATACCCTAATCATCATATATCTGCTTAGCCTAAGTAATGCCAAATTAACCCAAACTGCCTGTAGTAATTACTAATATATGTTAAAATACTACTCCTATGTAAATCCTCTCTCTAATGATTATTATATACTGTTTCCCAGATTATTTTATGTCAAATACCTTGCTTCATTCCTTGTTTGAGTGGTAGCAACATGGCTCTCTACTGTGATTCAGAAAGATGGGGAGAAGGTGAAGAAAGGCTACCACCGAGGGAAATGTCATTAGTATCAAAGAACTTTGATATAAGATGATGCAGACCCCATTCCCCCTGACTTCTGCTTGAAGTCCTGCCCCTCAAAAGTCTGATGACCATTGTCCCCAGAAGCCACTCCCCCTTTTGCAGTTATATTACTGTCCTGGTTTAGGCCAGGACGGAGCTAGTTTTGTCTTCAGCAGCTCCTGTGTTTTGGATTTAGCATGTGAAGAATGGTGATAGCACACTGATGTTGTTGGTTGCTGCTAAACGACCAAGGACATTTTGCAGTTTCCCAGGTTTTGCTAATGTGCAGGTGCAAAAACTTGGGAGGGGTAGAGCCAGAATAGTTGACCCAAACTGGCCAAAGAGAGTATTCCATACCATAGACGTCATGCCCGGTATAAGTGAGGGTCGGCCGGTGGGCCACGAGGCTTTTAGACCCTTAACTTGCCTTAATCCTTAAGCTTCCCTTCGGGTTGCTTTTTGTTTCCCTGATTTTTCCCTTTTTGTTTTTTGTTTGTTCATTCGGCTGTTTGTTCCCTCGCCTGCTCTCTCTGGAACTTGCTGTTCTGGGATAGCTGGGGGAGAATGCCCCTGCTCCCTGCCTGCTGCTCGGGACGAGCTGTATCCGTCGTCGGGTGGTGAGAAATCGTGTATCGTTTGTTTTATATATTCTAGTATCCTTGTATATATTATTATTATCATTATTAATATATTCTTATATTTTTCCTTTGCTGTCCTGGTGAACTGTTTTTATCTCAACCCGCGAGTTTTCCTTTCTCTCCGATTCTCCTCCCCACCCCAGCGGGGAGGAGGGGAGTGAGCGAGCGGCTGCGTGGTATTGGGTTACAATTTGGGGTTAAACCACGACAGTCCTTTTTGGCGCCCAACGTGGGGCGAGAGAGGGGTCCGGCTAGCTCAGCTGAGAGAGCATCAGATTGAGGGTCCAGGGTTTGAAGCCCCCAATCAGGCTCAAAGGGTTGAGATAACATCAGATTTGACCAGAGTGTGTTAAAACAATTTGTTATAAGCATCCATTGTATTACTTTAATTGCCGCTGGTCACAATATTGTTTGAATTGTTTACAGAGTGCTTCTCAGAGTTGTATCGTGTATCACCTTGCTGTATGCTGTTTGTCAGTGTTTATGCCTGGTTTGTTACCTCTGGCCTTTGGATTAAGTTTATTGCTTCGGTGTGTGGTTTAGCACTGGCTTATGGCATGGTAAAATCATTGGTGTTTAGACCAGTTTACTACCTGTATTCATATACGATGGGGGAGGGCAATGTGCGGAACAGAGTGGCACCAACGGTTACAGCTTCATACTTCGGGAGCAATCTGGTGGGGACTATCAGTAATTATTCCTTCATTTTTAACTTCCCGGGGGGTCAACAGGGGGAAACTTCCTCCTTTGCTTTCCCTTTCCCCTCCTGGGTAAAATGCCTGCCTTTGATTTCTCGTTGCCCTCCTGGTTAGTTACCGGAGTTTCTGAAAACTTGGAATACCTTTGGGATGTTCGGACCGGCTTGCTATTCCTAGTACTAGGAATAAATTTGTGTCAAATCTTGCTTAAGCTTAGAAATCGGCGCAGACGTAGGCGCAGGGCCACCCCAGTTCCCTGCTAGAGCCCCCGCGGCCGCGCCAGCCCCCGCCACGGGCTCCGCGGCCGCCCCACCCTCCGCTATGTGTACCAGGGCTGCTCCGCCCCTCGCCACACGGGCACCGCGGCTGCCCCGGCCCCGACCCCCGCCGCAGGCACTGCGGCCGACCCAGCTCCCGCCAGGGCCCCCGCGACCGTCCCAGCCCCCGCTGCGGCCCCCGCGGCCGCGCCAGCCCCCGCCATGGGCGCTGCGGCCGCTCCACCCCCCGCCACGGCCACCGCGGCCGCTCCACCCCCTGCTATGGGCATCACCGCCGCTCCACCCCCTGCCGCGGCTGTGCCACCCCCCGCCACGGGTATCGCCGCTGCCCCACCCCTTGCTACGGGCACCGCGGCCGTCCCAACCCTTGTTAAGGGCGTTGCGGCTGTGCCAGCCCCCGCCGCCGCTGTTACACCCCCCGCTGCTGCCCCAACTCTCATTACGGGCACCGCGGCCGTCCCACTCCTTGTTGCAGGCACCACGGCTGCTCCACCCCCCGCCACGGGTATCGCGGTTGCCCCAATCGCTGCTACTAGCTCCGTCCTGGCTTAAACCAGGACAATATTCCATCTGTTTAACAAAAAAACTGCTTTAGTAAGATGTGAACTCCAGTGTTGTAAAGTTTTAGTACTGGTTAGTTTTTTTAATTGCTCCTTCAACATCCCATTTATTCTTTCAATCAAGCCATTAGCTTGGGGATGCTAGGCAATGTGGAATATCCAATCTATCCCTAGCCCTTGAGCACAATCTTGGACATTATGTCCACCAAAGTGTGTTCCTTGGTCACTTCGTATTTTGTGAGGAGGTCCATATTGATAAATGAGTTGTTCTAATGCTTCAGTTGTGCTATGTTGATTAGCATATTGGGTAGGTTTAACAAAAAACAGTCCTGACACTGTATCCACAGCAGTGAATACATATTGCCACTCCCTTGACAGGGGCAGGGGGCCCATGTAATCTACCTGCCAGGTATTCAAGGCCCGTTGACCCCATTTTATCTTTCCTCATGGCCTATATAATGCCCTTAAATGTAGCTGTGTACAAATAGTACAATTATGTGCACATGCTTTATAAATGTGTAATGGCTATCGAAAAGAAAGCATTAGCAAGATCTATCACCACCTTCCAGTGGTTGTAAATTTTTGCTGATTTTTTCTATAAGAGTAACCACGTCTGGTTACCATAACTGCAAGCGTCGGGGGGTGACTTTATTCAATTCTCTTTATTCAATTCAATTCTTACATTTCTCTGTAAGACCAAAATCCAGCAGTACGGATGGGGATAGGATAGCAGCATCCCTGTGTTTCTTCTACAGCTACCAGACAGCAGGGTGACACAACGTGGGCGCTAGCTCCGCAGGTCTGCTCAAGCAGAGGCTGAAGGCATGTCCGGGAAGCAGGGGCTTTGCACCTTCCCTCCCCACGATACTGCCACTGCTGCCTCCCCGGCCTGCGGGGGGTGGGGGCGGCAGCCTGGGCTCCTTATGGCCGCGCTGCCGGCCAGTATTTCTCCCCGTGCGGAGCTGCCATGAAGTGTCACTACGAGGTACCGGGTGTGAAGCACGCCGCCGCCAAGGAGGAGCTGAAGCAGGCATACCGCCGGCTGGCGCTGCGCTGGCACTTGGGTATGGCCGCGCCTTCCGCCCTCAGCAGGCCCGGCCCTGCCGCAGGCCTGAGGAGAGGGCCTGGCCTGCCTCGCCCTCGCTTCGCCCCGCGGGCTCCCACCACAGTGGGGGGCGTTATCTGCAGGGGGAGAAGCACCCTTTTCCTTGGAGCGGCTCTTCCAGCGCCTGGCAGACGGCTGCAGTCCGTATTCTGCCGGTGGTGTCAGTGCTGCGCCGTCTGGGCTGCTCCTCTGCACCTTGTGTCTGTCGTAGGGGCCTGCGGGGGCGGGAGGCAGCATGTTGGTGTTTGCAGCAGCGCCCTCCTTTGCACTCATGGCTTGGTATTTCTGTTTCGGGTTTCTGAAGCGGTTGTGGCAGGTGCTGCCGTAGTGCTTTGAATCGTTTGCAATTTAATTAAACTGTCTTACAAATAAAAACCTAGAGAACGCAGAGGAAGCAGCGGAACAGTTCAAGTTAATTCAAGCAGCATATGATGTTCTCAGCGACCTGCAGGAAAGAGCCTGGTGAGCAATATTTATCTGGTAGTGGCCTGGAAAAGACTTTTTTAATTCTATCTCAGCCAGGACTTTGAATTTGCTTCTTGCTCGGCCTTGCTGGTAGTCAGTGCGGGACCTCTGTGGCAGGAGTGGCCAGCCTTCCTGGTGCTTTGCTCCAGGCTTTGAAATGGTTTGAGAGCCACTCAACATGCAGCTTCCTGGGGAGGCATAGCTGTGCACATGCACCTTCCTCGCAGTGTTTCAAGAGGTGGTGTTGGGCTGGGTGCTGAGGGGGTGCTCTGGGGACACGCCAGTGTCAGCCTCGGTTTCTTTCTCCTGGAGTGGGAGGCAGTTTGCATGTTAGCATAGGTATCCCTCTGGTCACAGTCCTCCCTGCCTTAAGGGGGAAGAGCCAGCACTACACTGAGTGCATGCAGGTGTTTAATATGCTGTTGATTGCTGCAGATAGTAAGCTGTAATGACATACATACTGTCATGTTTCTGTAACAGTCCTAATTTGAAATACACACACATATCTCTTAAAAACAGATTGCTACTATAAATGTTCTGTGTAACTTGTTTTTCAAATGGGCTGAAGCATCTACCAGATTATGCAACCAAAACCACCTAAGTTTGTCCTCCTTTAAAGGAAAGTACTGTTTTTCAATTTTTATATGCTAATGTATAGTTTGGAGGGGGTTTTGTGTGTGTATAAGTATTGGATGATTTAAAAACGTCCTACTCATTTCTGAAAGCTTATCAAGCATCTTGCTCAAATGTGTGTGCTAGCTTCCCATTAAGAAATTGCTGCTATAGATATTGCAGATAAAGTAGAAGTAAATAAACTAAAGGTCAAGAGAGAATATTTACTGAGCCTGTCTTTTTTCTCTCTGAAGACTTTGGATATGAGAAACAAATTCCAGACACTGGGCTAAAGCTATACATTGAGGAGATACATGTACTGTGTTATCTGTCTCTTACCAGCATTGGGGAATGTTCTGTGTTGCTACATCCTTGATATTGTTTTTGCTAGGTATGATAATCATAGGGAGGCTCTGCTGAAAAGATGAGTTGATGGAGACTATCAAGATGATAGTTTAGATCTGCTGCACTGTTTCACTGTTAGCTGTTACTCTGGATACGGAGATGAATCAATTTAAATTTCATGAAAAGTGTCGGCATTTGCTTAGTGTTGAAAAGCTACGCATGGAATCGAGCGCAGGTAGTAATAATGCTTACACAAATCTTTCTAAGACAAAACTTATACTGGACAAGGCAAGCTTTAATTCCTTCTTATTGTCCAACAATTATTTAGTCATGATTTCCAACTATACTGTACAACTACAGAGTGTGTGTATATTATTTATGTATGTTATATAGTGAAGCATTCCAGTGCTTTGCAATACCATCTGTTTATTCAGAAATATCTTTAACAAACTACAACGTTTCAAGCTAAAGAAAAGCAATATAGTAACAGTGCTTGGGGGAAGTATGCTTCCTATAATTGAATTCCCTGTTGGATTTTAAGATATTCATCATAACTTAAAAAGCTCCAGGTGATTAGAAGAACCTCTGCCAGAGAAAATCCTTATCTGTCTTTGTGTTACTATAGTAGGAGTGAGTTAGTAACATTTTAATTTAAAAGTAAAGATATAGTTAGGATACTTAATAGTGAATTTTATATTTGAAAGTTCCTCAAAACCTGAAACTTATCAACATCTCCAGCATGCTGAAACTTTCTTTTCATTTTAGATTTGAATACAAGTGCTTGATGTGTGAGAGACAGAGACTACACAAAGGAGATGGAAATATAAAGGAATGGGAGGGAATGGGAACTTTAACAAACAGAAGGGTCTTGCTCTCTAGAGCAAGTGCTTACAAGGCCTTTACCCTAATTTTGAGTTGCTGTTGCAGAATTGTAATATTTCTCTAAAATACACTACTGTAGCTGAGCATTTGTACATCTATTATTGAGCCATGCAAAATGAGTCAGAAATTTTTAATTATTTCAGGCAGGCTTGGGGGGGAGTGGCTGGAAAGCTGCCCGGCGGAAAAGGACCTGGGGGTGTTGGTTGACAGCTGGCTGAATATGAGCCAGCAGTGTGCCCAGGTGGCCAAGAAGGCCAACAGCATCCTGGCTTGTATCAGAAATAGTGTGGCCAGCAGGAGTAGGGAGGTGATCGTCCCCCTGTACTCGGCCCTGGTGAGGCTGCACCTCGAGTACTGTGTTCAGTTTGGGGCCCCTCACTACGAGAAAGACATTGAAGTGCTGGAGCGTGTCCAGAGAAGGGCAACGAGGCTGGTGAAGGGTCTGGAACACAAGTCCTATGAGGAGCGGCTGAGGGAACTGGGGATGTTTAGCCTGGAGAAAAGGAGGCTGAGGGGAGACCTTATTGCTCTCTACAACTCCCTGAAAGGAGGCTGTAGAGAGATGGGGGTCGGACTCTTCTCCCTAGTAACAGACGACAGAACAAGAGGAAATGGCCTCAAGTTGCGCCAGGGGACGTTTAGATTGGACATTCGTAAAAATTTCTTCACCGAAAGGGTTGTCGGGCGTTGGAACAGGCTGCCCAGGGAGGTGGTGGAGTCCCCATAGGCTTGCTATTCCTAGTACTAGGAATAAATTTGTGTCAAATCTTGCTTAAGCTTAGAAATCGGCGCAGACGTAGGCGCAGGGCCACCCCAGTTCCCTGCTAGAGCCCCCGCGGCCGCGCCAGCCCCCGCCACGGGCGCCGCGGCCGCCCCACCCTCCGCTATGTGTGCCGGGGCTGCTCCGCTCCTCGCCACACGGGCACCGCGGCTGCCCTGGCCCCGACCCCTGCCGCAGGCACCGCAGCCGCCCCAGGTTCCGCCAGGGCCCCCGCGGCCGCGCCAGCCCCCGCCATGGGCGCTGCAGCTGCTCCACCCCCCGCCGTGGGCACCGCGGCCGCTCCAGCCCCTGCCATGGGCATCGCGGCCGCTCCAGCCCCTGTCGCGGCCGCTCCACACCCCGCCGCGGCTGTGCCACCCCCCGCCACGGGTACCGCGGCCGTCCCACTCCTTGTTGCAGGCACCACGTCTGCTCCACCCCCCGCCACGGGCATCGCGGTTGCCCCAATCGCTGCTACGGGCACCGCGGCCGTTCCAACCCCTGCTATGGGCGTCGCTGCTCCCCCAGTCCCTGCCATGGGCACCACGGCTGTTCAAGCCCCAGCTGTGAGCACCGTGGCTGCTGTGATAGGTACTGCAGATCCACCCGTGCCGTTATCAGTTGCCCCTATACAAAAGAAGAGAAGCACAAAGAAATCAGCTCGCGCCCCAAAAGATGAGGATGAACCAGGGACATCACAAGAATAAGGAGAGGCAGACTCAGAGATAATCACCTGACCCCTATCCCTGACTGAGCTGCGAGATATCCGAAAAGATTACAGCTGTAATCAAGGTGAGCAGCTTGTCACCTGGCTGCTCTGATGCTGGGACAATGGGGCCAGTAGCCTGGAACTAGAGGGCAGGGAAGCCAGGCAGCTGGGATCCTTGTCTAAGGAAGCGGCCATTGGCAGGGCGATTGAAAGACAGCCAAAAGCCCGCAGTCTGTGGAGGAGACTCCTGTCAGGTGTGAGGGACAGGTATTTCTTTAAGGAAGATATTATATGCCACCCAAAGAAGTGGATCACTATGGAGGGAGGTATTCAGTTTCTGAGGGAATTAGCTGTGCAGGAATTGATTTATCATGACCTGGATGACCCGCAGGCACCCTGTCCTGGTTTAGGCTGGGATGGAGCTAGTTTTGTTTTCAGCAGCTCCTGTGTTTTGGATTTAGTGTGAGAAGAATGGTGATAGCACACTGATGTTGCTGGTTGCTGCTGAATGACCAAGGACATTTTGTTGTTTTCCAGGTTTTGCTAATGTGCAAGAGCAAAAACTTGGGAGGGGTAGAGACAGGATAGTTGACCCAAACTGACCAAAGAGAGTATTCCATACTATAGACGTCATGCCCGATATAAGTGAGGGTCGGTCGGTGGGCCACTAGGCTTTTGAGACCCTTAACTTGCCCTAATCATTAAGCTTCCCTTCGGGTTGCTTTTTGTTTCCCTATTTTTCCTTTTTGTTTTTCTTTTGTTTATTCGGCTGTTTGTTCCCTCGCCTGCTCTCTCTGGAACTTGCTGTTCTGGGATAGCTGGGGGGGAATACCCCTGCTCCCTGCCTGCTGCTCGGGATGGGCTGTATCGGTCGTCGGGTGGTGAGAAATTGTGTATCATTTTTTTTATATATTCTATTATCCTTATATATATTATCATTATTATCATTATTAATATATTTTTATATTTTTCCTTTGCTGTCCCAGTGAACTGCTTTTATCTCAACCCGCGAGTTTTCTTTTCTTTCCGATTCTCCTCCCCACCCCAGCAGGGAGGCGGGGAGTGAGCAATCGGCTGTGTGGTATTGGGTTACCATCTGGGGTTAAACCATGACAATTACCCACTTAGCCCAGAAGTATATCAGATCCCTCAGGCCCAGGAAGTTCTCCCTTTATCCATGAGAGTCACTATTTTGTCATGGCCATACCCCATGTGATCTCAGAACTCCCTGTAATTGCTGTCAGCTGAAACCCTGCCTTTTTCTTTACCCCAGAATTATGTCAAAGGCCCTCATATATACATATATATACACACACACATACGTGTATATGTGTGTGTGTATAAAGATACAATATATAAGGACTATATTTATAAAGTGTGTGTATAAAAATCTTTGATAAGAGATAATGAAATTAAATCTAAATTGAATGTAAATAGAAAGAAAAATAAATAAAAGGAAAGTACAGTTGAAGGGTGTGGGAGTGTGTCAGAGTGGGAGGCCATGAAAAAAATTGAATATGCATTGGGCAAAGGTCTAAGCCTGTGAAGCTAACCAAGAGGCTGCCACCCAGCCCCAGCTCATCCAAAGAACAGACCAGATCTGTGAATCTGACCAAGAGGCCCCTTCACCTACCTTCAAACCAACCAGATCACCATACAGTATTACTGGGGCAGTCCTTCAGCTTTGTCCTGTGCTAGAAAATATAGGTAACATTGCTTACTAAAGTAGAAAGCCAGAACAAAAAAACAACTTCACAGAATGTCTGTGTAGGGACACTAAGAAAAATCCCCAAAGGGTTTCCCTAAAAAGACCATGTGCATTGGAAAAAAGATGGTTGGGCTGGGATTTTGGAAACAAATGTTTGTGGTGAGTGTCAAATGGAGAGGGTGGGAGGCAACTTTTGCCTACATCTCAGCGTGCTTACAACTACTTGTAATACCATGACAGGGATTGTGCTGCATGTCTTCCCTTATCCTTATGCTGACATGGATTTTATAGCACTTTTTGAAAACATAAACCTGGCTGATTAAGTAGAAGACAGAATTATTCTGTGAACTATTTTCGTTCCTGTTTAGGACCACAGAATTCAAAAAAGGACAACACTTAAAAACAGAACAACAGCTTTGAAAGAAAAGAAACAGTGACAATGAGAGGTCACCATTACCCCAATAATCAATTAATAAATAAAGTTTCATTCAACATGACTTAAATAGATTGTCTGATGTTTGTTTTCCTATGTGCATGTAGTAGCAGCATGTTACTAGACTGCAGCATCTGTTAAAAGATATTTACTATGCTCCTGGGGAAGTGGGAAGCTTTGGGGGTGTAAATCCCCTTTTTGAAACAGCCAGAACTGTTGATCTGAACAGAAACTAGATGGCCGCATGGCTTGTAAATCAGGACACTTACAACATACATAAGGCAGTGAGAAAGGGCTGTAGAAGTAACAGGTATTTGTGGTATATTCTAAACACAATAACAGTCTTAAGACCATTTTAACGGTGATGAACAGATTATCCAAATGTGCCTGGACTGTGTGTCTAAAAGGCAGAACAGGTTCTGAAATAGCTGAGGCTTTTAAAACCATTTTTGCTGCCTCAGAAATTACAGACCAAGCAGGGAATGAATTTTTTGAAATCAGCTGTTAAAGTAGAATAATTTTCACCACTTTGTTACTAATAATGAAGTAGAGGCCTCTGTTGCAGATTGCTTTAACAGGATGCTAGAAACCAAGATGTGGGGATGTTTTACAGCATGCGATACCATTTGCTACATCAATGTGTTACTGGAGTTTATAAACAACTATAACCACAGCTTCCACAGTACTGTCAGGGTCAGACCTGTGGATGTGAAACCTCCAAGCTCTGCAAGAATTTGAAAAACCATGTCAGGAAATCGGTGTAAAATTAGAGAAAATATGTCTCCACTCAGAAAGGAAGACCATGTGAGGATGTCTAGAACAAAAGAAAGATTTGACAACGGTTATGAGCAGACGTTCACAGATAGTAGCTGAAACTGTGAGAAAAGCTCAGATACCCATGTACTGCTTAACAGACTACAGTCACCAAGCTGTCAAGGGGATCTTTTATTCTGATGAACTTTATATGTGAACACTGTTGAGGACAGAATCTGCAAAATTGAAAACTTCACAGCAGTAAAAAGGCAGAATCACAGAATCACAGAATGGTAGGGGTTGGAAGGGACCTCTGGAGATCATCTAGTCCAACCCCCCTGCTAGAGCAGATTCACCTAGAGCAGGCTGCACAGGACTGCATCCAGGCGGGTTTTGAATATCTCCAGAGAAGGAGACTCCACAACCTCCCTGGGCAACCTGTTCCAGTGCTCTGTCACCCTCACAGTAAAGAACATTTTCCTCATATTTAGACGGAACTTCCTGTGTTCCAGTTTATGCCCATTGCCCCTTGCCCTGTCGCTGAGCACCACTGAAAAGAGTCTGGCCCCATCCTCTTGACACCCACCCTTGAGATATTTGTAAGCATTGATAAGGTCCCCTCTCAGTCTTCTCTTCCTCAGGCTGAACAGCCCCAGCTCCCTCAGCCTTTCCCCATAGGAGAGATGCTCCAGTCCCTTAATCATCTTTGTAGCCCTCCGCTGGACTCTCTCCAGTAGTTCCTCACCTGTCTTGAACTGGGGAGCCCAGAACTGGACGCAGTACTCCAGATGGGGCCTCACTAGGGCAGAGTAGAGGGGGAGGAGAACCTCCCTCGACCTGCTGGCCACACTCTTCTTAATGCACCCCAGGATGCCGTTGGCCTTCCTGGCAGCAAGGGCATATTGCTGGCTCATGGTGAATTTGTTGTCTACCAGGACTCCCAGGTCCTTCTCCTCAGAGCTGATTTCCAGCAGGTCATCCCCTAACCTATACCGGTGCATAGGGTTGTTCCTACCCAGGTGCAGGACCCTGCACTTGCCTGCGTTGAACCTCATGAGGTTCCTCTCTGCCCAACACTCCAGCGTGTCCAGGTCTCGCTGAATGGCAGCACAGCCTTCTGGTGTATCAGCCACTCCTCCCAGTTTCGTGTCATTGGCAAACTTGCTGAGGGTACACTCTGTCCCTTCATCCAGGTCATTGATGAATAAATTGAACAAGACTGGCCCCAGTACTGACCCCTGGGGAACACCACTAGCCACAGACCTCCAGCTAGACTCTGTGCTGCTGATCACCACCCTCTGAGCTCTGCCATTCAGCCAGTTCTCAATCCACCTCACCATCCACTCATCTAACCCACACTTCCTGAGCTTACCTATGAGGATGTTATGGGAGACAGTGTCAAGAGCCCAGCTGAAGTCCAGGTAGACAACATCCACCGCTCTCCCCGCATCTACCCAGCCAGTTATGCCATCATAGAAGGCTATCACATTGGTCAAGCATGGTCAATATCATGGAGCCATGACTTGCACAATTTAACAAGGGGTTACATGAAGATACACTTACTCCTGTTTCGTTAGTAAATTATATGATTGCAGGTTAAAATGATGCCCTTTGGCTCTCACATTAAAATAAACAGTAAATGATCTTCCCTTATTCTCCTTCCTTTTACTATTCACAAGTAAATGCTGGATTAATAAAACAGCATAAAGATTTTTTTGTTTTGTTTTGTTCTCTATTCCTCTCCAAATAATTACTAACCTGCATTTTGCATATCCAGGAAACAAGACATACCTAAACTCCTTTCTTACATTACTTGCTCCATTAAACTGCCTTTTTACTACTTACCCCTACATGCACTACTGTGTATATTTTGGCATACCTCACAGCAGTCTTTAACCTAACAGTTTAATATCTCTTCTTCTAGTATCTCCTCCTCCCCTGTCATTGGTATTCACATGGGCTACAACTATCAACACCTCAACACTAATTTCTAATGGCCTATCTACATGCAAAGGTTCACGGCCATGGTCTCTGGCAGGTAAGTCGCTACACAGTTTTTCTTTGCTATGACAAAAATCCAGCTCTACATGGGCCAATAACCAAAGTGAAGTTAGACTCTCTATTATCTCAGATTTCTGCTTCAGAAGGGAATATCATCTGTGCAAAAGGATGCATGGCCATCAACTGATGACAGAGATCATCCTCCCCTTCACCAGCTGTATGAGCTATGAGGCTTTCCTCCTCTTCCTCCTCAGCAGCTACCCAAAATACAAGCACATCTCTGATATTCTCCAGAAGACTATACATCAGATCTTGCTGAACTCCCAGGTGGATTTTATTTTGCCTATTTATACTCAGAACTGGTTGCTTTTCTTTCTGCATCTAATTGACCTAAAAGTCTTCTCATGAAGTCTTGTGAAGTCACAGACTTAAGAATATCTTCCCTGGCTGTCTGGCATTGATCAAGCCACGTCTCAAACTTAATTAATGAATTAACTCAGTAGACTGAACCAGAGAACATTCACATCACACATTTTGATGCCTCTGTTGAGTTTTTGTAGCTATGTTCTAAAACTCTTTTCCCACTATACTCCCACTGAGTAGAGAAGTGGGCACTGCAATGCTGGAATCTTCTGACAGTTTAATCTCTTTGTCTGAACATAAGCTAACAGGGATAATGACTTTCCCATTTTAACTGAGGCTATTTCCCATAAAATACCCCTATGAAACACTTGATCCCATTAAAAAATGGGGAGCATTCTGCTTCCAGAACAGCATGAACAAGGCAGATGTCAAACTATGCTGGTGCTAGAATTCCAACCATTTTTGAAGTTATTAACTGACAGCACAAAAGCTAATTTGGGTCTATAATCATATCTATTCTATGGCCTCAACATAAGCAGTTTCCAAAAGTTGTTTCAAGCTCACTCCATTAAAAGACAGATTTTAGCAGTTTCAGAAACACATTCTCTCCTTGGGAAAGATTTCCATTTGGTTAAGCCATCTTGTAACTTTACCTGAAATTCAAACCCCCATTCTGATGCATCTTAGCTTGATTTGTAACTTTGTTTCCAACTCCAGCCAAGTTTTGTACCATTGAAGTTACTCATTTTTTATGGTATTGTATTGGGTTTGCGTGGCAAGGTTTTGGTAGCAAGGGGGCTACAGGGGTGGCTTCTGTGAAAAGCTGCTAGAAGCTTCCCTTATGTCCAATAGAGCCAATGCCAGCCAGCTCCAAGACAGCTGGCCAAAGGCAAGCAAATCAGCAACGGTGGTAGCGTCTCTGTGATAACATATTTAAGAAGGGGAAAAAAACCTGCTGCGCAACAGCAGCTAGGAGAAAGGAGTGAGAATATGTGAGAGAAACAACTCTGCAGACACCAAGGACAGTGAAGAAGGAGGGGGAGGAGGTGCTCCAGGCGCCAGAGCAGAGATTACCCTGCAGCCTGTGGTGAAGACCATGGTGAGGGAGGCTGTCCCCCTGCATGCAGCCCATAGAGGTTCACAGTGGAACAGATATCCACCTGCAGCCCATGGAGGACCCCACGCCGGAGCAGGTAGAGGCCCAAAGGAGGCTGTAACCCTGTGGGAAGCCCGCGCTGGAGCAGGCTCCTGGCAGGACCTGTGGCCCCGTAGAGAGAGAGAGAGAGAGGAGCCCATGCTGGAGCAGGTTTGCTGGCAGGACTTGTGACCCTGCGGGGGACCCACGCTGGAGCAGTTCATAAAGAACTGCAGCTCATGGGAAGGACTCAGGTTGGAGAAGTCCGTGGAGGACTGTCTCCTGTGAGAGGGACCCCACGCTGGAGTAGGGGAAGAGTGCGAGGAATCCTCCCCCTGAGAAAGAAGGAGCAGCAGAGACAACGTGTGATGAACAGACCACAACCCCCATTCCCCATCCCCCTGCACTGCTTGAAGGGAGGAGTTAGAGAAAATCAGGAGTGAAGTTAATCCTAGTGTCCTGGTTTTGGCTGGGATTGAGTTAATTTTCTTCCTAATAGCTGGTGGAGTGGTGGGTTTTGGATTTAGCACGAGATTAAAACACACTGATAGTTTCAGTTGTTGCTAAATAGCTGTAGTGCTTATACTAAGTCAAGGACTTCTCAGCTTCCCGTGCTCTGCCAGTGGGGAGGTGCACAAGAAGCTGGGAGGGGGCATAGCCAGGACAGCTGACCCAGACTGGCCAAAAGAATATTCCCTACCATATGACATCATGCTCAGTACATAAAAGTGGAGTTGGCCAGGGGGCGGGAATCACTGCTCAGGGACAGACTACTAATCACCAGGTGGGGAGTAATTGTTGCATTGTCCATTGTCATGGTTTAGGCCCAACTGGCAGCTAAGCACCATGTGGCTGCTCACTCGCTCCCCTGCTCCCAGTGGGATGGGGGAAGAGAACCAGGAAAGAACAGAAAGGCAAAAACTCATGGGTTAGGATAAAAACACTTTAAACAGGACAGCGAAGAAAAAGAAAACAAACCAACCAACACCAACAATACCAACAACAGAGTGTACTTAACACATATCTCCCAGCACAAGTAGCTCACCGCCTAGAGCCCAAAATCCAGCCCACTCCCAAGCAGGGATCCCACCCCTGCTATATACTGAGCATGATGGTCTGTCACGTCCCAACTTTCTGCCCACAGCAATGCTGCATCCCAGCTATGGGTCATAAACAAATAGTGGCAGAGAAGAGGGAGAAGTGACTCAGGTTTGCTGATGTACTTTGTTGGAATTGAGCACAGACGGTGCTAAGGTTCACAATTCAGGCATACAATTTATTCATTCAGTAACTGGGCGTACAAGTTGTCATTCAATATCTGGGCATACAAGTTATCATTGAATAACAGTAAGTTCACTAATTGCTAATCCCGCTTTTCAGTAAGAAGGAAGAGAGAAAGAGAGAGAGAGAGAAATCAATCATCAGTCCAGGGCCCAGCCAATGGGGGTCTCCGGTCAGTGGTCAGGGAGGCCCTCCCGTTGAGTCATGAGGTTTAGAAAGGACCCCCTTGCTTTCTAAACTCCTTCTCAGAGAGGAGTCCAGGTGCGGCTGAGTTCAATCCTAGTCTCAGACTTGGTCAACAGTTTATGTCTAAAGGAGTATATCATGTCCTGAGAGGGCCGTCCTGGACAACTCACTTTGAGCAGGATACCATTGGGCTAAATTAAAAGATAGAGACAGAGAAAAAATAGAGGTAAAGGAAAGATCACCACCCTAGGTTCCTGCAATGACTCTGGTCCGGTTCCATCGGATGGTGGGCGCGTGCACCCAGCCCCTCTGAGTTGCGCTATTTGACTAGTCCCACTGCAGATGCTAATTACTTCGCATGCGTAGTCTGTTGTTCTCGAACTTTCTCAAAATGAGTTGGGGGTATGAGGGGTTGGGGGGTTTGAGGCTAGTGATTTCGGTGCTGCTCCCCCCCATCAGAGACGCAGGGGTGATGCTGCCTCAGGCTTGTCTGTTTTTTAAGCAATTACTCAAGATGAGGCCCAGAAGAGCACTATCCTGCCTCTGCAAGATCCTCCCTTCCAGCTGCACCTTATCTCATTAATGTGGTATTCCTTCACACCAGGTCCTCCTTTGTCCAGACAATAATTCTTTCAACTTCTCAGTCTCTTACACAGTCATATGGTATAGAAAAGCCCCATGACACAGCTTCTTCTGAAAAGTAACCCTGTCCCAGCTGCAACCAAGACATTATCCATCCCTTATTCTATACCACCTACATCATGCAGAGACCCTACACCATCCAATTAATCACCACCACTTTTCCTGTTTTTTATATATATACATACATACACATATATACACACACACACACAGAGACATCATTCCCTTAGTCTATGGACCATCCCTTCAAAAAGTCTATTGAGCTCATTTAGTTGATGACTTTGGGCTCCATCTGTCATAATAGTCTCTTGGAGCAGGAAAGATGATGTGGAGTTCACTCAGTTGGCAAAACAGGGCTCGATCTCAGTGCGGTGCGGCAGGTGACACTGGACACAGTGGGAGGATGGTGGGTAGTGCTGGATTGTTGCATGCTGCACCTGGAGCTTGCAGTTGGGGTACCTGGCTCAGCTAGCGTATCATGTCCACGGTCTGTGGGTTGAACATGTCGATCTCTCGAGGAAGTTGATGGGCGCCAGTTGCTAAAGCCAGTTCTGCTTCCATTACTGCTGCACTTTGCTCAGTTTTATCAATAGTTCATTCCTTATTAATTTGGGTAATTCTTGCTATATTACCATTAATATGGCATATCGCAATGGTTGTAGAGCTGACAGAGTGACAGGGTTATAAAGCAATTAACAACATACAGTTTAATTCATTGGCTATTCTCACCCAAAATCAAATCCCCTCGAGGTACACATCGGACTTCCCCATCCTTTCGCATCACCCACCAAGTGCACCCAGGTCCTTGAGCAAAAGCAATCCCACGGATGGGTTTGCCTTTGCCTGAGGCAGGAGTAACCCAGACTGTCTTCCCTAACATATTCTTCATGTGCACTACAGGAACTTTATCCCCTTCTACAGTACGCAAAGGCTTTGATTGGGCAGGACCAGCTCGATTGGTAGACCCTCTAGTGTTAACTAACCAGGTGGCTTTTGCTAAATGTGTATCCCAATGTTTGAAGGTCTCACCACCCATTGCTCTCAGGGTAGTTCTTCGCAGTCCACTGTATCGTTCAATTTTCCCAGAGGCTGGTGCATGATAGGGGATGTGATATACACCCACTCCATGCCATGCTCTTTGGCCCAGGTGTCTATGAGGTTGTTTCAGAAATGAGTCCCATTGTCTGACTCAATTATTTCTGGGGTGCCATGTTGCCATAAGACTTGCTTTTCAAGGCCCAGGATAGTGTTCGGGGTGGTGGCATGGGATATGTTTCCAGCCGCTTTGACCACTTGGCTTCCTTGATTGCAGCACATGTTTCACACTCATGGATAACCTGTGCGATAGTGTCTATGGTCAAGTCCACCCCTCGGTCACGAGCCCATCTGTATGTCGCATCTCTTCCCTGATGGCCTGAGGTGTCATGGGCCCACAGAGCTAGGAATAATTCACCTTTATGTTGCCAGTCCAGATCCACCTGCGCCACTTCAATCCTAGCAGCCTGATCCACCTGCTGGTTGTTTTGATGTTCCTCAGTGGCCCGACTCTTAGGTACGTGGGCATCTACATGGCGTACCTTTATAACCAGCTTCTCTAGCTGGGCAGCAATATCTTGCCACAGTTTGGCAGCCCAGATGGGTTTGCCTCTGCGCTGCCAGTTGCTCTGCTTCCATTGCTGTAACCACCCCCACAGGGCATTTGCCACCATCCAGGAGTCAGTATAGAGGTAGAGCACTGGCCACTTCTCTCGCTCAGCAATATCTAAAGACAGCTGGATGGCTTTCACCTCTGCAAACTGACTTGATTCACCTTGTCCTTCAGTGGCTTCTGCGACTCCTCATGTAGGACTCCACACAGCAGCTTTCCACCTTCGATGCTTTCTCACAATACAACAGGACCCATCAGTGAACAGGGCATATTCCTTCTCATTTTCTGGTAGTTCATTATATGGTGGGGCCTCTTCAGCACGTATCACCTCTTCCTCTGGTGACATTCCAAAATCTTTCCCTTCTGGCCAGTCCGTGATCACTTCCAAGATTCCTGGGCGACTGGGGTTTCCTATTCGAGCTCGTTGTGTGATCAGTGCGACCCACTTGCTCCATGTGGCATCGGTGGCATGATGTGTAGAGGGGACTCTCCCTTTGAACATCCAGCCCAGCACCGGCAGTCGGGGTGCCAGGAGGAGCTGTGCTTCAGTACCAACCACCTCTGAAGCAGTTTCAGCCCCTTCGTGTGCTGCCAAGATCTCTTTTTCAGTTGGAGTATAGCAGGCCTCAGATCCTCTGTATCCCCAGCTCCAAAACCCTAGGGGTCGACCTCAAGTCTCCCCTGGTGCTTTCTGCCAGAGGCTCCAGGTAGGGTCGTTCCCCCCCAGCTGCAGTGTAGAACACATTTTTAACATCTTGCCCTGCCCAGACTGGTCCAAGGGCTACTGCATGAACTATCTCCTGTTTAATTTGTTCAAAGGCTTGTCATTGCTCAGGGCCCCATGTGAAATCATTCTTCTTTCAGGTCACGTGATAGAGAGATTAAAATGAAACTGTAATTTGGAATATGCATTCTCCAAAAACCCACAACACCTAAGAAAGCTTGGGTCTCCTTTTTTTTAGTTGGTGGAGACATAGCTGCTATTTTGTTGATCACATCTGTTGGAATCTGACGACGTCCATCTTGCCATTTTATTCCTAGGAACTGGATCTCCTATGCAAGTCCTTTGACCTTCCCTCGTTTTATGGCAAAGCCAGCTCTCAGAAGAATTTGAATTATTTTTTCCCCTTTCTCAAAAACCTCTTCTGCTGTGTTGCCCCACACAATGATGTCATCAATGTATTGTAGGTGTTCTGGAGCTTCACCCTTCTCCAGGGCAGTCTGGATCAGCCCATGGCAAAGGGTGGGGCTGTGTTTCCACCCCTGGGGCAGTTGATTCCAGGTGTACTGGATGCCCCTCCAGGTGAAAGCAAACTGCAGCCTGCACTCTGCTGCCAAAGGGATGGAGAAGAACGCATTGGCAATATCAATGGTGGCATACCACTTGGCTACCTTGGACTCCAGTTCATACTGAAGTTCTAGCATGTCTGGCACAGCAGCACTCAGTGGTGGCGTGACTTCATTCAGGCCACGATAGTCCACTGTTAGTCTCCATTCCCCGTTAGATTTCCGCACTGGCCATATAGGACTATTAAAAGGTGAGCGAGTCTTACTGATGACTCCTTGGATCTCCACTTGATGAATCAGCTCATGGATGGGAGCCAGGGAGTCTCTGTTGGTGCGATATTGCTGCCTGTGTGCCGTCCTGGTAGCAATTGGCACCTGCTGTTCTTCAGCTCACAGCAATCCCACAATGCAGGGATCTTCCGAGAGGCCAGGCAGGGTAGATAGCTGTTTGGTCTTCTCTGCATTCACCGTGGCTACACCAAAAGCCCATCGGTATCCCTTTTGGGTCCTTGAAGTACCCTCTCCTGAGGTAGTCTATGCCAAGGATACAAGGGGCCTCTGGGCCGGTCACAATGGGGTGCTTTTCCCACTTGTCCCCTGTTAAGCTCACCTCAGCCTCCAATACCGACAATTCTTGGCATCCCCCTGTCACTCCCGAGGTCCAGATGGGTTTCGTGCCCCTGTGTTCTGATGGCATCAGAGTACACTGTGCACCAGTGTCCACCAAAGTCTTATACTTCTGTGGGTCTGATGTGCCAGGCCATCGAACCCACACAGTCCACTATACACAGTCATCCCTTTCCTCCTTCTGGCCAAAGGCAGGGACCCTCTATTCCTGTTCCTCCTCAGAGTATTCCCTGTCTGAGCCTTGCAGCGCCAGACCAGAAGGCCCCTCCTCAGGATCAAGGGAGGTGATTTCAGTTCTTCTCTGTTTGGGAAATCACTGATTGCCTTCGTGCATCTCTACAGCAACTCTGCTGACAGCCTTCCTGGGTGGCCCCTTCTAAAGAGCTGTCTTCCCTCTCAGTTTGCGTACACGGGCTTCCAGCTTAAAGGTGGGTTCACCGTCCCACTTCCTCATGTCCTCCCCCTGGTCACGCAGGAAGAACCAGAGTGCTCCATGCGGCGTGCGCCTGGGCCTCCCTTTCCCTCCGACCGAGGCAGGAGGGGACTGATTTCTTGGGGCACCCCTGATAGCCAAGGCACTGGCCCGTAGGGATGAGGCGGTACAGAGATTTTCTTCAAAGTTTTGGAGCCAAGAAGACACTCTCTCCACAGTTGGTGTATCAATATCCGGGCAATACATCGCTGCCAGGCTGTTAGAATATGACGCTGGGGCACTCTGAATCACCTTCCTCCACATAGCCCATGTGCACAGGGCATCCTCTGGATCTTTGGAGACCTCATCATTGTCTAGATCCCTGTAGATGACTTCCAGTACCGCTAATTCTCTCAGGTACTGGATGCCTTCATCTGCAGTGGTCCACTTCCCTGGGGAGTTCACAAGATCTTCCTTGAATGGATATCTTGCCCTCACACTTGAGAGGAGCCGTCTCCAGAGACTGCAAATTGCTGCCTCTTTTCCAATTCCTCTCTCAATTCCCAGGTTCCTAGCAAGGGATCCCAGCTGTTGGGCTTCCTTGCCTTCCAATTGCTGACTGTCGGCCCCGCTATCCCAGCATCGGAGCAGCCAGGCAGCAATCCGCTCACCTGGCTGGCGGCTGTAATCTTTCCGCATGTCTCCAAGTTCTGATGAGGTCAGGGACCGGGTAGTTTCCGCTTCCTGCCGGAATTCTCTCACTCCTTCCTCTGATGTCCTTGTCGAAGGACCGGCTTCATGATCAAACCCTTCCTCTTCTTCCTCTTCCCTTACTAATCGAGGATATGGACCCGTTGTCCTCCTTGTCCATTGCTTCTTTTTAACTACTGGGGCAATTACTGTAGTTGGTGGTGGTGTTTGGGTCCCTATCTCAACCATGGTGTCCTCAGGTGCAGTTTGGGTCCCTGCCTCAACCGGAGTCCTCTGGGAATGCTGAACTGCAGCTCGATAGGCACAAGCCAGGCCCCAGTACAGCGCTAGAAGCTGCTGGTTCTCATTGGGATAGGCAAGGCACCCTTCTATCAGGTGGCGTGTCAGTTTGCTAGGGTTGCTTGCCTGTTCAGGTGTAAAGTCCCAGGCTATGGGAGGTGATAACCACCCTAGGAACCTGCCCAAGTCCTTCCACACACCCTGCCACCCTGGGACTAGCCGCCTCTGGTCATGCTTCAATATTACCTCACCCAAAAGTTGTCTTCTCTTCCACCAGGATGAGACCAGATTCCACAAACCCCATAATATGCCAACAATATTAGTAAGTAGTACTAAACAGCTCAAATAAGGGTGAGCAAGGACCTCAGGAGCCTGCATAATAAAACCATCCACATCAGTCCTGGGTAGGGAGAGGGAGATGTATTCCCTCATCTTCTCCACCAGATAGCTCCCCCAGCACGGTAAGGCCATCAATGACAGGGCAAAGCACATAACCGTTGTTTCTATTAACATGTTGCAAAAATAGACATGAACAGTGCAGCCAACAAACTTTATGACCCATACAGGAGCTTGTCACTTAATAACTACTACAGCTATAGCACGCTTAATACAGAAGTGCAGTTGTCATGCCCTACATTGGGTGCCAAAAAGGACTATCGTGGTTTAGCCCCAACCAGCAGCTAAGCATCATGCAGCCGCTCACTTCCCCCCCCTCCCGGCGGGATGGGGGAGAGAATCGGGAAAAAGAAAGGCAAAACTCATGGGTTGGGATAACAACAGTTTAACAGGACAGCAAAGGAAAAGAAAACAAACAAACCAACCCCAACAATACCAACAACAGAGCGTACTTAGCAGTGCTTCCCAGCGCAGGTCACAGAATGGTAGGGATTGGAAGGGACCTCTGGAGATCATCTAGTCCAACCCCCCTGCCAGAGCAGGGTCACCTACAGCAGGCTGCACAGGACTGCGTCCAGGCGGGTCTTGAATATCTCCAGAGAAGGAGACTCCACAACCTCCCTGGGCAGCCTATTCCAGTGCTCTGTCACCCTCACAGTAAAGAAGTTTTTCCCCATGTTCAGGCAGAACTTCCTATGTTCCAATTTGTGCCCGTTCCCCCTTGTCCTGTCATTGGGCACCACTGAAAAGAGTGTGGCCCCATCCTCTTGACACCTGCCCTTAAGATATTTCTAAGCCTGGAGCCCAACGCCCAGCCCACTCCTGAGCAGCAGTCTCTCTTTATCTCCATCCCCCTCTATATAGCCAGCATGACGATCACATGATATAGAATAGCCCCCTGGCCAGCTTCTGGTGAAAATTAAACCCTATCCCAGCCAGAACCAGGACATCCATCACTTGTTTTTGTATATTGCTTTATCAGTAATATTATTATTATTTCCTCTTCCTTTGCTGTCTTATTAAACTGTTTTTATCTCAACCCACAAGTGTTTTTTTTCTCCTCCTTATTCTCTCCTCCATCCCACTTGGGGGAGGCAAGCAAGCAGCTGCATGGTGCTTAGTTGACAGCTGGGGCTAAACCATAACACCTGGGAAGAAGAGACGGGTTGGGGGAAGGTGTTTTAAGATTTGGTCTTATTTTCTCATTATCCTACTCCGATTTGATTGGTAATAAATTAAACTTATTTCCTCAAATCAAGTCTGTTTAGCCCATGATGGTAATTGGTGAATGATCTCTCTCTGTTCTTATCTCGACCCACAAGCCTTTCCATCTTGTTATCTTCTCCCTGTCCGAGGAGGGGAGTGATAGAGCAGCTTTGGTAAGCACCTGGCATCCAGCCAGGGTCAACCCACCATAGGTATATATCAATTTGAATTTCATTAATAATTAGTCATACAGTACAATTCTACTAAAACGGACAGGGAGAAGTAGCAGACTAGGAACAACCTTTGAGAATACTGATACTGTGCAGTTATTCACTGGGCAAAGTGCTATTACTTGACTATTTCATTTTAACACAGGAATATTGGTAATCTTAAAAAAAATTGTAAGTCTAATAGAATATAACAAACAGATAGCAAACCAGACAAGAAGAATTCAAGTGCTCCCACACATTTTCTTTTCTTGTTTCCCAAAGGAAAGCATGCAATATTTCGGAAATTAAATCTTACTACAGAATAATTGTAGATTACAAGAATATCATACTGGGAGCTCATGTTGCAGGTCAGCCACCACATCTCCTATTTTCTACAGGCTATGTTATGCAGTGAGTGCTACTCAGTTTTCCTAAATGAGGCAAGACACTACACGTTATTTTTTTTTTTTTTTTTAAATAAAAGAAGAATCTCTCAATATCCCTTTCTGTAATGTAAGTTGCATTAAAACACTGGTAAACTATTCTCATCAGGAAGCAAAGAGAACATCTGTTCTTTTGTTTTATAGGCCTTGCATTACACTTAAGTTTCATTGGCATAATTGATGGTTAGCCCTGTGAAGTGTTTGTCTGACAACTTACATTGTCTGGCTACTAATATAGCCCATCAGGAAATACCAATTTTAATTCATCTAAATATTATGAATCATAACACAAGCACTTCCTTTATAGTAATGGTCTACAGTAGTAGAAAAGACAGCAGAAGCATAGTTCTATATTCACCTCGGAGATCAGAAGGAGCCTTTCCTTTGATTTCAGTGTGGGATAAAATAGTGACTTAACTGTGTTACTTTCTGTTCAGATTTACACTTGCTCTTGCTATATCATAGTCACTTTGGGAATAGCCAAACATGGGGAATTCTTCAGTATCTTCCTAGGTCATATTTTCCATCTCTTCCTTTGCAATCTTTTCAAAAACTTGTCGATAGAATCATAGAATTGTTCTGGTTGGAAGAGACCTCCAAGATCATCAGGTCCAACCATTAACCTAGCACTACCAAGTCCCCCACTAAATCATATCCCTTAGGGCCTCATCTAAACATCTTTTGAATACCTCCAGGGATGGGGACTCCACCACCTCCCTGGGCAGCCTGTTCCAACGCCCGACAACCCTTTCGGTGAAGAAATTTTTACGAATGTCCAATCTAAACGTCCCCTGGCGCAACTTGAGGCCATTTCCTCTTGTTCTGTCGTCTGTTACTAGGGAGAAGAGTCCGACCCCCATCTCTCTACAGCCTCCTTTCAGGGAGTTGTAGAGAGCAATAAGGTCTCCCCTCAGCCTCCTTTTCTCCAGGCTAAACATCCCCAGTTCCCTCAGCCGCTCCTCATAGGACTTGTGTTCCAGACCCTTCACCAGCCTCGTTGCCCTTCTCTGGACACGCTCCAGCACTTCAATGTCTTTCTCGTAGTGAGGGGCCCCAAACTGAACACAGTACTCGAGGTGCAGCCTCACCAGGGCCGAGTACAGGGGGACGATCACCTCCCTACTCCTGCTGGCCACACTATTTCTGATACAAGCCAGGATGCTGTTGGCCTTCTTGGCCACCTGGGCACACTGCTGGCTCATATTCAGCCAGCTGTCAACCAACACCCCCAGGTCCTTTTCCGCCGGGCAGCTTTCCAGCCACTCCCCCCCAAGCCTGCCTGAAATAATTAAAAATTTCTGACTCATTTTGCATGGCTCAATAATAGATGTACAAATGCTCAGCTACAGTAGTGTATTTTAGAGAAATATTACAATTCTGCAACAGCAACTCAAAATTAGGGTAAAGGCCTTGTAAGCACTTGCTCTAGAGAGCAAGACCCTTCTGTTTGTTAAAGTTCCCATTCCCTCCCATTCCTTTATATTTCCATCTCCTTTGTGTAGTCTCTGTCTCTCACACATCAAGCACTTGTATTCAAATCTAAAATGAAAAGAAAGTTTCAGCATGCTGGAGATGTTGATAAGTTTCAGGTTTTGAGGAACTTTCAAATATAAAATTCACTATTAAGTATCCTAACTATATCTTTACTTTTTAAATTAAAATGTTACTAACTCACTCCTACTATAGTAACACAAAGACAGATAAGGATTTTCTCTGGCAGAGGTTCTTCTAATCACCTGGAGCTTTTTAAGTTATGATGAATATCTTAAAATCCAACAGGGAATTCAATTATAGGAAGCATACTTCCCCCAAGCACTGTTACTATATTGCTTTTCTTTAGCTTGAAACGTTGTAGTTTGTTAAAGATATTTCTGAATAAACAGATGGTATTGCAAAGCACTGGAATGCTTCACTATATAACATACATAAATAATATACACACACTCTGTAGTTGTACAGTATAGTTGGAAATCATGACTAAATAATTGTTGGACAATAAGAAGGAATTAAAGCTTGCCTTGTCCAGTATAAGTTTTGTCTTAGAAAGATTTGTGTAAGCATTATTACTACCTGCGCTCGATTCCATGCGTAGCTTTTCAACACTAAGCAAATGCCGACACTTTTCATGAAATTTAAATTGATTCATCTCCGTATCCAGAGTAACAGCTAACAGTGAAACAGTGCAGCAGATCTAAACTATCATCTTGATAGTCTCCATCAACTCATCTTTTCAGCAGAGCCTCCCTATGATTATCATACCTAGCAAAAACAATATCAAGGATGTAGCAACACAGAACATTCCCAATGCTGGTAAGAGACAGATAACACAGTACATGTATCTCCTCAATGTATAGCTTTAGCCCAGTGTCTGGAATTTGTTTCTCATATCCAAAGTCTTCAGAGAGAAAAAAAGACAGGCTCAGTAAATATTCTCTCTTGACCTTTAGTTTATTTACTTCTACTTTATCTGCAATATCTATAGCAGCAATTTCTTAATGGGAAGCTAGCACACACATTTGAGCAAGATGCTTGATAAGCTTTCAGAAATGAGTAGGACGTTTTTAAATCATCCAATACTTATACACACACAAAACCCCCTCCAAACTATACATTAGCATATAAAAATTGAAAAACAGTACTTTCCTTTAAAGGAGGACAAACTTAGGTGGTTTTGGTTGCATAATCTGGTAGATGCTTCAGCCCATTTGAAAAACAAGTTACACAGAACATTTATAGTAGCAATCTGTTTTTAAGAGATATGTGTGTGTATTTCAAATTAGGACTGTTACAGAAACATGACAGTATGTATGTCATTACAGCTTACTATCTGCAGCAATCAACAGCATATTAAACACCTGCATGCACTCAGTGTAGTGCTGGCTCTTCCCCCTTAAGGCAGGGAGGACTGTGACCAGAGGGATACCTATGCTAACATGCAAACTGCCTCCCACTCCAGGAGAAAGAAACCGAGGCTGACACTGGCGTGTCCCCAGAGCACCCCCTCAGCACCCAGCCCAACACCACCTCTTGAAACACTGCGAGGAAGGTGCATGTGCACAGCTATGCCTCCCCAGGAAGCTGCATGTTGAGTGGCTCTCAAACCATTTCAAAGCCTGGAGCAAAGCACCAGGAAGGCTGGCCACTCCTGCCACAGAGGTCCCGCACTGACTACCAGCAAGGCCGAGCAAGAAGCAAATTCAAAGTCCTGGCTGAGATAGAATTAAAAAGTCTTTTCCAGGCCACTACCAGATAAATATTGCTCACCAGGCTCTTTCCTGCAGGTCGCTGAGAACATCATATGCTGCTTGAATTAACTTGAACTGTTCCGCTGCTTCCTCTGCGTTCTCTAGGTTTTTATTTGTAAGACAGTTTAATTAAATTGCAAACGATTCAAAGCACTACGGCAGCACCTGCCACAACCGCTTCAGAAACCCGAAACAGAAATACCAAGCCATGAGTGCAAAGGAGGGCGCTGCTGCAAACACCAACATGCTGCCTCCCGCCCCCGCAGGCCCCTACGACAGACACAAGGTGCAGAGGAGCAGCCCAGACGGCGCAGCACTGACACCACCGGCAGAATACGGACTGCAGCCGTCTGCCAGGCGCTGGAAGAGCCGCTCCAAGGAAAAGGGTGCTTCTCCCCCTGCAGATAACGCCCCCCACTGTGGTGGGAGCCCGCGGGGCGAAGCGAGGGCGAGGCAGGCCAGGCCCTCTCCTCAGGCCTGCGGCAGGGCCGGGCCTGCTGAGGGCGGAAGGCGCGGCCATACCCAAGTGCCAGCGCAGCGCCAGCCGGCGGTATGCCTGCTTCAGCTCCTCCTTGGCGGCGGCGTGCTTCACACCCGGTACCTCGTAGTGACACTTCATGGCAGCTCCGCACGGGGAGAAATACTGGCCGGCAGCGCGGCCATAAGGAGCCCAGGCTGCCGCCCCCACCCCCCGCAGGCCGGGGAGGCAGCAGTGGCAGTATCGTGGGGAGGGAAGGTGCAAAGCCCCTGCTTCCCGGACATGCCTTCAGCCTCTGCTTGAGCAGACCTGCGGAGCTAGCGCCCACGTTGTGTCACCCTGCTGTCTGGTAGCTGTAGAAGAAACACAGGGATGCTGCTATCCTATCCCCATCCGTACTGCTGGATTTTGGTCTTACAGAGAAATGTAAGAATTGAATTGAATAAAGAGAATTGAATAAAGTCACCCCCCGACGCTTGCAGTTATGGTAACCAGACGTGGTTACTCTTATAGAAAAAATCAGCAAAAATTTACAACCACTGGAAGGTGGTGATAGATCTTGCTAATGCTTTCTTTTCGATAGCCATTACACATTTATAAAGCATGTGCACATAATTGTACTATTTGTACACAGCTACATTTAAGGGCATTATATAGGCCATGAGGAAAGATAAAATGGGGTCAACGGGCCTTGAATACCTGGCAGGTAGATTACATGGGCCCCCTGCCCCTGTCAAGGGAGTGGCAATATGTATTCACTGCTGTGGATACAGTGTCAGGACTGTTTTTTGTTAAACCTACCCAATATGCTAATCAACATAGCACAACTGAAGCATTAGAACAACTCATTTATCAATATGGACCTCCTCACAAAATACGAAGTGACCAAGGAACACACTTTGGTGGACATAATGTCCAAGATTGTGCTCAAGGGCTAGGGATAGATTGGATATTCCACATTGCCTAGCATCCCCAAGCTAATGGCTTGATTGAAGAATAAATGGGATGTTGAAGGAGCAATTAAAAAAACTAACCAGTACTAAAACTTTACAACACTGGAGTTCACATCTTACTAAAGCAGTTTTTTTGTTAAACAGATGGAATATTGTCCTGGTTTAAGCCAGGACGGAGCTAGTAGCAGCGATTGGGGCAACCGCGATACCCGTGGCGGGGGGTGGAGCAGCCGTGGTGCCTGCAACAAGGAGTGGGACGGCCGCGGTGCCCGTAATGAGAGTTGGGGCAGCAGCGGGGGGTGTAACAGCGGCGGCGGGGGCTGGCACAGCCGCAACGCCCTTAACAAGGGTTGGGACGGCCGCGGTGCCCGTAGCAAGGGGTGGGGCAGCGGCGATACCCGTGGCGGGGGGTGGCACAGCCGCGGCAGGGGGTGGAGCGGCGGTGATGCCCATAGCAGGGGGTGGAGCGGCCGCGGTGGCCGTGGCGGGGGGTGGAGCGGCCGCAGCGCCCATGGCGGGGGCTGGCGCGGCCGCGGGGGCCGCAGCGGGGGCTGGGACGGTCGCGGGGGCCCTGGCGGGAGCTGGGTCGGCCGCAGTGCCTGCGGCGGGGTCGGGGCCGGGGCAGCCGCGGTGCCCGTGTGGCGAGGGGCGGAGCAGCCCTGGTACACATAGCGGAGGGTGGGGCGGCCGCGGAGCCCGTGGCGGGGGCTGGCGCGGCCGCGGGGGCTCTAGCAGGGAACTGGGGTGGCCCTGCGCCTACGTCTGCGCCGATTTCTAAGCTTAAGCAAGATTTGACACAAATTTATTCCTAGTACTAGGAATAGCAAGCCGGTCCGAACATCCCAAAGGTATTCCAAGTTTTCAGAAACTCCGGTAACTAACCAGGAGGGCAACGAGAAATCAAAGGCAGGCATTTTTACCCAGGAGGGGAAAGGGAAAGCAAAGGAGGAAGTTTCCCCCTGTTGACCCCCCGGGAAGTTAAAAATGAAGGAATAATTACTGATAGTCCCCACCAGATTGCTCCCGAAGTATGAAGCTGTAACCGTTGGTGCCACTCTGTTCCGCACATTGCCCTCCCCCATCGTATATGAATACAGGTAGTAAACTGGTCTAAACACCAATGATTTTACCATGCCATAAGCCAGTGCTAAACCACACACCGAAGCAATAAACTTAATCCAAAGGCCAGAGGTAACAAACCAGGCATAAACACTGACAAACAGCATACAGCAAGGTGATACACGATACAACTCTGAGAAGCACTCTGTAAACAATTCAAACAATATTGTGACCAGCGGCAATTAAAGTAATACAATGGATGCTTATAACAAATTGTTTTAACACACTCTGGTCAAATCTGATGTTATCTCAACCCTTTGAGCCTGATTGGGGGCTTCAAACCCTGGACCCTCAATCTGATGCTCTCTCAGCTGAGCTGGCCGGACCCCTCTCGAGCCCCACGTTGGGCGCCAAAAAGGACTGTCGTGGTTTAACCCCAAATTGTAACCCAATACCACGCAGCCGCTCGCTCACTCCCCTCCTCCCCGCTGGGGTGGGGAGGAGAATCGGAGAGAAAGGAAAACTCGCGGGTTGAGATAAAAACAGTTCACCAGGACAGCAAAGGAAAAATATAAGAATATATTAATAATGATAATAATAATATATACAAGGATACTAGAATATATAAAACAAACGATACACGATTTCTCACCACCCGACGACGGATACAGCTCGTCCCGAGCAGCAGGCAGGGAGCAGGGGCATTCTCCCCCAGCTATCCCAGAACAGCAAGTTCCAGAGAGAGCAGGCGAGGGAACAAACAGCCGAATGAACAAACAAAAAACAAAAAGGGAAAAATCAGGGAAACAAAAAGCAACCCGAAGGGAAGCTTAAGGATTAAGGCAAGTTAAGGGTCTAAAAGCCTCGTGGCCCACCGGCCGACCCTCACTTATACCGGGCATGACGTCTATGGTATGGAATACTCTCTTTGGCCAGTTTGGGTCAACTATTCTGGCTCTACCCCTCCCAAGTTTTTGCACCTGCACATTAGCAAAACCTGGGAAACTGCAAAATGTCCTTGGTCGTTTAGCAGCAACCAACAACATCAGTGTGCTATCACCATTCTTCACATGCTAAATCCAAAACACAGGAGCTGCTGAAGACAAAACTAGCTCCGTCCTGGCCTAAACCAGGACAGTAATATAACTGCAAAGGGGGAGTGGCTTCTGGGGACAATGGTCATCAGACTTTTGAGGGGCAGGACTTCAAGCAGAAGTCAGGGGGAATGGGGTCTGCATCATCTTATATCAAAGTTCTTTGATACTAATGACATTTCCCTCGGTGGTAGCCTTTCTTCACCTTCTCCCCATCTTTCTGAATCACAGTAGAGAGCCATGTTGCTACCACTCAAACAAGGAATGAAGCAAGGTATTTGACATAAAATAATCTGGGAAACAGTATATAATAATCATTAGAGAGAGGATTTACATAGGAGTAGTATTTTAACATATATTAGTAATTACTACAGGCAGTTTGGGTTAATTTGGCATTACTTAGGCTAAGCAGATATATGATGATTAGGGTATAGTGATGATGCAAGACACGTGAGGTTGGCCTTTTCCTGGAGAGAAAATTAGAAGAAATATCTTGAATGCCAAGTAGACAACAAACAATTTTTTATCTTCCTTATATTAAGACAAAATGGTATGATCATATTCAGTTACCTCATATAGACAAAGACACTTGATGTTATTACTTAAAACAATAAAGGGGCCACATGAGGATCCTACCTTCAGATGCCCAGATCTTGTCGTTGAACCTGGTAGTTTAGTTAAAACTTCCATCTTAATAGGTAATTTCTCTATTAATATTTTAAAAACTAATCTTTACTCTTAGCTTAAAGTACCTTTTATTTTTTGTATTTTTTAGATATTTTTTCTATTTTTATTCTGTATTCACACAATCATCATTACCTACCTTTCATATCACCATAGCACATGACTTTGCCCTATCATAACTGAAGTGTATAGTTCTTTATTGTCTCTTTGCATCACGATTAAGTAAAATTAATTAACCAAAACCACTTCCATGAAGAAAAAACATGGATTATTGTCATAGGAGACTCTCTTCTGAGGGGAACAGAAGGCTCAATATGCTGACCAGACCTACTTCTTAGGGAAGTCTGCTGCCTCCCTGGGGCCTGGGTTAAAGATGTTGCAAGAAAACCTCCTGCTCTGGTACGGCCCTCAGATTATTATCCATTACTGCTTTTTCATGTAGGCAGCGATGAAGTTGCAATAAGAAGTCCAAGGGCGATCAAAAGAGACTTCAGGGCCTTGGGACAACTGGTTAAGGGTTCAGGAGCACAAGTAGTGTTTTCCTCTATCCTTCCAGCTGCAGGGAATGATGTTGGAAGAAACAGGAAGACCCAGCAGATCAATACCTGGCTCCGTGACTGGTGTCACCTGGCAGAATTTTGGGTTTTTTGATCACGGGTCAGTCTACACGACACCAGGCCTGCTAGCAACAGATGGAGTACACTTTTCTCAAAGGGGGAAAAGGATCTTTGTGCAAGAGTTAGCAGGGCTCATTGAAAGAGCTTTAAACTAGATTTGAAGGGGGAAAGGGATAAAATCAGGCTTGCTAGAGATAAGCCTGGGGGCGGCACACCAATGTTTGAGGAACAGTGTGCTAGTGAGGTCTTTCAGCCTGCTCCATGATGTGCTGAGTACACTGGAGCACATTTGAAATGTCTCTATACTAATGCGTGCAGCATGAGGAATAAACAAGAGGAGCTAGAAGCTTTGGCCCAGTCCCAGATCTACGACGTCATTGGCATAAGCAAAACCTGATGGGATGAATCCTGTGACTGGGGTGCTGTGATGGATGGTTATAGGCTCTTCAGGAGGGATAGGCAGGGCAGGCGAGGCGGTGGGGTGGCCCTGTATGTAAGGGAGGGGTTGGACTGTATGGCACTTGCAGTTGGCAACGATGCGGTTGAGAGCCTCTGGGTAAGGATAAAGGGGAAAGCAAATAAAGCGGATGTTGTTGTGGGAGTCTACTATTGACCACCCAGTCAGGACGATGACACTGATGAATTATTCTACAAGGAATACAAGGAATTATTCTACAAGGCAACTCCAGACTCCTGGAGTGCATGGAGGATAACGTCTTAAGCCAGATAATAGACAGCCCTACCAGAGGGGATGCTATACTGGACCTGATGGTCACCAACACAAGTGAGCTAATAGGTGATGTCAAGATTGGAGGCAGCCTGGGCTGCAGTGATCATGTGCTGGTGGAGTTCACAGTCCTGTGGGATATGGGTCAGGACCCTGAATTTTAGGAAAGCAAACTTTCAGCTCTTCAAGGAGTTAGTCAAGAGGACCCCCTGGGAAACTGCCCTCAGGGACAAGGGAGCAGAACAGAGCTGGCAGATCTTTAAGGAGGCTTTCCACAGAGTGCAAGAGCTCTCGGTCCCCAGGTGCAAGAAATCGGGCAAAGAAGGCAAGAGACTGGCATGGCTGAGTCAAGACCTGCTGGTCAAATTAAAGGGCAAGAAGAAAATGCACAGGCAGTGGAAGCAGGGACAGGTATCCTGGGAAGAGTATAGAGATGTTGCCTGGTTGTGTAGGGATGGGGTCAGGAAGGCCAAGGCGTGGCTAGAGCTGAACTTGGCAAGGGATGCAAAGAATAACAAGAAGGGCTTCTACAGGTATGTCAGCCAGAAAAGAAAGATCAAAGAAAGTGTACCCCTCCTGATGAGCAGGAGTGGCAAACTTGTATCAACGGACGAGGAGACGGCTGAGGTACTCAATGACTTTTTTGCCTCAGTCTTCACCAGCAACCTCTCTTCCCACACCTCTCGAGTGGATGGACTGCAAGACAGGGACTGGGGGAGCAAAGGCCCTCCCACTGTAAGAGAAGATCAGGTTCGAGACCACCTGAGGAACCTGGATGTACATATGGGACCTGATGAGATGCATCCCAGAGTCCTGAGGGAACTGGCTGATGTAGTTGCTGTAAGAGACTGAGGGGCTGAAAGAGTTAATGTCTCAAATATTTGGCAAAGAAGGACCTTGAAGAAACTGAGAAGTTGAAAGAATTATTGTCTGGACAAAGGAGGACCTGGTGTGAAGGAACACCACACTAATGAGATAAGATGCAGCTGGAAGGGAGGATCTTGCAGAGGCAGGATAGCGCTCTTCTGGGCCTTATCTTGAGTAATTGCTTAAAAAACAGCCAAGCCTGAGACAGCATCACCCCTGCATCTCTGACAGGAGCAGGGGGGGGGGGAAGCAGCACCGAAATCACTAGCCTCAAACCCCCCAACCCCTCAAACCCCCCGAACCATTTTGAGAAGGTTCGAGAACAACAGACTACGCATGTGAAGTAATTAGCATCTGCAGTGGGACTAGTCAATAAATAGCGCAACTCAGAGGGTCTGGGCACGCGCCCACCATCCGACGGAACCGGACCAGAGACATCGCTGGAACCTAGGGTGGTGATCTTTCCTTTACTTCTATTTTTTCTCTGTCTCTATCTTTTAATTCAGCCCAAGGGTATACATGATATACTCCTTTAGACATAAACTGTTGACCAAGTCTGAGACTAGGACTGGACTCAGCCGCACCTAGACTCCTCTCTGAGAAGGAGTTTAGAAAGCAAGGGGGTCCTTTCTGAACCTCATGACTCAACGGGAGGGCCTCCCTGACCACTGACCAGAGACCCCCGTTGGCTGGACCAACGCTGGACCCTGGACTGATGATTGATTCCACTCTCTCTCTCTCTCTCTCCCCCCTTCTCTCTTCCTTTTTACTGAAAAGCGGGATTAGCAATTAATGAACTTACTGTTATTCAATGATAACTTGTATGCCCAGATATTGAATGACAACTTGTACGCCCAGTTACTGAATGAATAAATTGGCATAGTAACCCGAGTCACTCCTCCCTCTTCTCTGCCACTAGTTGTTTATGACCCATAGCTGGAGTGCAGCATCGCTGCGGGCAGAAAGTTGGGCTGTGACAGGCTACTTTCAGCTGCCTGTAGAAGGCCTCATCGACTTCCTCTTCCTGATCAGGTGGCCTGTAGTACACACCCACAACAGTGTCCCCCATGTTAGCCTGTCCCTTAATCCTTACCCATAAGCTCTCGACATGTTCTTCGTCCTCCCCTAGGCAGAGCTCGATACACTCCAGGTGCTCCCTCACATAGAGAGCAACTCCACCACCTTGCCTTGCTGCCCTGTCCTTCCTGAAAAGTACATACCCATCCATGACAGCATTCCAGTCATGCGAGCTGTCCCACCATGTGTCTGTAACTGCTATGAGATCATGGCCCTGCAAGTGCACACAGATCTCTAGTTCTTCCTGTTTATTCCCCATGCTGTGAGCATTGATGTACAGGCATTTCAGAGAGGTAGCTGAGTTCGCAGGTTTCCCTGGAGGGGTGCAGGAGGATCCACCATAGCCATACACACCCTTAGGGCAGTTGGCCTTCTGGTTCTTATCTTGGGAGGCAGCTAAGGAACATCTGTCACTGCTCAGGATGGCCTGGCTTACTCCCCAGTTGGATGCGATGGCATGAGCATCGCCACTTTGGACCCCTCCCCCCGAGTCCTTCAGTTTAAAGCCCACCTCACCAAGTTGGCCAGCCTGCCACCAAAGGTTCCCTTGCCCCTTTTAGACAGGTGGATCCCATCCCTCCCTAACAGGTTATAGTCACCAAAGAACATCCCATTGTCATAAAAGCCAAAACCCTCACGTCGGCACCAGCCACGAAAGCCAGGAGTTGATATGCATTATACGCCTATTTCTGGCAGCCCGCTTTCCTCCCACTGGTAAAATGGAGGAAAAGATAACTTGGGCACCAATATTTTTCACTTGCTCCCCCAGGGCTTTAAAGTCTTTCTTGATTTTGCCCAGGTTCCGGCTTGTGGCGTCATTCATGCCTACATGAAAGAATTGCAGCGGATAGTAGTCCATGCTCCTGACAAGTCGCGGCACCCTCTCGGCAACATCTCAGACCTTAGCTCCCGGAAGGCAGCACACCTCTCGTGCCTCCCTGTCAGGTTGGCAGATGGGCGCCTCAGTGCCCCTTAACAGAGAGTCCCCCACTACGAGCACTCATCGTTCCTTTTTGCGGTATCCGCCATGTGCCACTGGAGTAGTTTCTCCTTGCCCACCTTGCTCGTGGGTGTCTACAGCTGTTAAAGCTTCGTATCTGTTTTTGGTTGTGATACCGGAGGGCAGGGACTGAAGTGGAGCCCTGCTTTTGTGGGTTACTCGGGTCCAAGGTGTCTCATTCTCAGTGGTGTCTGGTGCAGGAGTGTGGTTATGAAACTACCTATCTATCTCTGTTTCAGATCCTCTGATACTGCGCAGTCTTTTAACTGTTTCCTGCAGCTCAGCCACCTGACGTAATAGTTCATCGACCTGTGCACACCTTGTGCAGGAACTTACCTTTTCATCAGGAGAAGGGTGAGGGCCCATCCCGAGCAGCAGGCAGGGAGCAGGGGTATTCCCCCCCAGCTATCCCAGAACAGCAAGTTCCAGAGAGAGCAGGCGAGGGAACAAACAGCCGAACAAACGAACAAAAAACAAAAAGGCAAAATAGGGAAACAAAAAGCAACCCGAAGGGAAGCTTACGGATTAAGGCAAGTTAAGGGTCTAAAAGCCTAGTGGCCCACCGGCCGACCCTCACTTATACTGGGCATGACGTCTATGGTATGGAATACTCTCTTTGGCCAGTTTGGATCAACTATTCTGGCTCTACTCCTCCCAAGTCTTTGCACCTGCACATTAGCAAAACCTGGGAAACTGCAAAATGTCCTTGGTTGCTTAGCAGCAACCAGCAACATCAGTGTGCTATCACCATTCTTCACACACTAAATCCCAAACACAGGAGGTGCTGAAGACAAAACTAGCTCCGTCCTGGCCTAAACCAGGACAAATATTCATAATCAAACACCCTATGATCGTATTACAACACCTCCAGTATAAAACATGGTGAGGATTGAAATTCTTCCAGATGGTATCTCTCCCAAAATATTAACTACAAGGGAAATGGAATTGTTTACACCGATGGATTGTGTGTCAGGACTGCGGCCTATTGGTTCTGTACTCCAACTTCTCCGCTTATTTTACATCCTCTATTAATATCAGATTCTCAAGTTCTTGTATTTCAGGTATCTTTGATGAATACCTGTGCCTTATCTAGAGGAGATAGCATTGGAAAGGTGTTATTGGTGTCGTGAACTCAACATCGAATTGAAGTTCAGTCTGGAAAAGTGCAAGCCATAGCTCTTCAATCTGTGTGGGCAATTACCCCACATCAGGTTATCAAACCCGGAGTGATATTAGCTGAAGGAGCTGGAGCAATGGCATATGTATTACTGGAAGGAGGTGATACTCCTGTTTTCCTCCCTTATCACAAGTTGGCTCGTCGTGCTTTGTAGTCTTGTACTATAGGCACATGCCCTGGATACATTTACGTGAGATCAACATGTAAATACTTCGATCTGGTTGGCCTCTACTGTAACTAACTCATCTGCCTTTTGTGTTGAGAGAGGATTAACAGCTGCAGATCTTTTGACAATGTGTTTCATTGGCGTGCCAACCCCAGTAGCTGTATTACAGAATTATACTATGCTAAGTGCTTTTGATATTAATGTTCCTCATTGCTATTTTTTCCGAGTAGGTGACGGCTGTATGCCAAGGAACATTACAAAATCAATTGGCGGTGGACTATCTCCTTCTTCAACACCATAAACGCTGCTCAGATTTTTGAAGGCATGTGTTGCTTCAACATAACTGATGAATCAGCCAGCGTAGAGGACAACATTCAACATCTCCAGGACTTAATGCACCAAATGAAACAATCTACTGGTGGTGCCTACCTGGCTGAGTGGTTTAATTGCCTGACGGGATGAGTGGGACACCTGATTCAAAGCATTATTGTAGAGATATGTTTATTCCTTTTTCTATATGTGTTTATTACGTGCCTCTGTAAATTACCCTGCCCTACACCCTGCAAGCCCAAATGGACACCTCCAGCTTTGCCAGCCTGCCAGCCGCAGCGGAAGTGGTCCTTTTCATCAGGAGAAGGGTGAGGGCACTTGCTGCAACCTCCCGCCCGTACTGAGATTTCCTTCCTTACCAGATCTGTCTGGCAGGATGCATCAGCCATCTCGGGGGCTTTCACCGTAGGAGCACTGGTTTTAGCTCTGAGGCGAGTGCCCACCGTTGTGGCAGAGACCGAGAGTGCTTCCCTGGGCTGTGGGCCTACAAGCAGGTTGCCCTCCCTGCACGCCCTTCCTGCGCAAACTGCTGCGCAAACTGCCGCACCACGCCCTGTTTGCCTGCCCTCTTCGCAGCACTCCTGATCGCTGGTGCTCCTTAGGGCCGTTTAAATCTCCCGCGGTTGCTCCTGGCAACGCCCAAGCCACGTCAGCCTCGCTCGAGAGAGCTGCCGGTGCCTGGCGGGTCTCTCCGCTCTCTGTTCTTGCTCGGGTTTCCTTGGCTCCGGGAACATGTAAAAGAATATGAGTCACTCACTCAGTCCTTGGAGGAAGCAGATGATGGTGGAGGCGTCCCTGACCACCGGGGGATCATGGGTTTTGCTGTCCAGCAGCAGTTCCAGTCCAAGTTCCCACTTAGGACTTTTAACTGCTTGATTTTAGACAGTTCTCTCTGTGCTGTTAGGCTTCCCTGTTCTGTGACAGGGTCATCACCACCTGGTTGGCTGGGTGCCTGGGACCTTCAAGGCCGGTAAGGAGGGAAGAAGTCAGCCTGGCACCCAGGAACCTTGAGGCCAATAGGGAGAGGGAGAAGAAGTCTGCCTGGTGCACAGGACCTTCAAGGCCTGATGAAGAGGGGAAAGGGGACTGATACATGACCAGCTCAGTCACAGAGAATGGTCGTTTGCCTTATAAAATGGTGTTAATTATGCTAACCATATTACCAGGGATCAGGAGCAGAGGGTACTGGTCACAAGAGGATTTGTGTTTTGTTGCTAATGCAGAAATCAGAGAAACTGGAAAAAAGACTCAGGAATTCAATTTATGGCTCCATCATATAAGTTTTCACTGCATTGAGGATGTTTGTACCTCATGGAGCAGCTGTACTCTCTTATATGCATAGATGCAAATGTCTGGGCTAGATCTATTTGGATGTAGATGAGCTCTGGGGTCAAGCACTGCAATTCTGTACATAAACTGCACATTTTAGCCTCCATTAAGCCCATCCAGATGGCTCATGATATTCCAGTATTAACCTGCACTCCTCTCAAAAAGTTGATGAGTCTCCTTGATGGACTTTTGGGAGCAGAAATCAATTACATACGATTACACACAACATATTTTAACATAACAACACCTCAGAAAAGATTCTATGGGTTTGAGAATGTGTCGATGGCACTCCTTTGGAAGGACTGTGGGACAGGGTTGATGTGGAAGAGGAACAGAAAAGAGTGCTAGTCAGAAGCTGTTTACTTCATGGCCTGTAAGAAATGGAGTGTCCTGGTTTCAGCTGGGATGGAGCTAATTTTCTTTCCAGTAGCTACTGCGTTTTGGATTTAGCATGTGAAGAATGGTGATAGTACACTGATGTTGTTGGTTGCTGCTAAACCATCAAGAACATTTTGCAGTTTCCCAGGTTTCAGCTTGGTGTCATCTGCAAACTTGCTGAGGGTGCACTCGATCCCACTATGTCATTGATGAAGACATTAAACAGTACTGGTCCCAATACAGAACCCTGAGGGACACCACTTGTCACCGATCTCCATCTGGACGTTGAGCCATTGACCACTACCCTCTGGATGCAACCATCCAACCAATTCCTCATCCAATGAACAGTCCACCCATCAAATCGATATCTCTCCAATTCAGAGAGAAGGATGTTGTGGGGGACCGTGTCAAAGGCCTTACAGAAGTCCAGGTAGATGACATTCGTAGTTCTTCCCTTGTCCACTGATGTAGTCACTCCATCATAGAAGGCCACTAGGCTGGTCAGGCAGGACTTGCCCTTGGAGAAGCCATGCTGGCTGTCTCCAGTCACCTCCCTGTCCTCCATGTGCCTCAGCATAGCTTCTAGGAGGATCTGTTCCATGATCTTCCCAGGCACAGAGGTGAGGCTGACAGGTCGGTAGTTCCCAGGGTCCTCCTTCCTACCCTTTTTAAAAATGGGTGCAGTGTTTCCCTTTTTCCAGTCCCCAGGGACTTCACCTGACCGCCATGACTTTTCAAATATCATGGAGAGTGGCTTGGCAACTACATCAGCCAATTCCCTCAGGACTCTGGGATGCATCTCATCAGGTCCCATAGACTTATGTATGTTCAGGTTCCTCAGGTAGTCATGAACCTGATCTTCTCTTACAGTGGGAGGGACTTTGCTCCCCCAGTCCCTGTCTTGCAGACCATCCACTCGAGAGGTGTGGGAAGAGAGGTTGCCAGTGAAGACTGAGGCAAAAAAGTCATTGAGTACCTCAGCCTTCTCCTTGTCCATTGATACCAGTTTGCCAGTCCTGCTCATCAGGAGGGGTACACTTTCTTTGATCTTTCTTTTCTGGCTGACATACCTGTGGAAGCCCTTCTTGTTATTCTTTGCATCCCTTGCCAAGTTCAGCTCTAGCCACGCCTTGGCCTTCCTGACCCCATCCCTACACAACCAGGCAGCGTCCCTATACTCTTCCCAGGATACCTGTCCCTGCTTCCACTGCCTGTGCATTTCCTTCTTGCCCTTTAATTTGACCAGCAGGTCTTGACTCAGCCATGCCAGTCTCTTGCCTTCTTTGCCCGATTTCTTGCACCTGGGGACCGAGAGCTCTTGCGCTCTATGGAAAGCCTCCTTAAAGATCTGCCAGCTCTGTTCTGCTCCCTTGTCCCTGAGGGCAGTTTCCCAGGGGGTCCTCTTGACTAACTCCCTGAAGAGCTGAAAGTTTGCTTTCCTAAAATTCAGGGTCCTGACCTTACTCTTCGCCTGACCCATATCCCTCAGGACTGCGAACACCACCAGCGCGTGATCACTGCAGCCCAGGCTGCCTCCAATCTTGACATCACCAATTAGCTCACTTGTGTTGGTGACCATCAGGTCCAGTATAGCATCCCCTCTGGTAGGGCTGTCTATTACTTGGCTTAAGAAGTTATCCTCCATGCACTCCAGAAGTCTCCTGGATTGCCTGCAGCTCACCGTACTACTTTTCCAGCAGATGTCGGGGTGGTTGAAGTCCCCCAGCAGGACGAGAGCCTGCGAGTGCGATGCCTCCTGTAGCTGAAGTAAGAAGGCTTCGTCAATAGGCTCCCCTTGATCAGGCGGCCTGTAGTGGACCCCAACCACAAGATTCCCTTTGTTGCCTCAGTCTCTGATTCTTACCCATAAGCTTTCAACCTGCTCGTGGCTATTCTTCAGAGACAGCTCCTCACACTCTATCCATTTCTTGATGTAGAGGGCAATGCTTCCGCCCCTCCTTCCTCACCTGTCCCTTCTGAACAGCCTGTAGCCATCGATAGCTGCACTCCAGTCATGGGATTCATCGCACCGAGTTTCAGTAATGGCAACTAGGTCATAGCTTTCTAGCAGCATGGTGGCTTCTAACTCCTCCTGTTTGTTGCCCATGCTGCGGGCATTAGTGTAGAGGCACTTCAGCTGGGCTGTCAGCCATATCACCTTCATGGAGGAACACCCCTTAATTCCTTTGAGGTCTTTGGCTGGTGTTTCCCTGTTGGCTCCAATTACATCAGGAGCCCCTGGCTCGTCTCCATAAGTCTTCAAGCATGCTGCAGTGTAGCCAGCATGTCTCAGAGCAACAGGCTGAGGGCCCTCGCTAGCACCCCGTCCCTCTAACCTTGGCGCATCATCTCACAGCTTGTCATGGGCAAGCCTGATATTATTCCCCCTCCCCCTTCAAGTCTAGTTTAAAACTCTGTCAATATGAGCCCTGCTAGCTCATGAGCAAAGACCCTCTTCCCCCTTTGAGAAAGGTGAATCCCATCTGACACCAGCAGGCCTGGTGCCATGTAGGCCATCCCATTGTCGAAAAACACAAAATTGTGGCGGTGACACCAGCCATGGAGCCATGTATTAAAAGACTGGACCCTTCAGTTTCTGCTAGTGTCGCTGCCTGCAACTGGAAGGAGGGAGGAAAAAAATAACCTGTGCTCCAGATTCCCTTACTGAAGTCCCTGAAGTCTCTTTTGATTGCCCTTGGACTACACATTGCAGCTTCATCGCCACCCACATGGAACAGCAGTAATGGGTAATAGTCCGAGGGTCGTACCAGGCTAGGAAGTTTCCTAGTGATGTTCTTAACTCAGGCGCCAGGGAGGCAGCAGACTTCCCTAAGAGGAGGGTCTGCCCGGCATATGGGACCCTCTGTTCCCCTCAGAAGGGAGTCACCTACAACTCTAACCCTTCTTTTCTTCCTCATGGGGGTAGTTGTGATACAAGGGGTAGGCTTTTCTGACCTCGGCAACACCTCTGGTGTAGATGGGCCATCATCCACATCATCCATTGACTGCCCTTCCACATCCAGAGCCTCATACCTGTTGTACAGAGGCACCTGGGAAGGCGAGGTAGGCAAGGGGGGGGTATGCCTGCCACCCCAAGCGTGGACTTGCATCCACTCTTTTCCTTTAAGCTACTGCCTTCATCCTGGCAGGGCAAGGATACAGGATCCCCTGGATCTTGGTTTTTTTCTGGTGGCTGTTCCTGTCTCTGTCTCAGGGAGGCCAGAGCACGGTTCCACCAGTCTATCTCTTGCTCAGACTCCCTGATGCTCCTCCACCTTTCTACTTCCTCTCATAGCTCTGCCACCAGGCTGAGCAGATGGTCCACCTGGTTACACCTCACACAGCTGTTCTCACTACTGCCATCTGTGACCAGTCAAAGGCTCTGGCACTCCCTGCAGCCTGAGACCTGGATGGCTGCATGTTGTTGTGGGAGCTCTGTCTGGGTTGCCACATCCATTCTGGCAAGCGCAGAGGACATGGCTTTCTGCCGAGTGGATACCATAGTTAGGCTCCTTCCGAGAGGGTGAGGATCACCAGTTGAATTCACCTCTTGAGCTGGTAGGGTGACTACGCCCTCCCTACGTGAACTGCCATGCAAACTGCCTCACCATGCCCTGTTTGCTCGCTCTGTTCACAGTGCTCCTGGTTGCTAGTGCTCCCCAGGCTGCTTTTTGTAGGCGTGGGGGTGGCTGCTGTTGCTTTGGCAACGTCCAGGCCTCTTCAGCATCTCCTGCTAGAGCTGCTGGCTCCTGGCAGGTCTCACCGCTGCCCTGGGAGTTCCCTGCCTCAGGAAACCCCCTGTGCGCCAAGATCTGCTGCTCCGCTTCGGATTGAACCAGGTCCGGAGCAGCTTCCCTTGGTGACTGGCTGCTAGTCACATATTTTTTTTTTTTCTCACAAGTTATTAGCAATGCCAAAAGCCACAAAATCCATTTTGGAAAAATTATTTTCCTATTTTCCTATTTCTATTATTATTACAATTCTGCCTCCCATGGTCTTCCCAAAAATCTTTCTCCCTCCTATCCTTTAAAAAAATACTTGCAAGGCTTTGAATCAGGTAACATATTTGCATGTTTTCCATTCATTTCTGTTCACCTATTCCTTAAGTTTCCAATTTGTGTGTTTGAAGCTGATTAATACATTTCTTTTTTTTACCTTGCTGACTTTGGCTTGTGTTAAGGCTGATTTCAGAGTAATTAGAAAAACAGCAAACCATTCCATCCAGAGGTTATACTTAAAGAGAAAAGACGGAAATGTTCCCACTGACCAGCATCACATTTCATATTATTAAAAAGCTAATAGGGAGCACCATCTACTAAGATCCAGGGTTTAATGGTGGAACTGGTAATGCAAGGCTCTTTGTGGAAGAGGCATCTTTTGGTGACCAGCATTAGTTGGAAAAGCTCCTTCTCATGTAACGTATGTTCAAACTCCCCTAATCCAAAGGGAGTCATTAATCTCCCTCGGGTATTTTTTCTGTACATTCTTTAGGAATGTTTGATTTTCAGTTTCAGTTTGTTAGCAAAACTTGCTCTAATTTCCTAGAATTTTCCAGTTTGTGGTTACAATCATGGAAGGCCAACGGCATCCTGGCCTGTATCAGAAATAGTGTGGCCAGCAGGAGTAGGGAGGTGATTGTCCCCCTGTACTCGGCCCTGGTGAGGCCGCACCTCGAGTACTGTGTTCAGTTTTGGGCCCCTCACTACAAGAAAGACATTGAGGTGCTGGAGTGTGTCCAGAGACGGGCAACGAGGCTGGTGAAGGGTCTGGAACACAAGTCCTATGAGGAGCGGCTGAGGGAACTGGGGTTGTTTAGCCTGGAGAAAAGGAGGCTGAGGGGAGACCTTATTGCTCTCTACAACTACCTGAAAGGAGGTTGTAGAGAGATGGGGGTCAGACTCTTCTCCCTAGTAACAGACAACAAAACAAGAGGAAACGGCCTCAAGTTGCGCCAGGGGAGGTTTAGATTGGACATTCGTAAAAACTTCTTTACCGAAAGGGTTGTCAGGCATTGGAACAGGCTGCCCAGGGAGGTGGTGGAGTCCCCATCTCTGGGGGTATTCAAAAGGCGTTTAGATGAGGCCCTAAGGGATATGATTTAGTGGGGGACTTGGTAGTGATAGGTTAATGGTTGGACCCGATGATCTTGGAGGTCTCTTCCAACCAGAACAATTCTATGATTCTATGATTCTATATTCACAATTTGTGCATTGATCCCGCTCTGTAGGAAGAGGAACTCAATTAGGTCTCAAAATCACTCATTTTCCCTCTTTTTCTGTTTTGGATATGAAAACTATCTACTACTAACTATTCTAATCTGTGTAACTATTCTAATACTTTTACATACATCATATGTTTTGCTGGAGTCTTAATAAGTAACAGCTAGTGTCTTACTTCTTCCCTCAAAATTTGTTCTTAGCTCCATTCAAGCCAGAAAAGACCATCCAAATGAGGCTAATGGGACTGTAAATGCCTGGAGCGCACTTTTCTCCCCTTCTTAAGTATATTTGCTGTTTTCCAGTCAAAGAATATTTACTGGACTTGGTAGATTTACGTTAAACATGCAATACTCATTACTGCAGCTTCATGTTTCCATTCTTTCAGTGTTTTGGAATGGAGAAGAACAACTGTGTTCACTCCTGCTCAGATTTTGGCTAACACAGCTCATGCTAAGGCCTGATGTATGCTGGGAGCATTGCCATTAGGTCAAAGCGAGAGCACCAGGTAGGTGGAACAGGTGGCCAGAAACAGCTAAAGGGCCATTATGCAGCCATTATCACCTGCAAATTGCTGTCTCCTGCAGCCATCATCTTTGCATATTGATTGTCTGGCCCTTTTGTCAGAATTTGCTAACTTATGGAAATGGTATAGACCAAACTTCCAAGCTGGAAGGTATAAAACATCAACTTACCCAAAAAGCTTTTGAAGCGGATCCAACAGCAGCTGGACTGCTGAGGCTTTCGTACTTTCCGGTGTGATACAGGGGATGCCCGCACCGTGATGGAGGAGGAAGGATGAGTGCTCTCACTGTCGGCTAGGTATCTGATTTTTGCTTATAGGTGCATGGATTAAGAGTTATGGGTTATAAATTATGGAACCTTATGACTTAAGTGGTGAATAAGTGAATTCACGTGATAGACTAGTTTGGGTAAAGGGGATTGAGCCCTTGTTTGTCGTGTTTGTTTGTTTGTTGTATTTCTTAATGAGCTCATAAAATAAAGTTTAATTCACAGAGTACGTTGTCCTGTAAATTTGAGAGGTCCAAATGGACCATGACAAACAACTCATCCCAGCTTGAATCTATTGAAGTTTTAAAATTTTTCTTCCATCTCCATTTCAGTAATTTCTCTTTCCATACCTTGTCCTAACCCTCATTTCCTTCAACATTGCATTTTTTAATGGAAAAATGAATTGAAAGATTCATTTTGTTTTGGGCTGTATGAAGAGTCAGGGAAAGCAAAGTTGTTGTGGGTTAAACCTGGTAGGCAGCGAAGTACCACACAGCTGCTCGCTTATTCCCCTCACAGTGGGAAGGGTAAAAGTGAGAAAACTTATGGGTTGAGATAAAGACAGTTTAATAGGGAAAGAAAAAGCCATGCAAGCAAAGCAGAGGAATTCATTCACTACTTCCCATCAGCGGGCAGGTGTTTAGCCATCTCCAGGAAAGCAGGGCTCCATCACACGTAGCGGTTACTTGGGAAGACAAACACCATAACTCCAAACATCCCCCCTTCCTCCTCCTTTTCCTGTGCTTTTATTGCTGAGCATGATGTCATATGGTATGGAATATCCCTTTGGCCAGTTGGGGTCAGCTGTCCCAGTTGCATACCCTCCCAACTTCTTGTGCACCCCCAGCCTACTTGCTGGTGGGGTGGTGTGAGAAGCAAAAAAGACCTTGACTCTATGTAAGCACTGCTCAGCAGTAACTAAAACATCCCTGTATTATCAACACTGTTTTCATCACAAATCCAAAACATAGCCACATACAAGCTACTATGAAGAAAATGAACTCTATCCCAGCCAAAACCAATACAAAAGTAAAGGGATATATTTGTGCATAGCTAATATAATATACTTGGTAGAGTAATTCAGCTTGACCTTTACCAGTTTTTCATTTCTTCTCTATGCTTCTCAACCTCTAAAACATAGCCTCCTTTGTTAGTCAGTTCCTTTTTTTCTTCCTTCAAAGATCTATACTTATTCCTAATATCCTTCCTGAGGAAATTATTTGTTCACTTTATCTGGAGCACTTCCTACAAGATTTTTCTTTCTTTCTTCTTTTCCTTCACCTTTGATTTAAAGAAACAGATTAAAAGATTCAACAATTTTCTTCTCTAAATGTTGGAAAAGTCATTATTTTACCATCTCCATTACATTCTGGTTGCCATTTCCAGTTTGGCTTCAGCCTGCAGTCCCACTTCCTGTCATGAACATTGGACCATGCAACAGTGGCTGGACTTCAGCAGTATGGATCTGTTTGACTTTGTAAATCACTTTGCACTGCAGGCTTTCACTCCAAAGCTAAAAACTCTGGCCAAGTCCTGAGTTTGGCACTCGGTGAACAAGGAGCTTGGCTGCAGCTCTGTGGTCTGGGCCAGACTTCTTGCCAGTTGAAATTTATTCATATCTCAAGAGTGGAGGTCCTCCTGGAAAGAAGCCAGAGATCTGTTCTTCCCTGAGGTGAGAAAACGGTAAAATGGTAGCTGTATCAGAACTATCAAGGCTAGGTTTTATAACTTAGTGGTCTCCCTGGCTGCCTTCCATTCAAAAAAAAAAGATGAGCTACAAAGGGATGAAACATCCCTCCCTTTTCTCCTCATGCCTGGCATTAGAGCTGCTTAAGAACTGTGGAAAATGAGTCGAAAATCAGGGATAAGGCTTTTTTTCAACTTTGAGATCTCACTTGTCATCTTTTGTAGTTCCTTCCCTTTCAGGACCCTGTGTGAGCTATCCCATTACTCTGTGGAGGTCACAAGCTTCTCTTGTCTCTGTGGGAAAGAGATATTCAGATTAGAAAGGTTCAGAGAGAGATTAGGAGAGATCATCTCTTCTAGGTCTTTCTGTCCTGAGAACTGTTAATGCTGTTCCCTTCTGTGACAGAGAGGGTGCAGCACCAGCCCCGGAATTTGATTCCAAAATAACACATTCCTATTCTCAAATGAAAAAAACACCCTTTCCTTTTGAGTTTTCTTCATAAGAAACCCTAGGGGTCACCCTGAAAAAGATGCAGAGTGTCTTAATAGAAGGAAGATTCTTCATTTTTCAGGGAATGGGATGAAATGTGGAAAAGATGAGCACACTAGAAACTGACATTTTGGTATGAATTATTAGCCATTTCTGAATTATGTTTTCAGAAAAGGTAAGTTTATGTTGTTTCATTTATCCATGACCTATATCCCTGCACTTTTATTCATGTCACAGAGTGGCCATGAAAGCCAAACCCCAGGCTTCTGATGTTATACTTTCACTACCATTTTAGTGTATTGTAACTATTGCCCTGTGACGATTTCATAGAATCATAGAATGGTTTGGGTTGGAAGGCACCTTAAAGATCATCTAGTTCCAACCCCTCTGCCATGGGCAGGGACACCTTCCACTAGACCAGGTTGCTCAAAGCCCCATCCAACCTGGCCTTGAACACTTCCAGGGATGGGGCATCCACAACTTCTCTGGGCAACCTGTTCCAGTGCCTCACCACCCTCATAGTGAAGAATTTCTTCCTTATATCTAATCTAAATCTCCCCTCTTTCAGTTTAAAGCCATTGGCTCTTGTCCTATCACTACATGCCCTTGTAAAAAGTCCCTCTCCAGCTTTCTTGTAGGCCCCCTTTAGGTACTGGAAGGCTGCTAGAAGGTCTCCCCGGAGCCTTCTCTTCTCTAGGCTGAACAAGCCCAACTCTCTCAGCCTGTCCTCATGCAGGAGGTGCTCCAGCCCTCTGATCATCTTCATGGCCCTCCTCTGGATTCGCTCCAACAGGTCCATGTCCTTCTTGTGTTGGGGACCCCAGAGCTGGATACAGTACTCCAGGTGGGGTCTCACGAGAGCAGAGTAGAGGGGCAGAATCACCTCCCTCAACCTGCTGGTCACGCTTCTTTTGATGCAGCTCAGGATACGGTTGGCTTTCTGGGCTGTGAGTGCACATTGCCGGGTCTTGTTGAGCTTCTCATCAAGCAACACCCCCAAGTCCTTCTCCTCAGGGCTGCTCTCAATCCATTCTCTGCCCAGCCTGTATTTGTGCTTGGGATTGCCCCGACCTATGTGCAGGACCTTGCACTTGACCATTTTGAACTTCATGAGGTTTGCACGGGCCCACCTCTCAAGTCTGTCAAGGTCCCTCTGGATGGCATCCCTTCCCTCCAGCGTGTCGACCGGACCACACATCTTGGTGTTGTCGGCAGACTTGCTGAGGGTGCACTCAATCCCACTGTCCACGTCACCAACAAAGGTGTTAAACAGCGCCGGTCCCAATACCGACCCCTGAGGAACGCCACTCGTCACTGGTCTCCCCTTGGACATAGAGTTGTTGACCGCAACTCTTTGAGTGCTAGGATCCAGCCAATTCCTTATCCACTGAGTGGTCCATCCGTCAAATCCATATCTCTCCAATTTAGAGACAAGGATCTTCTGCGAGACAGTGTCAAATGCTTTGCATAAGTCCAGGGAGATTTCATGTATGTCTACATATGTATACCTTTCCCTTTAAAAACTTATCTGAATGATGAATAAGCCTGATTTGACCTCTGAATTTGCTCTATTTTTGCAGTGCTACTGTCGTGGTTCAGCCCCAGCCGGAGGCTGAGCCACGCGGTCGCTCGCTCACCCCACCCCTCCCGGTGGGACGGGGAGAGAATTGGGACGAAGAAAAGCAAAAAGTCGTGGGTTAACAACAACAGCAGTTTAACTAAACAACAAAAGGAAAGAGAACAAACAAGCGAGAAACCCCAACAATAACAACAACAGCGTGTACTTAGCGGTGCTTTCCGGACAGGTCGCTCCCACCAGGAGCCCTACGCCCAGCCTGCTCCCGAGCAGCAATCCCCGCCCTGCCAGTCAACCCCCTCTAAATAGTGAGCGTGACGGTCACATGGTATAGAATAGACCCCGGCCAGCTTCTGGTGAAAATTAACCCTATCCCAGCCGCAACCAGGACATTATCCACCCCTTATTCTATACCATATATGTCACGCTCAGATCCTACACTTTCCAATTAATCACCACCACTTTTCCTGTTATATATATATATATAGATACACACACAGACATCATTCCCTTAGTCTATGGACCATCCCTTTGAAGTGTCCATTGAGTTCATTTAGTCCATGACTTCAGGCTCCATCTGTCAGAATAGTCTCTTGGGGCAGGAGAGATGATGTGGAGTTTGCTCAGTCGGTGAAACAGGGCTGGGTCTCGGTGTGGTGTGGCAGGTGACGCTGGACGCAGTGGGAGGATGGTGTGTAGTGTTGGATTGTTGCATCTGGAACTTGCAGTCACGGTATCTGGCTCGGCTGCTGCATCATGTCCACGGTCTGTGGGTTGAAGATGCCGATCTCTTGAGGAAGTTGCTGGGCGCCAGTTGCTAAAGCCAGTTCTGCTTCCATTACTGCTGCACTTTGCTCAGTTTTATCAATAGTTCATTCATTGACTATTCTCACCCAAAATCAAATCCCCTCGAGGTACACATCGGACTTCCCCATCCTTTCGCATCACCCACCAAGTGCACCCAGGTCCTTGAGCAAAAACAATCCCACGGATGGGTTTGCCTTTGCCCGAGGCAGGAGTAACCCAGACTGTCTTCCCTAACATATTCTTCATGTGCACTACAGGAACTTCATCCCCTTCTACAGTATGTAAAGGCTTTGATTGGGCAGGAACAGCTCGATTGGTAGATCCTCTAGTGTTAACTAACCAGGTGGCTTTTGCTAAATGTGTATCCCAATGTTTGAAGGTTCCACTGCCCATTGCTCTCAGTGTAGTTTTCAGTAGTCCATTGTATCATTCAATTTTCCCAGAGGCTGGTGCATGATAGGGGATGTGATACACCCACTCAATGCCATGCCCTTTGGCCCAGGGGTCTATGAGGTTGTTTCGGAAATGAGTCCCGTTGTCTGACTCAATCCTTTCTGGGGTGCCATGTTGCCATAAGACTTGCTTTTCAAGGCCCAGGATAGTGTTCCGGGCAGTGGCGTGGGACACAGGATATGTTTCCAGCCACCCGGTGGTTGCTTCCACCATTGTGAGGACATGGCGCTTGCCTTGGTGGGTCTGTGGGAGTGGGATATAATCAATCTGCCAGGCCTCCCCATATTTATATTTCAGCCATCGTCCTCCAAACCAAAGAGGCTTTGACCGCTTGGCTTGCTTGATTGCAGCACGTTTCACACTCATGGATAACCTGTGCGATAGTGTCTATGGTCAAGTCCACCCCTCGGTCACGAGCCCATCTGTATGTTGCATCTCTTCCCTGATGGCCTGAGGTGTCATGGGCCCACAGAGCTAGGAATAATTCACCTTTATGTTGCCAGTCCAGATCCACCTGCGCCACTTCAATCCTAGCAGCCTGATCCACCTGCTGGTTGTTTTGATGTTCCTCAGTGGCCCGACTCTTAGGTACGTGGGCATCTACATGACGTACTTTTATAACCAGCTTCTCTAGCCGGGCAGCAATATCTTGCCACAATTTGACAGCCCAGATGGGTTTGCCTCTGCGCTGCCAGTTGCTCTGCTTCCATTGCTGTAACCACCCCCACAGGGCATTTGCCACCATCCAGGAGTCAGTATAGAGGTAGAGCACTGGCCACTTCTCTCGCTCAGCAATATCTAAAGCCAGCTGGATGGCTTTCACCTCTGCAAACTGACTCGATTCACCTTGTCCTTCAGTGGCTTCTGCAACTCGTCGTGTAGGACTCAACACAGCAGCTTTCCACCTTCGATGTTTTCCCACAATACGACAGGATCCATCAGTGAACAGGGCATATTCCTTCTCATTTTCTGGTAGTTCATTATATGGTGGGGCCTCTTCAGCACGTGTCACCTCTTCCTCTGTCGACATTCCAAAATCTTTGCCTTCTGGCCAGTCTGTGATCACTTCCAAGATTCCTGGGCGACTGGGGTCTCCTATTCGAGCTCGTTGTGTGATCAGTGCGACCCACTTGCTCCATGTAGCATCAGTTGCATGATGTGTAGAGGGGACTCTCCCTTTGAACATCCAGCCCAGCACCGGCAGTCGGGGTGCCAGGAGGAGCTGTGCTTCAGTACCAACCAACTCCGAAGCAGCTCCAACCCCTTCATATGCTGCCAAAATCTCTTTTTCAGTTGGAGTATAGCAGGCCTCAGATCCTCTGTATCCCCGGCTCCAAAACCCCAGGGGTCGACCTTGAGTCTCCCCTGGTGCTTTCTGCCAGAGGCTCCAGGTAGGGCCGTTCTCCCCGGCTGCGGTGTAGAGCACATTTTTAACATCTTGCCCTGCCTGGACTGGCCCAAGGGCCACTGCATGAACTCTCTCCTGTTTAATTTGTTCGAAGGCTTGTCGTTGCTCAGGGCCCCATGTGAAATCATTCTTCTTTCGGGTCACGTGATAGAGAGGGCTTACAATAAAACTGTAATTTGGAATATGCATTCTCCAAAAACCCACAACGCCTAAGAAAGCTTGGGTCTCCTTTTTGTCAGCTGGTGGAGACATAGCTGCTATTTTGTTGATCACATCTGTTGGAATCTGACGACGTCCATCTTGCCATTTTATTCCTAGGAACTGGATCTCCCGTGCAGGTCCTTTGACCTTCCCTCGTTTTATGGCAAAGCCAGCTCTCAGAAGAATTTGAATTATTTTTTCCCCTTTCTCAAAAACCTCTTCTGCTGTGTTGCCCCACACAATGATGTCATCAATGTATTGTAGGTGTTCTGGAGCTCCACCCTTCTCCAGGGCAGTCTGGATCAGTCCATGGCAAATGGTAGGGCTGTGTTTCCACCCCTGGGGCAGTCGATTCCAGGTGTACTGGACACCCCTCCAAGTGAAAGCAAACTGTGGCCTGCACTCTGCTGCCAAAGGGATGGAGAAGAACGCATTGGCAATATCAATGGTGGCATACCACTTGGATGCCTTGGACTCCAGTTCATACTGAAGTTCTAGCATGTCTGGCATGGCAGCACTCAGTGGTGGCGTGACTTCATTCAGGCCACGATAGTCCACTGTTAGTCTCCATTCCCCATTAGATTTCCTTACTGGCCATATAGGTCTATTAAAAGGTGAACGAGTCTTACTAATGACTCCTTGGCTCTCCAGTTGATGAATCAGCTCACGGATGGGAGCCAGGGAGTCTCTGTTAGTGCGATATTGCCGCCGGTGCACCGTCCTGGTAGCAATTGGTACCTTCTGTTCTTCAGCTCGCAGCAATCCCACAACGCAGGGATCTTCTGAGAGGCCAGGCAGGGTAGATAGCTGTTTGGTCTTCTCTGCATTCACCGTGGCTACACCAAAAGCCCATTGGTATCCCTTTGGGTCCTTGAAGTACCCTCTCCTGAGGTAGTCTATGCCAAGGATACAAGGGGCCTCTGGGCCAGTCACAATGGGGTGCTTTTCCCACTTGTCCCCTGTTAAGCTCACCTCAGCCTCCAATACCGACAATTCCTGGCATCCCCCAGTCACTCCTGAGATCCAGATGGGTTTCGTGCCCCTATGCTCTGATGGCATTAGACTACACTGTGCACCAGTGTCTACTAAAGCCCTATACTTCTGTGGGTCTGATGTGCCAGGCCATCGAACCCACACAGTCCAGTATACATGGTCATCCCTTTCCTCCTCCTGGCCGAAGGCAGGGACCCTCTATTCCTGTTCCTCGTCAGAGTATTCCCTGTCTGACCCTTGCAGCGCCAGACCAGAAGGCCCCTCCTCAGGATCAAGGGAGGTGATTTCAGTTCTTCTCTGTTTGGGAAATCGCTGATTGCCTTCGTGCATCTCTACAGCAACTCTGCTGACAGACTTCCTGGGTGGCCCCTTCTAAAGAGCTGTCTTCCCTCTCAGTTTGCGTACACGGGCTTCCAGCTTAAAGGTGGGTTCACCATCCCACTTCCTCATGTCCTCCCCCTGGTCACGCAGGAAGAACCAGAGTGCTCCACACGGCGTGCGCCTGGGCCTCCCTTTCCCTCCGACCGAGGCAGGAGGGGACTGATTTCTTGGGGCACCCCTGATAGCCAAGGCACTGGCCTGTAGGGATGAGCAGGTACAGAGATTTTCTTCAAAGTTTTGGAGCCAAGATGACACTCTCTCCACAGTTGGCGTATCAATATCTGGGCAATACATCGCTGCCAGGCTGTTAGAATATGACGCTGGGTCACTCTGAATTACCTTCCTCCACATAGCCCGTGTGCACAGGACATCCTCTGGATCTTTGGAGACCTCATCATTGTCTAGATCCCTGTAGATGACTTCCAGTACCGCTAATTCTCTCAGGTACTGGATGCCTTCATCTGCAGTGGTCCACTTCCCTGGGGAGTTCACAAGATCTTCCTTGAATGGATACCTTGCCCTCACACTTGAGAGGAGCCGTCTCCAGAGACTGCAAATTGCTGCCTCTCTTCCAATTCCTCTCTCAATTCCCAGGTTCCTAGCAAGGGATCCCAGCTGTTGGGCTTCCTTGCCTTCCAAGTGCTGACTGTCAGCCCTGCTATCCCAGCATCGGAGCAGCCAGGCAGCAATCCGCTCACCTGGCTGGCGGCTGTAATCTTTCCGCATGTCTCGAAGTTCTGCTGAGGTCAGGGACCGGGTAGTTTCTGCTTCCTGTCGAAATTCTCTCACTCCTTCCTCTGATGTCCTTGTCGAAGGACCGGCTTCATGATCAAACCCTTCCTCTTCTTCCTCTTCCCTTACTAATCGAGGATATGGACCCGTTGTCCTCCTTGTCCATTGCTTCTTTTTAACTACTGGGGCAATTACTGTAGTTGGTGGTGTTGTTTGGGTCCCTATCTCAACCATGATGTCCTCAGGTGCAGTTTGGGTCCCTGCCTCAACCGGAGTCCTCTGGGAATGCTGAACTGCAGCTCGATAGGCACAAGCCAGGCCCCAGTACAACGCTAGAAGCTGCTGGTTCTCATTGGGATAGGCAAGGCACCCTTCCATCAGGTGGCGTGTCAGTTTGCTAGGGTTGCTCACCTGTTCAGGTGTAAAGTCCCAGGCTATGGGAGGTGTTAACCACCCTAGGAACCTGCCCAAGTCCTTCCACACACCCTGCCACCCTGCGACCGGCTGCCTCAGGTCACGCTTCAATATAGCCTCACCCAAAAGTTGTCTTTTCCACCAGGACGAGACCAGATTCCACAAACCCCATAATATGCCAACAATATTAGTAAGTAGTACTAAGCAGTTCACACAAGGGTGAGTAAGGACCTCAGGAGCCTGTGTAATAAGCCTGTCCACATTAATCCTGGGTAGGGAGAGGGAGATGATGTATTCCCTCATCCTCTCCACCAGATAGCTCCCCCAGCACAGTGAGACCGTCAGTGCCAGGACAAACCACATTCGCATTAACATGTTGCCAAAAGTCAAGAGATAAACAACGCAGCCAGCAAACTTTTTTTTTGACCCGTGCAGGAGCTTGTCACTTAGTAATTACTACAGTTAGAGCACACTTAATACAAAAGTGCTGTTGTCGTGCCCCACGTTGGGCGCCAAAAAAAAAGGACTGTCGTGGTTTAGCCCCAGCTGGAGGCTGAGCCACGCGGTCGCTCGCTCACCCCACCCCTCCCGGTGGGACGGGGAGAGAATTGGGACGAAGAAAATTTTAGAACTACTCTGAGCATATTCCTATTGTCAATAATGAAGAAAAGACACTACTTGATGACAAGAGGTTCACGTTGAACTGACAGCAACAGGCAGCAGGTCTTACTCTATATACTGTAGCACTCGGAACATGTTTAACTTCTTTCCTGCTATCGTGGGTTGACCCTGTGCCGAGGTTTAGCCCCAGCCAGAGGCTGAGCCACGCGGTCGCTCGCTCACCCCAACCCTCCCGGCGGGACGGGGGAGAGAATCGGGACAAAGAAAGGCAAAACTCGTGGGTTAACAACAACAACAGTTTAACCAAACAACAAAAGGAAAGAGAACAAACAAGCGAGAAACCCCAACAATAACAACAACAGCGTGTACTTAGCGGTGCTTTCCGGACAGGTCGCTCCCACCAGGAGCCCGACGCCCAGCCCGCTCCCGAGCAGCGATCCCCGCCCCGCCAGTCAACCCCCTCTAAATAGTGAGCGTGACGGTCACATGGTATAGAATAGACCCCGGCCAGCTTCTGGTGAAAATTAACCCTATCCCAGCCGCAACCAGGACAGCTACATAGCTTGCAGATGTACTGTAAAGGAAAAGTAATATTTCTCCTGTGAAACCTAGGAAAGATCTTTGAGGCTGAGCCACATCTCCAACTGTTTGTTCAGGTGGTTTGATGCTAGCCGCTATGTGATTTTTTGATATTGCTCAGAAAAGTTTTTATCATTTCTGTAAAAAATGGAAATGTAGTTTCGTTGAATAACGACAAGTCACACCAGGACAAGTTCAGCTCCTCCAACCTACACACAAATGAACAAAGAGTTGTTTGGAAGAATGACTGAAATACAAGTTTTTGCCTTAAAAGTATCAACTGTATTAGATAAATATCAAACTCTACTACCAAGTTCCTGTATTCACGACTACAAATTTTGCTATGACAATAATTAAGCACTGGAGCAGGTTGCCCAGAGAGGCTGTGGAATCTTTCTTTGGAGGTTTTCAAGACCCAATCAGAGAAAGTCCTCCTCAACCTGGCCAGTGCTGAATTTAGACCCTGCTCTGGGCAAGGGGTTGAAATGACTTCCCAAGGCCACTCCCAACCAGAATGATTCAATAATCTCTTAGGAAGTAAAATGGTTCTCTCAGGGGACTGCCAAGGGGAGACACTGTCTTTTCATCTTGCTTCTGGTTGGTGACCCGAATCTGTTCCTACTGAACAGATGTTCACATTGAGAGGAAAAAAGGCCTTTGGCTATCCATTATTAGTATTGGTCAGATGACCAATGAATCCTAATTAGCATAAAATACTTTATGGTTTTATATAAGCATTGGCCATGTTGTGACCTTAATTCTCTTTACATGCTTGATTACCTATAGCCTATCACTATTCAGGGCTGGGACAAAGTATCTGTTTTGTGTGCAGGTGTTGTAGATGTAACCAGAGGACAAAGACACAGAAAATAGCACAACTAGAGCCTTTAGCTGGCAATCTCTATGTAAATGCAAAAACAAACAGTTAAAATAAATTAGAAGCTTTCTCCCTCCCACAGAATATCACTGGAGAACACACAGCGGTGAAGCAAATGCATACTGTACTGTCATAAAAGCAATGGTCCTAGGTTGCCACTAGCATTCCTAGCCCAGATCAGGTTTGCCATCCGCTATTGGCTGTGCACTACACAGACTGCCATTCTCAAAAACGATCCAAGTAATCAGACCAAGCAATAGATAGCATTATCTATCTACCCCTGAGAAGCAGAGAAATATTAAGGCTTTGTCTGTCCATGAACTTGCAGCAGTGTGATTAAAAACATGCTTTTGCTGAAGCAAAGATTAAGTAAATTGTCCAACATCTCATAGGAAGTGTCGTGGTTTAACCCCAGATGGTAACCAAAATACCACACAGCTGTTCGCTCACTCCCCCACTCCCTGGTGGGGTGGGGAGGAGAATCGGAGAGAAAGGAAAACTCACAGGCTGAGATAAAAGCAGCTCACCAGGACAGCAAAGGAAAAATATAAAAATATATTAATAATGATAATAATAATATATATAAGGATACTAGAATATATAAAACAGACGATACACAATTTCTCACCACCCGACGACTGATACAGCCCGTCCCGAGCAGCAGGCAGGGAGCAGGGGTATTCCCCCCCAGCTATCCCAGAACAGCAAGTTCCAGAGGGAGCAGGCGAGGGAACAAACAGCCGAACAAACGAACAAAAAACAAAAAGGCAAAATAGGGAAACAAAAAGCAACCCGAAGGGAAGCTTAAGGATTAAGGCAAGTTAAGGGTCTCAAAAGCCTAGTGGCCCACCAACCAACCCTCACTTATACCGGGCATGACGTCTATGGTATGGAATACTCTCTTTGGCCAGTTTGGATCAACTATTCTGGCTCTACCCCTCCCAGGTTTTTGCACCTGCACATTAGCAAAACCTGGGAAACTGCAAAATGTCCTTGGTCGTTCAGCAGCAACCAGCAACATCAGTGTGCTATCACCATTCTTCTCACCCTAAATCCCAAACACAGGAGGTGCTGAAGACAAAACTAGCTCCGTCCTGGCCTAAACCAGGACAAATAATAAGAAACACAAAGGATCAAATTATGCTCTCAGTTATATAATGATAAATTCAGAATAAATTCCCTGAAGCTACTTCAGTTCGTTTGGATTTCTCCCAGCTATAAGAACAAACCATATTCTTAAAAAACAAATCATATTCTTAAAAATTATTCTGCCTTAACAGGCACCCACCATGATAAAAGAAATATATACACATCTTTGAATGAACATATAAAAATCAACAGCCTTTCTGGTGTGTGTGTTCCTAGTGTAAATCAGTTCCCACTTTGTTTTTAAGGAACACTTTTCCAACATCACAGCTTACCAGAGAAACCAAGAGAACTACTTTTGCCAAAAGAATGAAGTATATTCTCCTTTATCTCATTCTGTTCCATCATTTCCTGATGACTCTTGAGATTAATTCAATACCTCCGGAAGTGTTACTCAATCAAAAGAAAAAAAAAAAAAAAAATCAACCCAAAAAACCAAAATCAAATTCATCATTGTTTTTCTTTTTTTAAACTGCTTTTGGAAAATATCCATTTAACCTAGAATAAGAAACATTCTGCTGCAGGAAAAGGATAATATTACAGACTTGCTTTTAAGGATACCACATTTGAATATACTGACAATTTTTTACAAATTTTAAAACTAAGTTTGCACAGTTAAGCATCTCTAATCTATATGGTACCATTGTGTCGTGGTTTAGCCCCAGTCGGCAACTGAGCACCACACAGCTGCTCGTTCACTCCCCCGCAGCAGGATGGGGGAGAGAATCGGAAGAGTAAAAGTAAGAAAACTTGTGGGTTGAGATAAAGACAGTTTAATAGGTAAAGAAAAAGCCATGCACGCAAGCAAAGCAAAACAAGGAATTCATTCACTGCTTCCCATTGGCAGACAGATGTTCAGCCATCTCCAGGAAAGCAGAGCTCCAGCATGTGTAATGTTGTCCCAAAACAGGGTTCTTCACCTGGTGTGCAAATAGCTGATTCACACACAGAGTCGAAATGTTTATTTCATGTCTGCTCAGAGGTGGGTGCTAGGTGGTAACTCCACAAAGCTAGCACACCTTGGCTAACACGCAGTGGACATTTATACATTTTGGCGACCCAGATGGGACAGCCATAGAGTCTTGCCCGGATCGTCTTGCTGTCCCTGACGAAGGAGAAACGGACCGAGCAGGACTCCAGCGTGCACCAAACTGTTGATCAGGGACTCCTCCAGTTCCCTTAAGGTAAGCGACTCAAAGGTGCAACGCATAAAAGAGAGATTTGTATAGGGGAGAAAGGGGAATCACTTATTGGTAAGTAGTCGATTTATTCTGCTCTGCATAAGTTGTGTCAGGAGGGACTCATGGTAGCAGTTTAAAAGGGACGTTTCTACACGTAGACGCGTGACCGAAAGAAGGGGTCTTTCGCCTTTGCCGACAGGAGGTTGGAGTCGAGCGCATAGAACCGAGGGTAAGGAAATCCGTACGGTAATAATATGGGAGTGACTACTTCCAATGAGATTCCTCCTTGTTCTCCTCTTGGATGCATCCTGAAAAATTGGAAGAAATTTGGGGGTGACCCCATGACAAAAGATAAGATGAAAGCATATTGTAATCAATGCTGGCCAAATTATAAATTGGATTGTGGGGATAAGCGGCCAGAGAACGGATCACTCAAATACAATACTATCTTACAGTTGATGTTGTTTTGCAAATGTCCTGGTTTTGGCCTGGATGGAGCTAGTTTTGTCTTCAGCAGCTACTGTGTTTTGGATTTAGTATGTGAAGAATGGTGATAGTACACTGATGTTGCTGGTTGCTGCTAAATGACCAAGGACATTTTGCAGTTTCCCAGGTTTTGCTAATGTGCAGGTGCAAAAACCTGGGAGGGGTAGAGCCAGAATAGTTGATCCAAACTGGCCAAAGAGAGTATTCCATACCATAGACGTCATGCCCGGTATAAGTGAGGGTCAGCCGGTGGGCCCTTAGAGCCTTAATTCTTAAGCTTCCCTTCGGGTTGCTTTTTGTTTCCCTATTTTTCCTTTTTGTTTTTTTTTTTCCTCCATTCGTTTGGGCCTTTCCGTTCGTTCGTTCGGCTGTTTGTTCCCTCGCCTCGCCTGCTCTCTCTGGAACTTGCTGTTCTGGGATAGCTGGGGGAGAATACCCCTGCTCCCTGACTGCTGCTCAGGATGGGCTGTATCGGTCGTCGGGTGGTGAGAAACTGTGTATCGTCTGTTTTATATATTCTAGTGTCCTTTTATATATATATTATTATTATCGTTATTAATATATTTTTATATTTTTCCTTTGCTGTCCTGGTGAACTGTTTTTATCTCAACCCGTGGAGGGGAACCTTCCTTTCTCCCCGATTCTCCTCCCCACCCCACCGGGGAGGGGGGGGAGTGAATGAGCAGCTGCGTGGTATTTTGGTTACCATCTGGGGTTAAACCACAACAGCAAAAGACAAGGGAAATGGGATGAAATACCATACGTGGATTTATTTTTTGCGTTGAGAAGAGATTATGATGCTCGAAAAGGTGGTAAATCAATAGAACCCAATACTGATGGTATTTACATGATTAAAGATCGAGGGGTGAAAAATGATAATTGTTGTAAAGGATGCAGGGAAGGAAACGGTTGCAATAATGCTTTGGAGGAAGAAGATGTACAATTTCTGGTGTGTCAGAAAGGAATAAAAGATTTAGATGAGGGTCCAATATCTAGCAGAACTAGGGGTCAAACTGCACCAATTATCCAAGCCCCCCTTAGACAAGCAGTAGGACCAGAGGGAACGCCTGTACATGTCCACGTCCCGTTTACGACTTCTGATATAATAAATTGGGAGCAATCTGTGGGATTTTACTGGAGTAATCTGGAGGGAATGTATGGACCGTTTAAAACTATTATGACTCACAATCCTAATTGGGGGGATGTGCAAGCTATCCTTGAAAACTTTTTCACCTCAGAGGAAAGACGTGTTGTATTAGAAAAGGCGAAAGAGGAGGGGGAACGTAGGAACCAACAGGAAGACCCCAAATTGTTTTTACCAAGGGAAGATCCAGAGTGGGATCCTAACGCCAGGAGGGGGATGGAAAAACTGAAACAGTATCAGCAATTGATACTGTATGGAATCCAACATGGGGCACATAAGCCAAAGAACCTGTCTAAACTATATGAAGTCAGGCAGGGAGTAGAGGAGGAACCATCAGCCTTTTATGAAAGGATATGTGAAACAGCTAGAAAATGGACTGATCTGGACCTCGAGGAGGAGAATAATCAGAAACTATTCAATATGTTGTTTATGAGTCAGGTGGCCCCTGATATTAGAAGAAAGTTACAAAGGGTAGATGGGGCCAGTGGTATGCCAGTTTCTCAATTCATTGAAATTGCGTACAAAGTTTATAACAACTGGGAGGAAAAAGAAAAGAGGGAAAGACAAAATAGAATGAGACTACAAGCATCTTTGTTGGCTGCTGCAATAAACAAAAATAGTTTTAGAGGACGCTGACAAGGGAGAGGCGGAGGGACAAGTAAAGGGGAACCAGCAGGAGTAATATCAGGAAGAGGCCCCCAAAACCGAGCCCCACTAGGGCCAAGCCAATGTGCAATTTCTTGAGAGGAGGGGCTCTGGAAAAACAAATGCCCAAACTGAGAAACCAAAAAGGAAAGGAGTTCAAGAAAGGGTGGTGATCTTGTTATGCTAGAGGATTTCGATCTTGATTGATGGGGACCGGAGGGGATCATTAATGTTTCCCCAGCTGACCCTCTGGTTCCAGTCAAGCCAGGGAATGAAACTATAGATTTCCTAATAGATAGTGGGGCTACCCATTCGGTAATTACTAGTTGTAAGGGACCTTTAAGCAAAGTAACAGTGCCAATTGTTGGGGCAACTGGGAAGAGAACTTTAAGGCCATTTCTGAAACCAATGGAATGTACTACTGGAAATATGAAATTAACTCATGAATTCCTCTATATGCCAGAGTGTCCTTTACCATTGTTAGGACGTGACCTACTGTGCAAATTAAATGCTCAAATAACTTTGTCTGAAAACTCTGTGCAGTTATATACTCTACAAGAAATGGCATGGAAGGCTCAGGTTTGTTTATTAACAGAAAAAGACCCTACAGAGGAATCCGAAGATAACATTCCAAACGCGATACTGGATGCGGTAATCCCTTTGGTATGGGCCTCAAAAAAGCCGGGTAGAGCGAAAAATGTGACTCCTGTTAAAATAGAGCTCGAGCCAGGGGCTCATTTGGTAAGGAAAAGACAGTATCCTATAAAATTAGAGGTGCGGAAGGGGTTGGAACCCTTGATAAACACCTTTTTAGAATACGGACTACTAAGAGAATGTCAATCTGAATTTAAAATACCCCTATATTACTGGTGAAGAAACCCCGGTCTCAGGAGTATAGACTGGTCCAAGATCTGAGGGAAATCAACCGGATTACTATCGATGTACACCCTGTTGTACTGAACCCATATACATTACTTACTTCAATACCTGAAACAAATGTTTATGTTACAGTCTTAGATTTGAAGGATGCTTTCTTTTGTATCCCGGTGGACGAACAAAGCCAGAACATCTTTGCATTTGAATGGGAAAGCCCAGCGACGGGGAGAAAAGTTCAGCTGTGTTGGACTGTACTTCCGCAGGGGTTCAAGAACAGCCCTACCCTGTTTGGTAACGTATTAGCAAAAGAATTGGAACTGTGGCAAGGTAACAATCAAAATATAACGTTATTACAGTATGTCGATGACATACTGAACGGTGCCAGCAGTGAAAAGGATTGCTTGAAAGCTACTATTGACTTGTTGAACTTCTTGGGGTTAGCAGGGCACAGGGTCTCTAAAAGGAAGGCCCAAATAGCAAAGGAAGGAGTTCAATATTTGGGTTTTGAAATTTTGAAAGGACAGAGAGAGCTAGGAACAGAACGGAAGGAGGCTATATGCCGAATTGCAGTACCCAAGGCAAAGAAGGAATTGAGAGGATTCCTAGGAATGGCCGGGTGGTGACGGATATGGATTCCAAATTTTGGACTGACTGCTAAACCCTTATATGCTGCTGTCAAGGGTCCTGGAGAGTTGTTAGAATGGACCCCTGAGTGCAGGAAGGGTTTTGATGCTATCAAAAGGGGACTGATGGAAGCTCCTGCCCTGGGCCTACCTGATATGGCCAAACCCTTCCAATTATATGTGCATGAGAGACAGCAGGTGGCGCTGGGAGTCCTAACATAGACCCTTGGCAGCTGGAAGAGGCCAGTAGCATATTTTTCAAAGCAGTTGGATGAAGTGAGCAAAGGATGGCCTGCCTGTTTACGTGCTGTGGCAGCTACTGCCCTATTGACTGAAGAGGCTCGCAAGCTATCTCTAGGGCAACCTATTACAGTGTTTGTTCCACATGCCGTAGCTACTGCTTTAAATCAAAAGGGACATTGTTGGATATCCCCAAGTCGGCTGGCAAGATACCAGGCCACCCTATTAGAACAGGACGACATAACCCTTGAAGTAGTATCAACTTTAAACCCGGCCCCATTATTGCCAACTGCAGAACAAGAACCTTTACAACATGATTGTTTGACTACTATTGAGCAAGTCTATGCAAGTAGACCAGATCTAAAAGATGAACCATTGAACAATGTAGATCTGGAATTATTCACAGATGGTAGTAGTTTTGTGTGAAATGGAGAAAGAAGGGCTGGATATGCGGTAGTGACTCATCGGGAGGAGACAGAAGCTCATCCATTGCCACGTAATACGTCTGCACAAAAGGCAGAAATAATCTCCCTAACCCGAGCCCTTGAAATTGGGAAGGGACAAAGAATTAATATATATACAGACTCAAAACATGCCTTTGGGGTGGTGTCACGGCCCAACTTTCTGCCCGCAGCGATGCTGCACTCCAGCTATGGGTCATAAACAGATAGTGACAGAGAAGAGGGACGAGTGACTCGGGTTACTATGCCAATTTATTCATTCAGTAACTGGGCGTACAAGTTGTCATTCAATATCTGGGCATACAAGTTATCATTGAATAACAGTAAGTTCACTAATTGCTAATGCCGCTTTTCAGTAAAAAGGAAGAGAGAAGGGGGGAGAGAGAGAGAGAGAGAGGAATCAATCATCAGTCCAGGGTCCAGCGTTGGTCCAGCCAACGGGGGTCTCTGGTCAGTGGTCATGGAGGCCCTCCCGTTGAGTCATGAGGTTCAGAAAGGACCCCCTTGCTTTCTAAACTCCTTCTCAGAGAGGAGTCTAGGTGCGGCTGAGTCCAGTCCTAGTCTCAGACTTGGTCAACAGTTTATGTCTAAAGGAGTATATCATGTATACCCTTGGGCTGAATTAAAAGATAGAGACAGAGAAAAAATAGAAGTAAAGGAAAGATCACCACCCTAGGTTCCAGCGATGTCTCTGGTCCGGTTCCGTCGGATGGTGGGCGCGTGCCCAGACCCTCTGAGTTGCGCTATTTATTGACTAGTCCCACTGCAGATGCTAATTACTTCACATGCGTAGTCTGTTGTTCTCGAACCTTCTCAAAATGGTTCGGGGGGTTTGAGGGGTTGGGGGGTTTGAGGCTAGTGATTTCGGTGCTGCTTCCCCCCCCCCGCTCCTGTCAGAGATGCAGGGGTGATGCTGTCTCAGGCTTGGCTGTTTTTTAAGCAATTACTCAAGATAAGGCCCAGAAGAGCGCTATCCTGCCTCTGCAAGATCCTCCCTTCCAGCTGCATCTTATCTCATTAGTGTGGTGTTCCTTCACACCAGGTCCTCCTTTGTCCAGACAATAATTCTTTCAACTTCTCAGTTTCTTCAAGGTCCTTCTTTGCCGAATGTTTGAGACATTAACTCTTTCAGCCCCTCAGTCTCTTACAGGTGGTCCATGCCCATGGCGCGATCTGGAAGGAACGGGGACTGTTAAGTTCACAGGGAAATCCTATTAAATATGGACGAGAAATTATGAGGTTGCTACAAGCCATCCTGGAACCAAAGGAAGTAGCGATAATGCACTGTAGGGCCCATCAAAAGGGACAAGGAGAAATGGTCCAGGGAAATAGAGAGTGGATATGGCTGCGAAAAGGGCTGCTTCACAGGGACAAATGGTTGGAGCCCTAATATCTAGCAAAGAGGTGGACGTGAAACCACCTCAATACACAGAAGAGGAAAACCGGCTGGCGGAAAGGTTAAAGTGTTTAAAGAATAAAGAAGGATGGTGGATAACCCCAAACCAGCAGATCCTTGCCACAGCCGGAATAATGGAAACTCTCCTTACAAGGTTGCATGAAGAAACTCATATGGGAGCAGATGCTATGATAAACAGTGTTAAAAGATATGCCATAGGACCAAAAATGCAAACTACTACAGATATCATAATGAAGAAATGTCGGACCTGTTGTGTAAATAATCCAAAAATACAAAGAAACCCACCTGTGGGAAATGTAAAAAGGGGAATAACCCCTGGGGACTACTGGCAAATAGATTTCTCTGAGTTACCAAGATGTGGACAATACAAGTATCTACTTGTTTTGGTAGATACATTTTCTGGGTGGCCCGAAGCTTTCCCTTGCCGTACCAATTGGGCAAGAGAAGTTGCTAAAAATATATTGAAAGAGATAATCCCTAGATTTGGAATTCCTGAGGGATTATCCTCTGACAATGGGCCCCATTTTATAGCGGAGATAGTTCAAGGAGTATCTAAATTCCTCCAGTTTAAGTGGAACCTACACACTCCCTGGAGGCCACAGTCTAGTGGAAAAATAGAAAGAATGAATCAGAATATTAAGAGACAGATTGCCAAACCATGTCAGGAGACTCATCTTAAATGGATAGATGTTTTACCCCTTGCTTTAATGAGAATTAGGATTACTCCCAGAGTTAGAGAAGGGGTAAGTCCATTTGAAATTTTGTATGGTAAACCTTATCCGGTTAATAGCACTATAACGCGAGGCGATCAAATGCATATCAAAGGAGAAGGGACGTTGAGAGATTATTTGTTGTCCTTTTCGCGGGTTTTGTCATCTTTACATAGGTATCTTAGCCAGCGAACTCCCCTACCCCTGGATTCACCAGTGCACGACTTTTCGCCGGGAGACTCGATCTACATTCGAACCTGGAAAGATGAACCACTGAAGGAAAAGTGGAAAGGACCTTACATTTTGACTACACACACTGCGGTAAAGGTGGAAGGTATTGAATACCTGGATTCATTACACCAGAGCGAAGAAAGCTCCTCTAGAGAAGCAATGGACTTCAACCCCAACGGGGAAATTAAAATTAAGACTGGCCAGGAATTAATTCTGTTCAATGAACTGAACTTGGGAATCTAGTATCTTGTATCTGGAGATAGATTGTTCCCAAGGGTTGCTAGTTGTAATCTGTGTATTAGTAGTACTTATATTTGTTGGGTGGTGGTACAAGAATTTTAAGTTAAGTCTCAATATAGAACAATATGAGTTCGTTAGGTTTGTTAATATTAATGATTAATATTAAGTTAGGTAGAGCAAATTTTGAGAAACCTTGGGAGGAAAACCTCCATTTTAATTCGACACAGAAAGTTGTAACTCTAGCTAACAAATCTAACTGTTGGGTACGTCCTCATTTTCCTGAAAATGGAAATAAGGGAATACCGTTAATGGGAATACCAATCCCTTCTAATTATTCTTGGAGGAATTTATGGAAAGACACCTCCTTTAAGGATGATATAGAATCAGGGCGGCTACAATGGGAAACAGAGGTCCCTACCCCCTTGGAGAGATATGCTACGTGCATACAGAGATGTAATCCCCCTAAGGGACAGGGAAAACTGGATTGTCTGACAGGTACCATCTTTGTAGGTAATTTTTCTGAATGTAATAAGACCATACCGGTAGGGATTCCACTGGTCAATAAGCAATATGCTGGATGGCCAACTCCCCAAGGTAGAGGTTACAAAATATGTAGAAACGGAAAGTGGGACTTAAATGATCTCAGATGAGGCTTTAAGTCTCAAAGGGGGGAAATGATGAAAGAAGGAATGATTTACAAACGATTTACTGATGAAAAAAGTGAAGGAACAATTTACGAGAGGTTAGAGGACAGGATGCCCTGGAGCAGGGAGTATGGAAAATAAAACGACGAGATAAGGAAGCCTAATCAAGAGGCCCAAGGATAGCACATCCTTGTTTGAGTCCGATACGGCTGAACTGGTAACTGAATGAGCATTCCAGAAAAGATAAACAGAACTCTGTGTGAACTTAGCTAATTAACATAGTCAAAATCACACCCTTAGACTGTAGTCACCCCCTACTCACAGAAGCCCCTTCCCCATAGAGCATGCATAGTAAAATAAATGTGTGCTGTGTCTTTAAGTAGAGAGGAGACATGTAAGGACCAATGGGAAAGAGGATAGCTAAGCGTAACTGTAAAAGTGTTGATAACGGTTCGTCAAAGTGTATAAATGTCCACTGTGTGTTAGCCAAGGTGTGCTAGCTTTGTGGAGTTACCACCTAGCACCCATCTCTGCGCAGACATGAAATAAACAAATATCTCGACTCTGTGTGTAGATCGGCTCTTTGCACACCGGGTGAAGAACCCTGTTTTGGGACAACAGTTACTTGGGAAGACAAACGCCATCACTCTGAACGTCCCCCGCTTCCTTCTTCTTCCTCCAGCTTTATATGCTGAGCATGATGTCATATGGTGTGGAATATCCTCCCAATGTCTTGTGCACCCACAGCCTACTCGCTGGTGGGGTGGTGTGAGAAGCGGAAAAGGCCTTGACTCTGTGTAAGCACTGCTCAGCAATAACAAAAACATCCCTGTATAATCAACATTGTTTTCAGCACAAATCCAAAACATAGCCTCATACTAGCTACTATGAAGAAAATTAACTCTATCCCAGCCAAAACCAGCACACATTGATAGAGTAAAAATATTTTAGAAATTCTAAGAGGATATTAGCAATTATAGAAACATAGCATCATAGAATAATTTAGGTCAGAAGGGATTTCTGGTAATCATCTAGTCCCAGCTCCTAATCAAAGCAGAGTTACCCACACATTAGATAAATTTGATCAGGATCTTGTCCAGGCGAGTTTCAAATATCTCCAAAGATGGAGATTTCACAGCCTCTCTTGGCAACCTGCTCCAATGTTTTACCACCTTCATTACAAAGACCTTTTCCTTATGTTTTATTGGAATTTCTCTTCCTGCAGGTTGTCACCATTGCCTTTTGTCCTTCTGCTGTGTAACTTCTAGAAAAGTCTGACTCCATCTTCTTTATCACCTCCAATTTTAGTTGAAGACAGCAATTAGATCATAGAATCATAGAATCATAGAATTGTTCTGGTTGGAAGAGACCTCCAAGATCATCGGGTCCAACCATTAACCTATCACTAGAGATCTCTCCTTCTCTTTCCCTTCTTGAATCTACATGTACACAACCCCCCCCAACCTCTCCTAGTATGTCACATGCTTCCGCTTCCTAACCATCTTGGTTGCCCTCCCTTGGACTCTCTCCAGTTTCTCAACATTTTTCTTGTATTTGAATGCAGCACTTCTGAAGTAATTCAACAATTGCTAAATAGAGGAGAATAATCACTTCCCTCCGATATTTGGTTTGCTCGGATGACTTTTCTGTAACTTCAGAATGTTGGTTGTTGCCTGCTTCTGGCATGCTGGCTCGTAACTCTGAAGTTCAGGATAGTTTCCTGGTCTTTTTAAACTGACATTGCTACTTTGATTTCAAAATGACTATGACAATTTACGTGAGATGAAGAATTTCCTCTTGAAGTGGTGAAGCCAAAGTGCACTTTAGTATGTCAGCATGTGCTGAACTTTGACACTATGACAGATTCCATTAAAATCAGTGTGACATTTTTTGATGTTCTGCAGGAAGAGAAGACTGAGGGGGACCTCATCAACGCTTATAAATATCTCAAGGGTGGGTGTCAAGAGGATGGGGCCAGACTCTTTTCAGTGGTGCCCAGCGACAGGACAAGGGGCAACGGGCACAAACTGGAACACAGGGAGTTCCGTCTGAACATGCGGAAAAACTTCTTCACAGTGAGGGTGACAGAGCACTGCAACAGGCTGCCCAGGGAGGTTGTGGAGTCTCCTTCTCTGGAGATATTCAAAACCCACCTGGACGCAGTCCTGTGCAGCCTGCTCTAGGTGACCCTGCTCTGGCAGTGGGGTTGGACTAGATGATCTCCAGAGGTCCCTTCCAACCCCTACCATTCTGTGATTCTGTGCATATGCTGAATGTTTCCTATGCAGTGGTTTACACTTTTTCCTCCCAAGTTTGAAGGAAGTGCATCTCTAGTTAAAAAAATTAAGATAGTCACTGAAGTATTGTGTGCTATCTCATAGACATCCTTTTATTCTCACGTACAACCACACAAATATAGCGAAGACCTCTTTAAAAGTCTTTCTTCTGCAAAAGTGTACCCATAATCTGCAAAATAAAAATGAGAACTTCTTCCCACACTGATGTTACAACTAGGACAAGTAGGAAGGTGACAGTTTTTTCACATCAATTTAACCTGATCTCCTTAACTTACTATTATATTGTGCTGGTTTTGGCTGGGATAGAGTTAAATTTCTTCATAGTAGATGGTATGGGGCTATGTTTGGAATTACGGCGTTTGTCTTCCCAAGTAACCATTACGCGTGATGGAGCCCTGCTTTCCTGGAAATGGCTGAACACCTGCCTGCCGATGGGAAGTAGTGAATGAATTCCTTGGTTTGCTTTGCTTGCGTGTGCGGCTTTTTCTTTACCTACTAAACTGTCTTTATCTCAACCCACAAGTTTTCTCACTTTCACCCTTTGGATTCTCGCTACCATCCCACTGTGGGGGGAATGAGCAAGCGGCTGTGTGGTGCTTAGTTTCTGGCTGGGGTTAAACCACGGCATATATTCTGAGGTAGCAGGACTTAAGGACCTGAATCCTCTTTACTTTCAAAGGCTAATCCTTTTCGATAAGATATTCGCAATGCTACGTTATTAATAGATATTTTAACAGTCATATAGTCAGACATTCATCTTTGTCATCAGTGGTACTTAGCTAAAAGTAAAACTCCTATAATTTCCATGCTTAAATCTTCAGAACTAAGGCTCCTGGAGAATACACATTATGTGCTCACTTCTTTAATCAATGAGAATCTAAGATAAAAGAGATCATATGACTTAGCATTTAATAACGTTATCTACAGTGGGCTAACGTAAAGAAATGGGAAGTTTTTCTGGAAGCTTGTCAATCTACAATGGCCTTGTCTAGCTTTGATTCTGGTGAAAAATGTATTTTAATTTCAAACTGATTACATTTTGAATTTAGAACCAACATTTGAATCATGAAATCATTTGGAATTGTTACTGAATATTGTGTCACTGATGGACTGCTAATTGTCCAGAAATGAAGAGTTTCTCTACTGTAACATATACATGCACTGCAGTTCTGACTTGCAGGAGTTAATTCTGTCAGTTCTGACAACAGTACTCCCAACTGCATTCTAAAACCCAACCCCAAATGGAGGTATGAACAGATATTTCAAATGATAATATTTTATTCCTTATTCACACTCCAAGCAGATTTTTTGTAATCCTGAATTCACTACCATGTTGTCATAATTAGCTTAATTTTTGCATGAAAACTGAAGATTGGATCTGATTTCTTGGAAATTTCCAATATATTTCCAATGTGTTTTCTAGGCTCCACTAGTGTAATCCTCTACAATTACTCCATTTTTTTTTTCTTCTTGTTCATTGGAACGCATTAAAATATTTGAAAGAAACACAAAAGTGATGATATAGTATTAATACTGAAACTTGAAAATATCTTTTCCAGTAAGAAAAAGCGTTGTTCAGGCTGTGGAATGCTGTTTCAGCATCTCTTGCTTTTATCATCTGTTATGCTTCATTAATTATTAATTAAGTTCTATTTCCTCTCTAAATTAGAAATGGCCTAAAATATTTAAAATATTGGAGTATTATTAAAATAATTAGCAGGCAAAGTGGCAAGAGAGTTGCTCATTAGAGCAGACACTGAACAACTCTATTTGTTCTAAGTTTGTAATTATAGCACAGAATAGGTAACCATCTTTCAGAATAGTTTGCAAAATCCTGGGCAACTAGTTTTTCTAGTATACGTCGCATTCCAAAAGCTCCAGTTGTTTATTTACTTCAAAGTTGGAGGATTTCTGTTTGCTTCCCCCTTTCCTTTCTCTGTTTATGTTTTCAAGGCAGCCAGTAAACTAGAGGTCTAGTTCTGTGTTTGTGTTTGTTTATGAAAATTGTGTCTGGAGTCTAGGCATTAAAGCAATTGTGATCTGGCTCAAACTGGGAACTGCATGGAGAATAGTGGTTCTGATAATGTATACTAAATCAGCTAGATACTGAGATATCCAAGGCATAAGTAAGGCCTCTCCAAGTCTTCAGGGGGAATGAATTTGACTCACTGAAATTCATGAGAACTGAAGTTCCATCAGATTTATGATAGCTGAGGAAAAAAGAGGAGTTTAGGGATAAAGCAAGAAATAAGCAGGTTTAGCCTGTGTTTCTGACTCACAGGTAGTAAGTTTATACACCTAACCCAACTAAAATGTAGTTACTAGCAGGTCCTGCTTGACTAACCTGATCTCCTTCTATGACAAGGTGACACGCTTAGTGGATGAGGGAAAGGCTGTGGATGTTGTCTACCTAGATTTAGTAAAGCCTTTGACACCGTTTCCCACAGCATACTCCTGGAGAAACTGGCTGCTCATGGCTTGGAGTGGCGTACTCTTCGCTGGGTAAAAAACTGGCTGGATGGTCGGGCCCAAAGGGTTGTGGTGAATGGAGTTAAATCCAGTTGGTGGCTGGTCACAAGTGGTATTCCCCAGGGCTCAGTATTGGGGCCAGGACGTTCCCAACCAGGATGAGGAGGCAGACAAAATATTCTACAAGCAGCTGGGAGAAGTCTCACAATCGCTAGCCCTTGTTCTCGTGGGGGACTTCAACTTGCCAGATGTCTGCTGGAAATACAATGCAGCAGAGAGGAACCAGTCCAGGAGGTTCCTGGAGGGTGTGGAAGATAACTTCCTCACACAGCTGGTGAGTGAGCCAACCAGGGAAGGCGCCTCACTAGACCTGTTGTTTGTGAACAGAGAAGGACTTGTGGGTAATGTGATGGTTGGTGGCCGTCTTGGGCATAGCGATCACGAAATGATAGAGTTTTCGATTCTCGGAGAAGTAAGGAGGGGGGTCAGCAGAACTGCTACCTTGGACTTCTGGAGGGCAGACTTCGGCCTGTTTAGGAGCCCAGTTGACAGAGTCCCTTGGGAGGCAGCCCTGAAGGGCAAAGGAGTCCAGGAAGGCTGGACATTCTTCAAGAAGGAGGTCTTAAAGGCACAGGAGCAGGCCGTCCCCATGTGCTGAAAGACGAGCCGGTGGGGAAGAAGACCGGCCTGGCTGAACAGAGAGCTTTGGCTGGAACTCAGGAAAAAAAGGAGAGTTTATGACCTTTGGAGGAAGGGGCAGGCCACTCAGGAGGACTACAAGGATGTCGTGAGGTTATGCAGGGAGAAAATGAGAAGGGCCAAAGCCCAACTAGAACTTAATCTGGCTACTGCCGTGAAAGACAACAAAAAGTGTTTCTATAAATACATTAGCAACAAAAGGAGGGCTAAGGAGAATCTCCATGCTTTATTGGATGTGAGGGGAAACATAGCGACAAAGGCTGAAGAAAAGGCTGAGGTGCTAAATGCCTTCTTTGCCTCAGTCTTTAACAGCAAGGGAAGTTGTTCTCTGGGCACCCAGCCCCCTGAGCAGGAAGACAGGGACGGGGAGCAGAATGAAGCCCCCATAATCCAAGGGGAAAAGGTCAGTGACCTGCTACACCACTTAGACACACACAAGTCTATGGGGCCGGCTAGGATTCAAGCAAGGGTACTGAGGGAGCTGGCGGATGTGCTCACCAAGCCCCTTTCCATCATTTATCAGCAGTCCTGCCTAACCGGGGAGGTCCCAGTTGACTGGAGGTTAGCAAATGTGACGCCCATCTACAAGAAGGGCCAGAAGGAGGATCCGGGGAACTACAGGCCTGTCAGTCTGACCTCGGTGCCCGGGAAGGTTATGGAGCAGGTCATCTTGAGTGCCATCACGCGACACCTACAGGTCAACCAGGTGATCAGGCCCAGTCAGCATGGGTTTAGGAAAGGCAGGTCCTGCTTGACTAACCTGATCTCCTCCTATGACAAGGTGACACGCTTAGTGGATGAGGGAAAGGCTGTGGATGTTTTATACCTGGATTTTAGCAAAGCCTTTGACACCATTTCCCACAGCATACCCCTGGAGAAACTGGCTGCTCATGGCTTGGAGGGGCGTATTCTTCGCTGGGTAAAAAAGTAGGTTTGCTCCTATTATGTGATGATTACAGTCAAATATAAACAAATATTACAGAAAGTAAGATAAAGAATTTATTTGAATCCACGTAAGGAGTTTGATATCTTGAATTTTAGGCTCAGAGGAAGGTCAGGCACTAGTTCTACCTTGGTTGTTGGAGGACATGTTCCTCTGATGCCCTATTAATTCAGTGACTAAGACAGTTTTCTGGAAAAGAGAGAAGGTCCAAAACCTTTCTCAGCCTACACCAGGAAATAGATTTGAAACAAAGTATTTTGCATCTCAGAGGGCTATTCCTTAGCTGGGCAACTAATATTTGATGCAGGTTTATTATAACATTTTCATTGCAGATGTTACAGTTAGACCAAAGCACTTTAATATTAATTAGCTGAGGGTCTGAAACTCAAGTGATCCAGTTTCCAGGTCAGTACTGTAACTATTGAGTTTTAGGTTATTCTGTGACAGGATTCTCTCAGCATGCCCTTCTGAAGCTGCTCCATAAGCTACTTATGCCAGTAATTTAAGATCACAAATCTATTCCCAATGTTTCTCTGCGGCATTGTAACAGACCTTTCTTTTTCAAATAGCGGTCTTGCAAACATAGGGAAAACACGTGACCTTGTTCTAAGAACATTTTTCTAGTTGCTGCAGAAGGGAGGAGAAATTGAAGACAGTCATTCCTGAATTTTCCTTCTCCCTGGCTTTGGCGGAAAAGGTACTCCATGAACAAAGCAGTCTCTAAAAGCTATGTTTCCATCTCTCTTTGCGACAAGTTCACAACATTACTATTCCCTACACAACAAATTTCAAATGAGATCAAACTTGGATTTGAAAACAAACAAAAAAACCCCAGCTTAGAATCATAGGATCATAGAATGGTTTGGGTTGGAAGGGACCTTTAAAGGTCATCTAGTCCAATCCCCCTGCAATGAGCAGGGACATCTTCAACTAGATCAGGTTGCTCAAAGCCCCGTCCAACCTGACCTCGAATGCTTCCAGGGATGGGGCATCTACCACCTCTCTGGGCAACCTGTTCCAGTGTTTCACCACCCTCGTCGTAAAAAACTTCTTCCTTATATCTAGTCTGAATCTACCCTCTTTTAGTTTAAAGCCATTACCCCTTGTCCTATCGGAACAGGCCCTACTAAAAAGTCTGTCCTCATCTTTCTTATAAGCCCCCTTTAAGTACTGAAAGGCCACAATAAGGTCTCTCCCGGAGCCTTCTCTTCTCCAGGCTGAACAACCCCAACTCTCTCAGCTTTTCCTCATAGGAGAGGTGTTCCATCCCTCTGGTCATCTTCATGGCCCTCCTCTGGACCCGCTCCAACAGATCCATGTCTTTCCTGTGCTGAGAACTCCAGAGCTGGATACAGTACTCCAGGTGGGGTCTCACGAGAGCAGAGTAGAGGGGCAGAATTACTTCCCTCGAACTGCTGACCACACTTCTTTTTACGCAGCCCAGGATACGGTTGTCTTTCTGGGCTGCGAGCGCACATTACCAGCTCACGTCCAGCTTTTCATCCACCAGTACCCCCAAGTCCTTCTCCGCAGGGCTGCTCTCGATCCCTTCATCCCCCAGCCTGTATTGATACCGGGGGTTGCTCCGACCCAGGTGCAGGACCTTGCACTTGGCCTTGTTAAACTTCATGAGGTTTGCATGGACCCACTTCTCAAGCCTGTCAAGGTGCCTCTGGATGGCATCCTGTCCCTCAGGCGTGTCCACCGCACCACTCAGCTTGGTGTCATCTGCAAATTTGCTGAGGGTGCGCTCGATCCCACTGTCTATGTCACTGATGAAGATATTAAACAGTACTGGTCCCAATACGGAACCCTGAGGGACACCACTCATCACTGATCTCCATCCGGACATTGAGCTGTTGACCACTACTCTCTGGTTGTGACCATCCAGCCAATTCCTTACCCACTGAACAGTCCACCCATCAAATCCATATCTCTCCAATTTAGAGAGAAGGATGTTGTGGGGGACCGTGTCAAAGGCCTTGCAGAAGTCCAGGTAGATGACATCCATAGCTCTTCCCTTGTCCACTGATGTAGTCACTGCTTGATGTTAGTAGAATCATAGAATCGTTTAGGTTGGAAAAGACCTTTAAGATCATCAAGTCCAACCGTTAACCTAGCACTGTCAAGTCCACCACTAAACCATGTCCCAAAGCACCACATCTACACGTCTTTTAAATACCTCCAGGGATGGTGACTCAACCACTTCCCTGGACAGCCTGTTCCAGTGCCTGACAACCCTTTCGGTGAAGAAATCTTTCCTAATATCCAATCTAAACCTCCCCTGGCGCAACTTGAGGCCATTTCCTCTGGTCCTATCCCTTGTTACTTGGGAGAACAGACTGACGCCCACCTCACTACAACCTCCTTTCGGGTAGTTGTAGAGAGCAATAAGGTTTCCCCGGAGCCTCCTTTTCTCCAGGCTAAACAACCCCAGTTCCCTCAGCCGCTCCTCATAGGACTTGTGCTCTAGACCCTTCACCAGCTTCCTTGCCCTTCTTTGGACACACTGCAGCACCTCAATGTCTTTCTCGTAGTGAGAGGCCCAAAACTGAACACAGTATTCGAGGTGTGGCCTCACCAGTGCCGAGTACAAAGGGCCACAAATAGTGGCCACACTATTTCTGATACAAGCCAGGATGCTGTTGGCCTTCTTGGCCACCTGGGCACACTGCTGGCTCATATTCAGCCAGCTGTTGACCAACACCCCCAGGTCCTTTTCCGCTGGGCAGCTTTCCAGCCACTCCCCCCCAGGCCTGTAGCGTTGCATGGGGTTGTTGTGACCCAAGTGCAGGACCCGGCACTTGGCCTTGTTGAACCTCATACAATTGGCCTCGGCCCATCGATTCAGCCTGTCCAGATCCCTCTGTAGCGCCTTCCTACCCTCAAGCAGATCAACACTCCCACCCAGCCTGGTGTCATCTGCAAACTTCCTGAGGGTGCACTCGATCCCCTCGTCCAGATCATTGATAAAGATGTTAAACAGAACCGGCCCCAGTACTGAGCCCTGTGGAACACCACTTGTGACCGGCTGCCAACTGGATTGAACTCCATTCACCACAACCCTTTGGGCCTGACCATCCAGCCAGTTTTTTACCCAGCGAAGAATACGCCCCTCCAAGCCATGAGCAGCCAGTTTCTCCAGGGGTATGCTGTGGGAAATGGTGTCAAAGGCTTTGCTAAAATCCAGGTATAAAACATCCACAGCCTTTCCCTCATCCACTAAGCGTGTCACCTTGTCATAGGAGGAGATCAGGTTAGTCAAGCAGGACCTGCCTTTCCTAAACCCATGCTGACTGGGCCTGATCACCTGGTTGACCTGTAGGTGTCGCGTGATGGCACTCAAGATGACCTGCTCCATAACCTTCCCGGGCACCGAGGTCAGACTGACAGGCCTGTAGTTCCCCGGATCCTCCTTCTGGCCCTTCTTGTAGATGGGCGTCACATTTGCTAACCTCCAGTCAACTGGGACCTCCCCGGTTAGGCAGGACTGCTGATAAATGATGGAAAGGGGCTTGGTGAGCACATCCGCCAGCTCCCTCAGTACCCTTGCTTGAATCCTAGCCGGCCCCATAGACTTGTGTGTGTCTAAGTGGTGTAGCAGGTCACTGACCTTTTCCCCTTGGATTATGGGGGCTTCATTCTGCTCCCCATCCCTGTCTTCCTGCTCAGGGGGCTGGGTGCCCAGAGAACAACTTCCCTTGCTGTTAAAGACTGAGGCAAAGAAGGCATTTAGCACCTCAGCCTTTTCTTCAGCCTTTGTCGCTATGTTTCCCCTCACATCCAATAAAGCATGGAGATTCTCCTTAGCCCTCCTTTGTTGCTAATGTATTTATAGAAACACTTTTTGTTGTCTTTCACGGCAGTAGCCAGATTAAGTTCTAGTTGGGCTTTGGCCCTTCTCATTTTCTCCCTGCATAACCTCACGACATCCTTGTAGTCCTCCTGAGTGGCCTGCCCCTTCCTCCAAAGGTCATAAACTCTCCTTTTTTTCCTGAGTTCCAGCCAAAGCTCTCTGTTCAGCCAGGCCGGTCTTCTTCCCCACCGGCTCGTCTTTCAGCACATGGGGACGGCCTGCTCCTGTGCCTTTAAGACCTCCTTCTTGAAGAATGTCCAGCCTTCCTGGACTCCTTTGCCCTTCAGGGCTGCCTCCCAAGGGACTCTGTCAACTGGGCTCCTAAACAGGCCGAAGTCTGCCCTCCAGAAGTCCAAGGTAGCAGTTCTGCTGACCCCCCTCCTTACTTCTCCGAGAATCGAAAACTCTATCATTTCGTGATCGCTATGCCCAAGACGGCCACCAACCATCACATTACCCACAAGTCCTTCTCTGTTCACAAACAACAGGTCTAGTGAGGCGCCTTCCCTGGTTGGCTCACTCACCAGCTGTGTGAGGAAGTTATCTTCCACACCCTCCAGGAACCTCCTGGACTGGTTCCTCTCTGCTGCATTGTATTTCCAGCAGACATCTGGCAAGTTGAAGTCCCCCACGAGAACAAGGGCTAGCGATTGTGAGACTTCTCCCAGCTGCTTGTAGAATATTTTGTCTGCCTCCTCATCCTGGTTGGGAACGTCCTGGCCCCAATACTGAGCCCTGGGGAATACCACTTGTGACCAGCCACCAACTGGATTTAACTCCATTCACCACAACCCTTTGGGCCCGACCATCCAGCCAGTTTTTTACCCAGCGAAGAGTACGCCACTCCAAGCCATGAGCAGCCAGTTTCTCCAGGAGTATGCTGTGGGAAACGGTGTCAAAGGCTTTACTAAATCTAGGTAGACAACATCCACAGCCTTTCCCTCATCCACTAAGCGTGTCACCTTGTCATAGAAGGAGATCAGGTTAGTCAAGCAGGACCTGCTAGTAACTACATTTTAGTTGGGTTAGGTGTATAAACTTACTACCTGTGAGTCAGAAACACAGGCTAAACCTGCTTATTTCTTGCTTTATCCCTAAACTCCTCTTTTTTCCTCAGCTATCATAAATCTGATGGAACTTCAGTTCTCATGAATTTCAGTGAGTCAAATTCATTCCCCCTGAAGACTTGGAGAGGCCTTACTTATGCCTTGGATATCTCAGTATCTAGCTGATTTAGTATACATTATCAGAACCACTATTCTCCATGCAGTTCCCAGTTTGAGCCAGATCACAATTGCTTTAATGCCTAGACTCCAGACACAATTTTCATAAACAAACACAAACACAGAACTAGACCTCTAGTTTACTGGCTGCCTTGAAAACATAAACAGAGAAAGGAAAGGGGGAAGCAAACAGAAATCCTCCAACTTTGAAGTAAATAAACAACTGGAGCTTTTGGAATGCGACGTATACTAGAAAACTAGTTGCCCAGGATTTTGCAAACTATTCTGAAAGATGGTTACCTATTCTGTGCTATAATTACAAACTTAGAACAAATAGAGTTGTTCAGTGTCTGCTCTAATGAGCAACTCTCTTGCCACTTTGCCTGCTAATTATTTTAATAATACTCCAATATTTTAAATATTTTAGGCCATTTCTAATTTAGAGAGGAAATAGAACTTAATTAATAATTAATGAAGCATAACAGATGATAAAAGCAAGAGATGCTGAAACAGCATTCCACAGCCTGAACAACGCTTTTTCTTACTGGAAAAGATATTTTCAAGTTTCAGTATTAATACTATATCATCACTTTTGTGTTTCTTTCAAATATTTTAATGCGTTCCAATGAACAAGAAGAAAAAAAAAATGGAGTAATTGTAGAGGATTACACTAGTGGAGCCTAGAAAACACATTGGAAATATATTGGAAATTTCCAAGAAATCAGATCCAATCTTCAGTTTTCATGCAAAAATTAAGCTAATTATGACAACATGGTAGTGAATTCAGGATTACAAAAAATCTGCTTGGAGTGTGAATAAGGAATAAAATATTATCATTTGAAATATCTGTTCATACCTCCATTTGGGGTTGGGTTTTAGAATGCAGTTGGGAGTACTGTTGTCAGAACTGACAGAATTAACTCCTGCAAGTCAGAACTGCAGTGCATGTATATGTTACAGTAGAGAAACTCTTCATTTCTGGACAATTAGCAGTCCATCAGTGACACAATATTCAGTAACAATTCCAAATGATTTCATGATTCAAATGTTGGTTCTAAATTCAAAATGTAATCAGTTTGAAATTAAAATACATTTTTCACCAGAATCAAAGCTAGACAAGGCCATTGTAGATTGACAAGCTTCCAGAAAAACTTCCCATTTCTTTACGTTAGCCCACTGTAGATAACGTTATTAAATGCTAAGTCATATGATCTCTTTTATCTTAGATTCTCATTGATTAAAGAAGTGAGCACATAATGTGTATTCTCCAGGAGCCTTAGTTCTGAAGATTTAAGCATGGAAATTATAGGAGTTTTACTTTTAGCTAAGTACCACTGATGACAAAGATGAATGTCTGACTATATGACTGTTAAAATATCTATTAATAACGTAGCATTGCGAATATCTTATCGAAAAGGATTAGCCTTTGAAAGTAAAGAGGATTCAGGTCCTTAAGTCCTGCTACCTCAGAATATATGCCGTGGTTTAACCCCAGCCAGAAACTAAGCACCACACAGCCGCTTGCTCATTCCCCCCACAGTGGGATGGTAGCGAGAATCCAAAGGGTGAAAGTGAGAAAACTTGTGGGTTGAGATAAAGACAGTTTAGTAGGTAAAGAAAAAGCCGCACACGCAAGCAAAGCAAACCAAGGAATTCATTCACTACTTCCCATCGGCAGGCAGGTGTTCAGCCATTTCCAGGAAAGCAGGGCTCCATCACGCGTAATGGTTACTTGGGAAGACAAACGCCGTAATTCCAAACATAGCCCCATACCATCTACTATGAAGAAATTTAACTCTATCCCAGCCAAAACCAGCACAATATAATAGTAAGTTAAGGAGATCAGGTTAAATTGATGTGAAAAAACTGTCACCTTCCTACTTGTCCTAGTTGTAACATCAGTGTGGGAAGAAGTTCTCATTTTTATTTTGCAGATTATGGGTACACTTTTGCAGAAGAAAGACTTTTAAAGAGGTCTTCGCTATATTTGTGTGGTTGTACGTGAGAATAAAAGGATGTCTATGAGATAGCACACAATACTTCAGTGACTATCTTAATTTTTTTAACTAGAGATGCACTTCCTTCAAACTTGGGAGGAAAAAGTGTAAACCACTGCATAGGAAACATTCAGCATATGCACAGAATCACAGAATGGTAGGGGTTGGAAGGGACCTCTGGAGATCATCTAGTCCAACCCCACTGCCAGAGCAGGGTCACCTAGAGCAGGCTGCACAGGACTGCGTCCAGGTGGGTTTTGAATATCTCCAGAGAAGGAGACTCCACAACCTCCCTGGGCAGCCTGTTGCAGTGCTCTGTCACCCTCACTGTGAAGAAGTTTTTCCGCATGTTCAGACGGAACTCCCTGTGTTCCAGTTTGTGCCCGTTGCCCCTTGTCCTGTCGCTGGGCACCACTGAAAAGAGTCTGGCCCCATCCTCTTGACACCCACCCTTGAGATATTTATAAGCGTTGATGAGGTCCCCCTCAGTCTTCTCTTCCTGCAGAACATCAAAAAATGTCACACTGATTTTAATGGAATCTGTCATAGTGTCAAAGTTCAGCACATGCTGACATACTAAAGTGCACTTTGGCTTCACCACTTCAAGAGGAAATTCTTCATCTCACGTAAATTGTCATAGTCATTTTGAAATCAAAGTAGCAATGTCAGTTTAAAAAGACCAGGAAACTATCCTGAACTTCAGAGTTACGAGCCAGCATGCCAGAAGCAGGCAACAACCAACATTCTGAAGTTACAGAAAAGTCATCCGAGCAAACCAAATATCGGAGGGAAGTGATTATTCTCCTCTATTTAGCAATTGTTGAATTACTTCAGAAGTGCTGCATTCAAATACAAGAAAAATGTTGAGAAACTGGAGAGAGTCCAAGGGAGGGCAACCAAGATGGTTAGGAAGCGGAAGCATGTGACATACTAGGAGAGGTTGGGGGGGTTGTGTACATGTAGATTCAAGAAGGGAAAGAGAAGGAGAGATCTCTAGTGATAGGTTAATGGTTGGACCCGATGATCTTGGAGGTCTCTTCCAACCAGAACAATTCTATGATTCTATGATTCTATGATCTAATTGCTGTCTTCAACTAAAATTGGAGGTGATAAAGAAGATGGAGTCAGACTTTTCTAGAAGTTACACAGCAGAAGGACAAAAGGCAATGGTGACAACCTGCAGGAAGAGAAATTCCAATAAAACATAAGGAAAAGGTCTTTGTAATGAAGGTGGTAAAACATTGGAGCAGGTTGCCAAGAGAGGCTGTGAAATCTCCATCTTTGGAGATATTTGAAACTCGCCTGGACAAGATCCTGATCAAATTTATCTAATGTGTGGGTAACTCTGCTTTGATTAGGAGCTGGGACTAGATGATTACCAGAAATCCCTTCTGACCTAAATTATTCTATGATGCTATGTTTCTATAATTGCTAATATCCTCTTAGAATTTCTAAAATATTTTTACTCTATCAATGTGTGCTGGTTTTGGCTGGGATAGAGTTAATTTTCTTCATAGTAGCTAGTATGAGGCTATGTTTTGGATTTGTGCTGAAAACAATGTTGATTATACAGGGATGTTTTTGTTATTGCTGAGCAGTGCTTACACAGAGTCAAGGCCTTTTCCGCTTCTCACACCACCCCACCAGCGAGTAGGCTGTGGGTGCACAAGACATTGGGAGGATATTCCACACCATATGACATCATGCTCAGCATATAAAGCTGGAGGAAGAAGAAGGAAGCGGGGGACGTTCAGAGTGATGGCGTTTGTCTTCCCAAGTAACTGTTGTCCCAAAACAGGGTTCTTCACCCGGTGTGCAAAGAGCCGATCTACACACAGAGTCGAGATATTTGTTTATTTCATGTCTGCGCAGAGATGGGTGCTAGGTGGTAACTCCACAAAGCTAGCACACCTTGGCTAACACACAGTGGACATTTATACACTTTGACGAACCGTTATCAACACTTTTACAGTTACGCTTAGCTATCCTCTTTCCCATTGGTCCTTACATGTCTCCTCTCTACTTAAAGACACAGCACACATTTATTTTACTATGCATGCTCTATGGGGAAGGGGCTTCTGTGAGTAGGGGGTGACTACAGTCTAAGGGTGTGATTTTGACTATGTTAATTAGCTAAGTTCACACAGAGTTCTGTTTATCTTTTCTGGAATGCTCATTCAGTTACCAGTTCAGCCGTATCGGACTCAAACAAGGATGTGCTATCCTTGGGCCTCTTGATTAGGCTTCCTTATCTCGTCGTTTTATTTTCCATACTCCCTGCTCCAGGGCATCCTGTCCTCTAACCTCTCGTAAATTGTTCCTTCACTTTTTTCATCAGTAAATCGTTTGTAAATCGTTCCTTCTTTCATCATTTCCCCCCTTTGAGACTTAAAGCCTCATCTGAGATCATTTAAGTCCCACTTTCCGTTTCTACATATTTTGTAACCTCTACCTTGGGGAGTTGGCCATCCAGCATATTGCTTATTGACCAGTGGAATCCCTACCAGTATGGTCTTATTACATTCAGAAAAATTACCTACAAAGATGGTACCTGTCAGACAATCCAGTTTTCCCTGTCCCTTAGGGGGATTACATCTCTGTATGCACGTAGCATATCTCTCCAAGGGGGTAGGGACCTCTGTTTCCCATTGTAGCCGCCCTGATTCTATATCATCCTTAAAGGAGGTGTCTTTCCATAAATTCCTCCAAGAATAATTAGAAGGGATTGGTATTCCCATTAACGGTATTCCCTTATTTCCATTTTCAGGAAAATGAGGACGTACCCAACAGTTAGATTTGTTAGCTAGAGTTACAACTTTCTGTGTCGAATTAAAATGGAGGTTTTCCTCCCAAGGTTTCTCAAAATTTGCTCTACCTAACTTAATATTAATCATTAATATTAACAAACCTAACGAACTCATATTGTTCTATATTGAGACTTAACTTAAAATTCTTGTACCACCACCCAACAAATATAAGTACTACTAATACACAGATTACAACTAGCAACCCTTGGGAACAATCTATCTCCAGATACAAGATACTAGATTCCCAAGTTCAGTTCATTGAACAGAATTAATTCCTGGCCAGTCTTAATTTTAATTTCCCCGTTGGGGTTGAAGTCCATTGCTTCTCTAGAGGAGCTTTCTTCGCTCTGGTGTAATGAATCCAGGTATTCAATACCTTCCACCTTTACCGCAGTGTGTGTAGTCAAAATGTAAGGTCCTTTCCACTTTTCCTTCAGTGGTTCATCTTTCCAGGTTCGAATGTAGATCGAGTCTCCCGGCGAAAAGTCGTGCACTGGTGAATCCAGGGGTAGGGGAGTTCGCTGGCTAAGATACCTATGTAAAGATGACAAAACCCGCGAAAAGGACAACAAATAATCTCTCAACGTCCCTTCTCCTTTGATATGCATTTGATCGCCTCGCGTTATAGTGCTATTAACCGGATAAGGTTTACCATACAAAATTTCAAATGGACTTACCCCTTCTCTAACTCTGGGAGTAATCCTAATTCTCATCAAAGCAAGGGGTAAAACATCTATCCATTTAAGATGAGTCTCCTGACATGGTTTGGCAATCTGTCTCTTAATATTCTGATTCATTCTTTCTATTTTTCCACTAGACTGTGGCCTCCAGGGAGTGTGTAGGTTCCACTTAAACTGGAGGAATTTAGATACTCCTTGAACTATCTCCGCTATAAAATGGGGCCCATTGTCAGAGGATAATCCCTCAGGAATTCCAAATCTAGGGATTATCTCTTTCAATATATTTTTAGCAACTTCTCTTGCCCAATTGGTACGGCAAGGGAAAGCTTCGGGCCACCCAGAAAATGTATCTACCAAAACAAGTAGATACTTGTATTGTCCACATCTTGGTAACTCAGAGAAATCTATTTGCCAGTAGTCCCCAGGGGTTATTCCCCTTTTTACATTTCCCACAGGTGGGTTTCTTTGTATTTTTGGATTATTTACACAACAGGTCCGACATTTCTTCATTATGATATCTGTAGTAGTTTGCATTTTTGGTCCTATGGCATATCTTTTAACACTGTTTATCATAGCATCTGCTCCCATATGAGTTTCTTCATGCAACCTTGTAAGGAGAGTTTCCATTATTCCGGCTGTGGCAAGGATCTGCTGGTTTGGGGTTATCCACCATCCTTCTTTATTCTTTAAACACTTTAACCTTTCCGCCAGCCGGTTTTCCTCTTCTGTGTATTGAGGTGGTTTCACGTCCACCTCTTTGCTAGATATTAGGGCTCCAACCATTTGTCCCTGTGAAGCAGCCCTTTTCGCAGCCATATCCACTCTCTATTTCCCTGGACCATTTCTCCTTGTCCCTTTTGATGGGCCCTACAGTGCATTATCGCTACTTCCTTTGGTTCCAGGATGGCTTGTAGCAACCTCATAATTTCTCGTCCATATTTAATAGGATTTCCCTGTGAACTTAACAGTCCCCGTTCCTTCCAGATCGCGCCATGGGCATGGACCACCTGTAAGAGACTGAGGGGCTGAAAGAGTTAATGTCTCAAACATTCGGCAAAGAAGGACCTTGAAGAAACTGAGAAGTTGAAAGAATTATTGTCTGGACAAAGGAGGACCTGGTGTGAAGGAACACCACACTAATGAGATAAGATGCAGCTGGAAGGGAGGATCTTGCAGAGGCAGGATAGCGCTCTTCTGGGCCTTATCTTGAGTAATTGCTTAAAAACAGCCAAGCCTGAGACAGCATCACCCCTGCATCTCTGACAGGAGCGGGGGGGGGGGGAAGCAGCACCGAAAATCACTAGCCTCAAACCCCCCAACCCCTCAAACCCCCCGAACCATTTTGAGAAGGTTCGAGAACAACAGACTACGCATGTGAAGTAATTAGCATCTGCAGTGGGACTAGTCAATAAATAGCGCAACTCAGAGGGTCTGGGCACGCGCCCACCATCCGACGGAACCGGACCAGAGACATCGCTGGAACCTAGGGTGGTGATCTTTCCTTTACTTCTATTTTTTCTCTGTCTCTATCTTTTAATTCAGCCCAAGGGTATACATGATATACTCCTTTAGACATAAACTGTTGACCAAGTCTGAGACTAGGACTGGACTCAGCCGCACCTAGACTCCTCTCTGAGAAGGAGTTTAGAAAGCAAGGGGGTCCTTTCTGAACCTCATGACTCAACGGGAGGGCCTCCCTGACCACTGACCAGAGACCCCCGTTGGCTGGACCAACGCTGGACCCTGGACTGATGATTGATTCCTCTCTCTCTCTCTCTCTCCCCCCTTCTCTCTTCCTTTTTACTGAAAAGCGGCATTAGCAATTAGTGAACTTACTGTTATTCAATGATAACTTGTATGCCCAGATATTGAATGACAACTTGTACGCCCAGTTACTGAATGAATAAATTGGCATAGTAACCCGAGTCACTCGTCCCTCTTCTCTGTCACTATCTGTTTATGACCCATAGCTGGAGTGCAGCATCGCTGCGGGCAGAAAGTTGGGCCGTGACACCACCCCAAAGGCATGTTTTGAGTCTGTATATATATTAATTCTTTGTCCCTTCCCAATTTCAAGGGCTCGGGTTAGGGAGATTATTTCTGCCTTTTGTGCAGACGTATTACGTGGCAATGGATGAGCTTCTGTCTCCTCCCGATGAGTCACTACCGCATATCCAGCCCTTCTTTCTCCATTTCACACAAAACTACTACCATCTGTGAATAATTCCAGATCTATTTCCAGCAGACATGTGGCAAGTTGAAGTCCCCCACGAGAACAAGGGCTAGCGATTGTGAGACTTCTCCCAGCTGCCTGTAGAATACTTCATCTACCTCTTCATCCTGGTTGGATGGTCTATAACAGACTCCCACCATGATATCTGCCTTGGTGGCCTTCCCCCTGATTCTTACCCATAGACACTCAACCCTCTCATCACCGTCCTCAAGCTCAAGGCAGTCCAGACTCTCCCTAACATAGAGGGCTACCCCCCTGCTGTTGCCAGCAGGCCTGGTGTCACGTAAACCGACCCATGATCAAAAAACCCAAAGTCCTGCCGGTGACACCAGTCTCGGAGCCAGGTGTTGATCTGCTGGCTCCTCCAGTTTCTTCCCTCATCTTTCCCCGAAACTGGAGGGATAGAGGAGAACACTACCTGTGCTCCTGATCCCTTAACCAGTCGCCCCAAGGCCCTGAAGTCTCTCTTGATTGCCCCGGGACTTCTTGTTGCCACCTCGTCGCTGCCTACCTGGAAGATCAACAGGGGATAGTAGTCTGAGGGCCCTACTAGGGTGGGAAGCTTTCTCTTCACATCCTTGACCCGGGCCCCAGGGAGGCAGCAGACTTCCCTAAGGAGCGGGTCCAGTCTGCATATCGGCCCTTCTGTTCCTTTCAGAAGGGAGTCTCCTATGACAATGACCCGTCTCTTTTTTTCGTTTATGGGGGCAGTTTTGATGCAGGACTTAGGCCGACTAATCCTCGGCAGCACCTCCGAGCTAGCTGAACCATCGTCCTTGTCCTTTTGTTCGGTTCCACTTGCAGAGCCTCGTACCTATTGTGCAAGGGCACCTGTGGAGGTGGGGTAGGCGCTGAGGAGACACGCCTGCCGCGCCAGGGAGGAACTAGTTGCCACTGTCCCCTGTCCCTGAAGTCACTGCATTCAGCCATGCGGGGAGAGGATCAGGATAGGGAGTCCTCTGCGACAGGCACCCTGGCTGCCTGTTGTGCCTGTCTCAGGGAGGGCAGGGTGCAAGTCCAAGAGTCGATCTCCCTCTTGCACTCCCTGATACTCCTCAACCTGCTCACCTCCTCCCAGAACTCTGTCACCAGGCAGAGGAGTTCCTCTACCTGGGCACACCTCCCACAGGTGTGCTCGCTGCTGCTGCCGCCCGGTACTGGCATCAGAGTAGGGCACACCCTGCAACCTGACACCTGGGTGGCAGCGTGTTCCCACTGCAGCTTGGTCTGGGAAGCTGCATCAGTCGTGGCAGGTGCAAGGCTTAGAGCGGCCATGGCTTTCTGCCAGGTGGACACCATTGCTCCCTCGTCCAGCTGACGGAGCTTCAGTGCCCTTCCTGCATGCCCTTCCTGCGCGCACTGCCGTGTGAACTGCTGCACTGCACCCTTCCTGATGCGCCGCGCCCTGTTTGCCCGCCCTGTCCACTGTGCTCCGGGTCGTTGGCGTTCCCCAGGGGCTTCTTTTATACGTGGGGGGGGGCTTGGCCGCCACGGCTCCTGGCCCTGGCCAGGTCTCGTCAGCCACTCTCGCGTGAGCTGCCGGCTCCTGGCGGGTCCCTCGGCTCCCCCTGAGGTTCCCCCGGTTCGGGAAACCCCCTTGTGCACCGTGCTAGGACACTCCGCTGCAGGTCGTGCTGGCACCAGAGCTGATCGCCTCGGCGACTGAGTCGAATCGTAGTCTGCTTTGTTAATGGCCCATGAAGGACTGTTTAGTGTTGCCAAATTTAAGTGAAACTAGAGGAAAGGTAATTCCGGCAGGGGGAGATCATGACCACTGACTCAAAGACCACCCACTCAAGAAACCTGCCGACCCAAAAGGTTAAGGAAGTAAAGGTCTCAAAAATCGTAGCAGGCATGCGTAGTTATTTACATGGTAGGCAAAGAATTTTAACCAATCATTTAATAGAATAACAATGAATATGTACTAGATGATTAAATATGTTAATGTCTTGTGTATAAATAACGGTTAGGTTATATCAACGGTGTGCTGGTTTGTACCTTGCACCCGTATCTGTGCATTTACATAATAAAGGAAAATACCTCGACTCTGTGTGTAAATTGGGTGATACACACCAGGTAACAGATCCAAGTTTTTTGGGACAACAAGGTAGTCTATGCCAAGAATGCACAGAACCTCTGGGCCAGTCACAATGGGGTGCTTTTGCCACTCATTCCCAGTTAGACTCACTTCAGCCTCCAATACAGTTAGCTGTTGAGATTCCCCTGTCACTCCAGAAATACAGATGGGTTCTGCCCCTTTATAGCTTGATGGCATTAGGGTACATTGTGCACCAGTGTCCCCTAGAGCCTTGTACTTCTGGGGGTCTGATGTGCCAGGCCATTGAATCCACACAGTCCGGTAAACTCAGTTGTCCCTCTCCTCCTCCTGGCTGGAGGCCAGGCCCCTCTAGTCCTGGTCATAGTATTCGTTACTCACTTTTTGTAAATATGAATCAGGAGTCCCTTCAAGAGGATCAAAAGTAAGATCGGTCCTTCTGCTCTGTCTGGGGAACTGCCCACTGGAGACTGGAGCAGCAGTTTTCCTGGATGAACCTCCATTTGTGACTTTTTTTTTCTTTGCAACTCACGTACCCTTGACTCTAGGGTCGAGGTCGGTTTTACATCCCACTTCCTCATGTCCTCTCCATGGTCACTGTCCTGGTTTACACCCAGATGGTAACCGAAATACTACGCAGCCGCTCGCTCACTCCCCCCCTCACTGGTGGGGTGGGGAGGAGAATCGGGGAGAAAGGAAAACTCATGGGTTGAGGTAAAAGCAGTTCACCAGGACAGCAAAGGAAAAATATAAAAATATAATAATAATAATATATATAAGGATAATAGAATATATAAACCAAACCATGCACAATTTCTCATCACCCAATGACCGATACAGCCCGTCCCGAGCAGCAGTCAGGGAGCAGGGGTATTCCCCCCACCAGCTATCCCAGAACAGCAAGTTCCAGAGAAAGCAGGCAAGGGAATGAACAGCCGAACGAACAGCCAAACGAACGAATGAAAAGGCCCGAATGAATGAAAAAAGGGAAAAACAGGGAACAAAAAGCAACCAAAAGGGAAGCTTAAGGATTAAGGCTTAAGGGTTAAGGCTTGTGGCCCACTGGCCGACCCTCAGTTATACTGGGCATGATGTCTATGGTATGGAATACAGTCTTTGGCCACCTTGGATCAACTATTCTGGCTATACCCCTCCCAGGTTTCTGCACCTGCACATTAGCAAAACCTGGGAAACTGCAAAATGTCATTGACTGTTTAGCAGCAACCAACAAGATCAGTGTACTATCACCATTCTTCACAGACTGAATCCAAAACACAGTAGCTGCTGGAGACAAAACTAGCTCCGTCCTAGCCTAAACCAGGACAGTCACGCAGGTAAAACCACAGGGTACCTTGCTGTATGTACAATCTCTCTTGAGCAAGGGAAGATTTTCTCCTAATAGCTGAGATACTGGTCCATGCAGGTGGGGAGTAGGGCCTATGCTCTTTGAGTTGCTGAAACTGCCAGAACAGCTTTTCGAACAGGTTTTCCAATCTTTCGGCCAGTCTTTCCACAGTCGAGATGCAGGCCCGTAGAGAGGAAGAGAGATTGTCTTTGTATTGTTGGAATTGGTTAGCCACTGCACGCACTGGTAGTGCCTCGTCGTCTTTCCAACCCATTGTTGCCAATGAGTTGGCACATGTCGATGGTGCACTCTGTACAAACTTCCGCCACATGAGTCAGGTACATTCGATTCCATCTGGATCTACGGATGTCTGCAGGTTATCCAGGTCATGATAAATCAACTCCCGCACTGCTAATTCCCTCAGAAACTGGATACCTCTCTCCATGGTGGTCCACTTGCCTGCGTGGCATATAATATCTTCCTTAAAGAAATACCTGTCCCTCACACCTGACAGGAGTCTCCTCCACAGACTGCGGGCTTTTGTCTCTTTTCCAATCGCCCTGTCAATGGCCGCTTCCTTAGACAAGGATCCCAGCTGCCTGGCTTCCCTGCCCTCTAGTTCCAGGCTACTGGCCCTGTTGTCCCAGCATCAGAGCAGCCAGGTGACAAGCTGCTCACCTTGATGATGGCTGAAATCTTTTAGGATATCTCGCAGCTCAGTCAGGGATAGGGGTCGGGTGATTATCTCTGCTTCTGCCTCTCCTGGGTCTCGTGATCCTTGATTCATTGTCATCTTTCTCTAAGTGAACTGATTTTTTTTGTGGTTTTCTTCTTTTGTATAGGGGCGACTGACAATGGCACGGGTTGATTCTTTGGTTCATCTGCAGTGCCTATCGCTGGAGTTTGAGTAGCCACAGTGCCCGTTGCCAGTGGTTGAGTCACTGCAGTAGCAGGGGTTATGGTAGCCATGGGTTGAGTAGCCGCAATGCCTGTTGGAGGGGTCGCAGTAACCGCAGTGCAGCCACAGTATTTGTAGCAGGGATTGGGGTAACTGCACAGCACCCACATCTCCACCGATGTTTAAGCTTAAGCAAGACCTGACACACATTCATTCCTAGTAATAGGAGCATGCTGGTTCGAACATCCCAAAGGTATTGGAAATTCTCAAGAGCTCCTGTAACTACCCAGGAGGGGAAAGGGAAAGCAAAGGCAGGCGTTTCCCCCGGTGGCCCTCTGGGGAGAAGCCAAAAGTGTAATTACTGATAGTTCCCTCTAGATGGCTCCCGAAGTACGGAGCTGAAGCCGCCGCGGCCGCTCCACTCTGCCCGCCGCCCGACGCCACTGAATACAAATACGAAAGCAGTCCCATTACCAATGATTTTATCATACCGCAAGCCAATGCCACACAGCACAGCCGAGCAATACCTCTAATCCAACACCCAGAGTTGATAAACTGCATATAAATACTGGCAAACAGCGCACACGGCAAGTAGGGTGCTATACAACACAACTCTAAGAACAACTCTGAGAGCTAATAAAACAACATTGTGGCCAGCGACATAATGAATGCTATGCTTATGACAAGTTTGTTTTCACACGCTCTGGTCAAATCAGTCTTTATCTCATCGCTTCGAGCTTTACCAGGGGCTCAAACCCTGGACCCTCAGTCTGATGCTCTCCCGACTGAGCTAGCCAGGCCCATCTTGGGCCCCGCGTTGGGTGCCAAAAAGGACTGTCATGGTTTAACCCCAGCTGGCAACTAAGTACCACACAGCCGCTCTCTCACTCCCCCCGCTCCCTAGTGGGATGGGGAGGAGAATAGGAAAGAAAGGAAAATTGTGGGTTGAGATAAAGACAGTTTACTAGGACAGCAAAGGAAAAGATAATAATAATATTATTATATATAAATAATGACAATAATAATAAGAAAATATAATGATAGAATTGTCCTGGTTGCGGCTGGGATAGGGTTAATTTTAGCCAGAAGCTGGCCGGGGTCTGTTCTATACCATGTGACTGTCACGCTGACTTTATAGAGGGGGACAGCGCCAGGGGGGGATCGCTGTTCAGTAGCGGGCTGGGTGTGGGACTCCAGGTGGGAGGGACCTGCGCTGGGAAAGCACGCTAAGTACACTCTGTTGTTGGTATTGTTAGGGTTTCTTGTTTGTTTTCTTTTCCTTTGTTGTCTCGTTAAACTGTTGTTGTTAACCCACGAGTTTTGCCTTTCTTTTTCCCCGGTTCTCTCCCCTGTCCCGCCGGGGGTTAGGGGGGGCAAGGGAGCGACCTCGTGGTGCTCAGCTTCTGGCTGGGGCTAAACCACGACAGTCATTTTTGGCGCCCAATGTGGGGCACAACACCACCACTTTTGTATTAAGCGTGCCATAGCTGTAGTAGTTATTAAGTGACAAGCTCCTGTACGGGTCAATAAGTTTGTTGGCTGCACCGTATATCTCTTTACTTTTGGGAACATGTTAATGTGAACAATGGTTATGCGCTTTGCCCTGTCATTGATGGCCTTACTGTGCTGGGGGAGCCATCTGGTGGAGGAGATGATCTCCCTCTCCCTACCCAGGATTGATGTGGATAGGTTTATTACACAGGCTCCTGAGGTCCTTACTCACCCTTATGTGAACTGCTTAGTACTACTTATTAACATTGTTGGCATATTATGGGGTTGTGGAATCTGGTCTCATCCTGGTGGAAGAGAAGACAACTCTTGGGTGAGGCTATATTGAAGCGTGACCTGAGGCAGCTGGTCCCAGGGTGGCAGGGTGTGTGGAAGGACTTGGGCAGGTTCCTAGGGCAGTTATCACCTCCCATAGCCTGGGACTTTACACCTGAACAAGTGAGCAACCCTAGCAAACTGACACGCCACCTGATAGAAGGGTGCCTTGCCTATCCCAATGAGAACCAGCAGCTTCTAGCGCTGTACTGGGGCCTGGCTTGTGCCTATCGAGCCACAGTTCAGCATTCCCAGAGGACTCTGGTTGAGGCAGGGACCCAAACTGCACCTGAGGACACCATGGTTGAGATAGGGACCCAAACAACAACAACTACAGTAATTGCCCCAGTAGTTAAAAAGAAACAATGGACAAGGAGGACAACGGGTCCATATCCTCGATTAGTAAGGGAAGAGGAAGAAGAGGAAAGGTTTGATCATGAAGCAGGTCCTTCGACAAAGACATCAGAGGAAGGAGTGAGAGAATTCCGACAGGAAGCGGAAACTACCCAGTCCCTGACCTCAGCAGAACTTCGAGACATGCAGAAAGATTACAGCCGCCAGCCAGGTGAGCGGATTGCTGCCTGGCTGCTCCGATGCTGGGATAGCGGGGCCGACAGTCAGCACTTGGAAGGCAAGGAAGCCCAACAGCTGGGATCCCTTGCTAGGAACCGGGGAATTGAGAGAGGAATTGGAAAAGAGGCAGCAATTTGCAGTCTCTGGAGACGGCTCCTCTCAAGTGTGAGGGCAAGATATCCATTCAAGGAAGATCTTGTGAACTCCCCAGGAAAGTGGACCACTGCAGATGAAGGCATCCAGTACCTGAGAGAATTAGCGGTACTGGAAGTCATCTACAGGGATCTAGACAATGATGAGGTCTCCAAAGATCCAGACGATGTCCTGTGCACACGGGCTATGTGGAGGAAGGTGATTCAGAGCGCCCCAGCGTCATATTCTAACAGCCTGGCAGCGATGTACTGCCCGGATATTGATACACCAACTGTGGAGAGAGTGTCATCTTGGCTCCAAAACTTTGAAGAAAATCTCTGTACCTCCTCATCCCTACAGGCCAGTGCCTTGGCTATCAGGGGTGCCCCAAAAAATCAGTCCCCTCCTGCCTCGGTCAGAGGGAAAGGGAGGCCCAGGCGCACGCCGTGTGGAGCACTCTGGTTCTTCCTGGGTGACCAGGGGGAGGACATGAGGAAGTGGGATGGTGAACCCACCTTTAAGCTGGAAGCCCGTGTACGTGAACTGAGAGGGAAGACAGCTCTTAAGAAGGGGCCACCCAGGAAGTCTGTCAGCAGAGTTGCTGTAGAGATGCACGAAGGCAATCAGCGATTTCCCAAACAGAGAAGAACTGAAATCACCTCCCTTGATCCTGAGGAGGGGCCTTCTGGTCTGGCGCTGCAAGGCTCAGACAGGGAATACTCTGACGAGGAACAGGAATAGAGGGTCCCTGCCTTCGGCCAGGAGGAGGAAAGGGATGACCGTGTATACTGGACTGTGTGGGTTCGATGGCCTGGCACATCAGACCCACAGAAGTATAAGACTTTGGTGGACACTGGTGCACAATGTAGTCTAATGCCATCAGAGCATAGGGGCACGAAACCCATCTGGACCTTGGGAGTGACAGGGGGATGCCAGGAATTGTCTGTCTTGGAGGCTGAGGTGAGCTTAACAGGGGATAAGTGGGAAAAGCACCCCATTGTGACCGGCCCAGAGGCCCCTTGTATCCTTGGCATAGACTACCTCAGGAGAGGGTACTTCAAGGACCCAAAGGGATACCGATGGGCTTTTGGTGTAGCCACGGTGAATGCAGAGAAGACCAAACAGCTATCTACCCTGCCTGGCCTCTCAGAAGATCCCTGCGTTGTGGGATTGCTGTGAACCGAAGAACAGAAAGTACCAATTGCTACAAGGATGGTGCACTGGCAGCAATATCACACCAACTGAGACTCCCTGGCTCCCATCCGTGAGCTGATTCATCAACTGGAGAGCCAAGGAGTCATTAGTAAGACTCATTCACCTTTTAATAGTCCTGTATGGCCGGTACGGAAATCTAATGGGGAATGGAGACTAACAGTGGACTATCGTGGCCTGAATGAAGTCAAGCCACCACTGAGTGCTGCCGTGCCAGATATGCTACAACTTCAATATGAACTGGAGTCCAAGGCATCCAAGTGGTATGCCACCACTGATATTGCCAATGCGTTCTTCTCCATCCCTTTGGCAGCAGAGTGCAGGCCACAGTTTGCTTTCACTTGGAGGGGCGTCCAGTACACCTGGAATCGACTGCCCCAGGGGTGGAAACACAGCCCTACCCTTTGCCATGGACTGATCCAGACTGCACTGGAAAAGGGTGAATCACCGAATCACAGAATCACAGAATGGTAGGGGTTGGAAGGGACCTCTGGAGATCATCTAGTCCAACCCCCCTGCCAGAGCAGGGTCACCTAGAGCAGGCTGCACAGGACCACGTCAAGGCGGGTTTTTGTCCTCCAGTAGTTCCTCATCTTTCTTGAACTGGGGAGCCCAGAACTGGACACAGTACTCCAAATGCAGCCTCACAAGGGCAGAGTAGAGGGGGAGGAGAACCTCCCTCGACCTGCTGGCCACACTCTTCCTAATGCAGCCCAGGATGCCGTTGGCCTTCCTGGCCGCAAGGGCATATTGCTGGCTCATGGTGAATTTGTTGTCTACCAGGACTCCCAGGTCCTTCTCCACAGAGCTGCTTTCCAGCAGGCCAACCCCTAACCTGTCCTGGTGCATGGGGTTGTTCCTCCCCAGGTGCAGGACCCTGCACTTGCCCTTGTTGAACCTCATGAGGTTCCTCTCTGCCCAACTCTCCAGCCTGTCCAGGTCTCGCTGAATGGCAGCACAGCCTTCCGGTGAATCAGCCAGTCCTCCCAGTTTTGTGTCATCAGCAAACTTGCTGAGGGTACACTCTGTCCCTTCATCCAGGTCATTGATGAAAAAATTGAACAGGACTGGGCCCAGTACTGACCCCTGGGGGTCACCACTAGCCACAGGCCTCCAAATAGACTCTGTGCTGCTGATCACCACCCTCTGAGCTCTGACATTTAGCCAGTTCTCAACCCACCTCACCGTCCACTCGTCTAGCCCATACTTCTTGAGCTTACCTATGAGGATATTGTGGGAGACAGTGTCAAACGCCTTGCTGAAGTCCAGGTAGGCAACATCCACCACTCTCCCCTCATCCACCCAGCCAGTCATGCCATCATAGAAGGCTATCAGATTGGCCAAGCATGATTTCCCCTTGGTGAATCCATGCTGACTACTCCTGATCACCTTCTTTTCTTCTGCATGCTTGGAGATGGCCTCCAGAATGAGTTGCTCCATCACCTTTCCAGGGATGGAGGTGAGGCTGACTGGCCTGTAGTTTCCCAGGTCCTCCTTCTTGCCCTTCTTGAAGACTGGAGTGACATTGGCTTTCCTCCAGTCCTCAGGCACCTCTCCCGTTCTCCATGATTTTTCAAAGATGATGGAGAGTGGCTTGGCAATGACCTCTGCCAGCTCCCTCAGCACTCATGGGTGCATCCCATCGGGGCCCATGGATTTGTGGGTGTCCAGTTTGCCCAACTGATCTCTAACCCGATCCTCCTCAACCAAAGGAAGGCCATCCTTTCTCCAGGCTTCCTCTCTTACCTCCAGGGTCTGGGATTCCTGGGGGCCAGCCTTGGCAGTAAAGACCGAAGCAAAGGCGGCATTCAGTAACTCTGCCTTCTCTGCATCCTTCGTGACCAGGGCACCCACCTCATTCAGCAGAGGGCCCACGTTTTCCCTAGTCTTCCGTTTGTTACCAATGTATTTGAAAAAGCCCTTCTTATTGCCCTTGACGTCCCTCGCCAGATTAAATTCCAGGTGGACCTTAGCCTTCCTTGTAGCATCCCTGCAGACCCTGACAGCATCCCTGTACTCCTCCCACGTGGCCTGCCCCTTTTTCCACATTCCATGGACTTCCTTCTTCCATTTGAGTTTTGCCAGTAGTTCCTTGCTCATCCACGCAGGTCTCCTGCCTCCCTTACCCGATTTCTTACTCCTGGGGATGCACCGCTCTTGAGCTTGGAGGAAGTGATGCTTGAATAATGCCCAGCTTTCTTGGGCCCCCCTACCTTCTAGAGCCCTAACCCACAGGATTCCTCCAAGCAGGTCCTTGAAGAGAGCAAAGTTAGCTCTCCTGAAGTCCAGGGCTGTAATCCTGCTTAGCGTCCTGCTTCCTCCATGCAGGATCCTGAACTCCACCATCTCGTGGTCACTGCAGCCAAGGCTATCCTCAACCTTCACATCCCCAACCAGACCTTCCTTGTTAGTTAGTATGAGGTCCAGCAGCACCCCTCTCCTCGTCGGCTCCTCCACCACGTGCGTCAGAAAGTTGTCATCAATGTTCTGCAGGAACCTCCTGGACTGTGCGTGCCTAGCTGTGTTGTCCCTCCAACAGATATCGGGGTGGTTGACGTCCCCCATGAGATCCAGGGCCTGTGATTGTGAGGCTGCTTTCAGCTGCCTGTAGAAGGCCTCATCGACTTCCTCTTCCTGATCAGGTGGCCTGTAGTACTCACCCACAACAGTGTCCCCCATGTTAGCCTGTCCCTTAATCCTTACCCATAAGCTCTCGACATGTTCTTCGTCCTCCCCTAGGCAGGGCTCGATACACTCCAGTTGCTCTCTCACATAGAGAGCAACTCCACCACCTTGCCTTGCTGGCCTGTCCTTCCTAAAAAGTACATACCCATCCATGACAGCATTCCAGTCATGCGAGCTGTCCCACCATGTCTCTGTAATTGCTATGAGATCATGGCCCTGCGAGCGCACACAGATCTCTAGTTCTTCCTGTTTATTCCCCATGCTGTGTGCGTTGGTGTACAGGCATTTCAGAGTGGAAGTTGAGTTTGCAGGTTTCCCTGGAGGGGTGCAGGAGGATCCATCATAGCCATACACACCCTTAGGGTGGTCGGCCTTCTGGTTCCTTTCTTGGGAGGCAGCTAAGGAAGATTTGTCTCTGCTCAGGTTGGTCTGGCTTACTCCCCAGTTGGATGCAATGGCATGAGCATCGCCCCTTTGGACCCCTCCCCCCGAGTCCTTCAGTTTAAAGCCCACCTCACCAAGCTGGCCAGCCTGCCACCAAAGATTCCCCTGCCCCTCTTAGACAGGTGGATCCCATCCCTCCCCAATAGGTTATAGTCACCAAAGAACATCCCATTGTCCTAAAAGTCAAAACCCTCACGTCGGCACCAGCCACGAAGCCAGGAGTTGATATGCATTATACGCCTATTTCTGGTGGCCCCCTTTCCTCCCACTGGTAAAATGGAAGAGAATATAACCTGGGCACCAACATTTTTCACTTGCTCCCCCAGGGCTTTAAAGTCTTCTTTGATTTTGCCCAGGTTCCTGCTTGTGGTGTCATTCGTGCCCACATGAAAGAGTAGCAGCAGATAGTAGTTGTCATGGTTTAACCCCAAATTGTAACCCAATACCACGCAGCCGCTCGCTCACTCCCCTCCTCCCCGCTGGGGTGGGGAGGAGAATCGGAGAGAAAGGAAAACTCACAGGCTGAGATAAAAACAGCTCACCAGGACAGCAAAGGAAAAATATGAAAATATATTAATAATGATAATAAAAATAATATATATAAGGATAATAGAATATATAAAACAAACTATACACAATTTCTCACCACCCGACGACTGATACAGCCCGTCCCGAGCAGCAGGTAGGGAGCAGGGGTATTCCCCCCACAGCTATCCCAGAACAGCAAGTTCCAGAGGGAGCAGGCGAGGGAACAAACAGCCGAACGAACAAATGAAAAACAAAAAGGAAAAATAGGGAAACAAAAAGCAACCCGAAGGGAAGCTTAAGGATTAAGGCAAGTTAAAGGTCTCAAAAAACCTCAAAAGCCTAAAAGATCAAAAAGCCTAGTGGCCCACCGGCCGACCCTCACTTATATCGGGCATGACGTCTATGGTATGGAATACTCTCTTTGGCCAGTTTGGATCAACTATCCTGTCTCTACCCCTCCCAAGTTTTGCATATGCACGTTAGCAGAACCTGGAAAACAGCAAAATGTCCTTGGTGGTTCAGCAGCAACCAGCAACATCAGTGTGCTATCACTGTTCTTCTCACACTAAAGCCAAAACACAGGAGCTGCTGAAAACAAAGCTAACTCCGTCCTGGCCTAAACCAGGACAGTAGTCCATGCTCCTGACAAGTCGTGGCACCCTCTCAGCAACATCTCAGATCTTAGCTCCCGGGAGGCAGCACACCTCTCGTGCCTCCCTGTCAGGTCGGCAGATGGGCGCCTCAGTGCCCCTTAACAGAGAGTCCCCCACTACGAGCACTCATCGTTCCTTTTTTTGGTGTGTGCTGTGTGCTGTTGGAGTAGTTTCTCCTTGCCCACCTTGCTCGTGGGTGTCTACAGCTTTTAAAGCTTCCTATCTATTTCTAGTTGTGATACTGGAGGGTGAGGACTGAAGCGGAGCCCTGCTTTTGTGGGTTACTAGAGTCCAAGGTGTTTCATCCTCAGCAGTGTCTGGCGCAGGAGTGTGGCTTTGGAACCACCTATCTATCTCTGTTTTGGATCCTCTGATGCTGCGCAGTCTTTTAACTGTGTCTTGCAGCTCAGCTACTTGACGTAACATATCTACTACCCACGCACACCCTGTGCAGGAACTTACCTTTGCATCAGGAGAAGGGTGAGGGCACTTGCTGCAGCCTCCCACCTGAAATGAGATTTCCTCCCTTGCCAGTTCTGTCTGGCAGGACGCATCAGCCATCTCCAGAACACCTGCAATACATTGATGACATCATCGTGTGGGGCAACACAGCAGAAGAGGTTTTTGAGAAAGGAGAGAAAATAGTCCAAATCCTTCTGAAAGCTGGCTTTGCCATAAAATGAGGTAAGGTCAAAGGACCTGCACAGGAGATCCAGTTCCTAGAAATAAAATGGCAAGATGGACGCCATCACATCCAAATGGATGTGATCAACAAAATAACAGCGATGTCTCCACTAACCAACAAAAAGGACACCCAAGCTTTCTTAGGTGTTATGGGTTTCTGGAGAATGCATATTCCAAATTACAGTTCTATTGTAAGCCCTCTCTATCAAGTGACCTGGAAGAAGAAGGATTTCACATGGGGCCCTGAGCAACGACAAGCCTTCGAACAAATTAAACAGGAGAGAGTTCATGCAGTGGCCCTTGGGCCAGTCCGGGCAAGACAACATATTAAAAATGTGCTCCACAGCGCAGCCGGGGAGAACGGCCCTACCTGGAGCCTCTGGCAGAAAGCACCAGGGGAGACTCGAGGTTGACCCCTGGGGTTCTGGAGTTGGGGATACAGAGGATCTGAGGCCTGCTACACTCTAACTGAAAAAGAGATCTTGGCATCATATGAAGGGGTTCGAGCTGCTTCGGAAGTGATCGGCACTGAAGCACAGCTCCTCTTGGCACCCCGACTGCCGGTGCTGGGCTGGATGATCAAAGGGAGAGTCCCCCCTACACATCATGCCACCAATGCCACATGGAGTAAGTGAGTCGCACTGGTCACACAACAAGCTCGAATAGGAAACCCCTGTCACCCAGGAATCTTGGAAGTGATCACAGACTGGCCAGAAGGCAGTGATTTTGGAATGTCACCAGAGGAAGGGGTGACACGTGCTGAAGAGGCCCCACCATATAATGAACTACCAGAAAATGAGAAGGAATATGCCCTGTTCACTGATGGATCCTGTCGTATTGTGGGAAAGCATCGAAGGTGGAAAGCTGCTGTGTGGAGTCCTACACCACAAGTTGCAGAAGCCACTGAAGGACAAGGTGAATCGAGTCAGTTTGCAGAGGTGAAAGCCATCCAGCTGGCTTTAGATATTGCTGAGCGAGTGCTCTACCTCTATACTGACTCATGGATGGTGGCAAATGCCCTGTGGGGGTGGCTACAGCAAAGGAAGCAGAGCAACTGGCAGCGCAGAGGCAAACCCATCTGGGCTGCCAAATTGTGGCAAGATATTGCTGCCCGGCTAGAGAAGCTGGTTATAAAAGTATGCCATGTAGATGCCCACGTACCTAAGAGTCGGGCCACTGAGGAACATCAAAACAACCAGCAGGTGGATCAGGCTGCTAGGATTGAAGTGGCGCAGGTGGATCTGGACTGGCAACATAAAGGTGAATTATTCCTAGCTCTGTGGGCCCATGACACCTCAGGCCATCAGGGAAGAGATGTGACATATAGATGGGCTTTTGATTGAGGGGTGGACTTGACCAAGGATGCTATCGCACAGGTTATCCATGAATGTGAAACATGTGCTGCAATCAAGCAAGCCAAGCGATTAAAGACTCTCTGGTGTGGAGGACGATGGCTGAAATATCAATATGGGGAGGCCTGGCAGATTGATTATATCACACTCCCACAGACCCACCAAGGCAAGCGCCATGTGCTTACAATGGTGGAAGCAACCACCGGATGGCTGAAACATATCCCGTACCCCATGCCACTGCCCGGAACACTATCCTGGGCCTTGAAAAGCAAGTCTTATGGCGACATGGCACCCCAGAAAGGATTGAGTCAGACAACGGGACTCATTTCCGAAAAAACCTCATAGACACCTGGGCCAAAGAGCATGGCATTGAGTGGGTGTATCACATCCCCTATCATGCACCAGCCTCTGGGAAAATCAAACGATACAATGGACTACTGAAAACTACACTGAGAGCAATGGGTGGTGGGACCTTCAAACATTGGGATACACATTTAGCAAAAGCCACCTGGTTAGTTAACCCTAGAGGATCCACCAATCGAGCTGGCCCTGCCCAATCAAAGCCTTTACATACTGTAGAAGGGGATAAAGTTCCTGTAGTGCACATGAAGAATATGTTAGGGAAGACAGTCTGGGTTACTCCTGCCTCGGGCAAAGGCAAACCCATCCGTGGAACTGCTTTTGCTCAAGGACCTGGTTGTACTTGGTGGGTGATGCGAAAGGATGGGGAAGTCCGATGTGTACCTCGAGGGGATTTGATTTTGGGTGAGAATAGTCAATGAATGAAACTGTATGTTGTTAATTGCTTTATAACCCTGTCACTGTATGTCATCTCTATCACAGTTGCTATATTGCAAATCAATGATATAGCAAGAATTACCCAAATTAATGAAGAATGAACTATTGATAAAACTGAGCAGAGTGCAGCGGTGAGGGAAGCAGAACTGGCTTTAGCAACTGGCACCCAGCAACTTCCTCGAGAGATCGACATCTTCAACCCACAGACCATGGACATGATGCACCAGCCGAGCCAGATACCACAACTGCAAGCTCCAGATGCAACATGCAACAATCCAACACTACACACCATCCTCCCACTGCGTCCAGTGTCACCTGCCACATCGCACCGAGACCAAGCCCTGTTTCGCCGACCGAGTGAACTCCATGTCATCTCTCCTGCCCCAAGAGACTACTATGACAGATGGAGCCCAAAGTCATGGACTGAATGAGCTCAACAGACACTTTGAAGGGATGGTCCATAGACTAATGGAATGATGTCTGTGTATGTGTGCGTATATACATATATAAAAAACAGGAAAAGTGGTGGTGATTAATTGGGAAGTGTAGGATCTGAGCATGACGTAGATGGTATAGAATAAGGGGTGGATAATGTCCTGGTTGCGGCTGGGATAGGGTTAATTTTCGCCAGAAGCTGGCTGGGGTCTATTCCAGGCAACTCAGGAGGACTACAAGGATGTTGTGAGGTTATGCAGGGAGAAAATGAGAAGGGCCAAAGCCCAACTAGAACTTAGTCTGGCTACTGCCATAAAAGACAACAAAAAGTGTTTTTACAAATACATTAACAATAAAAAGGGGGCTAAGGAGAATCTCCCTCCTTTATTGGATGCGGGTGGAAACATAGCATCAAGGGACGAGGAAAAGGCTGAGGTGCTTAATGTCTTCTTTGCCTCAGTCTTTAACAGCAAGGGAAGTTGTTCTCTGGGTACCCAGCCCCCTGAGCAGGAAGACAGGGAAGGGGAGCAGAATGAAGCCCCCATAATCCAAGGGGAAACGGTCAGTGACAAGCTACACTGTTAGTAGCAACTGGTAGTTGTCGAGAGCGATAAGGTCTCCCCTCAGCCTCCTTTTCTCCAGACTAAATATCCCCAGTTCCCTCAGCCGCTCCTCATAGGACTTGTGCTCTAGACCCTTCACCAGCTTCGTTGCCCTTCTTTGGACACGCTCCAGCACCTCAATGTCTTTCTTGGAGTGAGGGGCCCAAAAGTGAACACAGTACTCGAGGTGCAGCCTCACCAGGGCCGAGTACAGGGGGACGATCCCTTCCCTAGTCCTGCTGGCTACGCTGTTTCTGATACAAGCCAGGATGCCGTTGGCCTTCTTGGCCACCTGGGCACACTGCTGGCTCATATTCAGCCGGCTGTCGACCAACACCCCCAGGTCCTTTTCCGCCAGGCAGCTTTCCAGCCACTCCCCCCCCAAGCCTGTAGCATTGCCTGGGGTTGCTGTGTCCCAAGTGCAGGACCCGGCACTTGGCCTTGTTGAACCTCATACAATTGGCCTCGGCCCATCGATCCAGCCTGTCCAGATCCCTCTGTAGCGCCTGCCTACCCTCAAGCAGATCAACACTCCCACCCAACTTGATGCCATCTGCAAACTTCCTGAGGGTGCACTCGATCCCCTCGTCCAGATCATTGATGATAAAGATATTAAACAGAACTGGCCCCAGTACTGAGCCCTGGGGGACACCCCTTGTGACCGACCGTCAACTGGATTTAACTCCATTCACCACAACTCTTTGGGCCCGGCTATTCAGCCAGTTTTTTACCCAGTGAAGAGTACACCCATCCAAGCCCCGAAGCAGCCAGTTTCTCCAGGAGAATGCTGTGGGAAACGGTGTCAAAGGCTTTACTAAAGTCCAGGTAGACAACATCCACAGCCCATTCCACTGTGGTACAAGAATGCTTTATTTCTATAGGTCTTATTTTTTTCAGTTAAATTGAACATTCAGAAAAAAATACTAAGGCACAGAGTCCTTCCTGCCAAACAATATGGTAGATATAGAGGAAGGAAGCAGAGCAAAACATGCACAGCCCCAGAGCAGGAACTCCTCCCCAGGAAAGTAGGGGAGAGCAAAGCCTCTGCACAGCCTGGCACCTTCGCTGCTGTCCCACTCTGTGTGCTGCTGTCACTGCTATGCCTTCCCTGGACTAACATGGAACTTGTGGCTCATTTTGGATCAGTGACAGGACTCCCTCTAAAATCAGTGGGTTTGTATGGTCATAAAGAACACTTGCTTCTTAATCTGTTTTATGCATGCAATTGTTACTATTTAGGGACACCTTTGAAATAAAACATAAAAAGAATGGCTGCCTTGGCCATGTGATTGTTGAGCACACTGAGGTCAGCCTGCACAAAACACCAGCCCTGACAGCAACAGAAAGGCTGCAGTGAAATCAGCTGCAGGAAAACCAGTTGCAGCAGCTGACAATCAACAGATACAGATGTTTGAAATGAATACCTATGACTCCCTATGACAGATTTTATAGAATCTTTTTGGGATCATTAGATGTCCCTAACTACAACTGCTGGAGTAGGAGAGAGTATTACAGAATCACAGAATCACAGAATGGTAGGGGTTGGAAGCGACCTCTGGAGATCATCTAGTCCAACCCCCCTGCCAGAGCAGGTTTACCTAGAGCAGGCTGCACAAGACTGCGTCCAGGCGGGTTTTGAATATCTCCAGAGAAGGAGACTCCACAACCTCCCTGGGCAGCCTGTTCCAGTGCTCTGTCACCCTCAGTCACCCTCATTCTGGGGAAGCATCCCATCAGCTTGTCCTGTTCTCAGCTTCAGCATCCATTGCTGGCCACTGCTGAAGACAAGATACTATGGTCCAACCCAGCATCGCCATTCTCATATCCTTGTGTTAATACCGCATTCATTTTCCTTGCAGAACTCCTTCAAATAATAAAATCTTTAATACACTATGACATCCAAGTGAGTGCAGAACATAGTCTGAAACTATAAACTAAAAGTAAAAAAAAGCAAAATAACTTGTTTGGAAATCATAAAGCACACATATCCTGTAGTTTTGACATTTAATCTATGAAAACGTAAACTAACCAACAGTTAGTTTCTCCCTAAGTAATTTTTCATCACATCATGATGAAATTCATTTTGGATTAATTAGAAATAAAGTAAACATTAATCAGATTTGCATTAATCATGACATCTCATTAATGGACTGAATATATTTTAGTCTACATAAAACTAGGGAAGCTTGAGTTTGACAAAAGAGCATGACAAATCTTGTAGATAAGCTGTCATTTACAGCTTTATGTTTCTTCTTTTCCTTCTTTGTTTTTGCTTTGCAACTATTCCTATTCCCAAGCCATAGCCAGGAACTGTTTGCAAGGATGCAAGCTGGTACGGGCTAAAAACATGACAGGGACAATTTAACACCGTGGATGATTGAGCTGTGCCTGGGAATATACCCCAGCATGGTTTAATTTACTACTATAGCATTTTAGATTTAATCTAGCACTCAAAGGGAAGCGCTGTACAAAAGGACTTTACAAAAGCAATGTACTCTTTAGGCACACATAACTTCACCTGAAAAAGCAGTGTGCCATTACTTTGTGTAGGTCACTTTTACCTTCAGTGATCAGCCCTAAAAAGAGGAGGAGTAATATCTTCACTGATCTACTAGAGTGAAAATGTTAATTATATAAAGATTGAGAGAAACTAGTTAGAAGAGAGATAAAAGTAAAAAGCAGAGAAGTTAGCTTTGTTATAGTCTTAGCTAGGTCACAAATTAAATTCCTTATTTCTACAGCCTCCAAATGGTGCAAGGTTCTTTTATAGACAAAGTAACTATGAACTTTAGACCAAAGACATTATAATCTCATTATGAGTCTAACAGTTTTGTGAACACTCAATTATAACAAACAAAATCAAGTGTTTGCAATTAGTGTTCAGTCAAAGTCCTGAAAATGTCTGCATGTGTCCTGCTGTTATTGGCAGGGCTGGCACTCTCCCCTGCAGATCTGTTCTCCTCATTAAACAGAACCTCCAAGGATAGCACAGATTTTGTGTATGTCAGCATGATGCACTCACATGACTCCTATTTATCCAAAGATAACTTCTGAGAATTCCTTAATTAACATGAATAAAGCAAGCACAATACATTAATTTTAATTTTCAGCTATATTAATCACTCAACCAAAAGGCACCTATTCCATGCTCTAAGCACTCTCCAGTTATTAAAATTTAAGGAGGGAATATCATTCATATCAGTATCTGTCACATTACTCCCCACCCTCATGAACAAATACAGTCTATAATGGCACCCTGCAGCTGCGACAACATTTCTGTTCTCCACATCTGAACAACAAAAGAATGAATAGGAGATTTTTGATAACAGCCGACATCTAGTTTCAAGGAATAAATACTTAAAAAGCAGTTTTCTTAGTACTTTACTCATTGTCCTTTAACAATTTCCCATAACACAGAGTTTACACTCTGCTCAGTTTGGCCTAGTGCAGTGGTGCATTTTATTGATTTTTAACCCCTTCCCACATTTCTTTTCTCAGACCAGTTCTAATGCTGTATTTGAGATGGGTCTGTGTGCCAGAATTTCTGGCCTGTCTGTTCAGTTGCGTGGTAAAACAGCTGAACAGAGGGGAGCTCAGGGAGGTAACTGAGTATGTATGTGCCTGTTACTCTGTGAGTACTCACAGCGTGTTCTCCTTTCACCTGCCCCAAAGTCAAGGACTAGAGCTAGAGTTGCAACACACTCTGCTTTTGAATGAGAAGGAGGCATGAATGTAGTGAGAGAGCGCATGTTGCTGCGAGCTCGAGTTATTGCTTAAACACATGGGGAGAGCTACTGACTGGATGTTTATGCAGCCTCAGGGCTGGTAAGTGAGATCTAGCTCCTAACTTGGGCAGAGTCACGCAGAAGGAAAGGAAAGAGGCTCTGAGCCCTTCTGGGTCACTTACCTGCCTGACAAGGAATTAGGAGGAGGTACAAAGCTTGGCGAAGACTGTTGAAACTAGAGAGGGATGTGTTTGACAGTAAGTTGCAACTTAAATTTCCACTATGGTATTCCAGAACAAACATGCAGTGCAAAACAAGAGTATTTTTAACAGTTTGGGGCCATGTGGTGTTCTGCTAACCAACAGCTCAGGAAAACGAACTGACTTCCCAGGCATGTTGCTCATTAGAATCATAGAATCATTTAGGTTGGAAAAGACCTTTAAGATCATGGAGTCCAACCATAAACCTAACACTGCCAAGTCCACTACTAAACCATGTCGCTAAACTCTGCATCTACATGTCTTCTAAATACCTCCAGGGATGGTGACTCCACCACTTCCCTGGACAGCCTGTTCCAATGCCTGATAACCCTTTTGGTGAAGAATTTTTTCCGAATATTCAAACCTCCCCTGGTGCAACTTGAGGCCATTTCCTCTCCTCCTGTCATCTGTTACTTGGGAGAAGAGACCGACCCCCATCTCTCTACAATCTCCTTTCAGGTGGTTGTAGAGAGTGATAAGGTCTCCCCTCAGCCTCCTTTTCTCCAGACTAAACATCCCCAGTTCCCTCAGCCGCTCCTCATAGGACTTGTGTTCTAGACCCTTCACCAGCTTCGTTGCCCTTCTCTGGACACGCTCCAGCACCTCAATGTCTTGGAGTGAGGGGCCCAAAAGTGAACACAGTACTCGAGGTGCGGCCTCACCAGGGCCGAGTACAGGGGGACAATCGCTTCCCTAGTCCTGCTGGCCACACTATTTCTGACACAGGCCAGGATGCTATTGGCTTTCTTGGCCACCTGGGCACACTGCTGGCTCATATTCAGCCGGCTGTCAACCAACACCCCCAGGTCCTTTTCCGCCGGGCAGCTTTCCAGCCACTCCTCCCCAAGCCTGTAGCATTGCCCGGGGTTGTTGTGACCCAGGTGCAGGACCCGGCACTTGGCCTTGTTGAATCTCATACAATTGGCCTCGGCCCATCGATCCAGCCTGTCCAGATCCCTCTGTAGCGCCTGCCTGCCCTCCAGCAGATCAACACTCCCACCCAACTTGGTGTCATCTGCAAACTTCCTGAGGGTGCATTCGATTGCCTTGTCTAGATCATTGATAAAGATGTTAAACAGAACTGGCCCCAGTACTGAGCCCTGGGGAACACCCTTGACCGGCCACCAACTGGATTTAACTCCATTCACCACAACTCTTTGGGCCTGGTCATCCAGCCATTTTTTTACCCAGTGAAAACTACACTCGTCCAAGCCATGAGTAGCCAGTTTATCCAGGAGGAACTCTCATTCAGAATATACGCATTCATTTTTTTCTCCCCAGAGCTGCCAAATCAAACTCGTTAAAGACTAAGAGACACCAGTCAGTTCAGAATTAACTCTATGTTTGTTATATCATCCTCCAAGTACTTTGAAGTCCAAAAATGAAAGACATTATAAAAATACGATGTATTATTACTAGCAATCCTATGTAAGAGTTGGGGGAATGCACTTTATTTTAAGGGCACATTTTCCAAAGATGTCTGTCTGTGTGACTGTGCATGTGCAGTGCTTCCCATGTACTTAGTATTATATACACTACTGAATATGTTTATAGTACATAGAATCATAGAATCATAGAATCATAGAATCATAGAATAGTTTGGGTTGGAAGGGACCTTTTAAAGGTCATCTAGTCCAACACCCCTGCAATAAGCAGGGACATCCTCAACTAGATCAGGTTGCCCAGAGCCCCATCCAGCCTGACCTTGAATGTTTCCAGGGATGGGGCATCTACCACCTCCCTGGGCAACCTGTTCCAGTGTTTCACCACCCTCATTGTGAAAAACTTCTTCCTTATGTCTAGTCTAAATCTCCCCTCTTTTAGTTTAAAACCATTACTCCTTGTTCTATCACAACTGGCCCCGCTAAAAAGTTTTTCCCCATCTTTCCTATAAGCCCCCTTTAGGTACTGAAAGGCCACAGTAAGGTCTACCTGGAGCCTTCTCTTCTCTAGGCTGAACAAGCCCAACTCCCTCAGCCTGTCTTCACAGGAGAGGTGCTCCATCCTTCTGATCATTTTTGTGGCCCTCCTCTGGACCCGCTCCAGCAGGTCCATGTCCTTCTTTGTGTTGGGGGCTCCACAGCTGAACGCAGTACTCCAGGTGGGGCCTCACCAGGGCAGAGTAGAGGGGCAGAATCACCTCTCTCGACCTGCTGGCCACGCTTCTTTTGATGCAGCCCAGGATATGGTTGGCCTTCTGGGCTGCGAGTGCACATTGCTGGCTCATGTCCAGCCTTTCATCCACCAGCACCCCCAAGTCCTTCTCGGCAGGGCTGCTCTCCATCCCTGCATCCCCCAGCCTGTATTGATACCGGGGGTTGCTCCGACCCAGGTGCAGGACTCTGCATTTGTCCTTGTTGAACCTCATGTCGTTCGCCTGGGCCCACCTCTCGAGCTTGTCCAGGTCCCTCTGGATGGCATCCCGACCCTCAAGCGTGTCTACCACACCACTCAGCTTGGTGTCATCCGCAAACTTGCTAAGGGTGCACTCGATCCCACTGTCTATGTCACTGATGAAGATATTAAAGAGTACTGGTCCCAATACAGAACCCTGAGGGACACCACTTGTCACCGATCTCCACCTGGATGTTGAGCCGTTGACCACTACCCGCTGGATGCGACCATTCAGCCAATTCCTCATCCAATGAACAGTCCACCCATCAAATTGATATCTCTCCAATTCAGAGAGAAGGATGTTGTGGGGGACCGTGTCAAAGGCCTTACAGAAGTCCAGGTAGATGACATCCGTAGCTCTTCCCTTGTCCACTGATGTAGTCACTCCATCATAGAAGGCCACCAGGTTGGTCAGGCAGGACTTGCCCTTGGAGAAGCCATGCTGGCTGTCTCCAGTCACCTCCCTGTCCTCCATGTGCCTCAGCATAGCTTCTAGGAGGATCTGTTCCATGACCTTCCCAGGCACAGAGGTGAGGCTGACAGGTCGGTAGTTCCCAGGGTCCTCCTTCCTACCCTTTTTAAAAATGGGTGCAGTGTTTCCCTTTTTCCAGTCCCCAGGGACTTCACCTGACTGCCATGACTTTTCAAATATCATGGAGAGTGGCTTGGCAACTACATCAGCCAATTCCCTCAGGACTCTGGGATGCATCTCATCAGGTCCCATAGACTTATGTACGTTCAGGTTCCTCAGGTGGTCACGAACCTGATCTTCTCTTACAGTGGGAGGGACTTTGCTCCCCCAGTCCCTGTCTTGCAGTCCATCCACTCGAGAGGTGTGGGAAGAGAGGTTGCCGGTGAAGACTGAGGCAAAAAAGTCATCGAGTACCTCAGCCTTCTCCTTGTCCATTGATACCAGTTTGCCAGTCCTGCTCATCAGGAGGGGTACACTTTCTTTGACCTTCCTTTTCTGGCTGACATACCTGTAGAAGCCCTTCTTGTTATTCTTTGCATCCCTTGCCAAGTTCAGCTCCAGCTGCGCCTTGGCCTTCCTGACCCCATCCCTACACAACCGGGCAGCGTCCCTATACTCTTCCCAGGATACCTGTCCCTGCTTCCACTGCCTGTGCATTTCCTTCTTGCCCTTTAATTTGACCAGCAGGTCTCGACTCAGCCATGCAGGTCTGCATTTAGATTTGTGTGAAGCATTTTATGAAACATTGGATTTCTTTTGATTTGGAAAGCTGTGTAACTTCCCCACGGGATGTTAAGAACTGTAACGTTAGTCACACAATCTCTTTCCTCATAAAGAAACTTTCTGCTTCCTATCAAAGCATGGATCCTCTGATACTATGATTTTGTTGCTATTTATTTTCTGACTTCATTTATCAGGTGACTTTTACTAAAGACCTGAGCATACTCTGATAATAATTAGGTAAAAGAATAAAATAACAAGGAGGACTGGGAAGAAGCAGGGAAGAGAAAACAACTGACAAAACCATCTGCACAAACATTCTTCCTCAAAAGTGATTCACCCATAAGGGAATGGAAGAAGCAAGAGGGTGCTGAAATAAATGAAGGATTTGGAGGAAGAAGAAAAACAATTCAAGACATGACAAATGAATGAAAACTAGAGGTTTACAAGCAAAGGAGCCAGGTCAAGGGCAGGGATGGAAATCCAACTACTAGGGACCACTGCTTCAGTCTACTTTCAATCCAATGGAGAACAATGTTACATAATGTAAAAGCCCCGATTTTGTATTCCATCAACTGACAAGACTCCCACAGAAATAAATGGGACTTCAGAATTCCCAAAGGTTTATCTGGCAGTCATATATAACCCTTTGAAAAGTGTACATGCAGAACCCTAGTAAGAACACAGGTGGGTACTTTCTGCATCTCCCTAGTTCATATAAATTGTACCCTTTAATTATGTCTCTTTAGCTGTGCATCTTACTCCTCTTTTGTGGCTAACAGCTCTGGTTCCTCACCAGAGTAGACTATTAACATGATTTTGCCTGGGTCCTTCTCTGTCCTTTTTCACCTCTCCTTTTCTGAGGCAGAATTGGACCTGTACTCCTCAGAACTCAAAGGCTGAAATTCTTCAATGGAAGTAAGCTTGACTAATCAATTTCACATCTGGACACAACATTACAAACCCAAGCTAAATAAAGAGCTTGATTTAGGAGTGTGTGCCTGCTATAAATATGCGCTGTCTGTTCACAGCTATATTATGGAAAAGTCACAACTGTTAGTCTGGAAGAGTGTACAGAACTAATACCACACATGCAACGCAGCAGTATGTTGTACAAGGGTGAGCCTGTGAAAATATTTATCAGCAGAACACTAAAGTAAGCACTGTAGTGAATGATAAGAAAAACAGGGATTTGGTATCTCACAATCTGTCATAGTATTAGTCAAAAGCTGGCAAACACCTGAAGGCAGTCAAAGGAAATGCTAACCAAAGGCAACATGAGCAAAGTCACAGGCATTGAAGCAGAACTAGCTATATGATGGCAAGTACAATGGCTTATAATACTCACAGAGATGGAATCATCCAAACCACCTTATTTAGGATATTAAAAACCTTAATTATATTCACCTTCCAGTTAACTGTTAAACACTTGCATTCCAAAAGTATCCTTTGTACTATTCTTCATGCCACATCTATATGAATGCTTTCACAGCTATAGAAGGAGAATGTCTTTTTTTTTCCTCTGCTGACTATCTTTTCAACATCATACTTTGTGTTTAGGATTTCTTAAATAGAAAAAAATAACTCTTGTTACTGTTTTAGGAATCTTCATCACCCTCTGATGGTCAGTGCAAGATTCATCTTCTTCAAGGGTAATAGCCAACCACTGGCTTTGTGAACCTGTTTTGAGAGTGTCTACACAGAATGTTGCAGTGTATTGCCAATATATTCCAGTGAGATGGCAGCAATAATGAAGATCTATGCTATGGCTAAACTGCTTTTATTACACAAGTGTGCTTGCTTAGAATTTGCTTGATTATCTCTAGAAGGTGGTAGTTCATACAGATAAAATCTATAATCTGTATTTCCTTTCCTATCAATGTTAATGATCCAAAACATTTCCATGGCAAGAGAAGCATTTCCTTTCAAATGCATTCTCATTCAAAATTGCCTACTTCATCCATGATGTAATCTCATCAACCTCCATCTTCTTTCCATCGAAAAGGAATTGCCTATGAATATAAATGATTCAGTTTTTGTCCTAACACAAATACCTGAACATTCAGGAGCACAAGAAAAAGCAAAATAATTGACAATTTCCCAGACAGGCAATAAATTAGAATGGCTCATATCTTTCTTCCAATTGGTGTGAGCCAGGGAAGTCAAACTAGTATTACCAGCTCTCACTGCCTAAAAAAAGTGACTCTTCAAATATTCTGAGATTTTAAAAAGTATATTCAGGATACTTTGTCTTTAACATTTGGTTTTTAGCTTTAAAGACATTTGCATGCCTCTGTAGATCAACAGGGGAAGGAGAAGAGTAAATCTGGAAAGGTGGTCTTGACTTATGATGTGATGGAAGTGTATTGCAGCCTCCCAGAAGTACATAGAGCCTTTTCAGGAAAATATTCAGCACCGCACAATGGCAGGGTGTCATTCACAGGATACCAGAGATTCTGCCGTACAACATAGCTGAAGCAGAATTTCAGCAGAAGAAACAAAAGGCTTGAAAACTCTATTGAACCTTTGGTTGAAAGTTTTGTTTGGCTTGGCTGTTTTCAGAATTAATTTATTTTAGTTTGAGTTTAGGAGCTTTGATAAGCAGAGAAAAAAATATTTATTCATTTTTCTTCTGTATTTTATAATCTCTGTTGGCCTTCTTGCTGAAAGGCCAGGAAAGATTTATTTGAATTTTGTGTAGTATCATGCATTTTGTTTTATTTATTTATTGTGGCAAAAGATTTCAAACTGTTTTCACACAGATGTTTTTAAGGGTAGCCAGGAGAGCTCCTTGTTGTCTTCAGGTAACTTCTTAACTCCCCTGAGCAGGAAGACAGGGATGTGGAGCAGAATGAAGCCCCCATAATCCAAGGGGAAATGGTCAGTGACCTGGTACACCAACTAGACACACACAAGTCTATGGGGAACCACCCAAGGGTAGAGGGAGCTGGCGGATGTGCTCACCAAGCCACTCTCCACCATTTATCAGCAGTCCTGGCTAACCAGGGAGCTCCCAGTTGACTGGAGGTTAGCAAATGTGACGCCCATCTACAAGAAGGGCCAGAAGGAGGATCCGGGGAACTACACACCTGTCAGTCTGACCTCGGTGCCCGGGAAGGTTATGGAGCAGGTCATCTTGAGTGCCATCACGCGACACCTACAGGTCAACCAGGTGATCAGGCCCAGTCAGCATGGGTTTAGGAAAGGCAGGTCCTGCTTGACTAACCTGATCTCCTTCTACAACATGGTGACCTGCTTAGTGGATGAGGGAAAGGCTGTGGATGTTTTATACCTGGACTTTAGTAAAGCCTTTGACACCATTTCCCACAGCATCCTCCTGGAGAAACTGGCTACTTATAGCTTGGATGGGTATACTCTGCGCTGGGTAAAAAACTGGCTGGGTGGCTGGGCCCAAAGAGTTGTGGTGAATGGAGTTCAATCCAGTTGACGGTCGGTCACAAGGGGTGTTCCCCAGGGCTCAGTACTGGGGCCAGTTCTGTTTAACATCTTTATCAATGATCTGGACGAGGGGATCGAGTGCACCCTCAGTAAGTTTGCAGATGACACCAAGTTGGGAGGGAGTGTCGATCTGCTTGAGGGCAGGCAGGCGCTACAGAGGGATCTGGACAGGCTGGATTGATGGGCTGAGGCCAATGGCATGAGATTCAACAAGGCCAAGTGCCGGGTCCTGCACTTGGGTCACAACAACCCCAGGCAATGCTACAGGCTTGGGGAGGAGTGGCTGGAAAGCTGCCTGGCGGAAAAGGACCTGGGGGTGTTGGTCGACAGCCGGCTGAATATGAGCCAGCAGTGTGCCCAGGTGGCCAAGAAAGCCAATGGCATCCTGGCCTGTATCAGAAATAGTGTGGCCAGCAGGAGTAGGGAGGTGATTGTCCCCCTGTACTCGGCCCTGGTGAGGCCGCACCTCGAGTACTGTGTTCAGTTTTGGGCCCCTCACTCCAAGAAAGACATTGAGGTGCTGGAGTGTGTCCAGAGAAGGGCAATGAAGCTGGTGAGGGGTCTAGAACACAAGTCCTATGAGGAGCGGCTGAGGGACCTGGGGTTGTTTAGCCTGGAGAAAAGGAGGCTGAGGAGAGATCTTATTGCTCTCTACAACTACCTGAAAGGAGATTGTAGAGAGATGGGGGTCGGTCTCTTCTCCCAAGTAACAGATGACAGGAGGAGAGGAAATGGCCTCAAGTTGTGCCAGGGGAGGTTTAGATTGGATATTCAGAAAAATTTCTTCACTGAAAGGGTTATCAGGAACTGGAACAGGCTGCCCAGGGAAGTGGTGGAGTCACCATTCCTGGAGTTATTTAAAAGACGTGTAGATGTGGTGTTTAGGGACATGGTTTAGTGGTGGACTTGGTAGTGATAGGTTTATGGTTGGAACTCAATGATCTTGGAGGTCTCTTTCAACCAAAACCATTCTATGATTCTAAGTTGAGCTTACAAAGTTCATCTTTAAAGGTGGCTCGGGAATCTTTAATTTTCTGCTGACATTTTTGACTAAGTTTTAACAGGGTTTATTGCTAACAGCAATATAAAGAATAATGACACAAGGAAAAAAAAGTTAACATCTCTGATTAAAAAACTTCCTAAAATGACAAACCGTGAGATCCTGTGTGACTGGATAGAAATCTAATTCCTTTCTGTCAAATCCCCAATATTAGTTGAGAATCAAAGTTTCTTTGGAGTACTGCTTATTTTCTCTTACAATGTGCAAGACAGACAGTAATGGTTTGCAGTTTCTTTGATCCAGCTAAGTTTTCAAATTTTCATAGAACACATATGCTGTATCTTGCTAGGAGAATTCCCCTGGAAATTAGTGAAGTCACCTCCATTTACCCAGCTAAAAATTGAGCTTCTTGTTTATTATAATACCCAGCTAAATTCACATATATAGAAAGTTCAAAAGTAATAATACGCATGCATACTTATTTTCTAAATATCTTCTTTATGTGTACCTCTGTTAAGTGCATTTTTTTCTATTTTGATTTTTCAGGATTGTGTACTTCAACACTTTTTAAAGGATTTTTATTCCATTGCTTTAGTTCACCTAAGTTCTTTCATGAGGAGATCTGAAAGTAAAGGATACAAAGAAGCAAGAACCATTACATCCCCTTAAACAGGGAAGAACCTGAAATAGAGGAAAATTTACATCATCACACTCACACAGAAAATTTAAGGAAAGAATTTTCAAAAATCTACTTGCTAAAAATCTAATGCCACAATGTGGTTGAGTTGTTTATTTTGATCTTCTACAGCCTGTTGTATTCGATATTTAAAATTCAAACTTGAAGTTGTATTTTTAGCTTGGATATTTCCTGTCTGCTCTTTAATTAGAACAATTTTAAATGGAATTTTTAAAAATCACATGAATATTCAGACTGCCACTGTGAAGTATTCACTCTTGAAGTCAATGTTTGCACCAGGACTGTGCTGCATGTGGTTCAGTCCAGTTTGTCGGTACCATCTGTTAAAATCACAAGTAATGTGTTAACACCTGCCTGAGAGTGTCAGGCCCTACTTGATTCCCATCATAAGGGCTTTCTTCCAGACTAGATGATATTCCTGGGACAGTATGACTCCTGGTTCCTGCCTCCCTTTATATATAATGTAGTTAATCATATACATGTAATGCTTCTACAGGACTTCAAATATATTAGCTTTAGAGTCTACAACAGTTTTGAGAAATTCAGTTTAACTCTTTGCTGTGTTTCATGTGCATTTTAATCAACTTGCTTTAGTTTTTTTGACTCTGAAGTACTTTTTATGTCTAATTTTTCAAAGTCAAAAGGTACAAGTTATACCACAAAGGAAAATCAGTTATAAAAAGTACTACTATATATTAATAAGCTTTAGCACATATGAAAAAAGTTTGACTGTCTAGGTTTTAATTGTTGATGAATTGTTTCCTTGTAAAATATTCATAAAAGACATCTAGATAAGCAGATAATCTTCAATCTTTCAATCTTTAAATAGGTTTCTTCACTTCCAATACACTTATGCCAGAAGTTTCAACTTCAGCTCATGACTAACACTACCAGCTGTCAGAAATAAGTATGTTCAGTTTTCATTTTGCACAGTTTGCCCTTTGCACAAATTTCAAAAACCACTATTGGCTCCAACAATAGTTGTGAAGTAATTTTCTTTGTTCTTAAAATAACCGCTCTATATTTAGCCGTTTTTAAGCATTTGACTAAAAGTCCCACTCAAACTGAAATAACATTTGAACAGTTTGACCTCTGCTTTCTTAAACTGGGGAGCCCAGAACTGCTTATAAGAAAGGTTTTTTTTCTTCTTTCCTAACCCTGCATGAAGAACACTCAGCTTAACTGCTTGGATCGATACCATTTGTACTTATCCACATACACAAATGAGCAGAAAGATGACTTCCGGGGTTTAAAAAACAGCTTAAATCAGTGAAAGTGGTATGGAAAACAAACCATCCTCTGAAGTCAGGAAAAGAGAAGAAAAGGGACTTGAATACTTTATATGGAGGAAAGGGTGGTTTTGGATAGACTGAAGGAGTGGAAAGGAGAAGAGAAAGTTAAGAGCATTTGGGCAGCCATCACAGTGTAGAGAATGAAACAAAGAGAGGACAACGGCAATGCAACAGCAGAGCCCCTGACTACAGGAAGGCTGAGGTCACTGAGCAGCAGACAAAAGAATTACAGTAAGGGAAACAAAAGACTTCAGAATGCAATCGTGGTTGCTAGAACAACTGCTGAACCATGGATAGATACAGCAAGAAGGTACAACTGAGCACACAAACAAGGTGGAAAACAGATCTAATTGGGAGATGATGCCAGAAGCAAGAAAAATGTGATGAAGATCAGCTGCACATTTATGGAGATGGGAAGGGAGAGCCTTTCTACAGTAATTATTATAAACACAGAAATCTCAACATGGCTTTGTAAAAAACTTTTTCTTCGCTGCCTTTGTCCTTTAGAGCTCAGAAAGGAGAAAAGCAGACAATATATAGCCAAAATTCACAAGACAACCAACACTTGATATTTGTAAGGACAATTTCTAATAAATGTAAAGTAAGAAGCAACAAGAATAAAGAATGAAGCCAACTCTGCATCAGAATCACAGTTTTTAAGTAGATACCTCCTAACTGAGCACCTCCAGATGAAGCCATACTTCCTGAAATTTGGCACACTGAATATCGTGCCATTTTACAGACTTTTCACCTGAAAATGCTGTAAATATTATAAGAGTTTTAAGATGTTGGTGTTTTCAATTTTTTTTTTCCTGATGACTTAAAAATTTTTAAATAGCTTTTAGTTCACTATCTTCCTAAAATGGCATGTAATTAGTAATTCTACTTGTATTTTGTTTTAATAGACATGTTGAGAAGATGGGCCTTTTAAAATTCCCTTGCAAGAAGGAAGTTTTATTTTATTGAACATCATAATATCTATTTATAAATTACTCTTATGCTTCTGTCACTTTTGTAGTTTTTGCCTCTTTACTAAGAGACTAAATCTATCAAGATAAACATACCAATATGATGTAATGAATTATATACAATTTTAATATATATACATTTAAATACAGCGACATCCATCTCTAATTACAAGTTTTGTTTTAAAAAGACTTAAAAATGAAAAAGTTCGAGGGAGACCAGATATAGAACATTTCCTTTATAAATGACTTAAAGCCGTAAAAAAATTAGACTTTTTTGTAATTATTATAGGATTCATAACAGCCTTTATAATTATAATCATTTACTCCATCTGTTTTTCCTTGTTCATCTGACCATAATCTTGTCCCTTAAAATCTGAAAATGTTTTTAAAAATAAAAATAACAAGCTGCTAGACAACTGTAAACTTCTGTCTTTACAGAAAGCTCAGTTTCCACAGTGTTCTTTTAATCAGGTGTTATTGTAATTTCCACATATATCTTTTAAAATTTACAGACACAGTCCAGATTAGTCAGAGAATGTAAACTGGGCAGGAAAATCATGAGTGAAGTGAGGAACTGACTGGATTTTTAACTGTTCAATGACAGAAACTTGTTTGTTTAATGTTAACAGTTTCCAGAAAGGACCATTCAGTTTTCCTTCAGGAAGTGGAGGATGCAGTTGCTTATAAATGGAACACTGTTTTAATCTCTAATTTATGGACATTTTACTAATTTATTTGAAAACATTTTTTAATAATGAACAATTTATCTGCTGTACTGCAAGGGACATTTTGCTACTATATTGTCACATGGGAGCCTTTCTAATCAGCCTTAAAAATAATTTAATTGCAAAACCCAAGAGAGATCGATATTCCCCCAGCATCCAGAGACCTCCAACCTGAAAAAAAGGCATCACAATCACTCTAACTGCTATTCAAAGTCCTTAAAAAGTTTCCCCCTTCTGGTAAAAGGGAGAGAAGTGAACACTCAGATCTGTAAGCAGTAGATTTTGTATCTGATGGTGAATTGCTCCAACTGCATGGAAAGGAACATGTTATAAAAAATGTGAGCAGGGGAAAGTTGTGTTGAAAGATGCCAAGATAATATACTTATTTTTTAGTTTAAAGATATATATTATGCTCCCAACAAAAACTACTGAGTTTCACACAGCTTTAAATATTTTACAAGGTCTGAAGCTTTGTTTGCTCTCATTTGAAAGAACTGTTAGGATACTACTCACAGTTTGCCCTGACCTCAGCCTGTAATTTGGAAGGTTTACTCCCAGGCATACCTGTAACTTTCCACTTCACACTCAGTCTCAACTATTTAGGAAGAATCGAGTGGTCAAAAAATGGAAGGAGAGTCTCAGTCTATGTCAAAAATGGCATTACCTGTTTCAGAGTCACTGAGAAGTTAGAAAAAAGTTCTTGAATGCTTTCAAATCACAAAGCAATATACTGTGTGGGGCTTGATACCTATCACGCTAGGGAACATGATGATCATCACTGTAAGAACCAGTCTCTAATGTGTAGACTAGAAAGCTGTATTATCACAAGGGGCTTCAATCTGAGAAATATATAAAAAAAGGTCATGAAGTCTAAACGCAGGTAATGGAGTATACTCTCTCCTAGTGTGAACAGAATATATCCATGTTTGTTTATTTTTCCAACTTTTTAATATCCAAGTATCACTAATGAAATATTGATAACAATAATTATTAATAACAATAATTATTGGTAACAATTTTGTAACTCTAAAGACACTGCACAGATAAAGAAGATCTGGACACTGAAAGAAGAATTAGCAGTAGTTAAGTGGCAAGGAACTCTAATTTGAGCAGATTTTTATGTGAGCAGAAGAAAACTCAAGCTAATATACACGCATGTATTTACACATCTATCAGCATTTTTAAAAGGCTAATTTTATATTGCTAAAATCGGTGAATCAGCTGCCTGGGAGAAAAATGTAAATGGTAGTAGAAAACATTTTAAGGATATCTTACTGGAAGTCACAATCAAGAAAAATTTGAAAAGCAAAGAATTTGGGGGGAAAATGTGACGGCAGCAAGGATTGTATGTATGTCTGTATCTATATACAAAACTATATATAGAAATGGAAGAAGCAGGAAACTGTCAGCAAGAAAAAGAAACTAAAATCTGGAAAGTGTAGAAAACTGGTAAAGGAATCAACAGCTCTAAGGATAAATCTATGGTTAGTAGGGACAAGGACAATAATGAGATTTTTCCATACATTAGGAACAATGAATAGGTTCCTAATATTGGATATAGACCATGGCCACACAGATACAGTAGAATATCGAATACAGGTCGAGGGAGGTTATCCTCCCCCTCTACTCTGCCCTAGTGGGGCCCCATCTGGAGTACTGCATCCAGTTCTGGGCTCCCCAGTTCAAGAAAGATGAGGAACTACTGGAGAGAGTCCAGCAGAGGGCTACAAAGATGATTAAGGGACTGGAGCATCTCTCCTACGGGGAAAGGCTGAGGGAGCTGGGGCTGTTTAGCCTGAGGAAGAGAAGACTGAGAGGGGACCTCATCAATGCTTATAAATATCTCAAGGGTGGGTGTCAAGAGGATGGGGCCAGACTCTTTTCAGTGGTGCCCAGTGACAGAAAAAAGGGCAACGGGCACAAACTGGAACACAGGAAGTTCCGACTGAACATGAGGAAAAACTTCTTCACTGTGAGGGCGACAGAGCACTGGAACAGGCTGCCCAGGGAGGTTGTGGAGTCTCCTTCTCTGGAGATATTCAAAACCCACCTGGACGCAGTCCTGTGCAGCCTGCTGTAGGTGACCCTGCTCTGGCAGTGGGGTTGGACTAGATGATCTCCAGAGGTCCCTTCCAACCCCTACCATTCTGTGATTTTGTGATTCTTTGATTCTGTAATATTAGTAAAAGGCAGCAGCATACAGTTATTATTTCTGGTCTGCATCTGCAGAGGAAAAAAGCAGATGATTTATATATTCCAAGAAGATAATTATACAACTTCCATTCCAAAACTAAGCAAAAATATCATACAAATACTAGAAAACAATAAAAACATTTTTAAGTCAGTAGGTCAATGTAATTTGCATTTTAAAGTTTTAAAGAACTAGAGAGTTCAGTTATCTGAACCATAGCTGTTGATTTTCAGTAACTGTTGGAACAATGGAAAAGTTCCAGAAAACTGGAAAAAAGCTAATGTTGAACATGTATTTAAAAGGTGAGCAGTCCAGATAATTACATATTTATCAACTTGACACTGATTCTAACAAAATCAAGCACTGATACAGGCCTCAATTAATATAGAATTTTTAAAATGTACTAAAATATGGCCAGGCAATAGAAACTTAATGAAAATAGAGCCTGACAACCCAATCGACTATTTTTTGGCTAAGACTCCAAGACTGGAGTATTGGTTCTGACACTTCTGTAAGACAACTGACTCTGTACTGCGCAGCATTTTGACTAACACAAAACTAGGAGTATTGCAAAGATTAAGAACTGGTTAATTCCAGAGGTCCCTTCCAACCCCTACTATTCTGTGATTCTGTAATTCTGTAATTTAAACAATGTGATGTTCAATATGAATAAGATCATTTCTTTCCCTAATGACTGTTTACTGCTATTATCAGTTATCTGGAAGAAAAGGTAAAATCATCATTACTAAAATCTGTAGATGACACAGTTTGGAGGACTAGTAAGCAATGAAAAAGATGGGTCACCGGTGCAGAATGGGATCACTTAATAAAATGGATATATTCAAATAGTATGCAATTTAAGAGAGCGAATTATAAAGCTCTATATCAAACTATATTACCACAACGGGCACTTTCTCATCTTACAACCTATAAATCAAACCATCTAGTGAAAATCATCCTTTCAATTGCTAGGCATGGGAAAGCTAATCAGCACGAGTCAGATTCCAGCCACAGCCTTAGATTCCAAATTTTGGTATTATGCCATCTGACAGTTAATTAAAAAAAGCTGCAAATAGCAATACAGACTTGCAACTCTATTGCAACCTGATAGTAACAATGATACATAGATAGCCCCCTGATCCTCAGTATCCTCCAAAAGGACAGGAACAATCTGCCTAGGTTCAGAGTCTTTGCAAGATTTGAGAGGCGAATACATGGGTCATACAATTCCTTGTGCCTGAAGGTTGTTCCTGACATGGGGAAATAGGGAAATCTCTTCTTGCTAGAAAAAATGATGAACTGTAAGAAGTTATGAAGGGCAAGAAGCTTGAATCTAATGAGATGGCAGATGGAAAGTTTGAAAAGATGGGAAGCCCATGATCAAATAGAGGGACAGGAACATGGCTTTCAGTGACAGCGTTTTTAAAGGATCAGCTCAAGAAAAAGATGTTGCAGTAGTTAATGCAGAGTGTAACTGAGGCTTGCTCTAAAGATATACAACTAAGAATGGTAAGAAAAAGGGATGCTAAAGGAGTAGAAGCAGCAATGAACAGCTTAAATATGTGAGACGAGGAAGAAGGAATACAAATCTCCCAGTTTGCACAAAAATAGAAAAGCTGAAGTATAGAAAGATTAGAAAGGTCAATCAAAATTGAGATCATATTTCCAGCAAAACTGCAGATGTTTTCAAATACTAAGCACTGAATGCATAACACTGGGCAGGGAGATGTAATCCTACCACTAATGTTCAGATAAAAGGAAGGCAAATTGGTTACAGCTAAGGAGCATGCAGCTTACAAATCTTTGTTAAGTCTTCATACCTCAGATCTGAACTAAGTTACTCCTGCTATCAAAGACTGCCAGGGAAAAATACTCTTGTCTGGGAACAGTAAGGCACTGCATTACCACCCTTGCCACCTTCTCCTTTCTTCTTTACTATGCTTTGTGTTCATGCAGCACAGTAAAGGAAGGCAGCAAAAGAAGTCATAGTGCACAGTCAAGACCTCAACATGAAAGCTTTTCAGAATGGGGTGGGAGGTGAGCTTAGTTGACCCAGGAGTTTTCTTAGCAAAATAGTGGGGAAAAAAAACAAACAAAGTTGAAGGTATCATGGGAAGTTTTATCATCTGTCCATTATATCTTGAAAACAAGTATTCCTTCCTTTTCCCTTGTCTCATACATCCAAGCCATATATTGTTTTTTCTTCCTTCTTAGCAACTCTAGGACACCCTTGTTTTCCTTACCATTCTCATTTCTAGTTCTTCTATTCTCTTCTTTCTCAAAATCTTGCCTTAAAAAACATTTTCCTAGAAATGCTTTCTGTTCTTTTCTCTTCCTGATCATTTCTCCTTATCTCTTCTGTGCCCATCTACTATGTTCTTTTAATCCTATCTGCTTTAAATAATAATCTTTTTAGGATAAGAAAATGATCATATTCAGTGGTTCATAAATGCACATTTAGGCTTATGGGCATACATTTAGGTGGCAGTACTGAACTGCACACACTTAAAAAGCTCTGCCCATCAAATGCAGCAATGGAGCTGGCTTCTGTTCACAAAGTGTCCTGCTAATCAGCATGCTCAGAACGGAAATGATTTGCTGTGAATAAAAAAAACCACTTATTCCATATTATCAACTAATAAATATCAACAATTAAAAATACTCATATTTGCCATACATAAAACTACTAATTTTATCTATAAAAATGCTAATCTGTATAAAATTATTTCAATTTAAGACACATATTTATGATTTTGGTAAGAAGGTTCCTCATCATTCAAATTATTATATCTAAATATTTCTCATGATCTGTAAAAAAGTGTTTTTTGGATTAAACAAGAAAGATTAGATTACATTAGACTACATAGATTACATTAGACTACATTAGATTAAAAAAGCATATTAGCTATTTTTAGTAAAGCAAAGGTTATGCATTTCAACTACAATGAATTGCAAAACTTCAGTGTGCGTAGGGTTAAAAGGTGGAAACGTGCTGTAACTTGCAGTAGAAATTTCCACTGCATGCTTTATTGCAGAGGAATGAGCCATGCCCATGGTAAGGGAGGGGCAGGGGTGTATGTGGTCTCTTCATAAACACATTGGAATGCTGTGTCATGTTATTTTTCCTTCCAGCCTTCTGAGCAGTTTTTGGTTTTGGTCTTCCTGAGTTTTCTGGGGTCACAATGCACACAGATCCACTAAAACCTGTGGGACATTTGCCCAAGAACAAAGTGCAGGATCATATTTTAGCCTGCTCTATTGTTTTCTCATGCTGGTTGTAGTGAATGGGGCTACATCCAGCTGGCAACCAGTCACCAGCGGTGTTCCTCAGGGCTCAGTTCTAGGCCCAGTTCTGTTCAATATTTTTATCAATGATCTGGATGCAGGAGTTGAATGCACCCTTAGCAAGATTGCTTATGATACCAAACTGGGAGGTGCTGTTGACTCCCCTGATGGAAAAGAGGCTTGCAGAGGGATCTGGATAGACTGGAGCGTTGGGCAATCATCAGTGGCGGAGTGGCTGGAGAGCAGCCCTGCAGAGAGGAATCTGGGGATGGTGGTTGACAGTAGGCTCAATATGAGTCAGCCCTGGCAGCCAAGAGGGCAAACCGCATTCTGGGGTGTATCAAACACAGCATAACCAGATGGTCAAAAGCGGTGATTATACCACTATATTCAGCATTGGTGCAGCCTCACCTTGGGTACTGTGTGCAATTCTGGACTCCACAATTTAAGAAGGATGTTAAGATCCTTGAAGGCATCCAGAGGGCAACAAAGCTAGTGAAAGGCCTGAAAGGCATGTCCTATGAAGAACAGCTGAGAACACTGGTGTCATGGTTTAACTCCAGCCGGCAACTAAGTACTGCACAGCCACTCGCTCACTCCCCTCCTTCCCTCCTGTCCTGGTTTAGGCCGGGACGGAGCTAGTTTAGTTTTCAGCAGCTCCTGTGTTTGGGATTTAGTGTGAGAAGAAGGGTGACTGATAGCACACTGATGTTGCTGGTTGCTGCTGAACCACCAAGGACATTTTGCAGTTTCCCAGGTTTTGCTAATGTGCAAGAGCAAAAACTTGGGAGGGGTATAGCCAGAATAGTTGACCCAAACTGGCCAAAGAGAGTATTCCATACCATAGACATCATGCCCGATATAAGTGAGGGTTGGTCGGTGGCCCACTAGGCTTTTAGACCCTTAACTTGCCTTAATCCTTAAGCTTCTCTTCGGGTTGCTTTTTGTTTCCCTGATTTTTCCTTTTTGTTTTTCATTTGTTCGTTCGGCTGTTTGTTCCCTCGCCTGCTCTCTCTGGAACTTGCTGTTCTGGGATAGCTGTGGGGGGAATACCCCTGCTCCCTGCCTGCTGCTCGGGACGGGCTGTATCGGTCGTCAGGTGGTGAGAAATTGTGCATCGTTTGTTTTATATATTCTAGTATCCATATATATATTATTATTATTATCATTATTTATATATTGTTATATTTTTCCTTTGCTGTCCTGGTGAACTGTTTTTATCTCAACCCGTGAGTTTTCCTTTCTCTCCGATTCTCCTCCCCACCCCAGCAGGGAGTGGGGGAGTGAGCGAGCAGCTGCGTGGTATTGGGTTACAATTTGGGGTTAAACCACGACACCTCCCCAGTGGGATGGGGAGGAGAATTGGAAAGAAAGGAAAACTTGTGGGTTAAGATAAAAACAGTTCACCAGGACAGCAAAGAAAAAGATAATAATAATTATATTATATCTTAATAATGATAATGACAATAAAAAAAATAATGATAATAGAATATATAAAACGAACGATGCACAATTTCTCACTGCCCGACAACCCAACGACTGATACAGCCCATCCTGAGCAGCGATCACGGAGCAAAACCAAGGGCAATCTAGGAACAATGCCAAACAGCAATCTCGGAACAGCAATTTTCCAAGAAGCGATATCAGAAAACCAAGTTCCCGAAAGAGAGAGAGCAAGGGAGGGAGCCCAGTCCACTGACTGATCCTCACTTCTGTACTGGGCATGACATCTATGGTATGGAATACTTCCTTTGGTCAGTTTGGATCAACTGTACTGGCTATACCCCTCCCAGGTTTTTGCACCTGCACATTAGCAAAACCTGGGAAGCTGGAAGACGTCCTTGATCTCCTAGCAGCAACTTATAACGTCAATGTATTATCAGCATTCTTCACATAGCCAATCCCATGCTAAATCCAAAAGACAGTAGCTACTGGGAAGAAAATTAGATACATCTCAGTCGAAACCAGGACAGTATCCACCCCTTATTCTACACCATTTACGTCATGCTCAGGTCTCACACTTTCCAATTAATCACTGTCGCTTTTTCTCTCTTTGAAATATACACACAGATATCATTCCCTTAGTCTATGGGCCATCCCTCCAAAATGGCTGCTGAGTTCATTTAGTCCATGATTTAGCTTAGACAGGAGCTTAGAGCAGGTGTATCTGGCATGGCTGATGTATATTGTCCACAGTCTGCAGGTTGAAGATGTCGATCTCACTGGGTGCCAGTTGCTGAAGTCAGTTCTGATTCCATCACTGCCGCACTTTGCTCGGTTTCATCAAAGTTTGTTCTTCATTGATCTGGGTGATTCTTACTGTAATACCTTTCATATGATATATAATAACTATAGAACTGATGACATACAGTATATTATAGCGATTAACATCATACAGTTCAAATTATTGGCTGTTTTCACCTAAAATCAAATCTCCTTGAGGTACACATCAGTCTTCCCCATCCTCCGGCATCACCCACCAAGTGTACCCAGGTCCTTGAGCAAAAGCAATCCCACGAATGGGTTTGCCTTTGTTCAAGGCAGGAATAACCCAGACTGTCTTCCCCAGTATATTTTTTATGTGCACTGCAGGGACTTTATCCCCTTCTACAGTATGTAAAAGTTGTGATTGGGCAAGGCCAGCTCGATTAGCAGATTCCCTAGTGTTGAATAACCAGGTGGCATTTGCTTAGTATTTATCCCAATGTTTGAAGGTCCCACCACCCATTGCTCTCAGTGTAGTCTTCAACAGTCCATTGTACCGTTCGATTTTCCTGGAGGCTGGTGCATGATAGGGGATGTGATACACCCACTCAATGCCATGCCCTTTGGCCCAGGGGTCTATGAGGTTGTTTCAGAAATGAGTCCCGTTGTCTGACTCAATCCTTTCTGGGGTGCCATGTCGCCATAAGACTTGCTTCTCAAGGCCCAGGATAGTGTTCTGGTGTAGAACAAGATAGCTTGTCGTTGCTCAGGGCCCCAGTTGAAATCCTTCTTCTCCCAGGTCACTTGATAGAGAGGTTTTACAATAATTTGTAAGCCCTGCAATTTGGAATATGCATTCTCCAGAAATCCACAATGCCTAAGAAAGCTTGGGTTTCCTTTTTGTTAGTTGGTGGAGACATAGCTGCTATTTTGTTGATCACATCCATTGGGATCTGACGTCATCCATCTTGCCATTTTACTCCTAGGAACTGGATCTCCTGTGCAGGTCCTTTGACCTTTCCTCGTTTTATGGCAAAGCCAGCTCTCAGAAGAATTTGGATTATTTTCTCCCCTGTCTCAAAAACCTCTTCTGCTGTGTTGCCCCACACAGTGCTGCCATCAATGTATTGTAGGTGTTCTGGAGCTCCACCCTTTTCCAGTGCAGTCTGGATTAGTCCATGGCAAAGGGTGGGGCTGTGTTTCCACCCCTGGGGCAGTCCATTCCAGGTGTACTGGACGCCCCTCCAAGTGAAAGCAAATTGTGGCCTGCACTCTGCTGCCAAAGGGATTGAGAAAAACACATTAGCAATATCAGTTGTGGCATACCACTTGGCTGCTTTTCATTCCAGTTCATCTTGAAGTTCTAGCATGTCCAGCACGACAGCACTCAGCCTAACTTCATTCAGGCCACGATAGTCCACTGCTAATCTCCATTCTCCGTTAGATTTCCTTACTGGCCATATGGGACTACTAAAGGGTGAGCGAGTCTTGCTGATGACTCCTTGGCTCTCCAGTTGATGAATCAGCTTATGGATGGGAATCAGGGAGTCTCAGTTGGTGCGATATTGCCGCCGGTGCATCGTTGTGGTGGTGATCGGCAGGTTCTTTGACCCTCATCAACCCCACAACGGAAGGGTCCTCCGAGAGACTGGGCAAGGTGGATAGCTGTTTGTTTTCCTCTGTCTCCACAGCAGCTATACCAAAAGCCCATCGGCATCCCTTTGGGTCCTTGAAGTACCCTCTCCTGAGGTAGTCTGTGCCAAGGATGTGCGGAACCTCTGGGCCAGTCACAATGGGGTGCTTTTACTACTCATTCCAAGTAAGGCTCACTTCAGCTTCCAATACAGTTAGCTGTTGGGGCCCCCCTTTCATTCCAGAAATACAAATGGATTCTGCCTTATTATAGTTTGATGACATTAGAGTATACTGTTGTCCGTTTTCAGCACTGGTATCTACTAGAGCCTTATACTTCTGGGGGGCTGATGTGCCAGGCCATCGAATCCACACAGTCCAGTAAACTTGATTGTTCCTCTCCTCTGTCTGGTTGGAGGCAGGGCCCCTCTAATTCTGCTTATAGTACCCACTGTCAACAAATGGGTTAATGTGGGATGCGTGGGGTCGAAACTTATCCATGTTGCTAACTTGCAAATATGAATCAGAAGCCCTTCTACACTGTCTGGGGAACTGCTCACTGGAGACTGGAGCAGCAATTTTCCTGGAAGAACCCCCATTTGTGACTGTTTTTCCTTGCAACTCCCATACCTTTGTCTCTAGGGTTGAAGTGGGTTTTCCATCCCACTTTGTCATGTTCTCTCCATGGTCACACATTTTTTTGTGCATTTCTTCTTTTGTATAAGAGCGGCTGATATTGGCATGCATTGGTTCTTTGGTTCATCTGCGGTGCTTATCTCCAGGGTTTGAGTAGTCACAGTGCCCGTATTGAGTAGTTGCAGTACCTGTAGCGGGTGTTGGAGTAGCCACAATGTCTGTTGCAGGGGTTGGAGTAGCCACGGTATTCGTAGCGCGGGTTGAGGTAACTGCACAGCACCCATATCTGCACCGATGTTTAATCTTAAGCAAGACCTGACACACATTCATTCCGAGTAATAGGAGCATGCCGTTTCGAACATCCCAAAGGTATTCGAATTTCTCAAGAGCTCTTTTTATTAGCCAGGAGGAGAAAGGGAAAGTACAGGAAGGCGTTTCCCCCGGTGACCCTCTGGGGACAAAAACCAAAAAGTGTAATTACTGATAGTTCCCTCTAGATGGCTCCCAAAGTACGGAGCTGAAGCCGCCGCGGCCGCTCCACTCTGCCCGCCGCCCGACGCCACTGAATACAAATACGAAAGCAGTCCCATTACCAATGATTTTATCATACCGCAAGCCAGTGCCACACAGCACAGCCGAGCACCTCCAATCCAACGCCCAGAGTTGATAAACTGCATATAAGCACTGGCAAACAGCGCACACGGCAAGTAGGGTGCTATACAACACAACTCCAAGAACAACTCTGAGAGCTAATAAAACAACATTGTGGCCAGCGACATAATGAATGCTATGCTTATGACAAGTTTGTTTTCACACGCTCTGGTCAAATCAGTCTTTATCTCATCGCTTCGAGCTTTACCAGGGGCTCGAACCCTGGACCCTCAGTCTGATGCTCTCCCGACTGAGCTAGCCAGGCCCCTCTCAGGCCCCACGTTGGGTGCCAAAAAGGACTGTCATGGTTTAACCCCAGCTGGCAACGAAGTACCACACAGCCGCTCTCTCACTCCCCCCGCTCCCTAGTGGGATGGGGAGAAGAATAGGAAAGAAAGGAAAATTGTGGGTTGAGATAAAGACAGTTTACTAGGACAGCAAAGGAAAAGATAATAATAATATCATTATATATAAATAATGATAATAATAATAAAAAATTATAATGATAATAGAATATAGAAAACAAAAGGTGCACAATTTCTCACCACCCGACGACTGATACAGCCCATCCCAAGCAGCAGGCAGGGAGCAGGGGTATCCCCCCCAGCTATCCCAGAACAGCAAGTTCCAGAGAGAGCAGGCGAGGGAACAAACAGCCAAATGAACGAACAAAAAACAAAAAGGAAAAATAGGGAAACAAAAAGCAACCCGAAGGAAAGATTAAGGATTAAGGCAAGTTAAGGGTCTAAAAAGCCTAGTGGCCCACCAATCGACCCTCCCTTATACCGGGCATGATGTCTATGGTATGGAAGACTCTCTTTGGCCAGTTTGGATCAACTATTCTGGCTCTACCTCTCCCAAGTTTTTGCATCTGCACGTTAGCAGAACCTGGGAAACTGCAAAATGTCCTTGGTGGTTCAGCAGCAACCAGCAACATCAGTGTGCTATCAGTCACCCTTCTTCTCACACTAAATCCAAAACACAGGACTGTGTTTGAAACACAGGACCGTGCCCCACTTGAAATCCTTCTTCTCCCAGGTCACTTGATAGAGAGGTCTTACAATAATTTGTAAGCCCTGTAATTTGGAATATGCATTCTCCAGAAACCCACAACGCCTAAGAAAGCTTGGGTCTCCATTTAGTTAGTTGGTGGAGACATCACTGTTATCTTGTTGATTATGTCCATTGGGATCTGATGATGTCCGTCTTGCCATTTTATTCCTAGGAACTGGATCTCCTGTGCAGGTTCTTTGACCTTACCTCTTTTTATGGCAAAACCGGCTCTCAGAAGGATTTGGATTATTTTCTCCCCTTTCTCAAAAACTTCTGCTGCTGTGTTGCCCCACACGATGATGTCATCAATATATCACAGGTGTTCTGGAGCTTCACCCTTTTCCAGGGCAGTCTGGATCAGTCCATGGCAAATGGTAGGGCTGTGTTTCCACCCCTGGGGCAGTCGATTCCAGGTGTATTGGACGCCTCTCCAGGTGAAAGCAAACTGTGGCCTGCACTCTGCTGCCAAAGGGATGGAGAAAAACGCATTAGCAATGTCAATAGTAGCATACCACTTGGCTGTCTTTGACTCCAGCTCGTACTGAAGTTCTAGCATGTCCTGCGCAGCAGCACTCAGTGGTGGCGTGACTTCATTCAGGCCATGATAGTCCACTGCTAATCTCCATTCTCCGTTAGATATCCGCACTGGCCATATAGGACTATTAAAGGGTGAGCAAGTCTTGCTGACCACTCCCTGGCTTTCCAGTTGACGAATCAGTTTATGGATGGGGGTCAGGGAGTCTCGGTTGGTGCGATATTGCCGTCGGTGCACTGTTGTGGTAGCAATTGGTACCTGTTGCTCTTTGACCCTCAGCAACCCCACAACAGAAGGATCCTCTGAAAGACCGGGCAAGGTGGACAGCTGTTTAATGTCCTCTGTCTCCACAGCAGCTATACCAAAAGCCCACCGGTACCCTTTTGGGTCCTTGAAATACCCTCTCCTGAGGTAGTCTATGCCAAGGATGCACGGAGCATCTGGGCCAGTCACAATGGGGTGCCTTTGCCCCTTGTTCCCAGTTAGGCTCACTTCGGCCTCCAGTAAAGTTAACTCTTGGGACCCCCCTGTTACTCCAGAAATAGAAATGCGTTCGGCCCCTCTATAGTTTGATGGCATTAGGGTGCACTGCACACCAGTGTCCACTAGAGCCTTGTACTTCTGGGGGGCTGATGTGCCAGGCCATCGAATCCACACAGTCCAGTAAACTCGGTTGTCCCTCTCCTCCACCTGGCTGGAGGCAGGGCCCCTCTAATTCTGATTATAATACCCACTATCAACCAATGGGTTCGTGTGGGACACATGGGGTCGAATCTCATCCCTGTTTCTCATTTCTTGTAAGTACAAATCAGAAGCCCTTCTACCCCATCTGGGGAACTGCCCACTGGAGACTGGAGCAGCAATTTTCCTGGAAGAACCCTTATTTGTGGCTGTTTTCTTTTTCAACTCACGTACCCTTGCCTCTAGGGTCGGCGTGGGTTTTCCATCCCACTTCCTCATGTCCTCTCCATGGTCACGCAGGTAAAACCACAGAGTACCTCGCCGAGTGTACCGTCTCTCTTGAGCAGGGGAAAATTTTCTCCTAACAGCTGAGATACTGCTCCATACAGGTGGCAAGTAGGATTTATCCTCTTTGAGTTGCCGAAACTCCCAGCACATTCTTTCGGCCAGTTTTTCCACAGCCAAGACACAGGCCCGTAAGGAGGAAGAGATATTGTCCTCATACTGTCGGAGTTGGTTAGCCACTGCACGCACCGGTGGTGCCTCCTCGTCTTTCCAACTCATTGTTGCCAATGACTTGGCATACGATGATGGTGCACTATGTACAAACTTCCGCCACATGGGTCGGGTACATTGGACCTCATCTGGATCTACGGGTGTCTGCGGGTCATCCAGGTCATGATAAATCAATTCCCACACAGCTAATTCCCTCAGAAACTGAATACCTCCCTCCATAGTGATCCACTTCTTTGGGTGGCATACAATATCTTCCTTAAAGAAATACCTGTCCCTCACACCTGACAGGAGTCTCCCCCAGAGACTGCAGGCTTCTGCCTCTCTCCCAATCGCCCTGCCAATGGCTGCTTCCTTAGACAAGGATCCCAGCTGCCTGCCTTCCCTGCACTCTAGTTCCAGGCTACTGGCCCCGTTGTCCCAGCATCGGAGCAGCCAGGTGACAAGCTGCTCACCTTGATTACAGCTGTAATTTTTTTGGATATCTCGCAGCTCAGTCAGGGATAGGGGTCAGGTGATTATCTCTGAGTCTGCCTCTCCTTATTCTTGTGATGTCCCTGGATCATCCTCATCTTTTGGGGCGCGAGCTGATTTCTTTGTGCTTCTCTTCTTTTGTATAGGGGCAACTGATAACGTCACAGGTGGATCTGCAGTACCTATCACAGCAGCCACGGTGCTCATAGCTGGGGCTTGAACAGCCGCGGTGCCCATGGCAGGGACTGGGGGAGCAGCGATGCCCACAGCAGGGGTTGGAACGGCCGCGGTGCCCGTAGCAGCGCTTGGGGCAACCGCGATACCCGCCGCGGGGGGTCGAGCAGCCGTGGTGCCTGCAACAAGGAGTGGGACGGCCGCGGTGCCCGTAACGAGAGTTGGGGCAGCAGCGGTGGCCGCGGCGGGGGGTGGAGCAGCCGTGGTGCCTGCAACAAGGAGTGGGACGGCCGCGGTGCCCGTAACGAGAGTTGGGGCAGCAGCGGTGGCCGCGGCGGGGGGTGGCACAGCCGCAACGCCCGTTACAAGCGTTGGGACGGCCGCGGTGCCCGTAGCAAGGGGTGGGACAGCGGCGATACCCGTGGCGGGGGGTGGCACAGCCGCGGCGGGGGGTGGAGCGGCCCAAACAGGGGCTGGAGCGACTGCGATGCCCATAGCAGGGGGTGGAGCGGCCGCGGTGGCCGTGGCGGGGGGTGGAGCGGCCATGGCGGGGGCTGGCACAGCCGCAGCGGCCGGAGCAGGGGGTGGAGCGGCCCCGGTGCCCACGGCGGGGGCTGGAGCAGCTGCAGCGCCCATGGCGGGGGCTGGCGCGGCCGCCGGGGCCGCAGCGGGGGCTGGGACGGTCGCGGGGGCCCTGGCGGGACCTGGGGCGGCCGCGGTGCCTGCGGCGGGGGTCGGGGCCGGGGCAGCCGCGGTGCCCGTGTGGGGAGGAGCGGAGCAGCCCCGGCACACATAGCGGAGCGCGGGGCGGCCGCGGCGCCCGTGGCGGGGGACGGCGCGGCCGCGGGGGCTCTAGCAGGGAACTGGGGTGGCCCTGCGCCTACGCCTGCACCGGCTTCTAAGCTTAAGCAAGATTTGACACAAATTTATTCCTAGTACTAGGAACAGCAAGCCGGTCTGAACATCCCAAAAGTATTCCAAGTTTTCAGAAACTCCCGTAACTAACCAGGAGGGCAACGAGAAATCAAAGGCAGGCATTTTTACCCAGGAGGGGAAAGAGAAAGCAAAGGAGGAAGTTTCCCCCTGTTGACCCCCCGGGAAGGAAAAGATAAAGGAATAATTACTGATAGTCCCCACCAGATTGCTCCCGAAGTACGGAGCTGTAACTGTTGGTGCCGCTTCGTTCTGCACATCGCCTCCCCCCATGGTATATGAATACAGGTAGTAAACTGGTCTAAACACCAATGATTTTACCATGCCATAAGCCAGTGCTAAACCACACACCGAAGCAATAAACCTAATCCAAAGCCCAGAGGTAACAAACCACGCATAAACTGTGACAAACAGCATACAGTAAGGTGATACACGATACAACTCTGAGAAGCACTCTGTAAACAATTCAAACAACATTGTGACCAGCAGCAATTAAAGTAATACAACGGATGCTTATAACAAATAGTTTTAACACACTCTGGTCAAATCTGATGTTATCTCAACCCTTTGAGCCTGACCGGGGGCTTTAAACCCTGGACCCTCAATCTGATGCTCTCTCAGCTGAGCTAGCCGGACCCCTCTCTCGCCCCACGTTGGGTGCGAAAAAAAGGACTGTCGTGGTTTAACCCCAAATTGTAACCCAATACCACACAGCTGCTCGCTCACTCCCCCCTCCCCACTGGGGTGGGGAGGAGAATCAGAGAGAAAGGAAAACTCGCGGGTTGAGATAAAAGCAGTTCACCAGGACAGCAAAGGAAAAATATAAAAATATATTAATAATGATAATAATGATAATATATATAAGGATAATAGAATATATAAAACAAACGATGCACAATTTCTCACCACCTGATGACCGATACAGCCCATCCCGAGCAGCAGGCAGGGAGCAGGGGTATCCCCCCCAGCTATCCCAGAACAGCAAGTTCCAGAGAGAGCAGGCAAGGGAACAAACAGCCGAACGAACGAACAAAAAACAAAGTGAAAAAATAGGGAAACAAAAAGCAACCTGAAGGGAAGCTTAAGGATTAAGGCAAGTTAAGGGTCTAAAAAGCCTAGTGGCCCACCAACCCACCCTCACTTATATCGGGCATGACGTCTATGGTATGGAATACTCTCTTTGGCCACTTTGGATCAACTATCCTGTCTCTACCCCTCCCAAGTTTTTGCTCTTGCACATTAGCAAAACCTGGGAAACTGCAAAATGTCCTTGGTGGTTCAGCAGCAACCAGCAACATCAGTGTGCTATCAGTCACCCTTCTTCTCACACTAAATCCAAAACACAGGAGCTGCTGAAAACTAAACTAGCTCTGTCCCAGCCTAAACCAGGACACTGACCTAGTACAATATAAAGATAATGGTTTCAGATTTTCATATAACATTTGGTCATGCAGTTTGTAGAATGAACATCAACTCAATACGAGGAAGCTCATTTCTGAAGATGAAAGAGGAAAACCAAAAATAGTTAACCATACATGCATTGCTAATTAACTCTCAGGACATATATTAACACATTTGGAGAATTTTAGGCAAAAAAAATTACAAAATGTATAAGAGCAAAATGGCTTGCTTTTATTAAACAAGGTTTGATTTTTTTTCTTATGAAGCTTTTCAAAATTCTTTAAATGTGAGACTTAATGTGTGCCAATGAAAACTGTATTTTTTCTTTAAGGAGATAAGTCAAGCAGAATGCAGTATTTCCTTGTGATTTCTTCTCCAAAGTCAGAATTTCTTGTATGTTTGATAACTTATGGTAAATAACAAGTGTCTCCAACTTAACAATTATGATTTTTCTGTTTTCTCATGTCTTGGGATATATTTTGAATAAAAAATGTTTTAGAATTAAAGAAGGCATTTAGATGCATTTGCTGGCATTCTGTGGTAAGCCTGCTGTGAATTAATTATCATCTGTTCCAAAGAGAGTTGCGTCTTTCCTTAGGAATGATCACCAATCCCTGTTACTGCCTATTGTAATTTGTAAGTCCGTTTTCTATCATTGATTTACAAAGCTTATGTGTCACAGCTATCCTTAGAAAGGGAAATGGTGGCTGATATGCACTGCTTCAGTTTGGACATCTCTGCTGAAACTTACCTCAGAGGTTTTACAATAATTTGCAACTCTAAGGAACAGTGGTATGAAGTTGTTGTTATTACTGTATACTTTACTATGCAGTGTGTGAATTACTCGTTCCTTTTTAAGATGATCAAGTGTTTTTAGGTGAAGATATAAAGAAAAAGTAAAGTTTGGTTACTATCTGTTTCAGCCAGTTTCTACCTTGATTTGTTTTGCTGCTTGGTGAACTCTTCATCTTTATAGAATATAGAGGTCATTTAGCTGAAGCCACACAGAGCTCAGAAACTCTGTTTCACAGGGAATTTTTAATTTGGCCCAAATGTATTGTAACTTTTTTTACATCTACCCTTTAAAAAGTTAATTTGGAAAAAATGTTCTTAAGAGAGATTTTCAAAAACAAAATTCACCCTGTAACTTTAAACACAGCTGAAATAAACTGACCAACTTGTCAAATTCATTCTGAAAATTGCCAGAAATCAGGCCAAGTATACCAGACCTTCCAAACACCTTTCTAATGGAAAAGGGAACTACAGCTATTATCACACTTCACAACAGCTGGTATCCTTAGAATATTGACTTGAGACAGGATTCACAGGTTTCAAGATTTGAAACTTTGCCCCAGAGCTTTCATCCTCTGTCACAACCCTTCCACCTGGGCTATGGGGAGGTGTGGAGCACAGGCCCAACCATTACTACTGTTGCAAAATTAGAGAGAATCTATTATTCTGCAAAAATATAGAGAAGCAAAGTCTTAGCTAGAAGGTATCCTCATGATAAAAATCCCTTTTGGTCATAGAAGCAGCACGGACTGTGATAGCTAAAGCAATAACTCTTGATGTGAAGTAACATCAAGTGGATAAAGCACTAAGTATGTGTTTGAGAGAGAGATATCATTCCTCTGTGGAATTATGTTTATAGGGATCAGTGATTCCCTATGTTACATAATAATGCCTAATATGTTAAAAGGAGCTATAAATCTCATTTATTTTGCGATTTTAAAAAATCTAGTGGAATGGTGAGAAATGTTTTATGCTATCTTTGTGTCAGTAGCAACAAATTATGAAGTTGTCCTGGTTTCGGCCAGGACGGAGCTAGTTTTGTCTTCAGCAGCTCCTGTGTTTTGGATTTAGTGTGAGAAGAACAGTGATAGCACACTGAGGTTGTTGGTTGCTGCTAAACAACCAAGGACATTTTGCAGTTTCCCAGGTTTTGCTAATGTGCAGGTGCAAAAACTTGGGAGGGGTAGAGCCAGAATAGTTGATCCAAACTGGCCAAAGAGAGTATTCCATACCATAGACGTCATGCCCGGTATAAGTGAGGGTTGGTTGGTGGGCCACTAGGCTTTTTAGACCCTTAACTTGCCTTAATCCTTAAGCTTCCCTTTGGGTTGTTTTTTGTTTCCCTGTTCTTCCTTTTTTTTTCTTTTGTTCATTCGGGCCTTTTCATTCATTCGTTCGGCTGTTCGTTCCCTCGCCTGCTCTCTCTGGAACTTGCTGTTCTGGGATAGCTGGGGGGAATACCCCTGCTCCCTGGCTGCTGCTCGGGACAGGCTGTATCAGTCGTTGGGTGGTGAGAAATTGTGTATCGTTTGTTTTATATATTCTATTATCCTTATATATATTATTATCATTATTAATATATATTTATATTTTTCCTTTGCTGTCCTGGTGAACTGCTTTTATCTCAACCCACGAATTTTCCTTTCTCTCCGATTCGCCTCCCCACCCCAGTGGGGAGGGGGGGGAGTGAGCGAGCGAGCGGCTGCATGGTATTTTGGTTACAATTTGGGGTTAAACCACAACAGTCCTTTTTTTCGCACCCAACGTGGGGCGAGAGAGGGGTCCGGCTAGCTCAGCCAAGAGAGCATCAGACTGAGGGTCCAGGGTTTAAAGCCCCTGGTCAGGCTCAAAGGGTTGAGATAACATCAGATTTGACCAGAGTGTGTTAAAACAATTTCTTATAAGCGTCCATGATATTCATTTAATTGTCATTGGTCACAATGTTGTTTTATTTGCCCTTGCAGTTGTTCTCAAAGTGGTGTTATATAGCACCCTATTTGCCGTGTGTGCTGTTCGCCATAATGTCTATGCAGTTTTTCAGTTCTAGCTGTTGGATTAACGGTATGGCTTTGCTGTGCTATGTGGCACTGGCTTGTGAAATGATAAGATCATTGGTTCTGAAACCATTTTATTTCCTGTATTCATATTCAATGTGGGGGGGCAAGACACAGAGTGGAGCAGCAGCAGAAGTTATGGCTCCATACTTCTGGAGCAATCTGATGGGGTCAAGCCTTTGAACAAATTAAACAGGAGAGAGTTCATGCAGTGGCCCTTGGGCCAGTCCGGGCAGGACAAGATGTTAAAAATGTGCTCTACACCGCAGCCGGGGAGAACGGCCCTACCTGGAGCCTCTGGCAGAGAGCACCAGGGGAGACTCGAGGTCGACCCCTGGGGTTTTGGAGCCAGGGATACAGAGGATCTGAGGCCCGCTACACTCCAACTGAAAAAGAGATACTGTCAGCATATGAAGGGGTTCGAGCTGCTTTGGAGGTGGTTGGTACTGAAGCACAGCTCCTCCTGGCACCCCGAATACTGGTGCTGGGCTGGATGTTCAAAGGGAGAGTCCCCTCTACACATCATGCCACTGATGCTACATGGAGCAAGTGGGTCGCACTGATCACACAACGAGCTCGAATAGGAATCTTGGAAGTGATCATGGATTGGCCAGAAGGCAAAGATTTTGGAATGTCACCAGAGGAGGAGGTGACGCGTGCTGAAAAGGCCCCACCATATAATAAACTGCCTGAAGATGAGAAATGATACGCCCTGTTCACTGATGGATCCTGTCGTATTGTGGGAAAGCATCGAAGGTGGAAAGCTGCTGTGTGGAGTGCTACACAAAGAGTTGAGGAAGTGGTTGAAGGACAAGGTGAATTGAGTCAATTTGCAGAGGTGAAAGCCATCCAGCTGGCTTTAGATATTGCCAAATGAGAAAAGTGGTCAAAGCTCTACCTCTATACTGACTCCTGGATGGTGGCAAATGCCCTGTGGGGGTGGTTACAGCAATGGAAGCAGAGCAACTAGCAGTGCAGAGGCAAACCCATCTGGGCTGCCAAATTGTGGCAAGATATTGCTGCCCAGTTAGAGAAGCTGGTTATAAAAGTACGTCATGTAGATGCCCATGTACCCAAGAGTCAAGACACTGAGGAACATCAAAACAACCAGCAGGTGGATCAGGCTGCTAGGATCAAAGTGGCGCAGGTGGATCTGGACTGGCAACATAAGGGTGAATTATTCCTAGCTTGGTGGGCCCATGACACCTCAGGCCACCAAGGAAGAGATGCAACATACAGATGGGCTCGTGACCAAGGGGTGGACTTAACCATGGACGCTATTGCACAGGTTATCCATGAGTGTGAAACATGCGCTGCAATCAAGCAAGCCAAGCGATTAAAGCCTCTCTGGTATGGAGGACGATGGCTGAAATATCAATATGGGGAGGCCTGGCAGATTGATTATATCACACTCCCACAGACCCGCCAAGGCAAGTGCCATGTCCTCACAATGGTGGAAGCAACCACCGGATGGCTGGAAACATATCCTGTGCCCCATGCCACCACCCAGTACACTGTCCTGGGCCTTGAGAAGCAAGTCTTATGGCGACATGGCATTCCAGAAAGAACTGAGTCCGACAACGGGACTCATTTCCGAAACAACCTCCTAGACACCTGGGCCAAAGGGCATGGCATTGAGTGGGTGTATCACATCCCCTATCATGCACCAGCCTCCAGGAAAATTGAACAGTACAATGGACTGTTAAAAACTACCCTGAGAGCAATGGGTGGTGGGACCTTCAAACATTGGGATACACATTTAGCAAAAGCCACCTGGTTAGTCAACACTAGGGAATCCACCAATCGAGCTGGCCCTGCCCAATCAAAGCCTTTACATACTGTAGAAGGGGATAAAGTTCCCGTAGTGCATGTAAAAAACATGCTGGGGAAGACAGTCTGGGTTATTCCTGCCTTCAAAAAAGGCAAACCCATTCGTGGGATTGGTTTTGCTCAAGGGCCTGGGTGCACTTGGTGGGTAATGCAGGAGGATGGAGAAGTCCAATGTGTACCTCAAGGAGATCTGATTTTAGGTGACAATAGCCAATAGTCTGAACTGTATGATGTTAATCGCTGTAATAGACTGTATATAATTGTTTATATAATGTGTATATATTTTATATAATCATGTATATAATTATTTCTATAGTTGTGTTCTATATCAAAGGTATTACAGTAAGAATCACCCGAATCAATGAAGAGCGATCTCTGATGAAACCGAGCAAAGTGCGGCAGTGATGGAATCAGAACTGACTTCAACAACTGGCACACAGTCGAGATCGACATCTTCGACCTGCAGACAAGATACACCAGCCGTGCCAGATACACTGACTGTAAGTTCCAGATGCAGCATGCAACAATCCAACACCGCACACCATCTCTCCTGCCCTGAAAGACTGTTAAGACAGATGGAACCCAAAATCATGGACTAAGTGAACTCAATAGACATTTTGGAGGGATGGTCCATAGACTAAGGGAATGATATCTGTGTGTATATATTAAAGACAAAAAGTGGCAGTGATTAATTGGAACGTGAGAGACCCGAGCATGACGTAAATGGTATAGAATAAGGGGTGGATACTTTCCTGGTTTCGGCCAGGACGGAGCTAGTTTTGTCTCCAGCAGCTACTGTGTTTTGGATTTAGTGTGAGAAGAATGGTGATAGTACACTGATGTTGTTGGTTGCTGCTAAATGACCAAGGACATTTTGCAGTTTCCCAGGTTTTGCTAATGTGCAGGTGCAAAAACTTGGGAGGGGTATAGCCAGAATAGTTGATCCAAAGTGGCCAAAGAGAGTATTCCATACCATAGACGTCATGCCCGGTATAAGTGAGGGTCGGCTGGTGGGCCACTAGCCTTTAGACCCTTAACTTGCCTTAATCCTTAAGCTTCTCTTCGGGTTGCTTTTTGTTTCCTTGTTTTTCCTTTTTTATTTCCGTTCATTCGGGCCTTTTCGTTCATTTGTTTGGCTGTTTGTTCCCTCGCCTGCTCTCTCTGGAACTTGCTGTTCTGGGATAGCTGTGGGGGGAATACCCCTGCTCCCTGGCTGCTGCTCAGGACAGGCTGTATCGGTCGTCGGGTGGTGAGAAATTGTGCATCGTTTTTTTATATATTCTATTATCCATATATATATTATTATTATCATTATTGATATATTTTTATATTTTTCCTTTGCTGTCCTGGTGAACTGTTTTTATCTCAACCCGTGAGTTTTCCTTTCTCTCTGATTCTCCTCCCCACCCCACCGGGGAGGTGGGGAGTGAGCGAGTGGCTGCGTGGTATTGGGTTACCATTTGGGGTTAAACCATAACCAAAGTCTTGCTAAACATGTCAAAGTTATAAACCAAGCCAAGCAGAAATGCCCAAACCAGTCTTAAAGGAAGAACTGGCTCCTTGGAGCAAGGCAGGAATAGACTTGATTGAAAGGCTCTTCAAAGGATCATGCACAGATTTTAAACAATCATTCTTAAAAAGAAATTACAGTAGCAAAACAGCACAACCATTTTTGCTAGATACCCTATATACTGTATCTAACAAAAAGCTCCTTAACATGCATTTAAACAACCTGTACTAATTTCAATCCAAATGCATTTCAGTGCAATTTAAGCAGATGTATTAAAGCTACTGATGGCTACTGAAAACAACATTAAAATTATAAATAAACTACTCATTAATGATGAAGAGTCAGACCCTTATCCTTCCTTAGCGTTGTTAAATGAAGGACAGCACTAATGAAAACTGGTTTGTCAACTTTCAGTTTAAACAAAGGCTAAGAAATAGAAAGCTTACTATGATCAAAGCAGGGTTCAAAAGGAAAAGTATACAAAATCCCAACACAATATGAGATCATGAAGCTACCATCGCTGAATGAGCAAAAGATCATGCTTCTGGAGCAGAAATTAAAATGGTCGCAAAGCGTGGTGTTCCTTGTGTGGTCTCATGTGTCCCTGATGTGACTTGTCATCCCAGATGACATACATCTATATGTGAAGAAGAGGAAAGTAAGACACAGGGTACCTATAATTTGGCCTAGAAGAAATTAAAATTATGCAACAATCACACCCAAGGCATGCAGTCAGGACATAACCAGACCAAATGAGCTCTCCGTTGCAATGAAATTTCAATGGAAATTGGCCGGATAACTATCTAACTCAGAAAAGGTGTAAATCTTCTGCTTGGATTTAGTTCTGTTAATAGAAGGAGATAGGGGAGCATATTTCCATTCTCTAATAGAATTGGTAGTAAACTTGGTTAGCCACGTGGTAAGGAATATATCGCCATAATGAAGAAGTAAAGCAGCAGGTAAAGGGGAGGTTCTGAGCACTGGTACCACATGGCTCATGCAAGTCCTTCCCCTTGGATGTGCTGCATCATATGGTGCTGCACTACATGCTTTTGCAAACAGAACTATCCAGGCACAGCAAGGTTTCTGCTGAGAGACAGCAATGACACCATTGGATTTCTTAAGAAAACTGTGTACCTGTGGCTCATCAAAAGTTTAGTAAACATTTTCTAAAATAACACATTAAGCCTTCTGCTTCCACTAATGAGATTTCATTCCTTCTTCAGGTCACTTACAATTCAGTTATGTCAAGAAACATAAGGCAGAAATGTAGCAAGTAAGAAATCTGTTTTAATGATGAATGCTACTACTAAATCATAAAAACTTTTCTAAACTGATGAAAACAGAGGTCAGGAGACAACATTGGATTTCACATCATATTTCTGATGTCAGAAGAAGAGATTGGAATTTATTCTGAAAAGTAACATTGTTGATATAATCAGTTACATTTACCTAAAATTGACACTTCAATGTTTCAGAAATTGAGACAAGAAACAAAGAATTTGTTAGGAGTTGCTGGTATTTGGAAGCTTTAGTCACATTGCACCTTTCACCTTGAATGTGAGGCCTTCAATCCTTTACAATATCTTCTTTTTGAACTGATAAGATTTTTTTATAACAGCTCTTATTATAATAAATGTAACTAAGATCATGGCAAATATTTTTAAGGAAAGATGCAATTAACAATCAGAAAAAAAAGTCCCTCTCAGAAACAAAGTTTTAAATGAATTCTAAAAATTCAGGTCTTAACAGATGTGCAGTGACATATTCTAGTTCAAGCTGACCTTTTTATCAAAAGGCCAGAGGCAGACAGGATATCTGGAGTTAGGGCACAGTAGAAGCACTACGCTACTTGTAGTAATGAGAAAAAGTAACATCCACTGGGTACACTTGGAGATGACAAATATGGCTACTTTGGATTAGGATTTTTGGAATCTTTTAGAGACTTAAAATAAGGTATTACAAAAATGCCTTAAAAAGATGACACCCAAGACTCATTGTTTTTAAAGGATACAAGCACCTGATTTACCTGAAACAATTACAAAAGGTGCTTAAATATCTTAGAATCTCACCCTGTCCTCACTGTAGTGATTGTTCAAGGTTTGTATCAGTAGCATTTATAGTCTTAATTTCTGATCCAATTGCACATCCTCAAATCAAACATGTTCTAACACTTTCTATAAAAGAAAGGCAGTCAGATCGTATCATCTTTTTGGTAATCCAATACATGCTGTGACTATAATCATCTCTCACATATTACTCACTTTGCATGCTTTATTGTTTACTACTCAATTGGCAGGCTTGGTGGATGAGGGGAGAGCAGTGAGTGTTTATTTCAATTTCAGTAAGGCTTTTGACACTGTCTCCTAAAACATCCTTATAGATAAACTGATGAAGTACAGATGAGATAAGTGGACAGAGAGATGGGCTGAAAACTGTCTGAACTGCCAGGCTCAAAGGGATGTCATCAGTGGCACAAAGTCCAGCTGGAAGCAAGTCACTTGACCCTAGGGATCAGTACTGGGACCAATACTGGAGTGAGTCCACTGAAGGGCCACAAAGACAATTAAGGCATTGAAGTGTCTGAATACAAGGAGAGGCTGAGAGAGCTGGGACTGTTCAGCCTGGAGAAGAGAAAGCTCAGGGGGATCTGATCAATGTGTAATAAATACCTGAGGGAGGGCAGAACAGACTAAAGAAGATGGAGTTGGACAAGAGGCAATGGAAAGAAATTGAAACACAGGAAATACCGTTTAAACAGAAGAAAAAACTTTTTTACTGTGAGGGTGATTGAACACCAAAACAGGTTGCCTAGAGAGGTTGTGAAGTTTCCATCCTTGGCGATATTCAAAACCTGAATGGACACAGTCCTGGGCAGTCTGCCCTAGCTGACCCTGCTCTGAGCAGGGAGGTTGGACTAGACAATCCTAGAAGTCCCTTCCTACCTCACCTATTCAATGATTCTATGATTTAATTCAGATCATAAATTCTGCTAAACAGGTATCTTACTCTCTTGTAGTATTAATAAAGTATAATGTGACAAACTACAGAAAATTCCAGTGACTGATTCAATTACACTCTGAACTGATCTAGAAGCTTTCTGTCATGTTTCTCTAGTGGGACACTTGGAAAAGGAGGGTCTTCTACTTTCTCTGATATGCTTTTTTTAAAAGCTGAAGAATTATTACCACCTGCAAGACATTAACTGAAAAAACAACACCCAATAATTTAAAATATCTGCTTTTTGTGAGCAAATCTGAAAAAACAAACTAAAAGCTTTGGGAAGCTGGAAGATGCCCTTGATCACTTAGCAGCAACTAATAACATCAGTGTATTATCAACATTCTTCACATACCAAATCTCATACTAAATCCAAAACACAGTATCTACTGGAAAGAAAATTAGCTTCATCCTGGCCGAAACCAGGACAAACAGTCTGACAAGTTGTCCAATTCTTTCATGGCTGGTGCCTTTTACAACTACTCCCTGTTGTGCAGTTGTTTGCTGAAGTTCCTAAAGTCTGTTTTGTCTTGCCAACATTACTCTCCTTGCTCACAGTTCAAAGACATGCCATGCAGAGCATAGCATTTTTATGACATCAATAATTATCATTGTTTATTATTTTATCTTGCCCTGAGTGTGCCGGACATTTCTCAGAAAATGTATCATGGAAACACATAGGCCTGCCTTTAATCTCATTGATAGTCTGCATGCCTAACGGCACATTTCCTTTTTGACATGTTGGATATTTGGTGGTACAGAAACAGCAGCTTCTAGCATTCATGAAATCACTTCCCTTATCTTCTAGAAAACTCAGGACCAGTGCAGCCTCCTCCCATATGCAATTACCATCTGCAAGCAGAGCTACAGACTGGAGCAATACAATGAACAGTCATTTTACCCCTTCACAAGAGGTTGAAAAGCCAGTTCATTCCTCCCTCTCTAGCCCCTGGCAGGTGGCAAATTCAGCACACCTGAATTACTACATAACCTCAGTCTTACACTGAGGCTATGCTTGATTGCCACCATTTTTTTTTCCTGAAAAGCGGAGATCCCTATTCACTTGCATAGCAAAACTCTTCAAGCTTTATTATCATATTTCTATTAGGGCTTTTCTGCCTTTGACAGATGATATATTGTCACACTCATACATATAAAGAAGAAAACTTTTTTTCAACTTGTTATTTTGGCCCTGCTACAATCTTCTGAGCAGTTTTTCACTGACCTTTTTCTTCTTTAGAAAATACAAGCTATTGTCGTCTTTCCCCATTTCTGAGAATCTTTAGGGCCCACAGCCCTATCTACTATTTCCCATTTTTACTGTGATATTGACTTCAGTATTCCATCAACTAATTTCTCCTGAAATATCCTTGACACTTGTAAGCAACACTCTAAAACAGTCTTCACTAGTCTGCCTACAAAAACATGGTAATTCAGTTTGTGGTTTGTTTATCATGCTGACCAACAGTATCTAAATGTTCCCTTGTATTTGTCTGATGGTAACTATCTAATGTCACTTGTTCTATATTGTTAGATTTTTAACAACCATCTTTTGGGGACTGAATTTGTGCAATGCCTAGCACAGTGGACTCCTGGTCCATGAATGAGGCTTATTGGCATTAAAGTAATGCTATTATTACTTTATAAGATAATATGAGTAATTAAGTAATAATATTATTATTAATGTCAATAAATTTCTTAAAGATATTTATCTTGCTACAGTGTAAAACCTGACAATATCATAGAGTAATAAATCCAAATACAGACTTTCAGTAATAAACAAATGGGATCTCCTCTATTCCTATAATTCCTGAGAAATACTAGTTTTTACCAGAAGGTGGTGCTTATGTGCCACTAAATAAAAACGACGACACAGTCGTCCAATTCTAGAAAAGTTCCCATATAGTTGGACAGAAAATAAAACAATTATTTACAATTCCTGCACTTCGTTTTGAAAACATGGACTGAACTGTGAAAATAAGGAACCAATATCTTTCTTCCACAGCAGATGACTGCTATGCAGGGATGCAATGAGGAAGGCTAAGATCCACCTGGAATTTAATCTGGCAAGGGACATCAAGGGCAATAAGAAGGGCTTCTTCAAGTACATCAGTAGCAAAGGGAAGGCAGGGAAAATGTGGGCCTGCTGTTGAATGAGGTGGATGCCCTGGTGACAAAGGATGCAGAGAAGGCAGAGTTACTGAATGCCGCCTTTGCTTCAGTCTTTACTGCCAAGGCTGGCCCCCAGGAATCCCAGACCCGGGAGGTAAGAGAGGAATTCTGGAGAAAGGATGGCCTTCCTTTGGTCGAGGAAGATCAGGTTAGAGATCAGTTGGGCAAACTGGACACCCACAAATCCATGGGCCCCGATGGGATGCACCCATGAGTGCTGAGGGAGCTGGCAGAGGTCATTGCCAAGCCACTCTCCATCATCTTTGAAAAATCATGGAGAACGGGAGAGGTGCCTGAGGACTGGAGGAAAGCCAATGTCACTCCAGTCTTCAAGAAGGGCAAGAAGGAGGACCTGGGAAATTACAGGCCAGTCAGCCTCACCTCCATCCCTAGAAAGGTGATGGAGCAACTCATTCTGGAGGCCATCTCTAAGCATGTGGAGGAAAAGAAGGTGATCAGGAGTAGTCAGCATGGATTCACCAAGGGGAAATCATGCTTGGCCAATCTGATAGCCTTCTATGATGGCATGACTGGCTGGGTGGATGAGGGGAGAGCAGTGGATGTTGTCTACCTTGACTTCAGCAAGGCGTTTGACACTGTCTCCCATAACATCCTCATAGGTAAGCTCAGGAAGTGTGGGTTAGATGAGTGGATGGTGAGGTGGATTGAGAACTGGCTGAATGGCAGAGCTCAGAGGGTGGTGATCAGCAGCACAGAGTCTAGTTGGAGGCCTGTGTCTAGTGGCGTCCCCCAGGGGTCAGTACTGGGCCCAGTCCTGTTCAATTTATTCATCAATGACCTGGATGAAGGGACAGAGTGTACCCTCAGCAAGTTTGCCAATGACACGAAACTGGGAGGAGTGGCTGATACACCAGAAGGCTGTGCTGCCATTCAGCGAGACCTGGACAGGCTGGAGCGTTGGGCGGAGAGGAACCTCATGAGGTTCAACAAGGGCAAGTGCAGGGTCCTGCACCTGGGGAGGAACAACCCCATGCACCGATACAGGTTAGGGGATGACCTCCTGGAAAGCAGCTCTATGGAGAAAGACCAGAGTCCTGGTAGACAACAAATTCGCCATGAGCCAGCAATGTGCCTTTGCGGCTAGGAAGGCCAATGGCATCCTGGGGTGCATTAGGAAGAGTGTGGCCAGCAGGTCGAGGGAGGTTATCCTCCCCCTCTACTCTGCCCTAGTGGGGCCCCATCTGGAGTACTGCATCCAGTTCTGGGCTCCCCAGTTCAAGAAAGATGAGGAACTACTGGAGAGAGTCCAGCGGAGGGCTACAGAGATGATTAAGGGACTGGAGCATCTCTCCTACGGGGAAAGGCTGAGGGAGCTGGGGCTGTTTAGCCTGAGGAAGAGAAGACTGGGAGGGGACCTCATCAATGCTTATAAATACCTCAAGGGCGGGTGTCAAGAGGATGGGGCCAGACTCTTTTCAGTGGTGCCCAGTGACAGAAAAAAGGGCAACGGGCACAAACTGGAACACAGGAAGTTCCATCTGAACATGAGGAAAAACTTCTTCACTGTGAGGGTGACAGAACACTGGAACAGGCTGCCCAGGGAGGTTGTGGAGTCTCCTTCTCTGGAGATATTCAAAACCTGCCTGGACGCAGTCCTGTGCAGCCTGCTCTAGGTGACCCTGCTCTGGCAAGGGGGTTGGAGTAGATGATCTCCAGAGGTCCCTTCCAACCCCTACCATTCTGTGATTCTGTGGCTTTCCAAGTTTTTAAAACTGGGCTTTCATCTCATTTTACATGCAGACTGACAGTGAAAATGGTTTTTAGAGCTGTCAAGTATTAGTCCTTGCACAAAACAATGAGAAATAATTTATAATATATAAGAACTACTCACCACAGAGAAATCTGTTTTGAGAATAACGGTAAAGAGCAGTGAAACCAAACAGAGGAATGCAAAATAAAACCAATAAACTTCAGGAAGGTAGATTCCAGTAAACTCAGGGAAATGTTAATTAAGAATTGGAACACATTGCCCAGAGAAGCTGTGGATGCTCCATCCCTGGAAGTGTTCAAGGCCAGGTTGGATGGGGCTTTGAGCAACCTGGTCTAGTGGAAGGTGTCTTTAAGGTTCCTTCTGACCCAAACCATTCTATGATTCTATGATTCTATGAATTTATGGGAGGCAATTTCATGGGGAAAAGGAGTTAAAGAGATCTGACAATTCCTCAAAGAAATGGTATTGAGACACAAGTACAAACTGGCCAAATGCAGATGAAGGAATGGAAAATGTAGAAAGAGACCACTATGTGTCATGGTTTAGCCCCAGCGGACAACCAAATACCACGCAGCTGCTCGCTCACCCCTCCCCCCCTCCCCAGTGGAGTGGGGAGGAGAATCGGAAAGAAAGGAAAACTCGTGGGTTGAGATAAAAACAGTTCACCAGGACAGCAAAGAAAAAGATAATAATAATTATATTATATCTTAATAATGATAATAATAATGATAAAAAATATAATGATAATAGAATATACAAAACCAATGACGCACAATTTCTCACCACCCAACGACCCGATGACTGATACAGCCCATCCCAAGTAGTGATCATGAAGCAAAACCGAGAGCAATCTCGGAATGATCCCAAGCAACTATCTCAGAACAGCAATTTCCCCAGCAGCGATCTTGGAACCTCAAGGGCAGAACAAACCAACGAAAGCCTGAACGAACAGCGTCTGGCCCCCTGGCTGACCCCCACTTATATACTGGGCATGACGTCTATGGTATGGAATACTTTCTTTGGCCGGTTTGGGTCAACTGTACTGGCTATATCCCATACTAAATCCAAAACACAGTAGCTTCTGGGAAGAAAATTAGCTCCATCCCAGCCAAAAACAGGACAATATGGCTAAGTCATGAGCTTGTTATTAGCCCCAAACAGAGGAAGAGAGCACAGAGAAAGTGGAAATTAGGTTAGACTGCTAGGGAGAAGTATTTTTCAGAAGACACAAAACTCAGGCCAAGGTACAAACAGCTGCAATTAGCAAGGAAGACCAAGAGTAACAAGACAGACATATAAAAATAATAATTAAATTAGTAACAATAAGAATCATAGAATCATAGAACCATAGAATTGTTCTGGTTGGAAGAGACCTCCAAGATCATCGGGTCCAACCATTAACCTATCACTACCAAGTCCCCCACTAAATCATATCCCTTAGGGCCTCATCTAAACGTCTTTTGAATACCTCCAGGGATGGGGACTCCACCACCTCCCTGGGCAGCCTGTTCCAATGCCTGACAACCCTTTCGGTGAAGAAATTTTTACGAATGTCCAATCTAAACGTCCCCTGGCGCAACTTGAGGCCATTTCCTCTTGTCCTGTTGTCTGTTACTAGGGAGAAGAGTCTGACCCCCATCTCTCTACAACCTCCTTTCAGGTAGTTGTAGAGAGCAATAAGGTCTCCCCTCAGCCTCCTTTTCTCCAGGCTAAACATCCCCAGTTCCCTCAGCTGCTCCTCATAGGACTTGTGTTCCAGACCCTTCACCAGCCTCGTTGCCCGTCTCTGGACATGCTCCAGCACTTCAATGTCTTTCTCATAGTGAGGGGCCCAAAACTGAACACAGTACTCGAGGTGCGGCCTCACCAGGGCCGAGTACAGGGGGACAATCACTTCCCTACTCCTGCTGGCCACACTATTTCTGATACAAGCCAGGATGCCATTGGCCTTCTTGGCCACCTGGGCACACTGCTGGCTCATATTCAGCCGGCTGTCAACCAACAGCCCCAGGTCCTTTTCCGCCAGGCAGCTTTCCAGCCACTCCCCCCCAAGCCTGTAGCGTTGCCTGGCCTTGTTGAACCTCATACCATTGGCCTCAGCCCATCGATCCAGCCTGTCCAGGTCCCGCTGTAGTGCCTGCCTGCCCTCCAGCAGATCAACACTCCCTCCCAATTTGGTGTCATTTGCAAACTTCCTGAGGGTGCACTCAATCCCCTCATCCAGATCATTGATAAAGATATTGAACAGAACTGGCCCCAGTACTGAGCCCTGGGGAACACCACTTGTGACTGGCCGCCAACCAGATTTAACTCCATTCACCACAACTCTTTGGGCCCGGCCATCCAGCCAGTTTCCTACCCAGCGCAGAGTACACCCATCCAAGCCATGAGCAGCCAGTTTCTCCAGGAGGATGCTGTGGGAGACGGTGCCAAAGGCTATACTGAAGTCCACTTACACAATGTCCACAGCCTTTCCCTCATCCACTAAGCGGGTCACCATGTCGTAGAAGGAGATCAGGTTGGTCAAGCAGGACCTGCCTTTCATAAACCCGTGCTGACTGGGCCTGATTGCCTGGTTGTCCCGTACGTGCCGTGTGATGGCACTCAAGATGATCTGCTCCATAATCTTCCCCAGCACCGAGGTCAGACCAGCCTGTAGTTCCCTGGATCCTCCTTCTGGCCCTTCTTGTAGAAGGGCGTCACATTTGCTAACCTCCAGTCAACTGGGACCTCCCCAGTTAGCCAGGACTGCTGATAAATGATGGAGAGTGGCTTGATGAGCACTTCTGCCAGCTCTTTCAGCACCCTTGGGTGGATCCCATCCAGCCCCATAGACTTGTGCGTGTCTAGGTGGCGTAGCAGGTCACTGACCATTTCCCCTTGGATTATGGGGTCTTCATTCTGCTCCCCATCCCTGTCTTCCTGCTCAGGGGGCTGGGTGCCCAGAGAACAACTTCCCTTGCTGTTAAAGACTGAGGCAAAGAAGGCATTAAGTACCTCAGCCTTTTCGTCGTCCCTTGACACTAAGTTTCCCTCCGCATCCAATAGAGGAGGGAGATTCTCCTTAGCCCCCTTTTTATTGTTAATGTATTTGTAGAAGGACTTTTTGTTGTCTTTTACGGCAGTAGCCAGACTAAGTTCTAGTTGGGCTTTGGCCCTTCTAATTTTCTCCCTACATAACCTCACAACATCCTTGTAGTCCTCCTGAGTTGCCTGCCCCTTCCTCCAAAGGTTGTAGACTCTCTTTTTTTTCCTAAGTTCCAGCCGGAGCTCTCTGTTCAGCCAGGCCGGTCTTCTTCCCCGCCGGCTCGTCTTTCGGCTCATGGGGATGGCCTGCTCCTGCACCTTTAAGATTTCCCTTTTGAAGAATGTCCAGCCTTCCTGGACTCCTTTGCCCTTCAGGGCTGCCTCCCAAGGGACTCTGCCAACCAGACTCCTAAACAGGCCAAAGTCTGCCCTCCAGAAGTCCAAGGTGGCAGTTCTGGTGACCCCCCTCCTTACTTCTCTGAGAATCAAAAACTCAATCATTTCGTGGTCACTGTGCCCAAGACGGCCTCCAGCCATCACATCACCCACAAGACCTTCTCTGTTCACAAACAACAGGTCCAGCGGGGCGCCTTCTCTCGTGGGCTCCCTCACCAGCTGCGTGAGGAAGTTATCTTCCACACCCTCCAGGAACCTCCTAGACTGTTTCCTCTCTGCTGCATTGTATTTCCAGCAGACATCTGGCAAGTTCAAGTCCCCCACGAGAACAAGGGCCAGCGATCGTGAGGCTTCTCCCAGCTGCCTGTAGAATACTTCATCTGCCTCCTCATCCTGATTGGGTGGTCTATAACAGACTCCCACCACAATGCCTTGGTGGCCTTCCCCCTGATTCTTACCCATAGGCACTCAACCCTCGCGTCACCATCCTCAAGCTCAAGGCAGTCCAGACTCTCTTTAACATAGAGGGCTACCCCACCGCCTCTCCTTCCTTGCCTATCCCTTCTAAAGAGTTTATAGCCGTCCATCATGGCACTCCAGCTATGTGTGTCATCCCACCATGTTTCCGTGATGGCAACTGTATCATAGTTTTCCCCTTTCACAATGGCCTCAAGCTCCTCCTGTTTGTTGCCCATGCTCTGTGCGTTCGTGTAGATGCACTTCAGCTGGGCTAATGATCCTGTCACCTTTGTGGTGGGAGAAGCCCTACTTCCTACATGTCCCATCTCAGGCATTTCTGTGGTTCCTAACAGATCAATGACCCCTGTGTCCCTGCTGCCGCACGGGTCTCTCTGTCCTACCTCATCTGAGACGGCTGACTGAAGGGCCTCGCTGGCATGCCATCCCTCATTCATTGGCGTGCCACCCCCAGGCTTCTCTCTAGCAAGCCTAGTTTTATCCCCTTCCCCCTTCAAATCTAGTTTAAAGCCCTCTCAATGAGCCCTGCTAACTCCTGTGCTAGGATCCTTTTCCCCCTTTGGGACAGGTGCGCCCCGTCTGCCGCCAGCAGGCCTGGTGCCATGTAAACCAACCCATGGTCGAAGAACCCAAAGTCCTGCCGGTGACACCAGGCTCGGAGCCAGGTGTTGATCTGCTGGCTCCTCCTGTTTCTTCCCTCATCCTTCCCCAGAACTGGAGGGATAGAGGAGAACACTACCTGTGCTCCTGATCCCTTAACCAGTCGTCCCAAGGCCCTGAAGTCTCTCTTGATTGCCCCGGGACTTCTTGTTGCCACCTCCTCACTGCCTACCTGGAAGATCAACAGGGGATAGTAGTCTGAGGGCCCTACTAGGGTGGGAAGCTTTCTCTTCACATCCTTGACCCGGGCCCCAGGGAGACAGCAGACTTCCCTAAGCAGTGGGTCCGGTCTGCATATGGGCCCTTCTGTTCCTTTCAGAAGGGAGTCTCCTATGACAACGACCCGTCTCTTGTTTTCCTTTGTGGGGGCAGTTTTGATGCAGACCCTAGGCTGACTAGTCCTCGGTGGCACCTCCAGGCTGGCTGAACCATCAGCCTTGTCATTGTTTGGTTCCACTTGCAGGGCCTCGTACCTATTGTGCAAGGGCACCTGCGGAGGTGGGGTAGGTGCTGAGGAGACACGCCTGCCTCGCCAGGGAGGCACTAGTTGCCACTGTCCCCTGTCCCCTACGTCCCTGTGTTCAGCCGTGCAGGGAGAGGATCGGGAGTCCCTCGCGACAGGCACCTTGGCTGCCTGTTGCGCCTGTCTCAGGGAGGGCAGGGTGCGAGTCCAATAGTCGATCTCCCTCTCACACTCCCTGATACTCCTCAACCTGCTCACCTCCTCCCAGAACTCTGTCACCAGGCGGAGGAGGTCCTCTACCTGGGCACACCTCCCACAGGTGTGCTCGCTGCTGCTGCCGCCCGGTACTGGCATCAGAGTAGGGCACACCCTGCAGCCTGACACCTGGGTGGCAGCGTGTTCCCACCGCAGCTCCGTCTGGGAAGCTGCGTCAGCCGTGGCGGGTGCAAGGCTTAGAGTGGCCATGGCTTTCTGCTGGGTGGACACCATTGCTTCCCCCGTCGAGCCGGCGGAGCTTCAGCGCCCTCCCTGCACGCCCTGCCGGCGCGAACTTCCGCGCCGCACCCTTCCTGATGCACCGCGCCCTGTTTGCCCGCCCTGTTCGCCGCGCTCCAGGTCGCTGGCACTCCCCGGGGGCTTTTTTTATACGCCGCCGTGGCTCCTGGCCCCGCCCAGGTCTCGTCAGCCGCTCTCGCGCGAGCTGCCGGCTCCTGGCGGGTCCCTCGGCTCCCTCTGAGGCTCCCCGGTTCGGGAAACCCCCCTGTACGCCATGCTAGGACGCTCCGCTCTGCAAGAAGAAAGAAGATAATACAGCTTTGCTCCACAGGAGGGAGGAAAAGTTACAGGGCATCAGAATTCACTAAAGAGATCATTTTTGAACAGGAAGCTAACACAATTCAGTGAGAAAACATATCAATTTAGCTTAAAATAAGGAAAGAACAAGCTAGACAACTTTTAAAATGTTATAAATGAAAGCAGCTGAAAATAGGTGTCTTGCTAAATGTTTATCCCAGTTTTTGAAGGTTCCACCACCCATTGCTTTCAGTGTAGTTTTTAACAGTCTGTTGTACCATTCGATTTTCCCGGAGGCTGGTGCATGATAGGGGATGTGATACACCCACTCAATGCCATGCTCTTTGGCCCAGGTGTCTATGAGGTTGTTTCGGAAATGAGTCCTGTTGTCTGACTCAATCCTTTCTGGGGTGCCATGTCGCCATAAGACTTGCTTCTCAAGGCCCAGGATAGTGTTCCGGGCAGTGGCATGGGGCACAGGATATGTTTCCAGCCATCCGGTGGTTGCTTCCACCATTGTGAGGACATGGTGCTTGCCTTGGCGGGTCTGTGGGAGTGTGATATAGTCAATCTGCCAGGCCTCCCCATATTGATATTTCAGCCATCGTCCTCTATACCAGAGAAGCTTTAATCACTTGGCAGCACGTTTCACACTCATGGATAACCTGTGCGATAGTGTCTATGGTCAAGTCCACCCCTCGGTCACGAGCCCATCTATATGTCACATCCCTTCCCTGATGGCCTGAGGTGTCATGGGCCCACCGAGCTAGGAATAATTCACCTTTATGTTGCCAGTCCAGATCCACTTGCGCCACTTGAATCTTAGCAGCCTGATCCACCTGCTGGTTGTTGTGGTGTTCCTCAGTGACCCGGGTACGTGGGCATCTATGTGACGTACTTTTACAACCAGCTTCTCTACCTGGGCAGCAATATCTTGCCACAATGTGGCAGCCCAGATGGGTTGGCCTCTGCGCTGCCAGTTGCTCTGCTTCCTTTGCTGTAACCACCCCCACAGGGCATTTGCCACCATCCAGGAGTCAGTATAGAGGTAGAGCACTGGCCCCTTTTCTTGTTCAGCAATATCTAAAGCCAGCTGGATGGCTTTCACCTCTGCAAACTGACTCAATTCACCTCCTCCTTCAGTGGCTTCGGCGACTCGCCATGTAGGACTCCACACAGCAGCTTTCCACCTTCGATGCTTTCCCACAATACAACAGGACCCATCAGTGAACAGGGCATATTCCTTCTCATTTTCTGGCAGTTTATTATATGGTGGGGCCTTTTCAGCACGTGTCACCTCTTCCTCTGGTGACATTCCAAAATCTTTGCCTTCTGGCCAGTCCACGATCACTTCCAAGATTCCTGGGTGACAGGAGTTTCCTATTCGAGCTCGTTGTGTGATCAGTGCGACCCACTTGCTCCATGTAGCATCAGTTGCATGATGTGTAGAAGGGACTCTCCCTTTGAACATCCAGCCCAGCACCGGCAGTCGGGGGGCCAGGAGGAGCTGTGCTTCAGTGCCAATCTCTTCCGAAGCAGCTCGAACCCCTTCATGTGCTGCCAAGATCTCTTTTTCAGTTGGAGTATAGCAGGCCTCGGATCCTCTGTATCCCCGACTCCAAAACCCTAGGGGTCGACCTCGAGTCTCCCCTGGTGCTTTCTGCCAGAGGCCCAGGTAGGGCCATTCTCCCCGGCTGCAGTGTAGAGCACATTTTTAACATCTTGTCCTGACCAAACTGGTCCAAGTTAAGCTACTGCATGAACTATCTCCCGTTTAATTTGTTCAAAGGCTTGTCATTGCTCAGGGCCCCATTTGAAATCATTCTTCTTCCGGGTCACTTGATAGTGGAATATGCATTCTCCAAAAACCCACAACGCCTAAGAATGACTGTGTTTCCTTTTTGCTAGTTGGTGGAGACATAGCTGTTATTTTGTTGATCACATCCATTGGGATCTGACGTCATCCATCTTGCCATTTTACTCCTAGGAACTGGATCTCCTGTGCAGGTCCTTTGACCTTCCCTCGTTTTATGGCAAAACCGGCTCTCAGAAGGATTTGAATTATTTTCTCCCTTTTCTCAAAACCAGCTTCTGCTCTGTTGCCCCACACAGTGCTGCCATCAATGTATTGTAGGTGTTCTGGAGCTCCACCCTTCTCCAGTGCAGTCTGGATCAGCCCATGGCAAAGGGTGGGGCTGTGTTTCCACCCCTGGGGCAGTCCATTCCAGGTGTACTGGATGCCCCTCCAAGTGAAAGCAAACTGTGGCCTGCATTCTGCTGCCAAAGGGATTGAGAAAAACCCATTAGCGATATCAGTTGTGGCATACCACTTGGTTGCCTTTGACTCCAGTTCATAATGAAGTTCTAGCATGTCCAGCACGGCAGCACTCAGTGGTGGCGTGACTTCATTCAGGCCATGATAGTCCACTGTTAGTCTCCATTCTCCATTAGATTTTCGTACTGGCCATATAGGACTATTAAAGGGTGTACTGGGTTTGCGTGGCAAGGTTTTGGTAGTGGGGGGGCTACAGGGGTGGCTTCTGTGAGAAGCTGCTAGAAGCTTCCCCTATGTCCGATAGAGTCAATGCCAGCCGGCTCCAAGACAGACCTGCTGCTGGCCAAGGCCACGCCAGTCAGCGACAGTAGTAGAGCCTCTGTGATAACATATTTAAGAAGGGGGAAAAAAACCCTGCTGCGGGATTATAGGGGCAGAGAGAGGAGTGAGAAGATGTGAGAGCAACAACTTCGTAGACACCAAGGTCAGTGTAGAAGGAGGGGGAGGAGGCACTCCAGGCGCCAGAGCAGAGATTCCCCTGCAGCCCATGGTGAAGACCAGGGTGAGGCAGGCTCTCCCCCTGCAGCCCATGGAGGTTAATGGTAGAGCAGAGATTCCCCTGCAGCCCATGGTGAAGACCAGGGTGAGGCAGGCTCTCCCCCTGCAGCCCATGGAGGTTAATGGTAGAGCAGAGATTCCCCTGCAGCCCATGGTGAAGACCAGGGTGAGGCAGGCTCTCCCCCTGCAGCCCATGGAGGTTAATGGTGGAGCAGATAACCTCCTGCAGCCCGTGGAGGACCCCACATAGGGGCAGGTGGATGCCCAAAGGAGGCTGTGACCCTGTGGGAAGCCTGTGCTGGAGCAGACTCCTGGCAGGACTTGTGACCCCACAGGGGGACCCATGCTGGAGCAGTCCGTTCCTGAAGGACTGCACCCTGTGGAAAGGCCTCATGCTGGAGCAGTTCGTGAAGAACTGTAGCCCGTGGGAAGGACTCACGTTGGAGAAGTCTGTGGAGGACTGTCGCCCGTGGGAGGGACCCCATGCTGGAGCAGGGGAAGAGTGTGAGGAGTCCTCCCCCTGAGGAGGAAGGAGCGGCAGAGATGACGTGTGATGAACTGACTGCAACCCCCGTTCCCCATCCCCCTGTGCCGCTCGGGGGGAGGTAGAGAAATCGGGAGTGAAGTTGAGCCCAGGAAGAAGGGAGGGGTGGGGGAAAGGTGTTTTAAGTTTTGGTTTTATTTCTCATTGTCTTACTCTGATTTAATTGGCAATAAATTCAATTAATTTTTCCCCAAGTCTAGTCTGTTTTGCCTGTGATGGTAATTGGTGAGTGATCTCCCTGTCCTTATCTCGACCCATGAGCCTTTCATTATATTTTCTCTCCCCTGTCCAGTTGAGGAGGGGGATTGATAGAGCAGCTTTGGTGGGCACCTGGCATCCAGCCAGGGTCAAACCACAGCAACGAGTCTTGCTGATCACTCCCTGGCTCTCCAGTTGACGAATCAGCTTATGGATGGGGATCAGGGAGTCTCAGTTGGTATGATATTGCCGCTGGTGCACCGTTGTGGTAGCAATTGGTATTTATTGTTCTTTGACCCTCAGCAACCCCAGAATGGAAGGGTTCTCCGAGAGACCGGGCAAGGTGGACAGCTGCTTAATGTCTTCCGTCTCCACAGCAGCTATACCAAAAGCCCATCGGTACCCTTTTGGGTCCTTGAAATACCCTCTCCTGAGGTAGTCTATGCCAAGGATGCACAGAGCATCTGGGCCAGTCACAGTGGTTCCAAAGATTCTGTCTGAACTATCCAAGGATTTTGTGTTTGAACTGGAAGGAGTATACTTATCTTGATTATGAGAAGAAATGGGATTGAGTTGGGGGCACACTGTTGTTGTAGATTCTTTTTTTTTCTTTTTCCTGTAAATGAAAAGAAAAGGAAAAATGTTTCGGTGGGGAAGGCTGAACGGGTTACCCCTTTATGATACAGGATAAATCCATCTAGTAGTGATTCTATGTTTTGTACCACTGCTGTCAATAGCTTCCCAGGCAAGCGTGCCAAGAGGTTTAGTCAGAGTCATAGGCACATTTCCAGTTTGTGGTAACTTTACCGTAACTGGCTGTCCTGGTTGAAATGTTACTGGGCATTTTCTTTCATCAGAGGAGGGAGTATTAGGCTCAGCCTTGGCAAAGAATGCCCGGCTCACAGGGCTTCCAGTGGGCCCATACCGATTTTCAATTGGTGAAGTGTTTTAGAAAGTTGAGTATCCCACTGAGCCTTGTGTGGCTCAAGGTTCCTTTTTAATAAGCCATTAGCTCTTTCTATCATGCCATTTGATTGGGGGTAATATGGGGTGTGAAATACCCATTGAATTTCTTCCTGGTTTGCCCATTCTTGTACTTCTTTGCATGAGAAGTGTGAGCCATTATCACTTTGGATGGTATCAGGAGTAGGTAGACTTGAGAACCAAGATGATAGCCCTCGTATTGTATTTCATCCATTGGCTCTGACATTTAGTTGCCATAAGCAAACCGGAGAGCACTTCTACTCCTGTGAGGACATATTGATATCCTGCAGAAGATTTGAGTGGTCCAATATAATCAATTTGCCATGTGGACCACAAGGTTTTCCCTTGGTTGAGGTGTAGGGGAGGTGCTTTAGAAGGGGTGATCTGTTTGTAGTTTTAATCTACATTGAGGACATTCTGTGAGAATGATTTTACAAGTTTTCCTCTCTAGAGGCCAACCTTTGCTCTGTGCAGCGAAATAAAGTGCTTCTGTGCCTGTGTGACCTAATTTTTGATGTAGCCATTCTCCTAAATGGTACCATTCAGAATTTGAGGAGCTCCCTATCTTTATTTTCTTAATCTTAGCCAATTCATCCACCTTTTGGTTCCAGTTTGTGGATGGTTTATTATCCTTGGCATGGGCCTTTACCCATCCCATTTTGAATGGAGTTTTCCTGACTATATTTAATAATAATTGCCAATCTTGAGTTCTCCAAACTGGAGATCTGTTCACTTCCCAATTTAGGGATTCCCATTGACAGAGCCATTGCGTGGCACCAACCCACACAGCATAGGAATCTACATATATAACTTTTGCTCTATTTTGTGCAGCTAGAACAACTGCTCTTAATTCTCCTACCTGTGCACTACCTTCACCTTCCTCTATTACTTGTTTGCCGGTGGCAATTTCTAATGCAGCAGCCTTGTATTGCCATTTACCATATATCCTTTTTGCTGAGGCATCAGTGAACCAAATGTTTTCTGTCGGTGTTCCCTCAACAAGAGGGGGTGCATCTGAAATAGGTGAGGGTTTAAAAGGTTGCTGTAATGCTAATGGGTCTGCATTTATAGGCATCTGTAATTTGGAAACTTTAGCATGTCCTTCGGTTAATTTCATTCCCTCTGCAGTTCCTGTCAAGTAGGCATATCATTTTCTGACTGTAGGTTTTTGTGCAACTCCTTCTGGGGGAGCAGCCCCCTTTAGGATTGCTTCTAATAAATTAAATGGACCTCTAGTTTGCACGGGCTGTTCTTGGTGTATTTTTTTGACTTGATTTACTGCTCGGACTAAAGACAAACAGTCCTTTTTCCCACTCAGAGTATCTCTGTTCTGTCTCTTTAAATGCAGTTGAGCTGAACATTAGAGGTCTTTTTGGTCTGTCTGGGCCAGTTTGAAATAGGTTACAGTAAGTACCATGTTCGGTAAAACCCCATTCTGCTATAATAGGGTCATGGGGTGTACTGGTCCCAATGATTGATATGTTTTTAATTCCTGTATTAGAGTTTTGACTGCCTCTTCATGTTCTGAGTTCCAGTTCTATGGTTTTCCCTTTTGTAAGAGTGAGTACAGTGGGCGAGCAATGAAAAAATCCAGGTACATGTTTTCTCCAATACCCTAAAGTACCCATAAGCTGTTGCAATTCTTTCCAGGACTGAGGTATTTGTAACTGTTCTATTTTCCTTAAGGTATCTGGAGGGATTACTGCACTGCCTGCTATCCACCAGGTACCCAAAAACTTTACTTCTTTACTCGGTCCCTGACACTTTTTGGGTGGTATTTCAACTTCTGCTTTATGTAGTGCTTACCATACTGCTGCTGCTGCTTCCCCTACCTCTTCAGGGGAATTTCCTCCGATTAGAATATCGTCTATATATTGATACAATTTCACATTCTGAGGAAGTGGGACTGTTTGTAAAAGTTCAGCGAGCACAGCATGAGCAATTGTAGGTGAATGTTTATATCCTTGTGGGAGTCTGTTAAAGGTATATTGTATACCTTCCTAGGTAAAAGCAAATTTCTCTTTATCCTCCTCCTGCAAGGGGACCATAAAGAACATCTCTTTTACATCTAGCGCTGCCATCCATGGGTGTGCGGCTGCTTGTAGTGTGGCTGTTAAAGTTGCAATATTAGGCACTGCAGCTGTCAGTGGGGCTGTGTTGGCATTTAAGTGCCAGTAATCGATTGTCAATCTCCCATCCGTTTTTTTAACTGGCCAAACCAGTGAATTATATGGGGAGTGGGTCCTGGAAATGATTTGTCATTTTTCCAAATCAGCTATGACTTCAGAGATTCCATTTCGTGCCACTGCAGAGATTGGGTAGTGTGGTACGTTAGTGATTTTTGAATCAGGGAGTGCAGGCGCTGCATGGAATACACTTATTGTAGCCCTCCAATATCTATCAGGGTTAGGGTCGATATTTGAGCCAAAGGACCACACGCTGCCATCTGGCAGATGCCAGGTTCGGCCGTTCAAAACATCAAAACCTAAAATATTTTCCCTTTATTGCAAAGCGAGTAGATGACATGCGCTTTTCACCCAGGAGCCATAAATTAACTTTTGCAATTTGGCATACAGCACTTGCTCCGTTTACTCTGGTAATTTTAACTCTTTGCTGTCTGGGTCGAATACCCAGCTTCTCAGCATTTTATTGTGTTAATATCGAAATTTGTGCTCCCGTATCTATTAGAAATTTTATTAATTGTTGCTTAGGACCAACTGGGATCAAAATATATGGGCCATTATTATTTATCCATTGATAGGATTCTACTTGCTGGACAGGCAGGCCCAGTTGCCGTCCTGGTGTTACTCGTTTTTTAACCTCGAATTTACGGGAGGGAAAGGGTTATTACTCCCTCTCGGAGCCAGCAACGGTATCTGAGTGTTTGGAATATTTTGAGGTGATTGTTTAATTTGTCTGACGTTGCGACATGTATTTTTGGTTCCGTCAGATAGATCACCCCATCCCATTTCCCACTCATGATTTATGATGTCATGCATTAATGTTGCCCAGGTGGGGAGATCTCTGCGCACTAGGGCTTCTTCCTGGTCATCATCGACGTTTCTTATGGCCAATAAGGCATTGAAGTCTGTGACTCTCTTAATTTCATCTTGTTTTGCAATGAGGTAGGGTTTGAGTACAGCAGGGGCTCCTTTAATGCTTTAGCATATCATGATCCACAATTGCTGACATGGGAATATTAAGAGGGTCGTGCTCATGCATGGCCTGGATACAGGCAGCTTTTGTAATAGCTGTGGAAAGCTCATTTAAGGATCTAAAAGGTATTAATAGGGGTTCTCCTCTTTCTAGTATATCCATTCCACCAGCCCAGTATGCCACCCTACTTGTTATCGAGTGGGGATCGTCTGGGGGTTCGGGGCCAGCATTTAAAAAGACACCAGAACCCCAAAATCCATTAGCAAAATTCTATCATCTCCCCCAGTTAGACATACTCTCCACAAATATTCAGTTTCAGTTTCGCCTGGCTTGCTACCATAGCATTCTTGTAGATTAGCCATTTGGATTGGATCAAATGGGGGTCATTTTTCGGGTACGATCTCCTGTTCCACCCTGAGGTCCAGTAGTTTCTTATGTTTTAATGATGGGTCTAGCTACATATAGGGGGGGATTTGGATGAGATAAAGAATCATCTTTTCCCGATTCGTTATCATCGGGGTTACTCCATATGTTTCCATCCCATTCTTCAGGGGACACAATTAATTTCCTAATTTGTACAATGTCAAGGGGATTAGGAGCTTGCATAAGCATCATCTCAACCTTTTCTGCCAATTTTTGTTTTTCTTCCTTTTCTTCCTGTAACTGTTTTTGCAGTTGTCTAATTTCTAAAGACAGCATTAATTCAGCTGCCTTTTTGCCTTCTATTTCTTCTTTAAGGTCCTGTTCCCTTTTCTTACTGTTCTGTCTATATTGGCAGGCAGCCTCTAGGCAGGTACCTAGCATTTTGCAAATAACTCCTTTTCCTTTACCATTTTTAGTATTTCCTCTGGCTACCTTTAGCTGCTCTTCCACAGTTTCCCAATCATGCCGATTATCACGAGCCCATTCTTCTGAGAATTTGGGACTTGGACTTATTCCATGCTTTTGTAAGTAATCAGTGATACAACTTGCCATCCTGCCGACTATGCCAATTTGTCGCGAATGAATTTTTGTTGCAATTGAGTAGCTTTACACAATGTGATTTAGCAGTAGTCTAGAATTTATTTACACCCTCACGATCCAATCCTAGTCCCAGACTTGGTCAACAGTTTATGTCTAAGGTTCATTCACAGTTTAAGGTAAATCACAAGATTGTTAGTAACACTAAATCATTGACTAATTCAACATTTACAAAGTGATCAAATTAATTCACACACACATGCACACAGACACAATATTCATATAAATGTACAAAAGGTATATCTGTTAAAAAATCCCCTTGAGTTCAGTGAAATACTCACGTCAAATGCTCTGGCATTTCTCAACAGGCGAGGGTTGAGCCTCAAGCAGTAAGGGGTTTCAGCCCAGGTCCCGTCATCAGCTTTCAGCAACGGTTCTCCAAATTTTGCAAACTCGAGAGTTGCGAGCTCTGAGAGGCGTGCCACTCAGAGGGAGATGCTGGGCGCAGACCGCTGCGGTCCAGGAGAGCTCAAAGGGCCTCACTTGGGACCTCTGTTTATAGGGTCACAAGATGATTTGCTTTAGTCATCGGTAAATTTCCATCCTGGCCACAATTTGGGTTGTCCTGCTCTCGTTCCACTCTTGTTCCCCACCAAGGCCAGGCATTATCAAAGTTCCTGGTACGGACAGTGCTGCTGCCCACCTCAGCCATGCAAGAGTTCCTGATACAGTCAAGGGATGCTTCACTGCTCAGCTCATTGCACAAGGCCAAGGCCAGGTAATCAGAGTTCTTGGTACGAGCGGTCCAGGGAAAGGAAAAGGAGGGGGGGAGGATGCACCACAACACCCACTGGTACCCTTTTGGGTCCTTGAAATACCCTCTCCTGAGGTAGTCTATGCCAAGGATGCACAGAGCTTCTGGGCCAGTCACAATGGGGTGCTGTCGTGGTTTAACCCCAAATGGTAACAGAATACCATGCAGCCGCTCGCTCACTCCCCTCCCCCCCAGTGGGGTGGGAAGGAGAACTGGAGAGAAAGGAAAACTCGCGGGTTGAGACAAAAACAGTTCACCAGGACAGCAAAGGAAAAATATAAAAATATATTAATAATGATAATAATAATATTGTCGTGGTTTAGCCCCAGCCGGAGGCTGAGCCACGCGGTCGCTCGCTCACCCCACCCCCTCCCGGTGGGACAGGGAGAGAATTGGGACAAAGAAAAGCAAAAACTCGTGGGTTAACAACAACAGTTTAACCGAACAACAAAGGGAAAGAGAACAAACAAGCGAGAAACCCTAACAATAACAACAACAGCGTGTACTTAGCAGTACTTTCTGGACAGGTCGCTCCCGCCCTGAGCCCGACACCCAGCCCGCTCCCCAGCAGCGATCCCTGCCCCTCCAGTCAACCCCCCTCTAAATAGTGAGCGTGAGGGTCACATGGTATAGAATAGACCCCGGCCAGCTTCTGGTGAAAATTAACCCTATCCCAGCCGCAACCAGGACAGGTGCCTTTGCCACTTGTTCCCAGTTAGACTCACTTCGGACTCCAATAGTTAACCCTTGGGAGCCCCCTGTCACTCCAGAAATACAAATGGGTTCTGCCCCTTTATAGTTTGATGGCATTAGAGTACACTGTGCACTGGCATCTACTAGAGCTTTATACTTCTAAGGGTGTCATGTGACAGGCCATTGTATCCACACAGTCCAGTAAACTCGGTTGTCCCTCTCCTCCACCTGGCTGGAGGCAGGGCCCCTCTAATTCTGATTATAATACCCACTATCAACCAATGAGTTCATGTGGGATGTGTGGGTTCGAATATCATCCTTGTTACTCACTTGATACGAATCAGAAGCCCATCTACCCCATCTGGGGAACTGCCCACTGGAGACTGGAGCAGCAATTTTCCTGGAAGAACCCCCTTTTTGACTGTTTTCCCTTGCAACTCATGTACCCTTGTCTCTAGGGTGGAGGTGGTTTTTCCATCCCACTTCCTCATGTCCTCTCCATGGACACGTAAGTAAAACCACAGAGTACCTTACCACGTGTAGCGTCTCTCTTGAGCAGGGGAAGATTTTCTCATGATAGCTGAGATATACTGATCTGTACAGGTGGGGAGTAGGACCTATCCTCTTTGAGTTGCTGAATCTCCTGGCACAGTTTTCTGAACAGATTTTTCAGATCTTTTGGCGATCCACTTGCTTGCGTGGCATATAATATCTTCCTTGAAGAAATACCTGTCCTTCACACCTGACAGGAGTCTCCCCCAGAGACCGCGGGCTTCTGGCTCTCTTCCAATCGCCCTGTCAATGGCCACTTCCCTAGACAAGGATCCCGGCTGCCTGGCTTCCCTGCCCTCTAGTTCCAGGCTACTGGCCCCGTCGTCCCAGCATCGGAGCAGCCAGGTGACAAGCTGCTCACCTTGATGATGGCTGAAATCTTTTCGGATATCTCGCAGCTCAGTCAGGGATAGCGGTCAGGTGATTATCTCCGCTTCTGCCTCTCCCTGTTCTTGTGATGTCCCTGATTCATCCTCATCTTTTGGGGCACGAGCGGATTTCTTTGTGCTTCTCTGTTTTTGTATAGGAGCGACTGATACTGGCATGGGTTCATCTGCAGTACCTATCACAGGGGTGTGAGTAGCCATAGTGCCCGTAGCAGGGGTTTGAGTAGCCGCGGTGCCTGTAGCAGGGTCTGGGGCAGCCACAGTGCCCTTAGTGGGGTCTGGGGCAGCCACGGTGACTGTGGCAGGGACTGTGGCAGCCATGGTGGCCGTAGCAGGGGCTGGGGTAGCCATGGTGCCTGCGGCGGGGGCTGGAGCAGCCGCAGTGCCCATGGTCGTGGCTGGGACGGCCGCGCCACTCTCACATCTGCACCGATGTTTAATCTGAAGCAAGATCTGACACAAATTCATTCCAAGTAATAGGAGCATGCCGGTTCAAGCATCCCAAAGGTATTTGAAATTCTCAAGAGCTCTTGTAATTACCCTGGAAGGGAAAGGGAAAGTAAAGGAAGGCGTTTCCCCCCCGGTGGCCTTCCAGGATGGAAAAATAGAAGATATAATTACTGATAATCCCCACCAGATTGCTCCTGAAGTACAGAGCTGTAACCACTGCTGCCACTCGGCTCTGCATGTCCCCGCCCCCCCCATTGAATATGAATACAGATAATAAAATGATCTCAGAACCAATGATTTTATCATTTCACGAGTGAGTGCCACATAGCACAGCAAAGTGATAACTCTAATCCAACGCCTAGAATTGATAAGCTCCATATAAATACTGGCTAACAGCACACACGGCAAGTAGGGTACTATATAACACAACTTTGAGAACAACTCTGAGAGCAAATAAAACAACATTGTGACCAGCAAATAAAACAACATTGTGACACTGATATAATGGATGATTATAACAAATTGTTTTAACACACTCTGGTCAAATCTGTTGTTATCTCATCGCTTCGAGCTTGACCAGGGGCTTGAACCCTGGATCCTCAGTCTGATGCTCTCTCGACTGAACTAGTCAGGCCCCTCTCAAGCACCATGCTGGGCACCAAAAAGGACTGTTGTGTTTTAACCCCATCCGGTAACCCAATATCACGCAGCCGCTTGCTCACTCCCCCTGCTCCCTAGTGGGATGGGGAGGAGAATTTGGGAGAAAAGAAAACTCATGGGTTGAGATAAAGACAGTTCACCAGGACAGCAAAGAAAAATATAATAATAATAATATTATATATTACTAATGATAACCATAATAATAACATATAATGGTAATAGAATATACAAAATGAATGACGAACAATTTCTCACCGCCCAACAACCCGATGACCGACACAGCCCGTCCCGAGCAGCGATCACAGAGTGAAACCAAGAGTGATCTCAGAATGATCCCGAGCAGTGATCTCAGAACTGCAAGTTCCAGAGAGAGAGAGAGAGAGAGGGAATGAACAGCCAAACAAATGAACGAATGAAAGCACAAACGAATGAAAGGCAAATGAATGAAAGGCCCCCCGGCCCATCAGCCGACCCCCACTTATACTGTGCATGATGTCTATGGTATGGAATACTCTCTTTGGCATGGAATACTCTCTTTGGTCAGTTTGGATCAACTGTTCTTGCTATACCCCTCCCAGGTTTTTGTACCTGCACATTAGCAAAACCTGGGAAGCTGGAAGATGCCCTTGATCTCTTAGCAGCAACTAATAACATCAGTGTATTATCAACATTCATCACATACCAAATCCCATGCTAAATCCAAAACACAGTAGCTACTTGGAAGAAAATTAGCTCCACCCTGGCCAAAACCAGGACAGGTATCCAGTTTGAGGCACTGCCCCAAAGAAAGACTTAGACCCACTGGGCAGACTCTAACAGAGACCAACAGGATTTTCAGACGTCTAGAAAACATGACCTAAATGAAACATAACCAAAGACGACTGAGGAATGTGATAATAGTCAAGAATATAAAAGTTACTGTAAAGAGAAAGCGAATGTTATTCTCTATACATGCACATGACTGCCATCAGCTGGTGGACCCATTTTTCTATGTACCTATGCATTATAATTCCCAAATCTTAGACACATTCCTATGGTTTCCATCAGGCATTACAAAAGAGTGTTGTAGAAGACAAACTGAAGTTGTGGTTATGCTTTCATTTCTGTAATGAAAATATCATACTATATACCATTTATACCTTCATACTCAGCTCCATCTCAGAACTGTCATGTTCCTTAGCTCAAGCGAAATGTAATACATATACAAATATTGCTCCCAAATTTTTCATATTTATTTAATGCTTCTTCACTTTCCTTTTAAGGCAACACATCACCCAAAACGTAGTAATGCTCTTCTTCTACCTTCCTTTCATGTTCCTCTCCTTCACACAGTAGCCTCCAAAAATGCCAGCTAGGTACCTTTAATAACCTCTCTTACACATACTTGGAAAGCTCTCTTGAACAATCTTTTTAAAAAAATGAGTGCTGGTTTCCTGATCACTCTGCAAGATCCACTTTTACAATTAAGCTTGTGCAACTAAAACAGAACTGAAAAATGGGAAAAATTCACAGCAGATCAACTATGAATATTCTCATGCTTAAATTTCACCTTGGAATGTGACTGACTGTAATAATGGAAAATTTGTGGCTATCTCAATTTATAGTTTTTATCCACTGGCCAAAGACGCCGAACACTCAGGTTTCATGCAAATACAAAGCACTTCACAGTACAAGATGAGCTGCTTTTACAACACACTTTTCTTTAGTTCTTCTCAAGGTGTTTTACAAGGCATTAAAATAACTCCAGCAAAACACCTAGTCAAGTACATGACCTGTGTAAAACAAAACATGTCTTAAGGTTGAAGGCCAAGTCCCGTTTTGTATCTCAGTGTGCAAATCCCATTGAATCCCGTGTAGGATTCTTAGTAGGTTTTTTTTCACAAGGAAACGAGAGAGAAATCCAGGTCTGAGAGACATCACTCTTGCAACCATGAGAGCTGAATTACTTTAGTTTCCAAAATGGCTAGACTGACAAAGATACAGTCATTGATACATTACACACTGGATGCACAGAAAGAATTCTTGGAAAGAAACTGAAATTCATTACTGCTTCTAAATACTATGGTCAGAAATGTTTCATATTTCATAAAGTCAGCAAGAGAATTAATACAGAATAACTCATACTGTGTTTTGTCTGCTCAGGCTAAAATCTTTCCTCCTTAAAATGCCAATCCTAGAATCTGAAACTGATTTGGAAACTGGTTAGAAGAATTTTAATTTTTTTTAACTGTTATTCATTTATTGTCCTGATAAGAAATCGAGATTCTTAGCTCTCCTCTACTACCACATTTTGAAGGGTTAGTTAACAGATATCCAACCAGGTGCTACAGAAGAATTTGAATTTTCAAATATTATACAAACTGCTACTTTTTCTGCTGTCACCAGCGGATAGTAAAAATTCAGTCTCTCACAATATATGAGTGCAAGAGCACATATAAGTGCAGGTACACACAAGTGCAATCATATAGGTACAAGTGTACGATAGAGCTCTGTTTATTGCAGGAGTGCGTATTCTTGTGTTCTTGAGGGCAAAGGGCTTTAAATACTTACAGACAATGCCTAAACAATAAGAAAATGGATTAGATGCAGTAGTTCTGTATTTAGGAAAAAGCTATGAAAACTTGATTAACATTGCAAAAATCAAGCACTGAAGAATTAGGAAATCCCCTCTGCAACCTTAGCTTTTACAAGTTCACAGTATTTTCACACTGAATATCCTTGCAGATATCCTGCTCCAACAAATGGCACGTTCCTGACCCAAAACGTGTTTGAGTTTTTCTAATATGATGTGAGGAAAAGATATCTTCTTCTACTGTCGTTTTGGAAACAGCTAA